>OX346257.1:25143161-26343161 GCA_947049275.1 Epinotia bilunana
GTGTACTGCACTCCACATAAACGTTTTATTGTAAAACGGCTCCCGCGTTCAAGCAAAAACCCGTCTCATAAAGATAACATAAAACCCGCCGTAAAAGACGCCATCGCATTAATTTAACACTTTAGAGTCGCATTGTCATTCTTTCACGTAATCTTGGGTATAATCAGTAAATTATAGTTAAATAAAACTTTTAACATCCTGCCATGCCGAATGGAACTGCGTGCATATATGACTTTGCTAAAAAGGCAGATGTTAATTCATTTCAATTAAACTGGCTCTTGTTTTTATTTGTAGTAAAACTACTACAGTTGCTTCATGCGATGCTAATGAAGCAATTTGTGTATAAGTATAATAATTATTTCAGCTATAATTGTAAATATTCTTATTAATTAGGTAATATGTAAAGGTACCTACTGTGTTGCATATTAAATATAGTGTGTCTTTGTTCTTTCCGCTACGTTGGTGTTTAACACGCATCTCTCTTGTTATCTGCAATGTCGAAAAAATCCAACTAAGAGAAACTTACTTTTCGACCTTCTTTGTGATGTGATTCAGATTTTAACCAGAAAACTCGTTTAGCCCTTTCCAAATGGGAGAAAATATAATGCCTCCCAGGAAAAAGGGTCTTACTTGTGTTAGCCCAATTAATTATAGTTACCATTGACTTCATCGTCAAGAGCATAACGTGACAAAAGTCATCTGCTTTATTAGACAGAAAGGGATATAACTTTCCCATATGTCGCGGTAGGAATGCCGGACATGCAGTATAAAATCAGAATGTCAGAGAGTTGGGCGTTTGTCTCCTTCTGTCAAATATCGCGTATGGAATACTGACTGTTTTGACTGTTTATTACCTAAATAAAAGTAATAATAACATACCTACTTGCCTAGCTATCACCTAAACTAGTCCTATCATTGTTATGTCTTTTAATTCACATTCATATAATTGTTAAGTCCGTTTTTGACCTGGTTGTTTAATTGAAGTCCTACTTTCCTGAATACGTAGGTAAGTAGGTAAATATTAAATGTCTATATATATATACATCTTACATTAATATTACCTTGTAACTGCCATAAAAATACCCGTAATTCCATACAGCGACTGTTTAAAAATTCAGTTAAAATTTATGTCCATAATCGTTCACTTTGCATTAAACTTAAACGATCTTCCGAAATAGCGCGTTGACAATTATAATTTTATAGTTGTCATAAATTACGACTATAAATGACTATAATTTAAGTCAACCGAACACTTACGTGCAATTAAATATTCTATAACAGGAGTTGCGAAATTATAGCCGGTTCTCGACACATTATGGTTTCGATATTCATAAAATTATGATAATTTATAATTTTATCGCGTGTTTCCTCGGTAAGTTGTATGCGTTAAGTGTTTGCTTATCATTTTTGTGTACCAATGAATCTATTGGAATTTTGATTCTTCAATAGTTATTGGCTTGGCTCCTATGGCTATTTTGGCCGATGTTCTAAAAGGAGGCGTGTAAGTATTTATATTATATTATTGAATTTTACATTCCTAACAAAAACTCATGCCTGCAATCCCGAAAGGGGTAAGCAGAGCACCACAAAAAAGTACTGTAGGACAAACAAAAATAAAACAGTTTCAACCCTATTCCCATAGTTTACTTTACATTCAACTATGGGAATTGGGTTGAAACTGAGTCAAGTCACCCCCGGGAAGGAAGGGGGAGCTGCTATTCTAACCCACCCGGCCATAGTCAGTGCTGTCCAGAGACCACTAAGAGACATTCAATTCCATTACGTTTTTAACGCGAGCAAGAATTGATCCTTTGGTAAGAATTTCAATATTGATTAATAATAAATATTAGTATTTAAATTACTATTAGGTACCCACTACGCTAACCGCTCGTCATTTAGTTCATAATTTCTACTTATCATGTCATGTTTTGTACGTTATCAACTGTTACTCGTAAAGGATACATTTTGATCCCAGAAATGATCACCTAAGTAAGTAAAACGGGGGCGAAAGTTTGTTTACGATTATGAGTTGACGTCGTAAGCCACAGCTAGGCTCTTATGTGGAGCTCTCTGATTAATTTATTCACATAATATTAACCCTTAAACATTGCATTTAAAATGTCAAAATATTTTAATTTATTATTCAAGATCCAGTTTTATTTTGAGAAATTAATAGTGTCGGACACGGCAGAAGTTGTCGATTATTTATCAAGTATGCAAATACTTTAATAGTCTTTTAATGGGCCGGTCGGCTCCGATATTTAAATGAGTCGCCTGAGGTGTGACAGACGGATAGAGCTATTATGTATGATTAAAATGTTTATTTTGCGTTAATTTGTAAGGGGATAATATCCCCTTACAAATTTAAATCTTTTTGGGATCGGCATCTCTTTTGTAGTTACCTAAGTATCTTAGAACGAAATTCCAGATGGTACTACACTGAAGTTACCGAACAACACAGACCTTTCTTTTCAACCACCACCGCTATTCTGTAACTTGTTTTAATCTGACCTCACCGTTTACCCACAGACAGTACAGAGGCCAATTGGAAAAAAGTCTTCAAATAACGAAGTTCGTTTGACTGAGGTTCCTGAAGAGGTTCCTACCAACATATGGTATCGTTCTATTCAGTGAGGTATCCCGAGTATAAAAAGTGCTGTTGTCGCTCTCTAAAGGTGTGGAGGGGATAACTATGACGTCACAAAGATGACGGCGAGTAATATCAAATTTTATCAATTATCTCCCTAAATACTCAACTTATTTGGACGAATGAGGCATCAAATGAAAGCTATTTAAACAGTCAATAAAATATGTCATACAATATAAAATGTACATCTTACAATAAAAAAGTCACAATTAAATAAGCATTTTTCTTTAAACTCACCTTTTTTTTTTCAATGCAAAAAAATCTATGAAGGAGGCGTTATCGTCAAAAAATACTTCATATAAACGAAAATGCTACTTTTATCCTTTATACAATTCTTTTTGAATCATTAGAATCGGGTCATAAATAAGTACACTATGGCTATTTCACCACGGGCGTGGCGAACAACGCGGCGCGCGCGCGAGGGTTGCCGAGCGCGAGCAACTGAGGTGCGGGCGCGGGCGGGGGTCTCCCTTTTGCATTTCAACGCAGTCTCGATTTACCGATAATAAGACTAGGTGCGCGTGATTAGTATTTTTCATAGAATGTGTGCAAATTGATATCCAACGAAGATGGATTTAGAGGCTGTTGGAACTTTCTATTTACGAAGAAGTATTTGTGATTGGAATCTGTGCATAATATGTCAGTCAAAAAAAGGTGAAAAAATTAGAAACGTGACTGAGAACGGTTTATGTCGTTTCAAGGAATCATTTTATTCACGTAAGAGACTACTTGATGCATCGTCACAGGATATGTTTGATCGACTTGCATACCTGCAACATTCGTTAATTTACGTTAAAGACCGTCTTAATCTTACCTACTCACTCTACTTGCTCAAGTCCATATAGATTGTTACCTACTCAGTTCTCTTCTGCAGTTCCAAGTCCCAGTCCCAAATTATTAAAGGCTTGTATGTATGTGTAAAGTTTGTAAGTTTGGATCCGATTTGAATAATTCTTTCACCAGTATATAGTAGGGATTGCAACTATGACCAAAAGTCGAATATCGATTTTTATTCGGTTAATAACCTTTACCAGATCATCAGTCCACCTTGTGGGGGGTCTACCCACGGCGAGCCTTCTGGTACGCCCCAACGGCCGTCGGTTCTACGTGCTATGTGCCGCACCCATTGCCTCATTTCTGATGCGATCACGCAGAGAAACTCCCAACATAGCCCTCTCCATTGCCCTTTGGGTGACTTTGAGCCTTCTTATGAGGCCCATAGTAAGCGACCACGTTTCAGTGCCATATGTCATCACTGGCAACACACACTGGTCGAAGACTCTCGTCTTGAGACACTGCGGAAAATTGGACGAAAAGACGTGCCGTAGCTTCCCGAACGCTGCCCAGCCGAGTCGGA
Source organism: Epinotia bilunana (assembly GCA_947049275.1). Lineage (NCBI taxonomy): Eukaryota > Metazoa > Arthropoda > Insecta > Lepidoptera > Tortricidae > Epinotia > Epinotia bilunana. Next base: position 25,147,166 of record OX346257.1, read on the forward strand.
TTCGACGATTGACCTCTTTCTCAAAGTTGCGGACCTACCTTCCTGGACAGTCTGTTCTAGGAATACATAATCGTCTACAACTTCGAGCGTCTTTACGCTCGAAGTATGTAGACGATCGGCTTATCCGATTGTAATGGGAGGGGTTATTCTTAGACCAGCTCGCTCGGAAGCTTTACTGAGGTCATCGAGCATCGTACTTAAGTCCTCCATGGTCTCAGCCAAGACTAGGATATCATCAGCAAACCGAAGGTGAGTGATGTACTCGCCGTTGATGTTGATGCCTAGCCTTCTCCAGTCCAGAGTTCTGAAAACATCCTCCAGTGCAGCGGTGGACACTTTTGGAGAAATAACATCTCCTTGCCTGACTCCTCGCTGCAGCGGAATATGTTTCGAGTTCCGGTCCTGGAATCGGACTGACATAGTGGCGTTCTCGTAATACAAACACTTCAGTACTTCGATATAGCAATAGTCAACTTTGCACCGCTGGAGGGACTGTAGTACAGCCTAGGTTTCAATCGAATCGAAGGCTTTCTCGTAGTCCACGAACGCTAAGCAGAGGGGCAGGTTACACTCCTCAGTCTTCTGTATAACCTAACGGAGCGTGTGGTCTACGGTACTACAGTCTCTTCGGAAACCGGCTTATTCGGGAGGCTGGAAGTTATCTAGTCTGCGTACGAGACGATTTGTGATGACTCTCGAAAACAGCTCTTAGACATGGCTCAGAAGTGAGAGGGATCGGTAGTTCTTCAGCAGGGTGTTGTCACCCTTTTTAAAGAATAGAAATAGAAATGAATTTATTGCCAGCCAAAATAACACCACATCACAATTTCGTTCTTAATTAGAAAACACAATATATAAAAAGAAACTTAATAAATACCAGCTTAAACTAAAAATCACGTGTACGTAAGGAAGACTGGTGGTGCTGCTATAGTGGCCGCAAGTGGACACCACTCAGCATATGCTCTGACATTAAACAATACCACAGCGCTGGTCTTCCGTGGAGCCCAGGGCTGTAAGGTAGTTCTGAACAGAAAAAAGTGGCAAACGTGGTACTAAAACCTACATTTAGGGATAAAATGATGAATCAACGTTTACATATCCAGTATATATATATATATTTTATAAAGCCTATACTGTGTCCCACTGCTGAGCAAAGGCCTCTCGACTTCCACTAGTCCCGGATTTGAGCAGTCTGTGGACAATCGCTACAAAATGCTCCCAGGTCGTCCCGCCATCTCCGTCTCGGCCTGCGACGTCGCCGCCGCCCATCGTGTGGCACCCAGTCCATGGCTACTTTCGCCCACCTCTGTGGATGCATGCAGCAGAAGTGGCCAGCCCATTCCCATTTCAGCTTGGCGGTCTTAACCCCAACGTCGGCAATGCGGGTTTTTGAGCGCAGCGTAGAGTTTCGGGCACGGTCGATCCGTTTCACTCCCAGTATGCTACGCTCCATAGCCCGTTGGCAAACCTTCAATCTGGTCTTTTGTGCCTCGGTGAGTGACCATGTTTGGGCACCGTAGGTTAGGACGGGCAGGATACACATATCGACGAGTCTTCGCTTCAGGGTCAAAGGAAGATCTCCTTTCAGAAGCTTTTTTATAGACCTATAGCTTCTCCAGGCATTCTGGATTCGTCTTTCAATTTCTTTATCCTGCCTTTGGTTGAAGGAAGCTAATTGGCCTAAATATGTGTACTCGTCGACGTAATGTATTGGCTGCCCGTCTACCTCAACCCTACGCTTCGTGCTATTGGTCATTATCTGGGTCTTGGATCTATTCATTGAGAGACCAGATTGAAGGCTTGCCGAGCTTAGGTCTTGTAACATTGCTTGGAGCTCCTGGGCTGTCGATGAGAAGAAGTACAATGTCATCGGCAAAACGAAGATTTGTTAATCTTTTCTCGCCAGTGACGATGCCTTTGTTTTCCCAGCGGACCGCCAAGCTTTGAAATATTTGTTCGAGGGTGCTTGTGAAAAGTTTAGGAGATAGCGGGTCTCCCTGTTTTACAAGGTTTTGCTGTATTTTATCCAGTATATACCTACATTACTTTTATTTAAGAATATAATATTTAATTACTTATAAGAAGAGTTAGGAGTAGGTTTGTACGTGGCAAGTTGCATGCATATTAAGTACTACGCAGGAAACTGACTATATAACAGAATATTGGATAATAATTATATGGGATAAATTATGAGGATTTTCGAGACTAACGTGACGCTATACAGCTATATACGACTAACAAACAATATATGAAATAGTTAACGACACGGGCTAGGAGAGTTGTAGGGTAAATCGATATTTTTTGAAGTGGAGCTTAAAACTTACCTACAGTTAACGAATTACGAATAGGCGGAGGGATGTTGTTCCAGCATTTCGTGGCTGATTAGCGAAAACTGCCACGAAATGCTGCCGATTTACCGTGTCTCGGGCATACAAGACGGATCGCACCTCTGGTCGGCCGGGCAGTGAAGGTCAGCTTCTCGTATAGATACTGAGGCTGACGAACGATCGTGTAGTGTAGTGTACGAACACTACACCGAAAAGCAGAGTGGCAAAATGAAGAGAACGACGGGCCTCCATTTTTAACATCCCGCCTTGGTTAAGATGACGTGAGTGCGTGGTAGAATAGCACTACCACCCCTCCGTTTCATGCCTTTGGCGTTCTCCGTTCACACAACTTCTCCTGTTCCGTCTTCACCGGGTGCCTTGTTATTTTTGACCTGTTTAAGAGCCATTACAATCTCGTACAGGCTGATGTCCGGGATGTCGTCGGTATTGTAACGGATAAGTCTAGCTCTTGGGCCTTCCGCCAGTTCCACCAGACTAACTTCGGATCTGCGCGTTGACGTGACGTGACATACACATTTTAAATTAGGTACTTATTTAGTAAAGTTTAAAAAAAACTGTATATTTTCCTCTCCGATTTTAAACTTGAAACCACGGTTTTTAACCGAATTTCGAAACCGATTTGGATTCGGTTAAACTCGCTACTCGGTTTTTTCGTTACTCGGTTGCATTCCCTAATATATATAGAATGGAGTTGTTGGATGGAATTAGGCCATGTTTTATCCCACTGGTTTGCCTGCGTTGAATGCGATTCGCGGGCGAAGCCGCGCGGGCAGCTAGTCATATATATTTTAGACATAACTGTTCAGCTTCAAATAGAATAGGTAGGTAGGTAATTCCCTAATTCAAGCCCATATTTGTTACGTCAGAGAGTGCTTTAAAGATATCTGTTTTTTTAGGATATGACTTAAATGAATTAGAGAATCGAAACTGAAATGGCATGGAAACTGTTACGCTTCATTCACAAGTACCGCCAACATCAAACGCATAGAAAGACGGTTTTTGCAGCACGCAAATGAATCTGTTCATGATTTGAGCACTGTTGAGGTAATAATAATGAATATATTATATGCAACAGGAGTACAATTATTCAGTGCTATGTCAGATGTTTAATCTCACGAAAGCGGGTATGTAGCTATTACTTGGTTATGATATTTTTATGGAAACTGCATATTTTCATTCTTTTTTTTTAATACACAGTAAAAATATTTTGATTTCTGTAATTTTTGCTTCTTTTTTTTATACATAAATGCTAAAGTTTTGGCTATTAAAGAAGTTTCATTAAGAATTCAAATAACTCTCATATGATCTCATTTGTCCAAATCAGTTAAGTAGTTACGGAGGTACACTCATGAAACCGCACACACTCGCGCTCGGCAACCCTCGCGCGCGCGCCGCGTTGTTCGCCACGCCCATGGTGAAATATCCGTAGTGTACTTATTTATGACTCGATTCCAATGATTCAAAAAGAATTATATAAAAGATAAAAGTAGCATTTTCGTTTATATGAAGTATTTTTTGACGATATCGCCTTCTTCATAGATTTTTTTGCATTGAAATAAAAGGTGAGTTTAAAGAAAAATGATTATTTAGTTGTGACTTTTTTATTGTAAGATGTGCATTTTATATTGTATGGCATGTTTTATTGACTATTTAAATAGCTTTCATTTGATGCCTCATTCGTTCAAATACGTTGAGTATTTAAGGAGATAATTGATAAAAATTGATCACTCGCCGCCATCTTTGTGACGTCATAGTTATCCCCTCCACACTTTTAGAGAGCGACAACAGCACTTTTCATACTCGGGAGACCTCACTGAATCCAACGATACCACTTGTTGGTAGGAACCTCTTCAGTCAAACGGAATTTTGGTTTTAGCCAATTGGCCTCCCTACTAAGATATATGACGCCGTGATTCGTCGTAAATAAGCGGGTGAGGTAAGGCGCGTTCCGAATAATAGCCCACGAGCACAACCTACCAGCACAACGGATCTACTTTACTTTAAAAAAATGTATTTATACTAAATGATTTTTTTGGGTGCACTTGCGTTTCTCAATTTTTGTATCTCACTTTTTAAGAATCAAGAGGGACTTTAATTCCTCAAACAATTAATGAAAATCATCATACAATAATGGCCGAACATCGCAATGCGTACCTACTTAGTTTTTTTTTTTAAGTTTTTAGGCCACTTACGACCATGACAAGACAAAAAAAAATACTAAATATTGTCAATTATTTAGATAACTAGTACTTCAAACTTATTTTAAATAAGATAAAATAGTTAAACGTGAAATAAAATAAAATGAATATTAGTATTTTTTCTATGTTTTGGAGTTAACAACCGATCCACTGTTTGACCATCTAGTCACTAGATGGTCAAACAGTGGATCGGTTGTTATCGCTTTGGTGTAGTGTCACTAGATTCTAGTGACACTACACCAAAGCTGGCGGTCCTGTGCTCTAAATCCCGGAAGACACATAGGCAGTTTCTTTTTAATAATTTCTAACTATTATTTACATTGTAAACTACAACACACATTATTGAACAATTCTTTGGGACAAGTTATTTTTATTTCGGCTCGTATTATGCTATTTAATGAACCCATGGTATCTCTACGACCTCTCAACATCGACGGTGTAAAACAGTCATATCCGCTACTAATTTCCGTTTAATTAATGTAAATGTAAGCGAAAGGCGTGCTTGGAAAAACATTATGCTTAAAATATTTAAAACGTTTTTCATTAGGATGCTAATGTGGTTATAATTTCGCTGTTTGTTCTAAAAATTTGCAGCTAGAAAGTTTAAACATATTTCACTTTGAACGAGAGACAAGTTAAAGGGTAATTTTAAGTGTTGAAATATTGTAATCTCTGTTTTGAGCGCGGATTCAATTCATCCTGAATATATGGTTAGATTTACGATATGTGTATATAAAATATTATTTTTGTATGTTTCGTATGGTTAACGGTAAGTACTTACGATTTTGAGCACATTGCAGTGAACATCAGGGTGCAAAGTTATAGAAAGAAATGCGTTTATATAAAATAGAGGTATTTGTTATTATATGGGCCTTTGCCTGATTTAAATAAATTAATAAAAATAATGAGCACAACGTATGGCCGCGATTCCATATGTCTAAATTGGCAGAACGTGATGTCCGTACAATATCCCCCCTCAGTTGACTTAAATATTGGGGCGCAATTTGACTAACATTATAGTATTTCCCCAGTAGCAATGTAGGTACTCGTAGTAGAGATAATATAGGTGGTAAAACCTTCATTACAGTCTTCCAAAATAAGAATGAAAGAGACATGCATGACAGGGACAACTCACATTTTGTAAGTCGGCCGAGAGGGGTGATCACGTAACTTTTCCAACTTACGTTAGTACTTAAATGATTAATTAACTTAAATGATTTCTTAAACAAATAGTGATATTTAGATACCTGGCGCACCTGCGTACAATGCGTTACGTGATCGACCGGCTGATTTCGAAAGACATAGCAATGATAGTGGAGATATCTCTGACATGCCTCTTGCCAGCCACCTCACAATAAGTCATCTCGAATAGATCCCGTTCTTTATTCTTTGATGTTATTTAGTTTCCTAATCCCTTAAAAACCAGCGCTGGGCTTAAGCCCAGCATACGCTGAGGTTGGTACCCATGGCCAACATGATATAACAGTAATGTGTCTCATGTAACTGTACAATCTCTAGTTAGTAGTGAAATTAGTTTTAATTAGTTTTAATATCTACCTATCCTTTGTTCTGTATTGCTGTTTTGTATCGTGTTTGGGCAATAAAGTTATTTGTATTTGTATTTGTATTTGTATTTGTAAAACCGCCCGAGGTATCCATTTTTAATAAACGGCCAATCACTCGGCTGCCGGACGCGACGCCATGGCGGTGTTCCGCCGGAAATGGAGCTCGTGTTCGCAGCGCCCTCTCCAACTTCCGGCGGAAGTGGCGCCGCGGGGCTTGATGCGATTGGGTTCCGAGCCTTATAGAATTTGTTTAGTGTGGTCCCACTATAAGTAAGCTGACTAGTTGATGGTGCTATCTTATGATCACTTAGAGCGATTATTCGTTCAGTGTGCTATGGTCCGTTTGCAGTGTTGTAGCTCATAGTGCGTAGATCTCTTTGAAGATTGATTCTTTCAGTATCGTTCCTCTGTAGGTTTGACTGAGAGTTTTATATGACCACCTTTGAGGACTGACTTATTCAGTATGGTCCCTTTGTAGGTTGACTGATGCTAAAATCACTTTGAAGACTGATTCGTTCAGTATTCTTCCTCTGTAGGTTTTGACTGAGAGTTTTATACGACCATGTTTGACAACGAATTTATTCAGTAGTTCCCTTTGTAGGTTGACTGATGGTACTATAGGATCACGTTGAAGACTACTTCATTCAGTAAACTGTAGTTTGTTTGTACGTTTTGACTGAGAGTTTTTATCGACCTTTTTGAGGAGTGTTCTGTAGTTACTACTAGTAGATCCATACTTAAGAATGCCATCTATTGCTAGCAGTAGATGGCGTTCTTAAGTAGACTTTTATCAAAGAATTTAAATACCAAATCTTTTTTCAATCATCAGCTCATTGCTTTGTGGGGAAAAACAGTATATTACTATCTATTCTGTGGTATAGTTAATTACAATAACACGTTATATTTTTTCTTGAAAACGTTTACGGAACCCCTATTCGTATTAAATCAACCCTCTCGCCGCGAGTGATGCTTTCTAATAATGGCCCGTATTTAAAGAGTGTCGGTGTGTTTTTACTGGTTTTCAGTAGCACTTTGTCAGGCGTTGATGAACTTTTGCCTTTGACCATTTTGACTGGAATTGCTTTTGGAGGGGTTTTTGAAAGTTTAGCCAGTATCGTGTTTACCTGTATAAACAAGGATACGTGAGAGCTTTTGCTTTTATGTACAGTCAGAAGCAAAAGTAGCTAAGCGGGCCAAATGCTCAAAATTACTTACACAATATTCTAATTCCAAGAGGATAAAAACTGTCTCGATCAATTTGAGCCTGTTATTTGGCGTAGCTACTTCTGATGCTGACTGTTTATCTGAATAAATTATTATTATTATTATTATTTTTCCATATCTCAGAACCATGAGATCCCGGATTTTTGGGAGACACGGGTGGGGCCGAAGCCACCAGCGCAGAGGCCCTTTAAAACAAATATAATATATTGTGAGCCTGTAGTGTCCCACTGCTGGGTAAAGGCCTCCCCCCACTTTTTCCAGTGCTCCCTATTCTGAACAGTTCAACAACATTCTTTTAAAAAGGAGTCTAGCTCGTCTCTCCATCGCCGACGAGGTCTGCCACGTCTCCATTTCGAGCTGTCGGGCTGCCTTTCAGTGGCGACCTTGACCCACAGTTCACTCGGCACGCGGCAGGCATGACCAGCCCAGTCCAATAAAAATATGTGATAATAAAATGCAAGCAATGCGTACTTATACAAATAGCAACGTCATGACACGGTTATGTATTTCCTCAGTCTTAGATCCACTACAATAAAAAAATACCCAAAGGTTGTCTGGAAGAAATCGCTTTTTAGCGATAATCCGCCTGTTGTTTGCCCCTGCTCTTATATTCTATCTGTACTACTGTTCTGTATTAATATTGAGGTGTGCAATAATGAGTATCTGTATTCGTATTGTAAATATTTGGATAGTCTTACACAAAGTATATAAACTAGCCCCATACCATAGCAAGCTCAATTTTGCAACTGATGAGGGGTGTAGTTATTAACGACGCTCAGTTTGGTTTCCGCCAGTGTTTCCACCGACTCCGCCATACTGTGTCTAAAGAACACGGTTAATGGTTTTGACGAACTCTGTAGCCTAGTTGGTAGTGACCCTGCCTACGAAGCTGGAGGTCCCGGGTTCGAATTCCGGTAAGGGCATTTATTTGTATGATGAGCACGGATATTTGTTCCCGATTACCCGTCATGTAGCATCGTCGTCTAGTACCCATAGTACAAGCTTTGCTTAGTTTGGGACTATTCGTGTAAGATTGTTTCCAAATATTTATATTTATATTTTATATTTATATAACTATCACGTGCAGAGAGAAACTTCCACCTACGCCTGTTTTCTTGATTAGAGCCGAGCATTTGACCATGTCAACTACAAGGTGCAAGGGCAAAGTAAAGAATGCGGGCGTGCCACACAGTATGGTCGAGTTGCTCAAGTTTTGGTACGGAGGCCAAACAAATAGCGTAAGATGGGGCGACTCGCAGTCTAGTGAATATAGACTAGAATGTGGAGTCCGTCAAGGAGGGCTCACCTCTCCAGACCTATTCAACATCTATGTCTACGATCTGATCAATGAACTGAGGAGAACTCGTCTTGGCTGCCATATTGATGGCGCCTGTTATAATAACTTTAGTTACGCGGATGACAAGGTTCTCCTCAGTCAATTGATTAGTGCCTTACGTGAACTTTTAGCAGTTTGCGAGGACTTCGCTTTAAGAAATGGCATGAAGTACAATATCTATACTGAAATGATTATTTATAAGTATGGTAAGGGTCCGGAGGTGCCGCCGGTGTTTCTACATGGTGAGTCAGTTCGGGTTGTAAAGCAATTTAAGGACCTAAGTCACATACTATGTGAGAACATGCAAAACGACCTGGACATCGATCGTGATCGAAGGGCCCTGGCTATACGCAGCAATATGCTGGCACGCAGATTCGCAAAGTGCTCTAGGGATGTTAAGCTTGTCCTGTTCAGAGTATATTGTCAAAGTTTTTATACCTGTCAGCTGTGGACCAAACATACACGTAAAGCTTACAACACCCTTAGAGTACAATACAATGATGCCTTACGTATTATCACCAAACCTCGATTCTGTAGTTGATCGGCACTGTTTGCTGACGCCAGGGTAACCGATTTCTTTGCCGTTATTAGAAATAGAATAGCGTCGTTTTGACACAGAATACGCATTTCTAATAATGTGGTAATTGAGGCGATCGATAACAACATTTACCGAAGTGCAATTTTCCTGCATTGGTTATCTGCGCATCGGCACCCGAATCGCAAATGTATTCTGTGCAGCAGGTTGTGTAAAGTCAATATATCAATCAATATTAATAATTAGGGTTAACATTACGTTAATTAAGTACTACGAAAGAAACCGTTATACATATTCCGTTAACAACGCGCGCCGAAATTGCTAAAAATGTACGATGTCTGCTCATCACACAAAGGTTTGCCCTCACCAGGATTCGACCCCAGGAGCGCTAGTTTCGTATGCAGCGCTACCCACTTGGTTAGACCGGTTGTCATAATTAACATGTTAACTAACGAACAGTAATAATAATCTGATATAACTAGCACTCGTAGCACGCGACGGCGCTGCTCGCGTCGCTTCTCGTTTGTTTCTCGTCACGAGCGCCGCTTTGTCGACCAGTCAACGTGTGAAAACTGTTTTTCTTGTCGCTTGGGGTGACCATGACGTACAAAATACATGTCTTGTGTTTTGAGTTTTCATTATGATATGGAGTAGTAAATTTACATAGACTGAGACCTCGCTAATAGTTCAAGCAACGACAGTAGTCGCCATTTTTTTCTAATTCTTAATTTATTGTGTGTTGGCAAAGCGCTTCTTGTTATAATCATCATAGATTTAAGAGCTAAGCTCTTGTCGGTAGAGCAATTTCCATTCCTCTCTATTCTCAGTTTTCTTCTTGACATCCTGATACGACACGCTGTTTACTTTTTCTTGATTTGGTTCGACACATTTTTGATCTCGAATTGGGCCCCAATGTATTCTAGTTAACATGACCGCGTTTATGTCGGACATAAAGGTTTCTTGTCTCTCTTACTTTCAAACAAGCTAGTAAGGGACGAATGCTTCACGTCCAACATGAACACAATCATACGGTAGACCGTTAAACTCAGTCTTCGCCTGCGCGGCGCGCGTGTTCGGGGGCGCGCGCGGCGCTCGGGCGCCGGGTCTTGCCTCCCGCGCGTCGCCTGCGCCCCTTTATCGTCGTACTCTTGCACCCGCGCGCTGCGCAGGCGAGGACTGAGTTAAGTGGTCGCCCTATAACTAGGTAACTTTTCTTGATATTTCTCATACGCCGTGGTCACCCCGTCAAATCCCCACACCACCGCAAGCGAGAGACAAATGCTATCGCCACCTCATTAAACATTACTTACTGTTTACAAACGTACTTTTATTTAAAATAAATTACTACTAAAACTATTAAACTTCGTTTCTAAAGGGCCTCTACGTGTTGGATTTATATCCCCACGCACGCCTTCCAAATGACCGGGGTTCGCTCCGTGAATTTCAATCGAAAATACATAATATTAATAAAAAAACCGGCCAAGTACGAGTCGGACTCGCGCACCGAGGGTTCTGTAAACAATTTTTCGTAGGTTTTGATTCCCTTGCGAGTTTCGAAAATTTGCGGAAATTTACGGCATAAACGGCTGTATCTTTTGATTGCATTGGCTTAGAAGTTTGATTTTTTCACAGCTCCAAGGAACAGTAGACCTGAGTATTTGGTATAAATTTTAGCTAGAGGTATCTACGCGTTCTTGAGAAAAAGGGTCTTGACAGACAGACGGACGGACGGACAACAAAGTGATCCTATAAGGATTCCGTTTTTTCCTTTTGAGGTACGGAACCCTAAAAACTCCTCCTTGCCTCTGTGCTTGCTTAAACGGCCGGCCAGGAGTGGAGCCGCAAGAGTGGAACCTAATATGCTCTAGGTTGGAAGTGTTAAATATAATAACGCCGGCGGGCCTTGAACGGATTACCGGGATCAGCCGCTCAGAGGAGTTGCCCCATTGACGACTGTGCGTGCGACTGTTTTGTGGGGCCCACTCGACGAGCTGGCGAGTCAGCACCTGCCTTTATACAATTATGAGACTGATTGTCACAGCAGGTGTCTGCTAGTTAAGATCTGGAAGTGAGCACGGCCGGCAAACTAACAATAGGGGCAATCTTGCCCTTTATTGAGAGGTGGGTCGACCGCAAACGTGGCAAACTAAACTTCCACCTGGTGCAGGTACTCACAGGGCATGATTGTTTCGGGGAGTATCTGCACCGGCCGAGAGGAAAGCCCCCGCTGCCATGGGTGTGGCGTAGCAGTAGACGATGTGCGCTACACATTGGAGATACCTCCAGCAAAGCATACGCTTGGCGTGGGGCTACAGCGGCACAAATTAATCGCTGTAGTAGCTAACGGCCTCTCGCTGCCGACCATTGTAACAACAATGCTCGACAGTGCGTCCCGCAAACCTATGGCTTCCTTCTGTAAGGCCATAATGGCACAAAGGAGGCTGCGGAGAGAGAGCGGGAGAACGACCCTTCCCCTCCTAATATCCGCAGTTGGAGAGCGGGGCGCGCACGCCGTCGCTATGCGCACTTGCTCCCCCCACGGTAGTGGTCTGGATGGAAGGATCGTGGGACCCTAGCCGTGCAATAAGCCGGGATTTTAGTGCCCCGAAATTGTCCCGGGGCGCTCTCCCTGGCCGTGCCCGCGCAAACGGGCCAGTCGCGAGGGTCAAAGCGAACCCACGGCCATTCTTGGCAGCGACATGGTTGGACAGTCGTTGGGGGTTTAGTGGGTAGTCTGGGCCGTCTGTCCAGGAGTCCTACACACCCGTATGGTCCCTACGTATGTCCACCCATTGCATTTATATTGTGCATTTATATGCAAGTATTGTTTCAAAAACCAAAACTGTCGAAAATAGATTGAAAAAAAAAATGATTTCACGAGATTCCGCGATTCCATTTTGCAGAAGGAGAAGAAGGAGTCATGATCTTGTTTTATGATTTTACTATCTTCATATCGAAAAACAGATAATAAAGTTTTGATATTTCTATGACACGACAGGGACATTTTGGATCTCCAACTGGGCCCAGCCTATCTAGCACAATCTATGATCGATTATACTTACTAGGTTCCTGATATTTTCCTAAGCGACACGGTCACCCTGCTAAACTCCCACACCACTTCAAGCGAGTGACAAATGCTATCGCCGCACCGGCGATCCCTCAGCGCGGGACGTCGCTGATTCATCATGGCTTGCAAAATGGCCGCCGAATTAAAAATGGCGACCGTTTCATTAGCACGAGCTGAGTTATACTCGCCAGTGGCTTACTGTTTCATTTAAATGTTATTTATTGCTGGCTTTGTTTCAAGTTGACTTATACTGTGTAACTAATCAACTGAATGTAAACAAAATGTTCCGGACAACCGCTGCAAATAAAATTCTGTGATAAAAAGCAATTAGAAACGGGCACTTTTTTCATTGAAAAATGATGAGGATGGATTTACAACTTTTGTGAGTATGTACCAGAGCTAAGACACAGAAGCTGAGAAACAGATGCGTGAGAGAAGCTAGCAATGCTATTTGGTTTCTCCCTCGCACACCGCTGCATTAATTAGTAGCCCCACGCCCTGTACACGTACGTACCCTTAAACATTTGAATGTCAGCACTATTCTGCAGAGAGCTTAAATGAAAATGAGTGTAGGAGTCATGGATACATACATACATTCACTCCTTTATTCCCAAAAGGGGTAGGCAGAGCACATGAAACGTATGTTCTAGCGCTACTTTTAGCATAAATCAGTGATATGTTGCTAGCCCATCGCCCACAACACACTTTTACCCTGCTTCCGTAGTCGACTATTACGAGACCCACGAGAAGAAAGGGGGTAGTTTGTTTGTTTGTAAAAGGTCTTTATTTATCATAAAAACAAAGGGGGTAGTGAAACTTTAACCTCGCCTCTTATTCGTGTGGTGTCACACGGGTATACCCGTGTGACCAGGTTCTATTTCGAATTTCAACCTGCTTGCACGCACTGCAAGTGGCTGGGTGACTACCCGGGTAGTAGAAGTCAATATGGGGTATATTACGTTACACTCCAACTTGGCTTCAGTTGTTTCGCGCTTAGGTTCGGAAACGTAGTTATCTAGACGCGTATAGAAATGTGCGTGCAAGCAGGTTGAAATTCGAAATAGAACCTGGTCCGAGGAAATAAATTAAAAGGCAATACAAGTAGGTATAACGATAAAACAAACAAGCACTAGATTCGTTTCAATAATTTGTTTATTTTTTGCATGAAAATGAGTAACTAAAGATTATTTCAATAATTTACCGTACTGATAAAATCAATTGTATATGTAACGCAAATTTTAGGATTTATCCAATAATAAAACTGTCCATTGGTAATTCGCCTAATCCCATCAAACTGCAGCTTTTCTAGAATCGCTGGGTATCTGCGGAAACTATAAAAGGAGTTACAAGCCGTCGTAAACGCGTATTTTATTTGCAGCGGTCAATAGTGGCTCTCTTGGGGCCAGTTGAATGGAAAATATATTTCACAAGCTCGTATCTGAGCCTATCATAAGCACCTAAAAACTACTTTATTAAATGCTACTAAAGCTTATCTTTCACTGGACTTTGGCGGCGTAAAATACGATTGGAGAGTCAATATTCGAAATACCGGATTCGCCGCTTTTTGACAATAAAATTGCGGATAGGGTGGAGTTAAAACGTTAGATTTATTGTTATAGTCTTCTAGTCCAAAGATACGCTTTTGTTTTAGACAATATGTGGGCAGTAAAGTGGTCGTGTCAACGCTGCATTGCATAGTTCCTAACCTGTCTTAAATCTATATATTTTGTCATCAATACGGTAGATCCAATGAAGGAGAAATTATCTAATATGCCGTCGTAACTGTACTCCCGTGTCGATCTTAGGAGGCATGTACAGTCAGGTGCAGATTATTTGCAGCTGACTGTACGTAAGCCGCGCCGCCCTACCATGGGCGCTACTTAAATCATCTTTTCATGGATGTACAAGCCATGATGGCATCGATCATTATTATTTTCCCCACTAGCACGGACATATGCCACTTATCACCAAGTTGGAATAAGTCATCTGACACTGACGAATTGTCGTAATTTTCTATACCAATAAATAACTTTCGATCGATAGGGATGTTACTTCTCGGCCCAACAATTTACAGCGAATTATCAATGTCAAAGGATTATAGTTTGTCCAAATGTAGAAAGAAGGGCCTTTAACTGGTAAATTTTAGGTCTTAGATTTCGAACATTGTAGGAGCTTATCGATATGGCAAGAAATCGTGAGGCGAGTGACATGCTCGCCACTCATAACGACCACGACCGTTCTGACAAGAACATATCGACCAAGAAGACGAAGGAGATAATATTATAACTTTGTCGTAATGTGTCCCAGGTAAAAAAACCAGTTAATTATTCAATCGATATGTCCGGGCTATATGTTAGGGTCACTGTTAAATCCCAATGAACGTAATATTGACATTAGTCTTTTATATGAGGGAATTTTCATAATTATAATTGTGTACACGGTACACATTAATTTCAACCTCCTCCAAAATAAATCCAGCATGACACTTCATGACCTAGTCATAAACAGTTATGATTTCAATTGTTTTAAGCCTAGAAAGCAAATAAGAGGTTCTGAAAAAAAAAAGTCATCACGAGTACAAAGGTGATACTTGCTCTGTATGTGGTTTTGCGTTTTCGGTGGTAAGTTAGGTCTCCAGAGCTCCCGACGATGCACTGCGTCGAGAGTGGTTGGCTCTCTATTTGTCTCTAACTGTCATGTCAACACAACAAATCCTGAAATAAATAAAAGGTTAGTAATGTCTGCTACACATGTCACACTATATAATATTGCAGCGATTAAAATGTGCACAGACCTATTTGCGCAGTTTTGTCGATCGTGTGTATGACCAATCGTCACGATAATCTGCAACGATTGCCATACACACGATTGATAAAAGTGCACAAACGTAGCAGTCAAATCGCTACGCTCGATGTCGTGTGTAGCAGGCATAACGCGCTTGAGACTTTTCTAGAGTCGCCGTCGATAAGCTACGTTGTCTGACTATCTGGCAGGCTGTACGCTCGATTTCCTCCATCGTGGTATTAAAAAAAACGGTCAAAAGTCCTCAGAATATCATCGCCTAAATCCTTAGATTGGGTTTTTACGACTTTCGCAATAGCATCCTATTATTGCTCGATAAAGTGCCGAAGTTTAATCGATTTGGAGCTGCTTCTTTGTTGGTCTCTGGGCGCGCTTTACAGCGATGCTTAAGAGCGTATTGTGACTTGTTATAGTTATTAGTTATTGAGAGCCGATGGCCACAAACTTTATACTACGACTGTCACAAACAAGCAACACCCTGTATGATGGTATGCAGACGTCATCGCCTGTGGACAGTTGCGACACAAGAATAATCACTTCAGGA
Source organism: Epinotia bilunana (assembly GCA_947049275.1). Classification (NCBI taxonomy): domain Eukaryota; kingdom Metazoa; phylum Arthropoda; class Insecta; order Lepidoptera; family Tortricidae; genus Epinotia; species Epinotia bilunana. Next base: position 25,162,785 of record OX346257.1, read on the forward strand.
CCTACGTCGACTACGGACTCTATAAACGTAGTTGGTTGTCATATTAAAATGGCATATTGGCATAGCATGAATTTTTTTCTACAGAATAGGATGCGCCATATTATCTAAGTCGCGAATTAGTCTCTGTTGCTATGACAAATAATAGAAAAAAAATAGCGATTAGACTTTGTATGTTAAAAGTGACTATATACTCGCTCAATTTTTTTCTGTTTTCATTTCTAGCAACAGAAATTAAACTAGTTCCCGGACTAGACTAGACATGGCGAATCCTATTGTGTATAGAATGTTTACTGTTATTTAACCCATTCAGGGCCCATGACGATACATATGCGTCAGACCGCCGTAGCCGCTTTCCGCTACATACGAGGAAAACCACGGGATCGGCTTCGAGCGTAGCGCGTAGCGATTCTGGGCAATGAATGGCATGACGTTTTAAAATGAGAACCATGCTACGTTTTTATGAAGAGTCCTGCGTCGTGGCGACCCTTAAGTGGTATGAATAAAGGAGTTAGGTTATATTAAAAAATATATATATAGTTCCCTTAACCACTGCACCACGACTGGCACTCAGCACTCGTCCAAACAAGCCGAGTATAGTTCGATTACCACTCGACCAGTAAAACAGGCAGGCAAACAGAAGACGCGGCTGTTAATTCTTAGTGTACAGTTTGCTATACGTTTTACAATGTTACTGAGAAACTTAGAAGGTTTTTTGAGGTGTTTGATGTAAATTAAGCTTTGTGTTATGTGCGTTTAAGACTTTAAGAAGTTGAATACACCCTAGGTCCAATTTTTTTATTGAAGAGCGTAAAGATTTTCATAAAAGCTCAACATAACACCTTTATTAGGATTTCTTTTTATCCTCCAATATTGTTCGGCTTCACCCAACATCATCGTCTCCAATTCCCAAAGGTTGTCTGGATAAGATCGCTTTTTAGCGATGAGACCGACTGTTGTCTACCACTGTTTATGTTTAATTTTATGTGTTGTTTTTCTCTTAGTGTAATTTGTTGGTGAATAATAAACAATATTTACGTCACACCTGGACGTAAAATTGTGTACTCAGCACGGGCAGTAAAAAAGAAAGCCCTCTATCGATTTTGGGCTTTCTTTCTTTTACAGTGCTTGGTAAGTAATGTATTATTGTGTACTTAACCGTTTTTATTACTGCATAAACAAAGATTTGTTTTTTTTTGTAATTACTGTATAGGTCTATTTCATAATTTCGCCAGTAGTTAGAGGCTAATTTGTGAGAAACGCAAAAACCTTTGTGAGTTCATGGATGACCGTCCGTCCTCAGTTAGTTATTAAGATTGTTTTTATGTGTACTTTCTGTCCTAAATTTCGCAGTGCATTAGCACCTACTGTAATGCGGTGTAATTTCTTTGAACCAATAATTAAATAATAATATAAATAATAATAAATCTCTTGATATTTTCTTATTAAGTTAAATAAATAAATAAAATAAATCATATTTTATAAGTCGATTTACACCCCCTGTCGTAAATATGAAGCTGATTAACATATTGGAGAGCATGTCGCTTCGACGACAATATAATTAATTAATTTTAAGAGATGATTGTATCAAAAATAGGGATCTTAGTTTAATTATAAGTATTCATACTTTAATGAAACGAAGTATTAGTACTAAAAGTACACGATCGTTCTATTAAACTAAAGAAACAACTTTTTAATAGATGCCAAGTCATTAGAAGGAATGAAAGAACAGCCTTCAGGAAACTAAAATTTCGTTTGCCGTGTTATATTTACACTAGTAAAACATACTGCAACCCTAACCAAAGTAAATCTATATTTAAACAAAACATAAACACCAAACAAACAATTGGTTCCTAAGAATTACAATACAAATTAGACCGCGTTGGACAAATATGTCTTCTTTAAAGTGCACCGCCGTTTAGCCTCGCCCTGCTAAAATCGTCAGCACCCTTACTCACGCGCATTCTACGAAGGACCAACTGTCAATATTCCTAATTTTAAAATTCGAACGAAATTCGTTGAGTAAACTGCAGAGGATCCAAACGTCACGAAACTATGGGTGTGTCACAGTGCTGGTTCGTATGTACTCGCTAATATGCTGGGCCTGGCAAAGGAACCGACCTGTTGACTTGCCTTGTGGACTGTTGACGAGCGTCTTATTAGCATATAGAAAAAAACACAAAAGAGCAGAAGCTGTGAAACCGTAGTAGACGATATTTTTTCCACGGTAAAAATGTACCAATAGTGTTTGAACATTTTAATTACCAACGTATTGATCGATTTAAGCGATGTAATTATTTATTGGTTATAGAGAAGTCTTTATTCAACAGAAGGTGATTACAGGTAGTATAACTAAATAAAACAAATATAATATATATATATATATATTTGGGGACAATCTTACACAAATCGGTCTAGTCCCAAACTAAGCAAAGCTTGTACTATGGATACTAGACGACTATTAACATACTAATATATATAAATAAATACTTAAATACATAGAACACATCCAATAAAGGGGATAATCTTACATAAATTGAACTAGCTCCATAATAAGCTCATAAGGCTTGTGTTATGTTACTAGACGACGATAGATTTAATAGATGTAAATACTTAAATGCATAGAATTGCATCCAATACTCAGAAACGAATATTCATGCTTATCACACAAATATTTACCCTTCGAACCCAGCACCTTCAACTACGTAGTTCGTAGGCGGCGTTACCCACCATGCTAGCCGGTCGTCAATGACGAATGATGGTGAAGATAATTAATTTCACCATTCCTGTTAAATTGGTTACGTTATTCTCTTAATACTGTACTGATGGCGGTTGGGGCGGAAAGGTTCTCGAGTGGCGACCACATACCGGAAGGCGCGGCGTGGGTAGGCCCCCCACAAGGTGGACTGATGACCTGGTAAAGGTTGCTGGAGTCCGCTGGTTGCCAGTGGGGCAGGACCGGTCACTTTGGCATTCTTTGGGGGAGGCCTATGTCCAGCTGTGGACGTCTTTCGGCTGATATGATGATGGATGATGATGATGATTCTCTTAATATCCTGAGGTAGTATGTTTTCAAACATCTGAGATCAGTACTGTAAGTAGATCGTTAGTCAATCACTTCTGATTTCCCTATCATTTTATTAGCATTTGTAAATGTTTTATTAATAGGCAGGCGGTTTTATGCAGAAAGAGATAAGTATCGATATTTTTTTTAATGATCTCACTACTGTTTTATAAAAATAACTTTGTTCACAGATTTTTAGATAGCTTTAGGTGGTATTTGGTTTATGTGACGCAGTAAAGGAAATCTGTAAAGGAAACTTGCAGACGTCTATCCGGATGGCCGAAAACCGATTGGCCTGGAGAGCATTAGTGCGCAAAGCAACGACCTCGTGTAGACACAACCCTCAGTCATGAGGATGCCACGAAGAAGAGAGAGGGCTCATGTAACACAAAATAATGTTAAAATTACAGGCATTTCCCTTATAATGTAGAAGCGTATCATCCACCTACCGCTTTACCCAGTAGTGCTCAAACAAGCCCGGGGTCCGCTTTGGCACCTAATCCCAAGATTCGGCGTTGGCACTTGTTTTACGAACGCGACTGCCATCTGACCTTCCATCCAACCCAAGGGGAAAACTAGAACTTATTGGGATTAAACCTTTTGCCTTCACCGAAAACCCAGTGTTACTTCGTATCTACAAAATCTTTTTTGGAAAAACACAGTTCCAACCAATGACCTCGAGATTGAAACTCGTGTGGCTTATCAGCTATAATGATGGAGATGCATAAATGATTTTCTTAGTTCATCTAGTGTAAACAACAGGTTCCTTTGGTGCCTTTTAACAGAATTTTGAATTTCGCTCCTAGCCTCCATTTTTAAATACGTCGCACTGACCGTGTTGGTTATTTAATACATACAGCGATCTAATTATCATGTTTGACGGTTTGTTTGTATGTCTGTTAGCGTCTTAGTAGGTGGTATGAGGCGAGGAATGAGTTTGAGAAATCATTTTAAGTAACTGCGTAATGTGTTTTTAAGTTTTTAGCAGCCATGTAGTAAAGGAGGTTAACACTGAGGATAAGTAATAGACTAATATTGTGAAATTTGCACTAACAACAATATGCATATTCAAGTAATAACATATGTATGTACAATATATTTACACTCAACATCAATAGAATATAATGTTGATGTAACAATAAATTCCGAGATGAAGCTGTAAATTATTGGTCTTGATTTGACTTATTTTCTTACTATTTTCTGCCCGCGACTTACGAACGCGTGGAATTCGTTTATATCGTAGCTCCATACAAAGGTTCACCCCCCGTTTCACCCCTTAGGGGATGATTTCCGCGATAAAAACTACCCTATATCCTTCCCCGGGATAAAAACTATGTGTGTACCAAATTTCATCTAAATCGGTTCAGCGGATTAAGCGTGAAGAGGTAACAGACAGAGTGACACACTTTTGTATTTATAATATTGGTATGGAGGAAATATATCGTTTGTATTATGACAAGCAGGGTTTTGTACTACTTGGTCTGAATTGCCCTATTACTAAGCCATACATTTTGTCAGTCTGTAAAATCTTCAAAAACCCAAAATTGTATAGAAGATGAATTTTGTCTGAATTACACCTAATTTTCAAGTTTTTAACCGTTTCAACAACATTCACTAATCACAAACTCGTGCCCACTTGTTTGTCGACTTGCTTGTCTGTTTGCTCGTTGCTAACTTCAATTTGGTTGCATTAGCACACTCCTGTCATGTTTACGCTTTAAGTGCTAAGAATACGATAATTTTAACTGTTGAAAATTGAATTTCAGTTCAGACCACACTTAAACGATGTAATTATAATATACTTAGTAGTCATTATTATTTTTGCCTATTCCTATGAAGGCCAAAATGGCGCGTGACATACACAGACAACAACACTACTAATAACTTTCCTATATAAATATTTAAACATTAAATAATTTATTTTTTTTGGTATCGTAATGCCTTTTAACTATTTGTTATTTTGTTGTTAGTTTTTATAAAGAGCTAATAGTTTTGAATTTGTCGAAAAAAATAACCATTTAAACAGATATTTTTGTACTTTTCGTTCTTACAGTCAGTTCCAAATAATGTATTTATATTCTTCATATCCTTTGCCCGCATTAACTATCTCAAAAAAGCCAGTGCTGCAAATCCATAAACGTAAACACGAACGAACCCGGTCCAATTGGAACCTCATAATTAAGGCTTGTTGATGGGGCCCAGGCATGCGCGTGGGCACGCGATAAATCTAATCCCCGAATGTTCAAGTGGCCGTGTTTCTGTGGACAGCGCCACACAGGTGCCGGCGGTAGGGTCCCGTAAGGTGCCAAGGGCGACCGATGTTACATTTTTAAACATACTTCGATGAAGAAAGCGCATATTTTAATTAATTTTAATAATCTGCATCTTAGATATATAAGAAAAAAGTTTCTTTGTATTTCATTGCTAAAATAATACCTACACTACTAGAACTTTTTGGGTTAGAAAGATTTTTAGGTGAATTGTTTTTAGATGGTTGTTCGACTTTTGTAAACAATACACGATCTTCTAAGTAGTTCTTTGTTCTATTTTAGCCAACCTAGTAATATCAAATATATACGAGACAAGAAAGCCGTAGAAACAATAACATTGAGCGTAGTAAATTCAAGTATAATATACTAGGTATAATTCCTGATATGCGTCAACGATCTGCCATCAAACGTTTGAGATTGGGCACAGGTTAGTTTGTTTGCTGACGATACTCATATCGGAGTGAGGCATAAAAACATGAATACAATGGAAGCAAAGCTAACACAGGCCCAGCAGCAGGCAAATGGCATTGTTTTAAATACAAATAATACTATAAGTATAAAATATCAATCCAATTCTCGAAATCTCAAAAATTCACCAGGCGAACTTATTAAAATTCTTCTAACTTTTTGGGATTTAAGTCGAAGTTGGGATTTAAGTAGTAGTGGATAGTAGATTAACACATAAAGAACATTTGGAAAAACTTGGCAATAAGTTATCTTCGGCAAATTTTGCATTACTAAAGTTAAAATAGAAATATTAAATAATATAGAAACATTAAGAACTGTATATTACGCATACATACAATCATTACTAAATTACGCTGTATCTGTCTGGGGGAACGCATCAGAGATCCAAAAAATACTAGTGCTTCAAAAGTGTTTTATCAGGATTATGTGTGGGATCAACCGACGAGGCACAGCCAAACCACACTTCGAAAGGTTAGGCATAATGACGGTGATTTTACTATTTATCTACAACTCCCCTTTAGAAATACACAGACAAGCGGATTGTCTCCGCTCTCGCTATAATACGCGATCTAAAATCGAAACACAAACTAGCACTGCCAAAGTTGCGGCTTAGAAAATGTAAAAACAGGGTGCTTTCCTAAAGACAAAAATATATAACAAATTACCTTTGGAAATAACATCATTGCCAATTCTTGGTTTTAAGAAGAAAATATCGAACTATTTCAGGAAACATGCCTTTTACTCAGTATCAGAATATTTAAAAAGCAAAATTAGCTTACAAAAATTTGAAGTATTTTATTAGCCATAATAGCACTAGGTATATGTTTTGTTTTTGTTGTATTTTTTCTTTTAAACGAATTGTGATTGACATGCCATGTAATGCCCATATTACTTTATGGTGAAATATATAAATAAAAATATACAAAGTTTTTTAGATTTTTGACAAATGGTTTTTAAATCGCCTGCAAGCCTTCGCAAAATAAACAGGGGTTAACAAAACCACAGGTTGTTAAAGGAACAGAACCCTCGGAACAAAAGTTCGAGTTTTTTACCAGGGCCGCGCTCGATTAATCTTGCTTATCGCGCCATCGGCGGGCTCTTGAATAATCGCGGCGCGGACGAGTTTAACATAAATTAACTTTTCCACGACACCTTTTTAAATGCCTCCCTGCTTTTTCAAAGGACGACCAATTAACATTTTCACTTCGGATATGCAAATCTAAACCTTATCTTTCTCGGAAAGAGAACTAATGAATCGAATATGTTATTTTTGTATAACATTCGTTTAACATATTTACTTTTGCTTTCGAGTCAGTCTATTTTGAGCTTTATGTCCTTCTATAAAAAATAAATTGAGGTGCTGATTTAAGTGAGTTAAGAAGTAATAATGAACCTTCATGGAAAGATTGATATCGGTGTACAGAAAGGTCAAGTGTGAACATTTGTTTGTTAATGCGACTATATAATGGATTTGTGTTTTTTAATGATATATAAGATGTCTTAGTTCGGTTTGATGAATTACGCTGATACGAAATGTTAATTGAATTAATTTGAATGGATGTGTTGATTGATACTTGATAAAAGCATTTCAAAAGATGTTTACCTAAGTTAGGGATGATAAAAAATACTATTTGGAAATATGTTTAATGTTAAACCTGTACTAGGTACTTTGCTTACATAAACAAGCTAATGTTTTTAAGCTAAAAGGTTCTATGCTATTTAATATGTTTCGTTTTTTCACTTTTTTATTAAATATTATATTATAATATAGTAAAATTATTAAATATTATATTATTATTTGATAACATAAACACAATTTTTGATTTCTTAAACATTTTGCATGAGTATTGTTTTTTTTAAATTATATGAATTATAATTATTTTTAAATTGGTTATCTCTTTCACAGACGTTTAGATACTCAGCCTAGTTTGGAGTCTCATGTATAAGTTTCGTATCTCGAAATGTTCCTTATACTATTTGTATTATACATACGTGTATTTTGTATTACACTTTGGCACTCTTTGGGGGAGGCCTATGTCCAGCAGTGGACGTCTTTCGGCTGATATGATGATGATGATTATACGTGTATTTGTATTTGCCTTAGTCTTGGGCTTTGATGTAAAACTTGTGAACGTTTGTTCAATCTAACTACCCCTTTGGTAAGTAATGCTGATGCATTACTTAGTAAAAGACAGGCGTTTCAAAGTTCACGTTTTAGTCATACACGATCTTTTTTACCCATCATCATCATACAAAACATTATTTTCCAATTTACAGTATCATATATCATGCAAGTTAACATGTGCAGTCATGTGTGAAATTGCACTTTTTGCCATAACTAATAAATTAAGTATGTATTTTCAACACAAATAAGGTTCTACGCAATTAAGAAAGTAATTAATTAGCATTATAATTATGCATTGGGAGCATTTAGGTGTACCTAGCTAAGTTTTGTACTTCGCCTGTTTACTACTATGTTTAACGGTCTTTGTAGTTTAAATCCACGTTTGCTGAATAACAATTCATAAAATTATAATGCTTTTGTGGTTAAAGACCTCTTTTTTTGTTATTAACACAAAGTGCTTAACTTGTCACTAGCGTGCAGTTATTTGCAGGTTTAGAGTGAAAAGGGAGGGAGGGCTAATCCAACATTAATCAATGATTTTATTAATATACTAACTGTCCACGTGGCTTAGCTCGTGTTTTACAAAGAACTGTGAATTTATAATGAAGTAAAGATTATCACACTTTATACCTCTTTGTAATGTTAGTGCAATTATTTGAAAGCTCCGAAATAGGTAACTATCGTAACGTGAGTTTTGATTCTTAAGGATTTGGAGGTAACTCTAAAATGTAGGTGCCTTAATGTTCCTTTGAAGCTTCTGTCAAAATAATGTTTTCAATTTAGATTTAGGTTCAGACTTTAGATTGGTGAGGTAGGGCACAGCGAAATGTCATCCCGCTCGAATGTGGAGCAGCCCAACTGGGGAAGTACCTTCGCCTTGCAGAAGACCACAGCCATAATAACACTACTACTTGCTCTGTAGTAGTGTTGTGTTCCTGGGGGTGAGCAAGGTCGCCAGAGTTCCCGAGGATGCGTTGTATTGAGAGCGAGGGAATTTGTTCCTTCAGCTGTCGACACGGCGAATTCTCAAACATATCAAGGTTCGGCAACGCCCATGTTACTCCTTTGGAGTTGCATGCGTCTATAGGCTGCGGTGTCCGCTTACCATCAGGCGGGCCGTACGCTTGTTTGCCACCGTCGTTGTATAAAAAAAAAAGATTCTTACGGCGGACCGTAAGAATCTTTTTTTTTGAAATTACTCTAAAACCGGAGTTTTAGAGTAATTTCCTTCCTCGAGCTCCGGTTGTGGAATGAGCTCCCTGCTGGGATCTGAGGGACTAAAGTATGGGGTTTTCAAGGAGCTGGAGTAGAAGGAATACCAACGATCCAGCGATTCTCTCGTTTGCCACCGACGGAGTAAAAACAATTCCATTAACAACAGATAATTGATTCCACCTCCGATTTTAATGGTCACGCCAACACGCCAAGTTCTAAGTACAACTAGATAAAGAAATAAATGCAAGCAGAAAACATCCAAGATCAGATTAATGCGTGTAATGCCCCCATTCTGTCAGGGCATGCATGATACATGATACAAATGAGCAAGATACACTGTCGATTAGCACACCGGGTGTGAAGAAGCGAGACACGCGTTACGGCCGCTACGCATGCGAGGGAGCAGTTAAGGATGCGTTTGCGATAGATGGGTTACTGTAGCGTTGTATTTTATAGGCTATTTGCTTTTTTAGTTTCAGAATTTATCGTTATTACTGCTCTTGACAAGGGCGCTTTGCATAACGCTTGATAAGAATAAGAATACATTAGTACATTACTATAGAGGCCGGGAAGTAAGGGGTTGCCGGCCGAGTACATTTAGACGGCCGAGCGTAGCGAGGTCGGATAGTTATGAGGCCGGCATACCTCGGCGTGATTAGTGCTTTTCTCAAACATGCAATGAAATAAATTAAAAAAACTCCAAGAAATCAAAATTTAATTTTCATGGCTGAACGCCGTGATCCTGTGCCACAAATAGTGGAATGGAAATTAAAAAAAAACATCTTGCCGGCCTAGGCCTCCCGTCCCGTTGTCTGTCTGTCTGTCTGTCTGTCTGTAATCAAATCTTGCAAGTTTAATTTGACCCACTTCCCGGTGACCGGTTGAGCTGAAATTTTGGCTATAAGTATAGTTTGGATGACAATTCAATATTATGGTACCATCGAGCTGATCCCATGATGGAGACGGAAGGTGGCTATGTAAATTCAATACTTAACCGACGTAACCCCGTTGAGTTTGGGCTCGTTAGAATCATCTCAATAAGTAATTTATGATGGTATACAGCAAAGTACAGTCGGCAATAAAAGCTTGTACCAAAAATGAATTTTTTGACAGAAACTTTTCTAGGTAAGGGACTCGCGCTCGCGCTTGACTCTTCTTTTGTGTATCGCGTGGTAAGAAAGAAAGAAGCATTTTCTAGGTAGCGTCGACAACGTCAACTCAGATTTGCACGGTCTTTAAGTAATTAACTGATAGAAAATGGCACAAGATTTTGTATTGGATATACATACATCAGCATATTGCAGTCCACTGCTGGACGAAGGCCTGTACAAGACACGCTCTCCCGTTTTCGCCATCCAGTCACTACCATCAGCTACCCTCTGGTCATCGGTCCATCTGGCCGCAGGGCGTGCAAAACTACGCTTGCCAAGCCGTGGCCTCCATTCGAGAACCCGCTTACTCCACCGACCATCGGTTCTGCGACAGATGTGACCGGCCCTGCCACTTCAGTTTGACTTCTGAAATCTGAAATATGACAGTCACTTTGTACTGGGTGAATAAAGTAAATGAATGATCGGAACAACTTGTGTCGGAGGCCAAAACTCTTTTCGGGTTGGCCCACCATGGAAGTAAACAAGTATTTTCTAACGAGACTTATTAACTCATCTTTTATCCCGCTGCATCTTGAACGAGTCGAGGTGTAGACTTTTTGCATATACAACAACCTAATGCCAATCCTAAAGGGAACAGACCTCAGAAGAAATCTTCTTCAAATGAATAGGCTACTTGATTGTCAGATGTTTTCCAGCAATTGCTCGCCATCTTACCTGGAACAAAAACTGCTAACAATAACGGCATTCGGGATCAACGGCGTAATGTGTTTTCCAAAGCGCTTAGAGTTTGACCAGCGAGTCGCTGCACAAGCGTTTTTAGAGAATTCTATATATGGCAATAATTTTAGCTGTCAAAAGTGTCAAAAATATTGTCAAACGAGTTTACACATAACCTAGATTCTCATGTTAGTTCATTCGTTACGGAAGTTTATATCGTATTATAATGGCTAAACCGATTAGAAGCAGTGTGAGGAGCATGTTATTCACGATAATCTGTAACTATAATCAAGTTCGACACGACGAAAATGAGAGATTACTAGAAAAGAAGCGAATATTGGACGAAATCATTCAGGCGACCGGTAAGTCATTATCAAACAATGTTGATGCTTCTTGTAGCAAATTTTAATTTACGAGATAGGAATATTTGTTTGTATTACTAAACTTATGATTTATTTATATTACAGCGGGCGTAGATGACGAAAATGTTAGAGAAACTATTGAAAAGCTAGCAAGAGAACTGAAGAATGTTATTGATAATAACGCATCAGAATCACGTTATTTAGAGAAAGTGTCTACTATGACAGGTAATATAAATAATCTATATTTTCACATCTAGGTTTATTAATATTTTAGTGTTCTTGTGTTAAAATTCCTATCATTAAAACTGTTTTTTTTTTCAGGTGTAAGCATTTGTACACTACGCACAATTAAAAAAGAGGGCTCTATTAACCAAGGCCAATGGAATACGCCAGGGAAAAAACGACCCCGGCCACCAACTGTGTCAAATTTAGACAATTTTGATGTGTCAGCCACCCGTAATAAAATTAACGAGTTTTATTGCGTCAAAAAGCAGGTACCTACTCTAAGAGCCTTACATGCGGATTTGAAAGAATCTATAGGATTCTCAGGATGTTGTGAAACACTGAGGAAAATACTAGACGAGAACGGATTTGAGTTTTAAAAAAATAAAGAAGAGCGCTCCATCCTCATGGAAAAGTTGAAATATCTGGGTGGAGGCAAAGGTTTCTTAGCTATACATAAAAAACGGCAAGAAGGAAAAAAAAATGTGTATCTTGATGAGACATATGTCCATCAAAATTACAGACCGAAAAAGTCATGGCAAGGGCCTTCAACTTCCGGTTTAGTTGAAAAAATTTCCTCGGGTAAGCGGCATATTATAGTGCATGCTGGATCAGAGCAAGGATTTGTGCCCAATGCTTTGCTTGTTTTTAGCACAAAATCCAAAGCAGCTGACTATCATGATGACATGAACAGTTCAATTTTTTTAAAGTGGCTACGAGAAATGTTAATCCCAAATTTGACTGAGCCCAGTGTAATTGTTATGGACAATGCCAGTTACCATGTAACACAAATAAATAAGCCTCCAACCATGCACAGCTTAAAGGCTGACATTCAAAAATGGCTAAGGGAAAATAATATCCCATATGAAGAGTGTTTCAAAAAGGAGGCATTGATGTGCCTCGTCGAGGAAAATAAAATTGGTCCCATATATGCAGCAGAGCAGTTATTGAAGCAGCATGGGCATGAGGTCCTTAAATTGCCTCCATACCATTGCGATCTAAACGCTATTGAGTTGATATGGAGCCTCACAAAGCGAAAAATAGCCAGCAGAAATGTGGGGCTACCGGGTTCAGATACGGAAAACTTGATCCGGGAATGTTTTGCAATGATTACCCCGGAAGATTGGAAAAAAATTACAGACCATGTAATAAATGTGGAACGAAAATACAAGTCTAAGGACAACATTACAGACACTGAACTAGCTCCATTCATAATAGAAGTTCGGGAAAGTGACAATGACAGTGATAGTTCGCTGTCAGGCATTGAATTTCTTGAATCCGATTTTGATTATGATTCTTAAATAAATATGCACCTTCTTTATAAACTAACAATATTAAAACTAGATTGAAACTAGATTGTGTTTTCTTTCACCTTACTACCTTTAGTTCAGCTCCATTATACAATATGTCACTTTTTTATTATTACTAACTTTATAAGTACAACGGGAAGCATAAATATTTCCCTTGTGAAGGTTTACTTTAATAGCACAAGGGAAATATTTATGCTTAATAAATAATCGCCTGTCAAAACTTCAAAATAAAACACAAATGAAGTAATTTTTAATCCTATCAAAAATATAAATGTCATATGAGAACCAAGTTCAATATTATGACATATGCCTTGGTTGTTGACTTCAACGACCAAAGAAATGAGATCTAAAGGGTGCCGTTTAATGGTCAGTCCTGAAATTTATTTGTAACAACAAAGTATAATTTTCTATAACTTAGGAATCTTAGGATAATATAATAACTTACTTTTTGTACAGTTGAAGTCAAAGATATTTATGTTTACTACATATTTTTGTAATGATTGACTTATTAGTCTACTAACAATTCGTTCCTTCGTTTTTAGTATCTCTGATAATAATGATAACTATTCAATCATATTTTTAATTTTTAAGTGGGCTAAATTAGAGGCCAGGGGTTATAATTGCATTGCAACGATATCCTCAGTCGGTTTACTGTATTAAATTTACAGTCTGCTACGTTGCAGACTTCAGTCTGTCACTAATCAAAACAAAAATTAATTACGTATGAATTACCAAGCATCAAATTACTTTTTTTGCACTATGCTTCGTGTTACCAGTTAAAGATTTTTTGAATTTGCCACTTTTTTTTTGTGCAGCCACTCCCTGGACAAACTCTAGTTAGCAATGACTCACACCGACGCAGTCAGACACGCTGCTTAGCACAGTATTCATTGCCAACAATGGGGTTGTGGACTCAAAATGTATTTTGCCTTCTTTCTTCTGGAGTGATCACTCCAAAAGAAAGGTTCAATAAGTTTACATATAATTTTTTGCCGATTTAGATTTTCGAAATTAAAAAAAAGATAGGCTCGCCTTTTCTACAGAAACCAAATCAGAATCAGAATCACAAAAGTATTTATTGCCACAATAAGAAAAAAACAATAACTTACAAGTAAAAGAAAACAAAAAACTTAGAAACTATATACAAACAATAGCAAAAAAATGAATAAGTAGACAATGGGCCCCAGTCTCAGCACGTGCTGGGCGGTTTCCAGACTGGTCCCGAGGGATCGGTCGGTCGCAGGTTAACAAATTACCGTGCTTAGGTATAAATATTTACAGATGAAGAAAATAATAAAAGCAAAAACAATAAGTTAAAAAACAGTAAAAAAGGGATATATACCTATATCTAGTGCCTTCAGGCTTCAGCTAGGGCGCAATCTAAGGTCATACCTCAGCAGGCTGAAACAATTCAACATACCATCTCTTTCATCTCGTAGAAAATGTAGTGAATTGATTACATTATACAAAATTGTACACTCACACATTGATTGTCCTTCCCTTCTTTCTCTCTTGAACTTTATCACCAGGTACAAAGCTCGTAATCCATCACACAGATTATTCCAACTCGAAATTTACAAAAATAACACATCATTTTATAATCCCGTTGTCCGAATGTGCCGTTTGTATAATGATATGGTGGCTGAACATCCTTCTTTCGACATCTTTATACACACCCTACCCTCGTTTAAAAATAAAGTTAAAGATGCATTCAAATTAGGCATTTAAGATTTAAGATTTAAGTTAGTTATTAACGCAATATTCTGTTATTCTGGTTAATTTTAAATGTAAATAAAATGTTATGCACATTGCCTATCCCTGTAAGTTGGGCAATACTCATATGTAATTCCATCTAGTGAATAGTTTGTCTAAGTAATTAATCTTTCTGTGCACACACTGTTTAGAATTGTAGTCCAGATCTAGACACTAAGCTTTTAATGTACTCAATGTATGACTGTAATTTGTTGTGTGACCCTAATAAATAAATAAATAAATTTGCCCCAACTGGTATGTGGACAAACCACCACTACAGTCCAATACCATCAATGTCCAGCACACGTTGAAAGAGAGGTAACATGGAATTTGTTGTCATCGCGCAACCGCAATATCTATGTGTTAACAACATGTGCAATATATTTAAAACCGCCTCTGTGTACCAGTTTGCTGATGACACAGCTGCCTAATAACAGCTGACAGTGATGTGAAGACAGCGGGGTGCCAAATGCAGCTTGAATTAGACAACCTATGTAAATGGGCCCACTATGTAGGATTATCAATTAACTTTTAAAAAAACTAAAATAATGTACACTCACTCACCATACATCAAAGCTAGTGTAACTCCTAATATCGTGGCCCAAGGGCATGCATGCATGCATACCCGACACCTACACACAAACTGTAAATGTGACTCACTACAATTAGTCAATCAGCACACCTACCTTGGCTTAAAAATAGATAGTAAGTTTAATTGAGGCGCACATATAGAGCATGTGTGTGTGGCTAAGAGCCATCCTTTGCAACCTTAGCATACTCAAACACAAAATGCCATACAACACACCGGCTATTATACCTGGCACTAGCAGACTGTGATTAGCTATGGTATATCCAGTTATGGTAGAACATATATAATACATACCTTAAACAAATTTATAATTTACAGATGAGAATTCTAAAGGCTATCGTACCACTAAAAGTCAAGCATCAACATAGACATAATTATAGTAAACTATTCCAGTATTGTAGAGTTTTAAGCGTATTTGATAAGATAAAATTGGCCGTGATATTAGAATATAAGCACACCTTAGGGGAGATAGATATAAGAGACCGTCCAACCTTCGGAGCCTACCTAACTAACCATACTTTAAGGTACCTAAAAATACCAATGAATACGGCAAACGAATATACAATAGATACGTACCTTGTATACTACACAGCTTCCCTAGTCAAGTTATAGATAAAATGTTAGAAAAGCCAAATAGTGCCAAAAATGTAGTTAAGAAAACACTCACAAATATAGAATCATCCTAAGTACGAAACACAATATACATAAGATATAATAAATAACTTAACATAGTATATAAATATAGAACATATAAAATCATAGTCTTATCTTATGGGGGGCTTCCCCCTTCACATCATAGTTTATAAAATCTTAAATGTAAAAGTTTGCAACTATAGATGTAACATAGAACTAAGCTTTTTTTTATGCAATAAAGAGCTTAATTTATTTTATTTTATGTGACCTATATTTTATGACTCCCATATAAAATGGCACCAACGAAACGGTGATATTGAAACTTGAACAAATATAAGTATTCGGAACATTTCGCATGATTGCTTCGAATGAATTGAAAAAAAAACGTCAGCTCTCGCACGGCCGAGTGGAATCCAATTATCGCACATTTGACGTAGTACCGTCACACAGAAGCAGTAGGGGAGGATAGAAATAAAAACATCATTGATGTCAATCGATGTTTCATAAGTCATAACCACTCACTTGCTTGTGGCAACCACAGTTGCCAATTTCGCGCACCCCTATACTGTTTGTGACAACTGTGCTTGCCAAGTAAAGTATGGACTTCTTTGATAAAGAAAAATTGAAAGCAATTTAGGCTAACTTTTTTAAAATCCGAAAGCAAGTGATACACGACAGCGCTACTTTCCTAGAGAGAGAGAAATACAAAAAGAAATACACTACAATAGTTTTTTTTTGGAACAACAACAGGAGTAATCACATAAGGCTTTGAATCTAGAAAATGAATCTAGTGTTGCTTCAAAAAAGGGGTCCACTCAGCATGAGTCCAGACAGTTAGGTATTTATCGAAATTTGTCCAAAAAAGCCATTCCCGAAGAGTGTTGCATCTCTTATTCCCGTGCGCGGAAGGCTTATTCGCATATGCGTGTCTCTGTCTAGGGTCGTCTCGAATCAAGGCATCCCCTTAACCTAAGGTATACGGTATCCACAGATAATTGCAGTGAGATGATCTATGTACCGAGAGTTTCGACTCGCAGCACTCTGCGAAACAAGACCAAAAATAATGCAATTACCCTTCGTTAATTGAAAACAGCGCCACCTCTCGTAAAAACTTTTCACGGGGTGCGCGTTATGGAGAAAATCTATTAAACCTGCGGAAAATTACATGGTGTTTCCAATTCTGACTTGGCCGCAGCGGAAATCTTGTTAGTAAAAATCACTTAATTTTGCATGGTTTAAAAAGAACCACTGACGCGGCGTCACCATTTAAAATTTCAGTGTAGGTATTCGGCTCTTGAATCAAATCGAGTTAACAGCATCGTCTATCGGAGTCAGATTTTTGTAAATATTCCTAACTTTATTTGCTTATTATTAAGGCACTGGCCCGCTGCGCACTGTGGTCCCCCGAGTCGGATAGATGAAAAATGGCCGATCTGCCAATTACTCTAAAAAATGCGCGCGCAGGCAATTAAAATGATTTACATGTCGATAAATCGTGAAGATACAGCGTAAAACGGTTTTTATATCGCCCTGTATCGGATTACGGCATATTGAATGTTTTATTGAATAATCAATATGGCGGTATGATGGGATAATAACGATTAAATTGCAAAGTTATGGCTTTTGATCCGTAGGCGTATGAGTATATACAATTTTATAGGTTTGTTTTTCATTTCTTTGTACCGTTCCTCTTGGCCGATTACTCAAGGCTGAAGCTTTGTGCCCACCAAGAAGCACCATGTTACGACTCGACCAAGTCTTGAAACGATGAGGGTTGCCAACTATTTTTGGGGGAGATATAGTATTTTCCATAAAAAAACGACAAAAATATAGTGCACTGTAAAAAAATATAGTACTTGGCTGGGCATTGTTGCTATTTAGTAAATAATCTCGACAATTTGAAGCGCTTCGTAAGGTCGCTCAGAATATAGTATTTTCGCGTACTATATATGTATTTCTTCAACAGTATGTAGTACAAAGAGTCAAAATATAGTACAATACTATATAATTTAGTAAGGTTGGCAACCCTAATGGTAGCTGCTGCCACTAGCAGTGCGCCTTACGTGGGAGCGAGAGATCAGAGCAAGGCCTCTAGTCGCACTGCTGCCGCTGGTCGAGTTAAAGTCGAGGCCGAGCCCTTAGCGTCATCCCAGTTACATCCTAAGGGAGCCAGTCCGCTTGTATTCTAGTCACAAGTAGTTGCGTAGATACAACTTTACTACAGGTCCGACCGCTTGACTCAGTCCCCGGTAGTGATGTGCCGGGGAATATTCCCGTATGGGAATTTCCCGGGAATATTCCCTTGTTCCCGGGAATATTCCCCAAATAGGGGAATATTGAAATACAAATTAGGAAAATTAAAGTTGTAATAAAAGTAAATAAAATGAATAGTGCCCCGACAAATAAAGTGCCATTCGCCAAAAACTGCATTATTGTACTAATTCTGACTTTTTATCTCAATTACCATTTAATATGTAAATATTTTCATATTTTGTATTCGTATAATATTATTGTGGTTTTTTTTATTAATTTTGTATCGTTTTCGTTACTTTCAGAAGTACTTTTGTAAAATTTGTTTTTTTCTGATGGGGGAATATACCCAATAACTGGGAAAATTCCCATTGTTCCCGGGAATATTCCCATTGTTCCGGGGAATATTCCCGGGAACATTGGGAATTTACTTTTGCGGGTAAATTACACTGCCTAATGTCTTGGTAAAAAAATCAAGGGCCCAAGTTATCATGGAAGCCCTAATAGCAAGATATATAAACATACACAATTTCAATATTCCCGTATGTTCCCTTGTAATGTTGGGGAATATTCCCACCTGGGGAATATTCCTGGGAACGGCACATCACTAGTCCCCGGCAGCGCGGCGCGCGGGGGGTATAACGGGGGAGCGGACGCGTCCGGGTGGCGAAACTCGGCGCCCGCACGCCACCCGCTCCCCCTTTATACCCCCCGCGCGCCGCGCAGCCGAATACTGAGTCAAGAGGTCGGACTATACCGCTTTCCAATACCCTCTGTTTTGGGCGAGGGGTATCTACTGCTCTCATGCTGGCGACGGTGGCGTTATTTTATAGCATCAGTTCATTGTCACTGCTTATTCTTTTTAACCCCCGACGCAAAGAGAGGGGTGTTATAAGTTTAACGTGTCTGTGTATCTGTGTATCTGTCTGTGGTACCGTAGCTCCAAAATGGATGGACCGATTTGAATGCGGTTACTTTTACTGGACACTATTTAAAAACACAATAAAATTAAATGTAACGCCCAATTACAATATTTAAGCATCCATGAGTTTAGTGGTACTTAAAGTATAAGATGTCATTAAGTGTAGGTACAGTCAACATCAGAAGTAGCTAAGCAAATAACACGCTCAAAATTACCTACACACTACCTTATTCCCTTGACATTAGAGTTGGTGTGTAGGTAAGTCGTTTTGAGTACTATAGGACCCCTTAACAACTTCTGCTGCTGCGACCAAAAAATAAAAGAGAAATTATAAAAGTTGATATCAAGCGTGAGCGTTACTACTTTAGGGTCACTTAACACTTCACTGCCAGGAACCCGCCTAGCATGTGCTTACGCCGTACTCCGCAGTCGCTTTCCGCTACATACGAGAAAAACCACGGCATCGGCTACGAGCGTAGCGCGTAGCGATTCTTAGCAGTGAATGCGTTAATGACTTAAAAAGAACTAATAATTGAAAGAAAGAAAGAAAGGAAACATTTTTTCGTGGACAAAACAATATGTATAAAAAACAAAACACAGTAACGTAAAAGTAGCAGGGTCCACGAAAAGGCCCCGACTCGGCATGGTGCTAACCTAGGAGGCCAGCGCTGGTCTTCCGTCGGAACTTTTACATGAGTTACCTCCTGGAAGGCAACACAAAACAAATACCTACGCTAAACATATTGCACTTTTAAACATACTTATTTGATCACGAGGAGCATAAGTACCTAACCTTATTTCCACCGTCGGTCATTGCAATAAGGTGTAAACTGTGAACAGGTCTTTCACGTCAACTCGTAAGCAATTGCAAACAACATGGCTAACATTTTTCTATAACCACTTTGCAACATTGTAACATCCACAGTAATTAATAAGCTAATTACAGTAAAAAGTGTAAAAGTCCTATAATACCATAATGATAAAAAATGGATATAAAACTGTGACAACTCAAATTCACCTAATGATCATAGATAGCGTCAAAGCATTGCATGTCAAACTGCAATAACAACACTACAAAAGCCATATCAAAATATATTCATCATCGCCACCAACGATTTAAAACCTTATGGCCTTAACTGAAGATTGAAAGTTGCACGTATATGCTCGAAATATGAGATGTCTTGCTTTGGAGACAATAACAAAAGTCATATAATTAAAGGCAATGTAGATATATTATCGTGGTGATGAACAGACAACGTAATAAACGCGATTATTGCTATCATTGTGATGACGAATGATATAGGGTAAAGAATGCCAAGCGTGACTGGGGTTTACATCGACTAAATTCCGTAGTACCTTTTTTTAAGGAGGTTCGATTTCCATACAAAACGTTATTTGACATTCACAGGCTAACGGCGTGATTTTTTAAGTAACCTATGTAAGTAACTTTCACAAATTGACTTTCCATTTGCGCGAAATTCCCCCATTCCTTGAATAAATTTGTATAAACTAGAATGGTTTTAAATGGTTTTCCCAAAGTATAACGTCACAAACTAATAACTCATTTTTTTCTAGTTTATACAAGTTTGTTCAAGAAAAAGGGGAATTTCGCGCAAATGGAAGGCCAATTTATGAAAGTTAGGTACATAAGTTTCTTAAAAAATCACGCCGTTAGCCTGCGAATAACGTTTTGTATGGAAATCGAACCATCTTAAATATTAGGAGACAATCTTACACAACTCGAACTATAGTCCCATAGTGAGCTCAATAAGGCTTATGTTATGGGTACTCGACGACGATATATTTAATAGATATAAATACTTAAATACATTGAAAAAATCCAAGACTGAAACAAAAAAATATTGATGCTCATCACACAAACATTATCCCTTACCGGGATTCGAACCCAGGACCTTAGGCTTCGTAGGCAGCATCACTACCCAACCTCAATTAACCGGTAGTCAAAACCTATTACCACCACCATAAGTTGAGCAATTTGGCAATTTGCACGTATCAGCCGATGGCAGTTGGGGCAGAAAGGTTCTCTAGTGGCGACCATTTACCCGGCAGGCGCAGCGTGGGTAGACCCCCACAAGGTGGACTGATTTTATTTGTTTTTTATTACTTAACTTGTTAATTCACACGGCATTAGTAAAGTAAAGTATTTATTCATTGTAAACTAAAATTACAGCCAACCAATACGCCGAAAAACCAGATTACTTAGTTATGTACAGTACAACTTACAACTAACAAATGGAACCAACTGATGACCCAGTAAAGCTCGCGGGAGTCCGCATGATGCGGCTGGCGCAGGACCGTTCATTGTGGCACTATTTGAGAGAAGAATTTTTCAAACACAAGGTAAATCTTATTTTAGTTATTTATACGTATAACTAACAGTAGTCGTTTAGTCAATTAGAGGCCTTTGGGCGAATGAAGACTTTTTTAGTACAGTTTAGTCACAGTAAAGAAGAATAATACAGTAGGTAATCAGAGGCCGTTTAGGAGCGTTCGTTACCTACTTTCGCTCGATGCGCAGGGCTGGGTCACGTTTGTGGCTGGGCATACCTATAATACTAATTTTGCTTTTAAGTATGCAAAGTATTTCTGTTACAGTTTAATAGACAATATTGTATACACAAAGTAATAAAGATAGTTAGGTATGTGTTTTTAGTTTCCCACTTCATCGAATATTTTAATACCACTATACTATGCCTAAAATATTTCCTAGTAATTATAATAGTTGCTAAACTGAACTAGGTTGGTAGGTGCTTAGTTACAAGCCTGTTCGGCTCCTTTTGATATCGTGGCACTGGCGGCTCGCTGTCTTCATACCTGCGAGGCGGCTTCCTTTGACGTAGCGAGTGAGAACGAGCGAACACCGCAACGGCGCGGCCCCGATTGAAGCATTCTGCATCATTCCCGAAGGCTATGTGTGTGTGCGTACCGAACACGCGCGCATGTGTGCAGCCGTGCGATGTACCTTTGTTCGAAGTTTATCTACTGTTCCTATACTGTGGTTTAGTTGCACCAAATGGTCTGTAATAGTAAGCGGAGTTCGTTAAAATCTAAATGTATGGAAAGTTTGACAAGTTTCTATGCTATGACAGCTGCCGGCACCATATTTGACGTTGATCGTTGAACTGTAAGTTGGTGCAACCCGCCGTAAGCCTAATTTGTATAAGTTTTAATAAGTTTCTTTGTGTTCGTTTATTTCTATAAGTGAGAACGTGTAATTAGCTATATGGTTTTATTATTGTGTCTATAAATATGTTACGTTGTGCTGTTGGTTTTCCATGTATAAATAAATAAGATATCATTATCATACTCTTCTGTAATTCAGATGCTATTTCTGTTGGAAAACTGATTGCTAACGCTTATTCTTGGGCGTGTGATTGTAACAATGAATGTAAAATGTAATGTACACACGCCCAATGCTGAGCATAAGCCTCTCTTCGAGTACGCCACTTATCCCGGTCCCGTGCTAGTCTCATCCAGAAATGACCCACGCTCTTGTATACGTCGTCAACCCATCGTGCCGGTGGACGACCGACGCTTCTTTTTCCTGTTAGTGGCCACCAATCCGTTAACGTTTTGGTCCACCTGCCGTCACGCTGCCTGACAATATGTCCTGCCCAACTCCATTTGAGTTTACTTATCACTTCTCCGACGTCGACGATTGTAATTTTATCTCGAAATAAATAAATCTACAAAGGTACCTGTCGAAAGTTAAAGATACAAAGAATGGAAGCAGTAGCTAAGAACATTAAGAAGAAGCTAAATTAGAGTATTGGCTAAATTTTGGTAGGTTACGGTGATTCGTTTTAAAGACAAATATTGAAACCGCGTTTTTTTTTACTTTTATTCGTTGTGCGAAAGGCGTACATGTTTAAAAAATCGTAAACATAGGCTTCTTTATATCTATATTACCACGGAACTCTGAAAAGTTAAAAGCCTGTCATATTTTAGCAGCCGTTCATCTTAATGACAGTTTTATTTTGTAGACTGCTCGTAACGGCGTTTGTGAAATTGAAATGGACACAATAAATCGTATTAACGAGGTCAAATGTATTATTTAAGAGAACCTGTCTTATTTGGAAGTATTTTCGAAGCGCCAGATTTATTCAGATAATAATTTGAGCCTTTTCTCTATGTAATATAGTCGAACCATATTGACGCCCTGTTGTGTAATATCAATGGGTAGGTACTTTTCTTCGTTCCGAAATCATCGTAAATTATGCTAATAATACTGTCAATAGATATTGTATTGTGTTATCATATAATATCATGTTGCAGCAAACAATGACTTATAGTTTTTTTGAAGTGAAAACTTATTTAGCGGCGCTGTGCACTTTTTGTGATGGGGATTTTTTTTTAACTAGCCACAGGTCACGTGATCGTAAGATTGGTAAGACGGACACGTGACCTGATCGAACAACTGTTACAATGTCATTGAGTTTTCACTTCTGCCGGCACTCCCGGAGTGCAACCCTTTTTATTATTATTAGGAAGATACTTAGGATAATTATGTTAACCAGTCCTAATCTCTCCATGTACATTATTATTACAAATTAAAACAAATTTTGTTTTCAGAACTTGAATTAATTTTAAGCACATATCGGCATTCCGGCATTATAATTAATATGCGTTCCAGTGCTAGACACAGGCCGAATACTTGACACTTTCAATCTAAGTCCATAACAATACTGGTATACAATACAAGATGATTAAATAAAAAGTAAAATCTAAAAAGGATGCTAGTATAATAACAGCGTTATTTCCTCACTGATTTCAATGCTGATGCGTTGCGCGAGAAAGCCGCCAGCTCCACGGCCACCAGTTAGGTAGGTACTTACCTATCTATATCAACAAGACGTTTCGCGATTTCCGCAAATAGGCGAATAGCAGGGTTGTGACTTATTTGAAATACTTGTATTTAAAATGCAAACACAAAATAC
Source organism: Epinotia bilunana (assembly GCA_947049275.1). Classification (NCBI taxonomy): domain Eukaryota; kingdom Metazoa; phylum Arthropoda; class Insecta; order Lepidoptera; family Tortricidae; genus Epinotia; species Epinotia bilunana. The sequence continues at coordinate 25,186,751 of OX346257.1, forward strand.
CAAATACGTATTTTATATTTTGTACTTAAGTTTTTTTTTTTAAGTAGGTAAGTATTTTGTATTTTATTTGAAATACTTTTCGAATTGCATTTTATATTTGTCAAATATAAAATACTTTTTTATTGCTAAGTTTCGAATGTACCTTTTCAAATTTTTAAGTGAATGGGTCAGCGATTCGGCAAATGGCCACTAGAGGCGCTGCAACTTTGAAAGTCTATGTGAAAAATGACAGTTAAAACCAAATGAACGTTTTTATCTGTGAAATATGAGATATGACATTACGCCTCGCTTTTTAACGAGATTGACTTTGAATTTGTTTCGATTACTTTTTGAAAATATTTTATTTGTATAAAGTATTTTGAAAATACCTATTATGCATTTCGTGTTTAAATACAAAAGCAAAAGTATTTTGCATTTTGCATTTAATAAAAATAAAAATAAATATTAGGGGACAATCTTACACAAATCGACCTAGTCCCAAACTAAGCAAAGCTTGTACTATGGGTACTAGACGACGATAAACATACTTATATAGATAAATAAATACTTAAATACATAGAAAACATTATTCGTGCTCATCACACAAATAAATGCCCTTACCGGGATTCGAACCCAGGACCTCTTGCTTCGTAGGCAGGCTCACTACCAACTAGGCTAAAGCGGTCGTCCACGTGCGGGTGTATTTGAAATATTAAATTAGAAAGGTATTTGCATTTTGTATTTAAATACTTTTTTGTAAGTATTTTATACATCTCTGGCGAATAGGTGTCAACCATTAGGCAGTAAAGAGAGATATTGGGACGTCTACCTACCACATTATTGCTAGCAATGACATCAAAGTCCGAAATTGCGCAACTTTTCAGACGAACGTTAAGGGACTCAATCGCAATTCTCCCATGCAACAATCGCAACACACGCTGGTTATTATGAGGCCCCAGCACGGTTGACTCGAGTGAACTCACCATACAAACGTTGGTTCTCGAATCGAACATGAATCTTTTCATCCACAATGGGATCCGCAATATTTAAGCCGGAAACTAGTTTCCACTTACAAACACATATACATTCACGCCTTTATCCCCAAAAGGGGTAGGCAGAGCACATGAAACTTATGTTCCAGCGCCACTTGTATTTTAAAATGTGGGTATAAAAGATCGACAAAATGTGATATTGCAGTGATAGGTTAGCACGTAGAACCGATGGCCGATGGGGCGGAAAGGTTCTCGAGTGGCGACCACGAACCGGAAGGCGCGGCGTGGGTAGGCCCCCCGCAAGGTGGACTGATGACCTGGTAAAGGTTGCTGGAGTCCGCTGGATGCGGGTGGCGCAGGACCGGTCCCTTTGGCACTCTTTGGGAGAGGCCTATGTCCAGCAGTGGACGTCTTTCGGCTGATTTGATGATGATGAGTGATAGGTTGCTAGCCCATCGCCCACAACACACTTCAACCCTGCTCCCTTAGTCGACTCTTACGACACCCACAGGAAGAAAGGGGGTGATGCTATGCTAACCCGACACGACACGGGGACGACTCTCTGAGGTCAACTATAGTTTAGAGACTACTAAAGCGTTTAGAGACTGTATGAAAAACTTGCTAGTCGCTCTATTTTTTCCCTTTTTCATTTTTGCAATATACACTACTTTCCGACCTAGATAAGAGGACCAAACTATGTTTGTATGGAGAGTCAAAACTTAACGCCTTTACTGATTTTTCTAAACACATGGCCGTATTCATAAATGTTCATGAAACTTATTTTAGTTGAAATATCTTCGAAATTCGTTTGTCTTTACGTCACTTTGTCATTTTATCCCCAGGCGCGTCCCGCGTCGTCAAAAAAAACGTCATTTTTGTTTGTGGGAAATGGACAATAAATACATGTTAGTTAACAGAGATTAGGGACCTAAGTTAATTATATTGAGTTAGGGATTATTGTATTCATAGAATGAATAAAACTTCTTGCTACCACAACTGTTTTTTTAGTCGCTACCGAAGTAACCTCAAGGTGACTGATTCAAGTTTTGATAGAAGCACTTTTTTGCTTGCGCCTTTGTTAGACTGTCTTATTTATTGCTACTGTCAAATTAAGATTTGTGAGTAATTTATCAGTTGTGACACTTGTGACCTTAAGGATTGAGTCGTAACTTATAATTTAAAATGCAGACTTCAAATAAAATAGGTAAGTACATAAAATATCAATTAGGATTATGTTTAAAATGATTTATAATAATATATTTGCTGATAGATATTATTAGTAGCTTATGCTATTAATAAGAGAGCATTTTAATTTTAAGATTTATTTAAGTTATATTTAAATCTTCATGTCTGTTGGTCAGTTATGTGACAAACGAATGCGTTTGACGTTTGACTTATTATAAATCCTTACTCTAAGCTAAGGTTTGACATGGACCGTCAATTTCGTAAGCGGTGTTAGCTAAAATCCGAATGTATGGAAAGTTTGACAAGTTTCTATGGGATGACACTAGGGTTACCAACTATATTTTTGGGGGAGATATAGATAGAGATATATTTTCTAGAAAAAAACGACAAAAATATAGAACTTGGCCGGGCAATGTCGCTTTTAGTATAAACCTCGGCAATTTGAAGCACTTCGTAAGGCCCCCAAAATATAGTATTTTCTCGTAGGTACTATATATTTCTTCAACAGTATACAGCACACAGACTCGAAATATAGTACAATCCATAGTAAATATTATAAATGCGAAAGTGTGTCTGTCTGTCTGTTACCTCTTCAAACTTAAACCACTAAAACGATTTAAATGAATTTTGGTATAAAGATAGTTTGAGTCCCGGGTAAGGACATAGGATAGTTTTTATCCCGGAAATTACTCCCAAAGGGGGTGAAATGGGGGGCTGAAAGTTTGTATAGAGCTGCGATACAAACGAGTTCTACGCGGGCGGAGTCGCGGGCAGAAGCTAGTATCAAAATAAATGTAATAGTTGTTAATTACTGGACGCACTCTTCTGCATCGGGGCTCGTAAACGCTTTGGTAGAAATCCTGCTTTATTTGCTTTTGAGTGATTCAGATTCAGTGAGTGAATTCCGTTATGTTTGAGGACTTTACATTGATATAAACGTTGTAAACAAATCACATCAAATGTAACGTTATGTACTGAATTAACCAGTTAATATAATAGTCGCGTTATGGCAGGTTGATGTATAAAACTGAAAACATTTGCAAACCGGCCTACATTGCACGAGGCAGAAGCTAGTACTATATAATATGGTACGGTTGGCAACCCTAGATGACACTTGTCGGTGCCATATTTTAACGTTGATCGGTTCTGTAACCGTAAGTTGGTGCGTCGTCAAATCAGACCTGCACGTCTAGCACACGACGGCTGCGACATACTCTCGATTTTTATCGCTCTATACCTCTTCTTCTAACTGTTCTAATAAGAGAGAGACGGATAGTGCGAGAAAAATCGAGAGAGCTCGCCCGCCGTCGCGTGCTAGCCGTGCAGCGCGATCTAAACTAGCGAGACATGGTGCAAAATCAGGACAAGCGGCGACCACTGGTATCGGAGGCCAAGACTCGTTTTGGATGGTTTTTAGTTACGTTATAAATATAGTCTTACCAAAACCGTCGTCTTTACTAAATAATAAATGCAAAATACAAATTTATAATCAGACATAACGAGGCCAAACAGATAACCGACTCAATCAGCATTAATTTAATTCCATTAAAATTACAAAAACATACCTTATAAATAAATACATATAATAAGTTATGATCCATAAATATTCAATTCACATAAAAAGACGCGATATAAATTAGATTCATAAAAAATATTGATTGCGTCGTAAAAAATATGTTTAGTATTAATTAACGACGATTTGCTTATAATTTATTTAAATATGCGTGTGTGCATTTGAAATGTAAACTTGCGATTAGGGGCCGGATGCTTTTATGTTAAGATTAATGTGGTTTGTCACAGTGACACACAGTGATACACCGTGACATACAGAGATGGCGATCGCACTCGACGTGTCACATAGAAATCAATGTGACTTCGAGGTCAAGAGTAGATTGTGTCTTAAAACTCTCAAGGGATCATGAAATGTTTACGGCGAGGGCGGTATATTGAATCTTGAATGAAGCGAACGATTCTACCAAAGAATTCTGAGCGTAGCGAGGGGTTCAAGTGTTATTCAAAGATGTAAATCGTGAGTAAGTGTTCAGTCTTTGTTGTGAGACACACTTTGTAAGGCCTTTGCTACTTGTAATTTGAAAAATCTGTACTGGCTTGTATATTACACAGACGTAGGCACTTAAACATAACTAAATAATTGTCTACAAGAAAGGTAGCTAGTTTTGGTTCCTGATATTGGGCTATTCCCATTTGTTCCCGCCTTTTTGTTACCCCTGGGAGAAATGGGAATAAATATTCCCATTTGTTACCACTACACTGTTGTTTAGTGGACAACTGGGAAATAATGATTCCTATTTGTCCCCAGTGGTCACAAATGTGAATGAACTTGCCTAGTTTGACCAAGAACGGGACCGGACAAGAGCGGGAACAAATGGGAATAATAGCTCCTGATATTGACCCTACAATGAGTCCAACGACGACAGAAGAGTAGTTTTCTCGTTGTATTAATAAACGACGTACAGACCAACATATTATGTGACAATTACCATAACAGTTCCATTTAGAAGGGCGGTTTCACTTAAAAACCAGCATTTTTCATTTATAATATAAAGAAGTCTCATAATTAAACATAAAAATCGGTAACGTTTTCATACCTTACGCTATATTTAAAGTGTGCTTTATAAAACATGGCTAACATTTATAAACTTCTTAACCAATTGAAAAACGATTTTGGCTGTGATAGTGAATATATTAAATAAATAAGTTCGTAAAAATAAAATTTTACGAGGTACTTACCGTTTTCCATGGAATGCTCCTATATCGACAAAAAACCAACTATCTTTTAGCCATCAACGGAGACGATGTGCTAGGTGTGCAGGGGCCTATTTGCCTAAACGATATGAATTTATATCGATTTTGTATTTGAGACGCACTCGAATTCTGACAATGAAGACTTGATGCGCATGAAACTGAATACGAGTGCTCGAACCATACAAATTCTTTAGCAATCTAATGCACGTTTATTGAATAAGGCCAAGTTGCACCAAGTGAAGAATACAGACCGATCTACGTTAAATATATACAATGTGGAACGGAACGATGGACTTTCCCGCAAGAGGGGGATTATTGAGCGCTAGTACGTCACATTTTCCAGATAAACTATTTTTTTTGACGCGATTTTTTTTTACATTTGTATGGAGCTCGTCGCTCCAGTCGGCTAACGCTCCATACAAAGGTAAAAAAAAAACGCGTCAAAAAAAATAGTTAATCTGAAAAATGTGACGTACTAGCGCTCAATAATCCCCCCCTTGCGGGAAAGTCCATCGTTCCGTTCCACGCAGTATATAGCACCGGCAGCTTTCATTCGATGATATCTTGTCAAACTTTCCTTACATTCCGATTTTAACGAACACCGCTTTATGATTACATTTTATACTCTCATTTCATACTCTCCCAGTACGAGTAGCTCGATGCCAATTTACACACCAAATTCGGTTAAACCGTTCTATCAATCTCACTGGAGCGCAAACTCGTATAGTAATCCAGTGTTTAAATCGCCCCCGCGTGGTCGGAGGTTTCCCCTGGATTTTCCCCAGGCTACTCTCCAACCACGCAATTCGACCGCTGTATCGGGTCTGTCCTATTATAGGAACAGTCAGGGATAAAAAAGACCGGGTCGCACCCCGGGAGTGCCGGCAGAAGTGAAAATTTGAATATTTTGACATTTCGAATACCGTAGCGACAGAAGTAAACTATTTCACTTGCAAATTAGCGCGTGAGAACTTATTGTGTGCCGGCCGAACGGGTAAGCGCCGCGGATTGCATGGCGTTTGCGCCCTTTTTCTCGCTAACTCGAATGTTGCAGCCAGTCTTGTACTACGGCATCGGTCCCCGGCCCGAAGCCTCGTCCCGAATCTCTCACCGTAAGGTGAGAGATTCGGGACTCGGAAAAATCACGTGGTTTTTCCCCATCCCAAAAAGTGCACAGCGCCGCTAAAGAAGTTTTCACTTCAAAAAAACATTACAGACTATTTGGAATGGAACCACCCTTAAAACAACAGGAATGCTATCTATGACTTGCACCCCTCGTGCATTGTAGGCCGGTTTGGTAATGTTTTCAGTTTTATACATCAACCTGCCATAACGCGACTATTATATTAACTGGTTAATCCAGTACATAACGTTATATTTGATGTGATTTGTTTACAACGTTTATATCAATGTAAAGTCCTCAAACATAACGGAATTCAGTCACTGAATCTGAATCACTCAAAAGCAAATAAAGCAGGATTTCTACCAAAGCGTTTACGAGCCCCGATGCAGAAGAGTGCGTCCAGTAATTAACAACTATTACATTTATTTTGATACTAGCTTCTGCCCGCGACTCCGTCCGCGTGGAACTCGTTTACATCGTAGCACCATACAAACTTTCATCACCAATTTCACTCCCTCCGGGGATAGTTTCCGGGATAAAAACTACCCTATGTCCATCCCCGGGATCCAAACTATCTTCCTACAAAATTTCATCTCAATGGGTTCAGCGGTTTAAGCGTGAAGAGGTAATAGACAGACAGACAGACAGAGACACACTTTCGCATTTATAATATTAGTATTGAAACATTAATAATAAGGTTTATCGCTTAATTATGTAGGTTAGTTCCCACTAACGGGCCTAGATGGCGCTAGTAGTCCTCGCAATCGACCACTATCCGCACTTTATTATTGTCTTTGTAAAGCGGACTAAACTTTTACTATTTCAGTTATAAAGGATAGCATGTTTATATCATTTAGAAGCCTCTTAAAGTGCACAACCCTTAAAATAAGTTAAATACAAATATGTTTATGAATAGTTCTTAGACAAAATCATAGATGTCGCTAGTGGCATGTGTAAATAAACAACCTTCCCAAGTATTGTAAAATATGGTACCTAAAGTTTTACGTTATATTGAATATTCCAAACATAACCACGATAGTTACCAATAGCTTTGTATACATTAGAAACTTGCATACACTTAGTGTTTACCCAACACCCCGAGAGATGTCGCCCATAAGGTCCCTTGAGAATGGTACAACGCGCTGTTAAGATTTTCCTAGCTTAATGGGGTCAGCCGCCCAATAATGTAATGTGGGAACAATATAGCTAGGTGAACAGGTACGCGCACGACTTGCATCAACTCGCTCTGATCAAGCTCGGACCTATCTGTTTAGTCACTAGTATAGGGATATTGCTCACCTTGGATAATACTCCCGCAAGGCACTGACCTCAGTCCTGCGGTATATAATCTAAGCAGCCTCTATCGACGTAGTAGCTAGAATAGGATATTCTGTCATTGCAATTCGCTGTACCAAAACTGAATACACAAGTCTCCTGTGCAACTCATCGTGTTTAATTGGCTCACCGACCTTCCTAGCACCAAACCCCACTACAAACTGACGCACAACGTTAGGGCTAGAAAAGAAGGAAGGGTGCCAATACTCACCAGATCGAGAGCTGCGTTGGTGAAGAAGGAAGAGGACAGCAAGATGACTGTAAACATGACAGACGACCAGTTCCAGCAGCTCTTGGCGACAATAATTCGGCAGGAGCCTGCCACCCCAGCTGCACAGATAGAAGAGCGCCGATCGTCCTTCGCTGCAGCCAACTTTGTGTTTGATGGAGCACGCGATCCGGCCCGAGTGGAGGCATTCCTGTTCGCCACTTCAGTCTTCAAGATGGTGGAGAAGATGAAGGATGAAGACGCCCTGCTTAGCGTCTCGTTGATTTTAAGGGATGACGCGGCGACATGGTGGAACGGAATCAAGGACACCGTTAAGAAGTGGGACGATTTCGAGGCCCGACTGCGCCGTGCATTTGCTCCTCAACGACCCGCCCACTTGGTGATGTACGATATAGTCACCGTGAAGCAGTCTGTGGACATGCTAACAGAGTCGTATATTGCTCAAAAACGCGCTCTGTTTGCTCAATTACCGCCGCCAGCCATTGCAGAGACGCACCAAATCAATATGGTTTATACTGCGTTACACGAGCGAATAAAAGACAAAGTGCCTCGGGAGTCGGTGGCAACGTTGGATGACTTACTGCGAGCCGCTTTGAGCGCCGAGCGCCTATACCAGGAGTTGGGACCAACTGCTGCTGAACGATATCGCGAGCTTACAAAGACAAAAAGTGAGCGGAGGGATAAGGTGCGATGTCTGCACTGCCGCAACTTCGGCCATACAATCGCAATCGCACGTCTGTCGCAAAAGAGAGAAGGTGCTTCAAGGTCGTACCGCTCCACAACCTCACACTGTTCAGCGGACATCTAACCGCATGGAGATTTCTACACAGGCACCATCTCCATCGCATCCTGTTGTATCGTGCTACGGATGCGGAGCCCCTGGCGTCATCCGGAGTCGCTGCCCAACATGCAGAGTTCCTAAAGTTGAAGCGACCGACGTAGCTTTCTGTCCCGTCAACACCGTACCTGTTCCCGATACAGATGCGCAGCCAAGACCCTTTATTGGTATTGGAATAGGCCGAATTGCAGGAACAGCATTTGTGGACACCTGCGCCAAAACCAGCGTAGCATCATACCAGCTGTACCAGTGTCTGCAAGCTCAGGAATACCAGTTCTACACGGAAAGAGCAGAAGTGACCCAGGCTGATGGGTTCCCAAGACTACAAACCATACTGAAGGTGAGAGTCACGGTAGAGTTGTGTGGACGAACGATCCCTACGACCTTCGTTATTTTACCGCAATCACGTGACAATAAGACACTCCTCGGAGTACGGTTCATACAGGACGCGGGCATGATCCTAAATTTGGCTCAGATGACGTGGCATTTTTTGGACAAGCCAGACATCATATATGATCTCCATGAAGAATTGGCTAGTGGCCTATCTGAAGCACACCTAGAGGATGATGCCAGTAGACAACCTGCTTGTGGGTTTAATTAGTTGAAGGTTGCCTCCCTACCTGAAGCCAGTGCAACTACCACGATGCAACGTGCTTTACCTTTTGAGGAACCTACTCTACCTGCCGAGTCGGCTACAGACAAATACAAACTGGTGCCGATAGCCATCCCAGAAACAACGCGGCCTTTGAAACGCGCAGGGGCCGAGCTTTTTGACGGGTACTCACCCAGGTATGACTTCATGTTCCAAGACTCCCAGATGAGCTGGCTCAACGCGGACCTGTCCCCTCATTCGAGAACCTTGTTTCCAGATCCCGAAGACATTGGCATTGGGTCCGTCGCGATTGAAACAATCCAACCGGAACTTGTAACTGCTGACCAGAAGAAGAACTGACCGGCGTTCTAAGAACAAATCAAGTGGTATTCGAGTTTAGTCGTGAGCCAACTACACTAGCAGAACATTGTATCAGCACCGGTGACCATGGACCTATATCGGTACCTCCATATCGTGTATCACCTCCACGACGACAAATGCTCAAAGATGAGGTGGCAAAGATGTTAAAGGATGGAGTGATAGAACCGTGCTCGTCCCCATGGGCAGCGCCGGTAGTCATGGTACCCAAGAAGGACGGAAGTATCAGAGTATGTATTGATTATAGACGACTGAATTCTGTCACAGTACCAGACGTATACCCTATGCCAAGGATAGATGATTTGCTGCATGCCGCAAAGCCGACACCGTTCATGTCAACACTTGATCTTCGTGCAGGTTATTGGCAAGTGAAAGTCCGAGATGAGGACCAGGATAAGACGGCATTTATAACACCATTTGGCATCTACAGATTCAAAAGGATGCCTTTTGGGCTACGGAACGCCCCAGCCACCTTCCAACGCCTCATAGATCGTGTACAAGTCAGCCTGGAAGATGTCAAAATGCTAGCTTACCTAGACGATCTCATAATTTTCTCAAACTCTTTCGAGTCTCATCTTGAAGACCTAGATAGGGTTCTCAAACGGCTGCGAGATTGTAACCTGTCAGTTAACCTTAATAAATGCCGGTTTTGCTGTGCCACGGTGAAATACTTGGGGCACTATATAACTCCACAAGGGCTAGAAGTTGACCCCGGCAAAGTATCGGCAATAACCCAGATGCCCGAACCGAGAACCATCTCGCAGCTACTGTCCTTTTTGCAAACATGTTCCTGGTACCGTCGCTTCATACCAGAATTCGCTAAGCTTAGTGAACCATTAACCCGACTCACTAGAAAGAAGGCCATATGGACTTGGGGCGAGGAGCAAAGGAATGCGTTCACAAATCTTAAGCGATGCCTGACGACCGCACCGGTGCTTCAGCAAGCGGACGAAGCTAAACCATATACATTGAAAACGGACGCAAGTGGTTATGCTCTTGGAGCTGTTCTAGTCCAGGGGGAGGGAGAGACCGAGCACCCTGTCGAATACGCGAGTCGACTACTCAACCCCGCAGAGAAGAACTACTCCACGATTGAACGAGAGGCGCTAGCCCTAGTATGGGCACTTGGCAAGTTTCGGGGCTATGTAGAAGGCCTCAAAGTGACCGTAGTCACCGACCACCAAGCCCTGAGATGGTTAATGACCCTCAAATCCCCAACAGGCCGCTTAGCAAGATGGGCTCTCGAAATACAGGCCTATGATTTGACAATAAAATACGCTCCTGGGAAAACGAATGTCATAGCCGACAGCCTTTCACGACCAGTGTGTCACGAAGCTACCGCTGATTCCTGCGAGATATGCAGTGTGGCTGTTGTGGATGCCCCTACGAAGAGCCCCTCCCAAATACGTCAAGAACAACTAAAGGACGAATACGTCGGGAAAATCATTTACGCACTCGAAGATGACAACACTGAAACTGGAACGTATTGGAGTAACAAAGGTTACCTCTTGAACAAAGGATTACTTTACCGTTACAACCCTAACGAAGACTCAGATGACGCCTAGTTAGTGGTTCCCCAGCAAGAGTGGCTCAATGTATTGTCGGTGTACCACGACAATCCGCTTGCTGGCCATTATGGAGTAGACAAAACCTACCAAAGAATTGCGCGTAGATACTACTGGAAGGGAATGCGAAAGCATATAGAAGAAATGTCTACAATGTCAGCTATACAAGCCTAGCAACCTGAAGCCCGCAGGACTGTTACAGACCACCACACTCAATCAACGCTTTGAAGTAGTCGCGTTTGATCTATTTGGACCGTTGCCCGCTACAGACAGTGGGAAAACATGGATATTTATAGCAGAACACGTGGCAACGGGGTGGATAGAACTGTTTCCACTACAGACTGCGAGTGCCGAGAACTGTGCCACCTTGTTAGTTAATGAAATATTCCTACGCTATGGTATGCCTCGCAGGCTAATCAGTGACAATGGATCACAGTTTGTGAGTACCGTAATGCAACAGGCAGTTTACTGTCTTGGCATGACCCATCAATTCACTCCGGTCTACCACCCAGCCGCCAACCATGTAGAAAGGAAAAACCGCGACCTTAAAACACAGCTCGCTATCTTAGTGGCAGATGACCACCGGAGCTGGGAAGATAAGTTACCAATCATCAGGTTCGCTATGAATATGGCTACCTGCCTTGTTACCGGTTACACTCCAGCCTACCTGACGTTCGCCCGCGAACTTAAAACACCGGATGACAACGAACATGACCTCCGAGAAATCATCCTGTCCGAGAACTTCGTTCCGGAAATTACACCAAAACTGCTGCTCCTTACCAACACGCTGCAGAGGGCGCGAGAAGTAAGGGAACACAAGGAAGAGCAGAGAAAAGAATATTCAGACAGAAAGCGACGACCTGATCCTGGGTACAAACCCAACGACCTGGTTCTCACTAATGCACATACCATAAGCCGAACCTCCAAAGGTGTGAGTTCCAAATTTGCTCCACGTCGTGACGGACCCTACGTCATTAAAGAAAAGCTGGGTGCCTCCACGTACGTGCTCGCTAACCCTGATAGACCACAAGAGGGCATCGGAACCTACCATACATCCGCGCTTGTCCCATATAAAGGAGACGAGGCTTCTCCACCAGAACCAGTTAAGCCTTTGCGAAGACGAGGTCGACCTCGTCTACAGAAGAAGACGGGCCCTACCGGCCCTGCCGGCCAGTGACGCACACGGTCAGGAAAACAAACCACATAATCCATTAATATTTCAATTTAATTAAATAATGTAATATTATAATTTTGTATTAATAATGTAGTATTGTGTTGTATATGATCCTTGTTGGTCGAAATAAAGTATATTTGATTTGATTTGATTGATTTGATTAATCCTGTTACCTCGTCGGGTCGCCTTCAGTAACAGAGGGGGAGACTGAAACATTAATAATAAGGTTTATCACTTAATTATGTAGGTTAGTTCCCACTAACGGGCCTAGATGGCGCTAGTAGTCCTCGCAATCGACCACTATCCGCACTTTATTATTGTCTTTGTAAAGCGGACTAAACTTTTACTATTTCAGTTATAAAGGATAGCATGTTTATATCATTTAGAAGCCTCTTAAAGTGCACAACCCTTAAAATAAGTTAAATATGTTTATGAATAGTTCTTAGACAAAATCATAGATGTCGCTAGTGACATGTGTAAATAAACAACCTTCCCAAGTATTGTAAAATATGGTACCTAAAGTTTTACGTTATTTTGAATATTCCAAACATAACCACGATAGTTACCAATAGCTTTGTATACATTAGAAACTTTCATACACTTAGTGTTTACCCAACACCCTGAGAGATGTCGCCCATAAGGTCCCTTGAGAATGGTACAACGCGCTGTTAAGATTTTTCCTAGCTTAATGGGGTCAGCCGCCCAATAATGTAATGTAATGTGGGAACAATATAGCTAGGTGAACAGGTACGCGCACGACTTGCATCAACTCGCTCTGATCAAGCTCGGACCTATCTGTTTAGTCACTAGTATAGGGATATTGCTCACCTTGGATAATATTCCCGCAAGGCACTGACCTCAGTCCTGCGGTATATAATCTAAGCAGCCTCTATCGACGTAGTAGCTAGAATAGGATATTCTGTCATTACAATTCGCTGTACCAAAACTGAATACACAAGTCTCCTGTGCAACTCATCGTGTTTAATTGGCTCACCGACCTTCCTAGCACCGAACCCCACTACAGTATGGATTTATGACATGCTTAGATCAAACGACTAAGTAAGTAATAGGAACAATATTAGTAATGTTTAACGTAGTTTACATATTTTCATTGTTAATTAGAAATTCTAAGGCTTTTAGTGTAGAAAAACGGGCTCTTTAAAACTATTGTCCAAATAATTGTGGTCTCCAACTCCACTTCTTGACTTATTATTTCCTTACAAATGGGACTAGAAGAAAACGTATGCATCCGGATGCGTACTTGTTTTGCTCTTTATTGGTCGAGATACTGAATTCCATCTGTGTGCAAGTTATAGTTGTGATTTATTGTAGCTGTTTTTCTTCAGCTAAGGGCATTCTGAACACGCTTATCATAAAACAATTGCAATGTTAAAACTCGAATAAAATATTCCTTATCGTGCAATCTCTGAAACGCGAACACAAACGCAAAAACATCTCATTAGCATCACAATCGTTTAATGTTGTATCAAGTTTTAAATTTCATCGTTCGTAATGAGTTTTGAATAAACAAAGTCACCTTTTAATAACACGGGGAAGGAATTTAATTTTACTAAGGTTAATTATCCCGTTAAGTGGTATCATGGTGAGATCTTGTTAAAATTACGGATTTATTATTATACGAAAAGGGCGGAAATGTTTAAGTGTCAGTTGGTCTGTGTATAATTCAATTATGGTTAGCCAAAGAATTGCTAATAATATTAAAATGAGAGTGGTTTTTTATTATGTCCACCTGATAACATCAAAATTAGAGTTCCGTATCTTGAATGAAGAAAAAACTACTGTAAATGAACGATGAATCTTATAACATAATAATTTTTAGTTTTTGTCTATTAGGTTTTTTGTTTGTTTACTTACTTATAATAGTGTTTTTTCAACTTCATCCTTAACTGTAAAAAGTGCATATATATCTATTGAACCTGCTCACAGAATTTCTCGAGAATCAGTTGAGAAATGCGACCTGTACAGGAGAACAACAAATCGCGCAAAAATGAGGTGCCAAGTACGCCGTGAGAAATTATGACATTTATACATGAGCATTTCAAAAATGAGGTACCAAGTACGCTGCGAGAAATGATGACATTTATACATGAGCATTTCAAAAATGAGGTGCCAAGTGCGCCGCGAGAAATGATGACATTTATACATGAGCATTTCAAAAATGAGGTACCAAGTACGCTGCGAGAAATTATGACATTTATACATGAGCATTTCAAAAATGAGGTGCCAAGTGCGCCGCGAGAAATTATGACATTTATACATGAGCATTTCAAAAATGAGGTGCCAAGTGCGCCGCGAGAAATTATGACATGTATACATAAACATTTCAAAAATGAGGTGCCAAGTGCGCCGCGAGAAATTATGACATTTATACATGAGCATTTCAAAAATATTGTGCATCAATTAAGGGCATATACCTACTTTCTATTTCCTATTTTCTTACCAAATTTTTCCGTTATTTTTTATAAACATAATTACTATGTGGCTCCCTATCCGTTATCGCCGTAACTCTCACATTATTTCGCTTCTGTTTAGTGTCCTTTTTAACCCTGCAACTCCCCGTTATCTTAAAGAGCGTTTTAGTTATTTGAATTCTGTTAGATCTTCTAACAATTTGCTATTAACTGTGCCTTTGTCATCTTCCAAATTTTACAGTAGTTCGTTCACCTTTAAGGCTATTCGACTGTGGAACTCTCTCCCTCTTCATATAAGACAAGCTAAATCTATCGGCAACTTCAAATCTCTTCTTAAAGAACATTATTTGTCTTTCCCCTAACCCTGACTGTCCTACTATTATTATTATTGGCTGACTGTTTGTTTTATATATTTTTATTTGTGTTATTTGTATATATGTATGATTGTGTATGTATGTTTATATATAGAGCTATTTATGTACGTGCGTTAATATAATTATTTTGATTTTTGGCTTATTGTAATCTCTGCACCACCTACTACATAATCTAGTTTTATCTCTTTCTCCGATACCCAAAGGTTGTCTGGAAGAGATCGCTCTTCAGCGATAAGACCGCCTGTTGTCTACCTCTACCTACATGTTATTGTATTGTTTTTCTTTTTAACTGCTTTGTTTGTGTGAGGTGTGCAATAAAGAGTATTTGTATTGTATTGTATTGTATTGTACTATTTTTGATAATTGACGTACTTCTTTGATTCGAAAGAGTCTTAAAACATTGCATTAGAAGTAAGTTTAAAATAATGTAGGTAACTAAATAGGTAAATGAAGCATCCCATTGACGTAGTAAGCCTAAACAGTTCTAGTAATGCTGAAAGTAATTAATATATTTTCAAATTCTATCGACCCCCTAACTAAGAACCACAAAGAACTGAACCCAATAACATTTGTTTAGAGATTTAATCGCTGTAGTTTCTGGACGTACCCACGGACAGCGTATTGTATGCTAATGTTGTGCTATCCGATAGTATCTAGACCACCTGTGTATAGTCATCGTGCATGATTGAAATGTAGAATGGTGTAATTTAGTTTTTAACAACGTATTTTTATAACACTGTGATACTGAAATATAACAAAAGAGATACAAACCATTTCCATAACACAGACTCCGTAGCATGGACGTCCTTGTCACACGATAAGTGACAAGATAGAGCGTTCGTCACTGGCTGACACCGTTCAATAGGACGAGACGGACGCTCTATCCTGTCACTTATCGCGTGATAAGGCCGACCGTGATACGGGGTCTGGTTTCGTTAAGACATCCGAACAGCAAACATCTGCAACATGGAAGCATGTTATGTTGACGAAGGTCAATTATGTGAAAATTATTTATTTATTGATTATAATATTTATTTACACAGCATTACAGTTGTAACTTAACCAATGCACTGGTAAACATAGGTACATAAAAAATACATAAAAATACCAACTTTGAAGAATTGAAAAGCATAAAAAAGTTCGCAATTGAGAATAAATTTGAATGCTGTGGGGTAGATCTAGTCAATAGTAATGTTATAATAGTGTGTCTATATAGAACTCCTGACAGTGATGTAACCCAATTCCTAAATCATTTCGACGACCTCTTAAGATTCCTACGGTCAAAACGTAAAAAAAACATACTTATATGTGGAGATATGAACATTAATATTCTAACAGATAACAAACCCAGTAAAGACTACTTAAGTTTGATCCGTAATTATAATATGTACAGTCACATTAACACACCTACGCGTCAAAACAACTGCATCGATCACATTTTTAGTAATTTTAAGGCAGCAAAAGGTGAAACGCTTGCACTTGGTTTATCTGATCATGACACGGCCCAACTAATAACATTCCAGCAAAACTCAACCCCCAGATCCGATTGGTACGTAAAAAAAGGGACTATTGCGAAGAAAATATGGAAATATTCAAAAAATGTATCTACAAGTTGTCTTTTTCCGAAATATATGATGCGGAAATACCAGATAAGTCATTTGAAATATTTCACGACTTACTAATGCTGTTCCATGATCTTTACTTTCCACTCATTAAAGTTAAAGTAGGAACCAAAAATAGGAAAACTAAGTGGCTAACGAAATCCTTAAAAAATGTTGTGCTGCAAAAAGAAAGCTTTATTATAAGTATCTCCAAGGCAAACATATAGTAAAAAGACAAAATTTATTACTTACTCCAGGATTTTGAAAAATGCATATCACAATCTCAGAGATTTTGCAACACAAGATACATTAACTCTTGCCAAAACAAATGCCGGGCAGCTTGGAATGTTATAAAAAAACCTTCACGCGGTCATCGGCCCGGGAAATTGAAAAAATAACAAATAAACATAAGCTAGAGTTATCTGCACCACAAGACATACTTTTTGGGTATAAATCAAAACAAACCAACTACCCACGAAGTTGCAAATTTTCCGAAAGGCCCCAAACCCGTGCAAAATTTAATATTTTTATCGCCAACAAATCCCGAAGAAATCTACAAAATATTAATGTCTCTCAAAAATACACAGGCTACTGGATACGATCCGCTACCTACAAAAATATTAAAGTCCGTCGCTTTTCCTCTTTCAATCCACTTATCTCATATAATCAATTTATCATTCAATTTAACATGGCACATTCCCTACTAGACTTAAGAAATCAGTTGTTAAACCTATATTTAAAAAAAAAGGAGAAAAAAATGAACCTAACAACTACAGGCCAATAACCCTAATTCCTGTTATTTCGAAAGTTTACGAAAGAGCTTTTTACACGAGACTAGATAACTTCTTAACAAAAACTAACGCTCTAAGACTAGAACAAAATGGATTTAGGAAAAAAATATCAACGGCATTGGCTTGTTTTAAGCTAAATGATAAAATTACAGAGTGCATTGATTAAGGTATTCCGGTTGGGGTCCTGTTTCTCGACATGTCTAAGGCATTCGACACAGTCTGCCACAAGCGCCCTCTAAATAATTTACTTTAAAAACAAAGTTTTAACCGACTTCAATTTAGTACTCCGCCAAGCCACGAGAACATTTCTTTTCCAATTTACCTCATGAACTGCTTTCCGAGAGCAAATGCGTTGATTATTATAGAAAAAAACCCAATCGCTGTATGTGACCCGATAATATTTGAGGACTTCCGTCAATTTCACAAGGATCACCCTTGGCACTTCATTAGTTGCTATTTCAACGGAATCTTATCAGAATCTGTGATATACTTTTGTACTTTTAAGTACATAATTGAGGAATTCCATAAGTCATCTGTGGTCTTCATCATCAATTCCACTCCACCAATTTATGATTTCCGGATGTAAATACACGAGTTATAATAGAATATACCAAAATCACTACACGCGTGCCTAATATAATTGAGGAGTTCCCTCAATTCCTCATGGATCCCATCATCCAATTGAATTTTCAAAAAAATGGGACCCACCTGGAAGCATATACTTACAAACAAAAAAAAAATTATGAATCAGCTCATCAATGACGGAGTTCTGAGGTAACAAACATTGAAAAAAAAAAAAAAAACAACCGAATTGAGAACCTCCTCTTTTTTTTGAAGTCGGTTAATAAAATAGACAAATGCCTACTCTTGGATTGCAAGCTACCTGAATGACAGACAATAAAGTACGCAAATAAGTAAGATAACTTATTAGTTATAGACGTTCGGTGTTCAACTCAAGCTACCAAATAAACATATAATCATCCTAGGCCCCCTATTATTCCTTATATAAACGACCTACCTGACTCGACAAAACATGACACTATTTTATTCGCTGATGATACTACATTAATTAAGGGCACAGACATAGATAACTTTGAAAATGAGATAAACAAAGCATTGAGTGATGTTGTACGCTGGCTAGATTTCAATAACCTCCTGATAAATCTCAACAAAACAAAATTTATGCAGTTCAAGAATTCTAAGATTCACCACTTTAAAGTAATGCACAACATAGATACCATTGAAGAAGTAAATAGTACTGTATTTCTCGGCTTAACATTGGACACCCATTGTAACTGGAAGGAACATATAGACACGATCTGCAAGAAACTGAATAAATTCCTTTTCGTACTTTGGCGCCTCAAGCAGACAGTGTCAATTAATACTGCTTTATTAACCTACCATAGTTACATTATGTCAATCCTAAGATATTGTATAATTATGTGGGGCAACTCTGTCGACGCTGATCGTGCCTTTGTTGCCCAAAAAAAATGCATTAGAACTCTTTGTGGAGTACATAGACGAGAATCCTGTAAGCCTTTATTCATAACACATAATTTGCTATCCTTGCCTTGTCTATACATATACGAAATAGCTATATTTGTAAAACTCCATTCGGAATTATTTACCTTTATCGAAGAAAAAAAAAACACCTAGGTCACATAGACGGCACAGGCTAGCATTACCAACAAGTCACAAGCTCGTACTTACAAACAAAAGTGCTCATAATATGTGCATAAATATATTTAATAAACTACTTGCCGCACTTAGAATACTCCCTGTTCATGAATTTAAATCAAAATTGCACAAAATGTTAGCTGAAAAGTGTTTCTATAGTATTAAGGAATTTTTAAATTATAAATTTGACGAAGCATGTGACAGAATAATATTGGACTGTTATTATTATTTAATTTAATTAGAATTTTATCAATGTTATTTACATAAATACATCTAATTTAGTGTAGCTAATAATGAAGCATGCGATAAAATAATGTTTAATATTTACTATTAGATCACTAGTATGCTATAAATATGTGATTACTTAATTTAAATGTAATTTTATCCCGGTCTATTGACTGAGTGATTAAATCACTGACCTAAGTTTTCATATGCCTGACCTGGCTGAATATATTATGGGAAGAAACATGTATAGATATTTAAGACCGTATGTACCATATATTCATTATGAATAAACCATTCATTCATTCATAAAAGAAACTATAAATTATATTGGAACACTGGATTGCCTGCTATCCATCATCTCGCAAAACTTTAAACATGCACAACAGACAGGCGCCCATCGCCATGCAAAAAAGTCGCATTCAGGTACTGACATCAGAAGCGCATTGAGAAGCTTCATCGCCCGAACAAATGGCGAGTTTCTGTGCGCCAATGTCCGGGCCACTGGCACTGCCAATAAAGGACGCGATTATAAATCCACCACAGGTTTCGTCAACTGTATCTAACATTACCAGTATTACCACCATTTTACATCCCACTACACCTACATACACCTGGAGTAAATGTGCCAGAAATACTGACAGCATTACTGCGTTGATGGCCAGAGATATTCGTTGGACCAGGCAAGATCCAGAGCGAGGGTCGCAGCCCCTTTCTCTCAAACACCACCCTATGTCTTTGACGAACTTCTTGGCCTCAGTACACCATGGCCCAGCCGTCTCGACAGTAGGCAAGATCCAGAGCGAAGGTCGCAGCCCCTTTCTCTCAAACACCACCCTATGTCTTTGACGAACTTCTTGGCCTCAGTACACCATGGCCCAGCCGTCTCGACAGTAGGTAAGATCCAGAGTGTGGGTCGCAGCCCCTTTCTCTCAAACACCACCCTATGTCTTGGACGAATTTCTTGGCTTCAGTACACCATGGCCCAGCCGTCTCGACTGCAATAGGGACAAAATCGTAGACTGGTTCAAGATTGGCGTAAAATCATGCGTTTTTAACAAGGCATTTAAGTAAAATTATTTATAGTACAGGTCTATCTACTCTACTATTCTACACTACTACCTTAAACAAAGAATATGTAGTTATAGTTACCAATCCCACTGGTCGGTTGCGTAACGTTTTGTACATACGGTTGGTAGAAAATGACATTTTTTATGGGAAAAGGACAGTGGAGTTGTCCTAACGCGCAGGGCAACATTGTTTTAGGTGGACGAGTGCTGGGACGTGTAGGTACTTGTGGAGATCCGTCAGCTTTAAGCTATGATTGATTGAACAATAAAAAAACAGTATTCGAAAAGGTATCGATGTCACAAAAATAAATTCATTTTGTTACTTTTATAAATACTCCATAAGACCATATCCTCCACAAAATCCTATACTTAAAACATCTGCTGTTTCCGTCGGCGCCGATGTGTTAATCCCACACGGGCTGTCAAAACATGGTCTTGCGCAGATTTACGCGTCACCACAGCCGCACAGTTTATAGTCATCCGCAGTCAAAAAGTTTGCCAACTTATTAAAATTAAATAGATAAAGTGGGGGACATTGTTACACGAATCAACCTAGTCCCAAGCTGAACAAAGCTTGGATTACGGGTACTAAAATACAATATCCATTCTTAAAATAATGATAAAATAAATACTGGTCTGACCGTGTAATATTTTTATTTCCAGTCATTAACTACATCAGTGAGCTCAAAAAAGATTGGTTCATTTTTTGTTTTTAGGAGTAGCTATGCCTCCTTCTTCACATAAGCTCGGAGGTGCCATAATATTATATTGTCACCAAACTAACATAAGTATAAAATGGTTCGCAAATGAAGGACGACTTATATATACGTACGAACAGCGCAAGTTAAAAAAAGCTGTCGAAAATATGTAAACGTTCTTAGTTGAACTACTGTTTTTGTACGTATTGTGTGTGTGGGATCAATGTGGCAGAGTGCAATGAGTAATGCAACATCAATGTGTCCATGCCATGATCAAGTGCTTAGGATAATGCTAATGTTCTAGATCAAATTTTACTTGTTTTAGATTTCCATTTCTGTTACAGAGGAACATACCCTTTGTAAGTGTTTTCTCGTGAGTTATAGACGGTGGAAATAGGTATTGTGTTTTTGTAATTCATCATCATCATCATCATCATATCAGCCGAAAGACGTCCACTGCTGGACATAGGCCTCCCCCAAAGAGTGCCAAAGTGACCGGTCCTGCGCCACCCGCATCCAGCGGACTCCAGCAACCTTTACGTGATCGACCTGCAGGTTTTATGCAAAAAAATGTAAGGTTTTTTCGTTCGCTGGCTTACCTCACTCTTCGCGCCTAACGAATCTTAACTGATTACTCTGAGTTACTACGAATCGTGGCGTCAAGATATATTTGTGGGTGAACAGCGAGGTGAGATCAAAACTGTTGTAGCGTAGGTATATCACGTCATTAGTAAGAATGTAATTAGGTTATTTGACAATTTAATTTCGGGGTTTGATGTCCTTCGTGATGGTTCTGTCAATTGCAAGCGAGGCCAAATGCCAAAATGTATACATTAATTACGTCCAGTGGGTCCATTTGAGGTGACTGCCGTTTAATTGCGAATGATTTATGAATGTTTAATCATATAAACGTTTCCTTTTAGGCGCAAAGAAGGAGATGTAGCGGGCAAGTACTAAACACGGACGCAATCATGTATCGTGTTTTGACATACTTTCATAGTGGGGTGCGTAACGGTCTATATAACAACTTTTGATATATTTTTAGTCGATATAACGATTACGGGATATAATGCACCTTTGGTATACCAACATTTGGTATATTCTGATAGGATCTTACTATCATCAGGTATTAATGAACTTGCAATATAACTACGATGAATCTTATAGTAATATGGTATAACGTATATGTGATATAACTATGTTCGATATAACGTTCAGTGGGTATAACGAAGTACTGGTATAATAAATTTGAAATATTATGCAAATACCCACCTCTATCCGTATCGGATTGCCTACCTATTCTACTCTAAGACAGGTCGGTGTAGGCACGACGACTAGCGAAGCGACCCTACAGCGCGCGAGCCGAGCGTGCCGCGGCAGCGGCCGGCGAAGCGCCAGAACCGATTTTTTTTGCAATCCCATACGTTTCTTATGAATAATATTTTTATAGGCACCATGAAATTATCTATTTTGTTGTTATATCACAAGTTTATAATGCCCCTCAGAACCATAGTGCGTATTCCACAAACTCCTGTTTGTGGAATACGCACTAGGGTTCTCTTTTGAATTACAAAGACTATGCATACGAGTATTGTAGTCGTAATTATTTATCCAGAGCAGCTTGACTATTACCATTACCTAAGAGCGTTTGAGTTGGGATACGGGTCGGACGTAGGAACCGTATCCTAGATATATCCGTCCGAAGTAGCAGTAGCACTATTTAGGCAGAGTTTGTGTTGACACGCTAAGTTTGAAGAAATCGGATAACAGAATATGTATTGAGTGCGCAACATCTCACATGAACAATACCACTGCTTCGGACCGATATGAATTCAAGGTGCGCATGTACTTGTATAGGGATATTATAGTAGTTTCATTAATACGACGATAGTTGTTTTACAAAACATTTATTGGCACAATGAATAGCATTATCAACTAGACCGTACATGTAACAAACTTTATAATCAACAATCGGACACTGACCTGAATACAGTCTGATCTATCAGCAATCATTAATTTATTCACTTTACACAAACTTCGTAACCCGCCTAGTACCTCCAGTGACTGCACAACCACTCTCACTCACTGTCAATAGACGACTGCCCCTTTAGCGGGGCCGCTTAGCCACTGGAGAGGGGGTGACCAGTCACGTGTCTATCACGTGATCAGTCATTACAAATACTTAATGTTATTATTATTTAGCTTATTTATCGTGCTGTGCTTAACAATATTTATTTATAAATTACGATATCCTAACACTTGAAATTATTTGTAATGTAGAACATTCAAAAAGTGACTCTATCACCCAAGGTAGAAGATTCCAATTACAAAGACAAGCTTTCTAATAATTCCGCCACATTAAATAATCTCTGCCATAAGTACTTAAGTTCTTAGGCATGACGCCAATCACTGACCACCCCGAGGCTTATTAAAATTGATTTTGATCTTGTCTCTCATAACTTGCGCCGCAGCCCACGCAACAGTTGTCCAGTCACCCCGATCTGTCATCCGCGACCGCCGCCATATTTATCGACGCGTTCAAATCGAATGTAAACGTCAATTAGCACGTGATGTATGTATTTATTGGACGGACGGACGGATTTATGGATGGTGTTAGTTTGTCTGAGGTTGACGTCTGTGTTAAGGTGTGGGTAATCTTTATTACTGACATTATTTTATGTGCTACACAGAATACGGAAATATAGTCTACGGTATATGGTCTAAAAATTAGCTCTGGTAAGCCTACTCATGACCTAACATTGGATGTAATTCGTATAGTTTTGTAAGTGCGCTTGCCGGAGCACGTAAGCGAACCGGTAAATAATAATATACGTATAAATAAATATATATAAGGGAACAATCTTACACAAACAGAACTAGGCATAGCTCTAAACACTTAAAAACATCCAAGACTCAGAAACCAATATTCATGCTCATCCCACAAATATTTGCTCATACCGGGATTCGAACCCAGGACCTTCATCGTCGTAGGCAGCGCCACTAGGCCATATGGTCATCAGTCGGTTAATTTAAAAAATTCTAATAAAATTGACTTTTTGGTGAATTCGGGTATAAATAGACAAAGTAAAAGTCAACAAACAGTTCACAAATTAATTTTGACACCTTTGTAACTCGGAACGGATCTCAGTACCATTTTGCAGTTGGGTTGGAAATTGTATGTTGAATGTCTCTTAAGAGTGATTATAGTAAATAGATGATATTACCCTCTTCTCATTTAAACTTACCAAACATCCGTTAAAACATCTTTTCCCTAGAAAACACAATAGAAAATCTATTTGGGGTAAAATCGACCTAAAAGGATTTTTCTTTATTCGAATTTAACACATATCACTAGGGCAACGTTGTCGTCCTAGTGGACGTTTACCTTATAGGTTATCAAATCTAATTTAGCATCAATAAATTCCGCCTGTGGCAGTACAAGTTAATCTTCATTAGTGTTAAATATTTTGCTAACTACATTCCCTTACGTTTCGCAACACCCAATAGGAAACGGTGTTAAGCAAACACATTTATTTGCCTATCGCCTAATGATGATGACTTTAGCAAACGTTGGCAATGTTTTTTGCAGATTATGTCACTGACACACAGAATACATTATCAGTACCTTGATTTCAAATGAGAAACGTAGGATCACTAAAAACGTACTATCGACAACACAGCTAACTGACCATCGATGCACCTTAAGTGCATCGTAATAAGGTTCTATATAAACACAGGATGGTCAGTTAACAGTGTTGTCGTTTGTACCATTGTTGCAGTTAACACGCGATAAACAAAACATACTGGAAGACGCAGCGTGATTAGACGCCCACAAGGTGGTATGATGAGCTGGTAAAGGTCGCAGGAGTCCGCTGGATGCGGGTGGCGCAGACAGAACCAGTCATTGTGGCACATTTTGGGGGAGGCCTATGTCCAGCAGTGGACGTCCTTCAACTGATAATGAAACAAAAGATAAAGCAGATAGTATAAAAAAACGACTTTATCCTATCATCGTCATTATATTTAAGAGCTAGTACTGTCGATGGAGTCATTTTCAACTTTTTAAATATTCTGCTTTTTTTGTATTTTTTTATAAGACGAATGTTCTATGTATGTTGCCTTATTTCTTTCTCTGTGTTTTTAAATACACTATATTTGTGTTTGTAGTTCTATTGGTTGCTTGTTGTGTCTTTTGGTAGTTTACTCATATAGTTGACATCTCTAAAATGCGTGAACCAAGTACTGATTATAACGGTTTCGCTGTGCTCATGACGTAATACTCGTATTCATTATTTTGATTAGTATGCAAAGGTTTTTCTCATCTGCTGTGTAAGACGTTTATATCTACCTAATTCTTTAAGTAACACCGAACACATTTAAATCACCACTTCTAAACTTATGAAGTACATCAATTATTTAAGTACGTAACTTTACGTTATTAATGTAGGTATTTAATACATTGGCTTTAGTAATTGAAGTTGTTAATTAAAGAAGTTAGACTTTCTATTTTTTTTAAAGTTTAATGAGTGAGGTCCCTAGTCATTTATGGATTGAAATAAAGTGACGCCATTTGCAACAAATTGAAAATGGCAAACCCAAGATTGCAAATGGGTTGTCTACTCTAAAAACTAAGCTAGATAGCCTTCATGATTCATCAACTCATACTCAACGATTTCCCTCCCTAAAAGCGAAATTATCAACTAAACAACATCTAAAAACTGCATCCGGTCTTTGCCATATTCCGAATAGGCCCGCTCGATAAACAAGGCGATAAAAATGCCTCCCCGCTATGGCTCGCCGGCTTTAGCATGTATCGGTATGCGTAATTGGTGCAAAAACGCGAAATTACTGGAAAGATACAAATTTAATACGCGCACAACATCTTATTCCATGTGAAAACTAAATAGGGTACGTGATATTTTCAAATTTAGTTTAGTTGATGTAAGACCGGAGCATTTGTTCCTGGCTCAGTCTGGGATACTTTACGAGATTTAACAGTAATATAACCCTCTCATGGCGTGGAGATTGTTCTAAACCAAAAAGCTTTAGTTTGTTTGCAGAATTACAATCTCTTAACTGATAATATGATGATGATATGATATGATATGATATCAACTGTACCAATGTAATTATATGTGTTTATTTTTTGTCTTTTGTATATGTCGTTTCATGACGCATTGGTTATACTGTAATGTCATGTTTACATGTTTTAATAAATAAATAAAATATGATATATTGCATGTAAGTTCTCCTTACAATTATAGTTGAGATTTTCTGAACTGGACTGATCTTCTTATCTTTAGAATAATAGCATTCAAGTCTAACAATACGACTGTGTGGCCGGACGCGTGCCATTTTTAGCAAGAAAAAGGTTAGCGCCACATAAAATGTTCATTGTATAATGAGAGTTCATAGTCTTATTTTAATAGATTCAAAATGGACTACTAGATAAAACAACCCGCTCCAGCGAGCCAGGTACAAGGCGCTGTGTGTGGTATTTTATCTATACCTTTTATTTTTGTATCCCGTGATGTAGGTGAGGGCTGAAAAACAACGCTTTACAGCCGAGACAGGCTAGCAGCACACGCTGAGCCCCGAGCCTATTGATATTATTATTTTCTAAGTTTGGGAATATCGAATACAGCAATTTGTATTTTTTCGAAATATTACGTTGAATATCCATGACACGTCATTCGTTGAACTACATATTCTGTGTTATCGGCATCATCGAAAGACGAATCCTTTGTTGGACTAAGATCATACCGATTCAGTTACAATCCTCCTGTGCTGTCCGTTTGCCGAAGGAATAAAACAGCGGGGTAATAGTGGAATATATATTATAAATATCGGTCTTTATTTAAGATAAAACGATACAAATGAACAGACGACAGATGGACAAACTTTCGAGGCTCAAAAACGAGGAAATACCAACGATACTGGTAACAAAGTTGTGATGCTGATTGGCGACTATGACAGACTGATCTGCAGAAGATACCAGCTCCATCTTCGCATTCGAATGGTCTGATTTGTCTTTTTGTGCCTCTGATCAATATGGAGACAGCTCTTAAAACTGAAATTTGTACTGTACTTTAAGATAATAAATAATTTCTGAATATGCTTTTCCCCATTTTTCAATTAAGATGCGGTCTTTTTTTTCGGTACGTAGTCGCCACTCGAGAACCTTGCCGCCCCAACGGCCATCGGTTCTACGTTTAATGTGCCACGCCCACTCTTGGCACTATGTGGGTGGCCTATGTCCAGCAGTGGACGTCTTTCGGCTGATACGATGATGATGATATGCTAAATGATCTAACGCGCGTTCCAAAAGTTACGTGATATTTCTGCATGTCATGTACTTAAAGTGTGTCGTTGGAACTAAAACGCTGATCGAACTTACAGATACGCAGTTCTACTTAACAACAGCAGTACCAATAACAGTTATACCTTAAAGAGTTAATGTCCAGAGCGCACATCGTTAAATTGTCCGCGTGTAAGCAACTTACACGTGCAATACGAAACATGTCTTTAAAAACTCTTATTTCACTTCCAGATCCCACTGAATTTTATATTACAACCGGCCGGGGTAAAGTTGGTTTTACAGCAGCAAGGATGGCTAAGATCGGATAATGGATTGTCGAAAACGCTGTAACTACTAACTGCTGTTTTACGCAATGATTTAGTTTTTACTCTTGAGTATTTATTGGGTTGAAATTGTATAATGACTGTAAATTGACAGTGTTACATGCAGTGGCAATAAATTTAAATGTACCTACTTATATCTTTAGTAATGGAATTAACCGAGCTGTAGTGTTTTTATTGAGTTTCAATTTATTAGCCAGTTATTTTTAATGACCAATAGTGACAGCTTTCTCGTCTTCCCTAATTTTAGAGCAGCCCAAAAGGGGGCCATGGGGGGGGTGTGGACGCCAGCCTACTACATGAGCGCTGGAGGGAGTAACATAGGCCGGTCATCGCGGGATCGGGGTGACCCGCGATGCTCCAAAGGTTTCCTTGGTGTAATTTAAAAAGTAATATGTTTTCATTTAATTTAATTTATTATTATATAAAGTATCTACTCTACTTTATATGGACTAGTATGTTTCCGGAATAAATAAAATATTTTTCATTTCATTCTCGACGTTCTTGATGATGAAAAGATACCGATAGTTCTCTTGGGAATGTATTGTGTTGAAAAAGAAGTTCTAACATAGGTTAGGCTCTAACATGGGTAAAGGAATGAAACAACGTAACCTATAGTTTTAAAAGGTCGGCAAGTGACAGGACGAACATCATGTTGGCACATCCAAGAATGACTTCAAAAAGCTAAAAAAAAATTGTTTTTTCACTCGGAACATATAAAACACCGCCCTAAATGAATAGCGAATTTAAGTGGTGGCGGGGTCGTCTACGACGATGGCCGTTAGGGCGGAAGGGTACCGGAAAGTGCAGCGTGGGTAGACCCTCCACCAAGTGGACTGAAGGTCACGGGAGTCCGCTGGATACGGGTGGCGCAGGACTGGTCATTGTGGCACTCTTTGGGGGAGGCATTTGTCAGCAGTGAACGACTTTCGGCTGATATGACGATGAATGATGATGAGATGAGTACTCTATTACATAGTATTATAATTATCATAGGATATAAAAAAAACTTGCTACAATGTTTGTCATGGTTTGTTCACATTTTCATTATTGCAAGAGAACGCAGTCTTTGACTTGACAGCATATTGGTTATGTACTATCGACAACACAGCTAACTGACCATCGGTGCACCTTAAGTGCATTGTAATAAGGTTCTTTATAAACACAGGATGGTCAGTTAACAGTGTTGTCGTTTGTACGAACAGCTATACTTGTAACTTAGCGCACGAATACAGCAGTTCGTGAGCACTACTTTGGTGTCAAAAATATACATCCACAGTACCAACCAATACTTATGCATTAACAAAATTATCGCCGCAGACTCACGACTTACGAAAGCGCAAACACATTAATTAATTCCGTGTTGTAGGTTAAAGTGGGTTTATTGGGCGATAAATCGGGGATTTATTGCTTTATTCGCCTCTTATTAAAGCTATAGTTATGCGTTATTAATTTTAGAAAACGCTTGTTAAGTTTACGATTCGGTTTTAGTTTCGGTGTTCGGGTGTGGTTTAAGACAGAGAGAGGAGCGGAACACACGAAAAATCGTAAGTCATTTATCCGATAGCAAACTTCTAATCTGAGGTAACTAAGGAGTTCGCAAACCGCATGCTATTTTAGTCTGACATCAATAAATGGATTTATTTTCTAAAGAAGAAGACATTTACTAAATAAGATCTTCGTTAAATGTAAACAATCCCCTTGAGGCGCTGTACCGAGGATGCTGGCGGCGTTTCCTCCGTCAATTGCAATGCTGATGCTTTTGGAAAGCCGACAGCTCGTCGGTCACCAGTTATATCGACCAGACGTTTCGCGATTTCCTCGAATAATTATGCGTACTGGGACCCCACGGACCGAGGGTCTCGACACCTAAGGGTATAAAGTTGTACCCTCTGCCTCTATAGGGTGTATCAAAAATGGGGTGTGAACCGATCAAGGGCATGTTCGGTAGTTTAATGTGATTCCAAAAATGCACTTATTTATTTTTTATTTGTTTTTGTTGACATTGCTCGTGACTGACATCAAAAACGTAAAAGCTGTCACCTGCGTGTCAAAAAAAACATACACAAAACATTTAAGATTTTCGGCGTTTTTACTTATAGTACGGAATGTACTATAAGTAACAGTTCGAACACTTGTCTTGTCAGCCGGCGTTGCACGGTTGCCATTTTTTCTCAAGTAACTGTGGATAAAACGCCCGTCATGTTCTGATAAGAAAGCGAGTGCGAGAGAGACAGGTGTCTTATCCACAAATATAAGTGATAAAATGGCAACCATGTGCTACGCCCGCTGAAAGGGTTTAGTTAAGTTTTTTACCTGTAGCAAATTTTACTATACCGATTTTGTACTCGAGCTTGGAAAGTTTATGTCATTATTATACTAATTTATGTATTATTAACTGCTGCTGAATATGCAAATAGTGGGTAATAACACGTTAGCTTGGATAAATAATTACACAGGTTTATAATAAACATTAAATATTATATTAGTAATTTAATTATGACATATATTATAAACGCGATTTGAGTGCGTCACATCTTGTCAATTTAGGGGTTGAAGATGCACGACGTCCGTAGGAACTATCCACCGCTACCCTGATCTCCGCCACACGTGACCCCTGGGGGGCGGTAATGCACGACGTCCGTAGGAACTATCCACCGCTACCCTGACCTCCGCCACACGTGACCCCTGGGGGGCGGTACTAAAAGTGCATCAACCTGGCAACCGTACTGTCTTTTCGAAGATCTCTCGGTTCTAAATACGCCAATATACGATTTGCCATACAATAAATAAATAAATCTTGTCAAAAAGTGGCAATTACCGCCTGCCAGTTCTAAAAGGTTTTACTCACCACACTGTAACAAAGAAAGCCTCTTTCCGCGCTTTTATTGCCATTTCCTTAGACTCGCATGACAAATACCAGCAATCTCAACCATTTCTAATTTTACAGCCCTAGGTAGTTATGTGCCCTTCTATTACTTACCTTGACGTTGCGGGAAAGGAGTTATATTTGACTCGACTAAGTGATAATATAATATTAATATTGTTATGAAATGTTTCGCCTGCGCCCGCTTCTATGCGCGCCATCCCTAACGGTCTGATCGGTTAGCATAAGACGGCACGCGAGCTATCTCGCAGCGAGATAGACTGTCGGTCTCTTTCTAAGTGTCTCGTTGCGACACTGCTTGCGCGCCGTCTTATGATAGGTAACCGTGCTGAACGCCAGAGGCCAGCAAAGCGACAAACGGCAGTCCTATTATTTCATAGAGTTCAATCTATGTACCAGTCAGCAGCAAAAAAATAACCTACACACGACTTTAATGTGAAGAGGATAAAGGCTGTCTAGATGATTTTTAGTGTGTTATTTTGCGTAGCTACTTCTACTGCTGACTGTACGCCCGCCTACGCGGTCTAACATATAACGGCTCCTCTACATGATGGCCCATCCTAATGGCCCACTAGGATGGGCCAGCGTGTAGAGAGGGTAGTGGTGTCAGATGGCTTATGGCGCGGCGATGTCTTTCTCCGTCTAACGCATAGTTGCGTCCTGTACGATGGGTCGTGATGGCCCACTGTATAGAGCAGGCTTTAAATACCTACGACGTGATCGCTGACAAGGCTCTGCCGTCAGAACAACACGCCTAAATGCTTACAAACATATGATGTTGCCCAGAGGTGTAATCGCGTAACGTTTCGAACGCGCGTTAGGAGAATTGAACTGTAATTTTGCCATATAAAAAGCGACATTTAGATCTACCTGACCCGCGTACAATGCGTAAGTGTTTGTGTGCAGGCGCTAGCGCTTCTATACTCGCCGGCCCACGCGTCGCCTGTCCACAAACGCTCCCTTAGGTTCCATAGAAAGGAACGCACAGCGAAGATTCCACATCTCAAATCCAGCAGGTCGATCACGTAACGCATTGTACACACGTCAGATGGATTTAAATTTCACTTTTTGTATGGGAAAATAACAATTCAGTAGTCCTAACGTGCCTTCAATAAGTTACGTCATCGCCGCTCAGTTAACGAAGATGTCGAACATATTTTTCATGTAGGTATGTATTTGGATATATTCAACATGTGGCACTTTTGTATGTGATAGGTAGTGGTCAAATGGCATGATTTAATTTTTATGTCAACTACAAACCCACAGCTACACAATTTGGATCAAAACACTCATTTAACATATAATTGCAAACATAAATACAATATGACCTCTCATGCAGTCACGTCCATGAACAATTATATTCGTTTTATTACTTATTATAAGTACTAGCGAATAAAACTCAAAATGAAATATATATATTATTAGTGTCGGTCGCACGTTAAAATGCAGCATAAAAAACCTAAAACGCGATAGCGTGGGTTGGTCTTAGAATAATTTATGCCACATTTAATGTACGGATTAAAATTTTATCCACTGTTATGAACGCGAAATATATCGCATGCATCATAAAAATAGAAAGTCATAAAAACCCGAGAATATATGCACTTGCCACGTTTCGTCTTTGACTGTTATTAATGTATTGCGCCACCTTCTTACACTAATTTATGAGTGTGGCTTAATAGCCTGATATAAACAACGACAAAATTGCCATAAATATAAATATTGGACACTTTAAAAATATAATCAACAGCAACGTTGTAATATTGACGCGCAACTATGTATAAGGCTTTTTTCTAAAAAGTTTCAAGCCGGACTGCCGAGCGAAATAATATGGATGTTTTTCATGTCCAAACAAAACAAAGTATTTTTTAATTGATTACAGCAATTAAGTATCAATTATAACTATTCATTTTACCTCTCGATACCAATTAATTTCATTAACCGGGTGTGAAACAATGGTTCTTATAATCGTTTGAATTTACTGCCATTATTATTTATAAGGTTTTTTCGCGAGTAACATAATCGTGTAGCCGCGGTTTTATTGCCTATTGCGATCACGCCACTTGTTTTACTGCAGGAAAATCCGGAGTGATTCATTGAATTACACTGCAGTTTTTACGTTTTGTAGTTAATTTTCTCAAAAACTAGGCTATAGACCGTTTGATTCACTAAGAAGCCTACCTCTGACCAACGCCAGGCCTGTCCGTCATGCTGCATTCAAGCACCTCCGAGGTGTACACCAGAATGCGGTTGACAACGACAGTCATGGTACCGCGGTCGGCGAAGACCCATGACGCTTAGAGCGGGATGCCATTATTCGACTTTCTGTATGTTAGTACTATTATTTATTATGTACAACGCGATGGGCAAATCACAATCAAAATCTATGAATTAGAGTGACGATTGAACCTTTTTAATTACTTAGGAACGAAATCTTAGGTTCCGTCAGAGCGGTGGAGATGGATCGCGAAAGCACAGCCATAGCATTAGTGGATGACACAAGCCCACGCTTACCTACTCTGTTTAAGAGATGCCTATGCGAAAAGATGGAGAGCAAACAATTGACGAACATTCCAAAAATAGTCTTCGGTCTCCAATATTCTAAATACTGGTGGCAACATTTTCACTTCGAATAGTATCTTATTTTCGAAGTAATAAAAACACGCTACGAGTATGATTTGAATCCACTAATGCTGGTTGAACTTTTTGCTATCTGAGCGACAGCAAAATTTGTTATTGCGATTTTCATGATTGCAAGTAAGTATTCACATAGCCGTCATGTAACAAGTTGCTATAAAAAACAAGCCGAATTTAAATAGAGGCTCATCAAAACTACAAAAATCTTTATAGTTGCAGGTCCCTAACTCAGCTGTTTTACGACCATTAACAGGCTCCATAATTCACCCACACACAACCATCACAATAAATTATGCCCCACCGTCACCCATTACATCTAATAACACAGCGCTCCTCAACCTTCGGCGCTACTAATAAAACTCCACTTTTATAGCGCTCCTATAAAGCTAGTTGTAAAATAGCACTTTAATAGCTATAATATAGCCTTGTTATCGCAAAACCGACCTATGAAGACTGAATGCGCATTAAAAGGTCCGTTCCGCCTGGCTCTGCTACATTTTATATACTTAAAACATTTTGACCGCGACTTCATCTGCGCTAAACTCGTCAATCAGAATAACTGCATAGTGTAAACGTCGCTCACGTGTTCTCATGTAGCTGACGTAGCTCATTTTTGCTTTGAATGTGTGAGTACACTCTCTGCGAGAAAAATGATTATAATGCAAGATTCCCTTTTATCTACTTAGAACATTATTTTTATTAGGACTAAAGGACATTAGGGATAAAGAATCCTGGGATGTAAAACTTTTTATCCATTCTTCTTTCCGGGATTCCTTTTCATTCAAAACCGATTTTCACTAAGGAACAGGTAAAAATAATAGGTAGGTACTGTTAAAAACATTGAGTCACTTTTACGTGCATAATTCAAATAAATATGACAGTTAATGCCATAATTTCGTAGGTACAGCCACATCGCAGGCATGATTAAATTAAGGCCTTATTGGTAGCAATTATTAGGATCTGCTGACTGATATTTTAAGTGCGTCTTTGTTTAAGCGTTTTTTAGGCACACTCGGCGTCAGAGAGATGTATACATTTTTCGCCTTATCACAAGGAAATAAGGTGCAAAAGTGTGAACATGTCTGTGACGTCGACTGTTGAACATTATTGTTGTAACATTTTACTAGAGATGTATTATTTTACAGCGAGATTAGATTTTATAACAGTGATTATTGTAGTAAAGTTATCATATTGTGTTCTATGCTGTTACTCATTTTGTTTGCTAATTTATAAAAACAACGTATGTTCTTATTTATAAAAACTAAAAAAACCTGTGTTTAATAAAATCTGATTACTATCTTTCTCTCAAACATACATAACAAAGTGTAAGATAAGAACAAACGAACTTTACGGGATTTTAGCTAAAATAGGTTCAATTAATGTTAATTAATAGCGGTTAAAGACAGTACAGTACCTACCTACTTACACTGGCATAGTCTGAATTAATTCCGTGCAAAGCACAGTTCCTAACATTAATAATAAATAAATAAATAAATAAATATTAGGGGGCAATCTTACACAAATCGAGCTAGCCCCATAGTAAGCTCAATAAGGCTTGTGTTACGGGTACTAGACGTAGATATATTTAATAGATATACATACTTAAATACATAGAAAACATCCAAGACTCAGAAACAAATAATCATGCTCATCACACAAATATTTGCCCTTACCGGGATTCGAACCCAGGACCTTCAGCTTCGTAGGCAGCGTCACTACCCACTAGGCTAACCGGTCGTCAATAATACAGTAGCTAAATAAAAATGATTACTAATAATAACACGACGTTTATCTTAGTGCCTTTATTTTTTCTTTATTTTTATTCATATGTATTTTTTATTAATGTTGGGAACTGCCCTCGGCAGATATTATTGGCATTTGTTTTGTAAAAAAATATATTTTGCGATAGTAATTACGAGAAGGTAAGGTCGTTCAGAGCTCTACAAACAAAGCAAAATAACATCATATATAAAAAAACAACGGGTTGCACTCCGGGAGTGCCGGCAGATGTGAAAACTCAATAACATTGCAACAGTTTTTCGATCTGGTCACGTGTCCCTTACGAATTTTCAATCTGTCGAATATCACGGTCACGTAACCTGTCGCGAGTTTAACATTTTTTCCCCATCATAAAAAGTGCACAGCGCCGCTAAAGAAGTTTTCACTTCAAAAACTTTGATGTCAAATATAGTTTAAACAAGGTTTTGCGTTGGCCCAAATACTTATTAGGATTCTATCGGTCAAAAGCAGCCAGAACCTTTTAAATCCGTAATTTATGCCCGGTTGTTAAATAATGATGAATAGCTTACTTTATTCAAAATAAAAAACGAATATATCCAACCCAAATTTCAGCCTTATTACCAATAAATAAGAACTATCATCATTTTTAACTGCCAGTGGTCGGTAACCCATGAGCATTTGATGATACAAAGTTAGGCGTGTAATAGTAAATTAATTATGGCTGAGGAAATATTCAGTTAGTAATTATAATCGTGTTTGGTATGTATAATTGGCGGTTGCGTTGGAATTACTTGCGTTAATTGAAATTGTCTAGCACGTGAATGATGGGAGAGACATGGGAGAATTAAAAAGCTTGTTAACTTCGTGTTTTCGAATGATTACAAAATAAATATGTGATTGAATAGAAAAATGTTTTGCCTTTTTTAATATTTCATGCCGTTTATATCATAAATATTTCTGGATTAAAAAATTGATATTTTCCATAAAAAATTGAGTCGCCATAAAAAGTAGGTAATATTGTAATATTATCTCTGTATTTTCACCCGAGTAGGGCTCGGTTGCGTAGTTATTTTTCCTTTTAATGATCAAAGAGCTGCGGGATCTTATTGTCTATTCATGTTTTTTATGCCGCCGTAGCAGAATTTAGCCAGTTTTGTGTTGATTATTTTTATAACAAGAAAATTACAATTTGAACATATTGACAAAACCAACAGAACGATCACCAAAATCTTTATCCCGGTTGGAAGGTTATGACGCGTAGTAAGCTTGTGCTTGCTCGTTCTTTTACGGGAGCGCTCCGATCTCGTTCAATCGGTTTGAGGAGCTAGTTCGGTCTTTTAGTACCTTCGCTCTTTTAGGTCAGTGTGGGAGTGGCCATTAGTTAAGTACTGTTTCATTCAGACGGTGCGCGCCCGCGCGATGTTACTCGGTCGCGTCACCCGTATCTCGTTCCGTTCCACTCTCGCTCTGCTGCTGAACTAAAGACCGAAGACCGATCAAGATCGTGATTGACGAACTAGTTCTTTTCGTCCTGAGATGGGAATTCATTCCTAATAATAGTTCCTAGTTCCTGACCGACACAAGCCTAACACGTAGACAAACGGTCTAATAAATCCTACGCGAGCAGCTGCCGGTGAAATATGCCGCTCATGAAAAGGATGGATTCGTGGTTTGAGTCTTGGTACTTGACTGCAGCAAAATTAGGATGCATTTAAATTTAAGAGCCAATGTACATGTACATTATTTTAAATTCGCGAAGTGTTTTCAAAAACAGACTTATTTGAATATGTATTTGTATAATAGCTATCCACTCCGTTACGACTAACCCAAAAAAAAATGATAGTTTGGCCAGGGGAAGATGAGCCTAGAAAAGAGCGACTTTTTTTTTTAAAGCGTGTTGTAACACTGTATAACGCGATAAAATAATAATGATACTAGAACAATTATATAATTTTTTTCTTTTCAAACAATGCAACTGATCAAGCAGAAGTTGCTTTGTTTGAATAGAAATAAATATAAATAATGATGATAATAAATGATAATAAAGTTGCAAAGTTATATGAAATAAAACTTTTTAACTTCATTCTACTTTATATTTAAGAAGAATAATCATACACACTCCAAAATTTTAATTTTGATGAGACATAATAATATATTTTTAATGATATTCTTGAATGTGAATAATTTTAATGTTTCCAATGTATTATGGAACAGTTACTTTCTTAAATTACCATATCAAGTATGAAGATTAGGACATCATACTAATTTAAGACGTTTGACACATTTGACAACGATATAACTGTTGCCATATAAAAAAGCTCATCTGTCCCAGTCTCTATACATTCAAATAAATAAAATAAATACATATTTGGGGACAATCTTACACAAATCGACCTAGTCCCAAACTAAGCAAAGCTTTTACAAACATAAACATAATACCTACTTAAATAGATAAATGAATACTACTGACTACTCTGTAGTATAAGCTTTGTGGCCTGGAGGTGAGTAAGGTGGCCAGAGCTCCCAGGAACGGAATACGTTGAAAATGAGGCACATGAATTTGTTTCCAGCTGTCGACAACGAATCCTCAAATCAATATAAAGGGTCGACAACTTCTGGAGTCGCAAGAATACAGTGTCTGCTTGCCACCAGGCAAAACCTAGCGGTATTAAAATCTACTCAGCACGGCTATCATGCGACAGCGCGCGAGCTCTCTCGATTTTTCTCGCACTATCCATCTCTTTCTTATTAAAACACTTAGAACAAGAGATATAGTGCGAGAAAAATCGAGAGCATGCCGCGACCGTCGCATGATAGACGTGCTGAAAGCTGTAGAACTCGCAGACACATAGACAAGTGAAACTTATAACACCCCTTTTTGCGTCGGTAGTTATAAACTGAATCAACATAAAAAAGTATGTAAGTAGGTAATTATGGAACCTGCTCGCAAAATTTCACGAGCATCGGTTGAAAAATGCGTCCTGCAGAGGAGAACAGCCGGACAGATGCCGGACATACGAAATAATTTTTGGTCAAGTTGCTGCTAAACTGAAGGATAAGTTTGTTCGTTTCGCTCGCTCCTTCAAAAGTAGGAATACGATCGGAATGCGAAGCTGCGCACAAGTTTCCTTGAATAATGACTCATTCTTGTATTCTGAATAAATGGCATCTCCAGCTTTATATCGTAATTATTTAATCGGAGCCACCGACTCAGCTGCCGTCAATTAATCTTATCTACCCGTCGATATAATTTATACCCAACGGTAGCTTTCTTTTTCTACTAATTATTTATAGTTAATCACGTGTCAACGTCGATTTATGAGTTGACAGGTTGTAAATTAAACCGTTTTTAGATAATTATTAAATAAGTAAGTGGTCAAGTGTTGACTTTTTAAGAGGCTTTATTTATTTAGTTTCTTATACGACTTACGATATGGTTTTTCTTCACTTTTGTACTGTTCAAATATAGCGAAGGTAACATTACAATTCTGCTCTTTAAAATCGAATAAAGTTTAATAACCCCGAAGTAAACGATGCATGAATTTTCTTGTAAGTAAAGTTATTTTTTCAAAAACCTTATGACTTTTACAAAAGCTCCTAATTTTTGCAGTACCTACGTAACAGCAGCATAGGTACTGCAAAAATGAGAGAATACAAGAAAGCTAAATAGTGAAGAACCCCTACGTAATAAAAGCCACAGCATCAATTTGCACTTCAAAATGTTTTGCACCACTGCTGTTCGCAACACTTAACGCTCTTTCCTAAAGTGAACCTTATCACTAGGTGTAAAGGTTTAGTATCCATTGATTTGTAACTAGCGCCATATTCGCGTCTCCAGGGGCGCATAACTCTCGGTCGCGTGCGTCGGCAGCATATTATTTTTAAATTATTAACGGTTTAATGGAATAATTCTGATATGCTAATGTCACGATGAACTGGCGTTGATCACGACAATTTTTAACAAATGTACAGTCGGAGATATTTAATGAATAAAATGTGTACATTTTGAGATCAATATTTAATGCCTAGTTTAAGGTAATACGTTGCAAAGTAAAAACATATAACAAACTCAGATTTAAAGCCTTAAAAAATAGAAAGTAGGTAAAACAGTTTTCCAAACTTTGAAAGTAATTATGGCTTTCTATTATGCGCTGGTATTGAAGTGGTATTGACTTTT
Organism: Epinotia bilunana; assembly: GCA_947049275.1. Classification (NCBI taxonomy): domain Eukaryota; kingdom Metazoa; phylum Arthropoda; class Insecta; order Lepidoptera; family Tortricidae; genus Epinotia; species Epinotia bilunana. The sequence continues at coordinate 25,225,852 of OX346257.1, forward strand.
CCTACTAGAATGCATTTCAAGGTGATAGCTGTACTCAAAGAAGATTTACTACATAATCACCAAGTTATGTAAAATTTATGTTCAGCCCAATAGATCTACAGTAATGTTAGAGAATGCCTGAAGGCATTAAGTCCGCTAATTGTAATTTTTTTTGGGCAATAAAGCTTAAACAAATAAACAAATAATTGATTTGTAGCCGGTTTTATATACTCGTGCGCAATATCACTACAATTATTATTAGGTACCTACGTATGTATTGCAATTTGAATTACTGCCGCCAAAAAATATTTCTAACATAATATTTCACATAAAGTACCGACCCGGAAAGTTTGTTTTTGTCACTTACCATGCTGTATTTTTCTTTATTATGCGTACACAACATTAGTACACTTTCATTCAATTTTATGTGTTTTTTTATTCGTCATCATTTAACGTAGTAGTTACCACAACAAATCAACATTTAGTGTACGCAACCCTCATAACTGTCACAGTGCACTATAGTTTTTTTTTTTTACTACTTCTAGTTAGTTTATACAACGTGACACTGTGGACCACTCACTTTATTAATGTCAACAGTAAAGGTAAAAACCAGTAGCGACAACATACAACTTTGTTGCGGTGCCGCGGGCATTTTATTCAAATTTGACGTAAATTATAGGTTAATTGTAATATTTAAGTTGCATGAGTCACAACAAAATGTATGCTACCAACTATGAACCTTGTTGTTAAAGCTAGACGAATCAAAATATAACAACGGTTTTAAAATTAGTTGGACGTTTCGAAATAAGAAAACTATCTATTAAATGACTTTTACTAGCGTATAAAGGCTTGAGTGATTATTATGAGGCATAATTAGTAATGAGGACATTTTTATGTAATTAGTCTCTTCAATGAGGCATTTTTGCCCTTTTTTGTAAATAGAGAAAGAAAGTATAGAAGGCCACGCGACAATGTTTTGTTTAGCTAACTTGTAGGAAGCCGTTAAAAAGGGCATTTCGATTTAATTTTTATTAACTCACGTCGTCGTTGAAAAAAAAAACGAATAATAAATTCCGAATAGTTATTGAACCTGATTACAAAATTTCACCAGAATCGGTTAAGAAATGCGACCTGTAGGGGAGATTATCCGGACATACGAAATAATTTTCGCCCAAGCTGTGAGAGGGAGAATTGCGTTCGTATCTCTCGCTCACTCAATTACTCAATGTCAAAGTTAAAACTGGTACGGTATACAATATAAGTTACAACCTGTCTTACAAATATACATAATAATCATGTACCTAGTTTTGTAACCGTATTGTCACTCCTTTGTATGATATCCTTCCCCCAGAAATCCCCCGTCCTGTTAATATTAAATTTCTCCTCACCTTAGTCTATTCACCCTTTGTGTATGTCCTTTGTAAATTTATTAAAATTAACAACTTGTTTTTATAGTAGTTAGTTTAACAATACATGTTTGTTTTGTCCTTTGTTCTAGATTCTAATCTCAGTGAACCTGCCAATTGGAAGTCACCGGTCAAATTTTTTTTGTAATAAATACGTGCCTTTTTTAACCTGGACGTTGGCGGAATCATCGGCAATACTGATGGGGCCATAACACAAAGATTGATTGATTGTACCTAGTTAGTAAACAGAACCTTAGCCGTAATTAGCAAGGAAACACATTATTCACTACATATGGCTCAAACTGATAACCTCAAGTTTTTCAAGTTGGTTACAAACTGCACTTCATGATTACGAGTATGTAGCCATTATTAAGAGATACATATTTATGCTCACAGTAGTGATTAAGTTGGCTTTATGGGCGTGAAAATAAAAATAAATATGGAAGTATAATTTACATTCATTATGTTAATAACAGATAAATTATGCCAGTGGTTACATTTGTGTTTTTACAGCCTGCTAAGGCCTATCGGCCTCTAGAAAGGGCTCATCTTCTTGAAACATTTTAAACTAGGGGCTCTGTGATCTGTAGAAATAACGAGTCTCGATTTTTCAAAAATATTTTTTTTAATCCAAAAACCAGCTTAGAAAAATTCACGAGAATTCGTTGGGAAGGTGGTAGAGGAGAAAACAGAGTTGTGTGACTTTTCTGTTAGTCATTTTTAAAGCAATATAAGTTAGGTTCTAAGTTATACACAAGTTGATTCGAATTTAAAAGCCATCTTATTATATGAACGGTCTTAGGACAATAGCAAATTATGCAAAACCATTATCGCTTTATTGCATCATCCTGAAATCAGATAACGTTATTATGATAATTACATTATGAAATATACTATTTACTTACTACGTAAAATAACGTAAGACTAATTCGTGAAAACGGTTATTACGGTGCTATTTCTAGCCCAGCTATATAATTTAAGAATGTTATAAGAAGCTTTATGATCAAACTCCATCCAATCTAGGAAAGCTACGCACAAATCATCGACTATCATCTATAATACCAAGACCGTATTCTCGCATATTATGGTTGGACACCTCTGACGACGTTCTTCGGAAGGCCTGGACAGGATTATAATAACGGGCAAAGTTAGAGCCAGAGGTCTCGGGGCATTCCACACACTAATCACTGCACCTTGCAACTACATCTGCATGGGGCCATAGATAAAGCGGGTGATAGGAGCCTATCATATGGAATACTCTGGCCAGCAAGAATAGTATATGACGTCACAATCCTCAGCAGTGAGGGTACGACATATGATAATGATCCCCAATTTTACCCTCTTAAAGGGTAATTTTCGGGGATTGTTCTGGGAACTATCCATTGTCCTTGCTCATTCGAACTATCTCCGCACCAAATTTCTTCTCAATACAAAAAGAGTTACTTTCGCATTTATAATAATTGAGTAAGGGTTTAAATGAAATTAATATTATACAGTGTTTTATCGGCAAGCGGGCTTTTTTTAAAGTAGAGTAAAGTAACATAGTTCTTTAACTTAAACATGACTTTAATTATTCAGACATACTTAATTAACTTTCTAACAAAATTTTAATTCCTAGCAGTGTACCGCAAACTAAATTGACAAGTTTTAATAATTGCTCGCATGCCGGTAACACACTGTATACAACATTCAGAAGGGGTTTTCAAGGGGATTCATGTTGGATTTAAGTGGTTACTTATATTCCGAACTATTGAACGCACTGGTAGTAAGTAAATACACTACAGCGTCATAAACAACAATGGTACCAGTTTCAAAACTACTTATTAATTCCATTTAAATAATTACTTTAATAATACTCGCTGATTACGGTTCATAAAAAATGCAAATTATTGGCTTTGTAGGTATTTCGCACTGATTTTATCCTGTTTACAAATTGATAAAAATGCGCGTTAAAGATTACACATGGTACGGTAAATTAAGTACAATACAAAAAATGCAGGCAAATTCGGGGCATTTCATATAGCCAATATCCATTCTGGAGGTCCATATATATGTATACTTACTTACTGTTGAAAGGATTTTTAAAATTGGATGAGATTATTCGGATATTACGCCCTGCATATAAACTTGCAAAGTAACTTACTTTCACAACCTTTTATTCTTTATAGCAGTATTTGGTGTAGATAAGCAGCATTTCCATACAAATCTGACATTGTTACCAACGCATGACGCCAGTGAGGCACAAACGCTATCGTTTATGAATGAATAATAACTATTTCAGTCAATTAATAATCTGGTAACATAATTGACACTGGGTCAAGTCAAGAGCAAACTCTGAATTGCGACTATAATTCCGAGTTTGCCGATTGAAAAACGTTATTTGTATGCGTATATTTCAAAAGCTACTGGGCTAATAATTATCATAATCGTAGATACGTACATTTTTCCCCAACTACGGCAGAACCGAAAGGGATAAGTTTTTAACAGTCTATGTTTGTATTTACGTGTTCCATTGTAGCACTAAAGATACTGATTTTGATAAACGAGGTGTCGAGGTGGATTCGATTCGAAATTATGGTCCGGATGACATAGGGAGGTAACCTTATGAAAAAAAACTATTAATTTTCCGTAGTCGGGTTACTGTTTTTTGTACTATTTATGGTTTTAGTAGCTTTACATGTGTCATTTGGATGTACTTTTTATACAAATAAATATCATTTTAAATATTAAATAATCGTAAAACATACTTACCCATTTAAACAGCATTCTAGTTTTATAATTCTGTGATAGGTATTGCAATTAATATTTTATACTGCTCGCCAAGATTGTACGCTGGTTTTTCCCGAGGGAGAGGATTTCTTTCAGAACCGGTGGTAATTTGTCGACATTCATGTGCAAATTGCTTAAATTAAAGAATTGGTCTTTGACTTCGACTTGCATTCTTATACGAATGTATCGACGATTCAGCGCAAGCGAGACAACAATTAGTGAATAATATTTAGTTCAACTGTACTCGAAATAGTAGGTAATAACTCTTAGCATTGTCCATATTTTAAAAAAAGTGGTAATATATTTTTAATATCTCGATATTCCATTTTTACGGCGGCAGAGTACCTAGGTAAAATTTAGCTACGTACTAGTATCTTATTACGTCACGAGCTATTTTATACTTATCTATTAGCTACTCGTATAATCCTACTAATATTATAAATGAGAAAGTTTGGATGTTTAGATGTTTATTACTCAATCACGCTTAAACGCCTCAACCGATTTGGATGGCCAAGAAGATAGTTTAAAGGATTGTTTTTATCCCGGGTCTAATTAATATAGGAAAAGTCTGTGAGATTTTAGTTATGCTAAATCTAAGTTTGTATATATAATTGGGGTAATCTCCGGAAACGAATATCTGTTTTTGAAGTGATAACTTCTTTAGCGGCGCTGTGCACTTTTTGTGATAGGGGAAAAATTGTCTATCGCCACAGGTCACGTGACCGTAAGATTCGTAGGACGTGAGATTCGGGGCAGGTCACGTGACCGTAAGACGGACACGTGACCTGACCTGATCGAAGAACTGTTACAATGTCGTTGAGTTTTCACTTCTGCCGGCACTCCTGGAGTGCAACCCGGTCTTTTTTTTTCACCTATATAATGGGCTTTCTGGATAGTTATAGGTTACCTATATTTTATGCCGCAGGTTTGCCTGCGTTCTTTGCAATGCGCAGGCAAAGCAGCGCGGGCAGCTAGTGTGCAATAAAAGAAATAAAATTGTCGTTTCATTTTACCGTTACATAAAACCACAAAATAAGTATGTCATTAACTTGGTCATTAAAATATATACAATACTGTTTTATGTAAGTACTGCAGTGCTGAATATATAAAGCTTTTATAGAATTTTTTTATGCTTAATACCTGTGTACGTTATTTAATATGGGAATAATGTGAGCTGTTTATTACATAAGTCAGAATAGCACTATAAAATAGTATTTATATTTTCGTTCGCCATTTCAATAAAAAATTGCATTTCTACAAAAAAAATGGTTGTAACTAAAGGTTAAATGTCAATGCTATCATTAAAATGCATTACCTGTTACTTATATGGTTAATATAATGTACCTATTTGGTTTTGACGCGGTTTTTTTTTACATGTCTTTATTATAATAAAATTATCATCATAATTATCATAGTTTAAGCTTATTGTTATTTAATGGGCCCTTTACATCTCTCGTCCATCGTGTGCACAGGTGACCCCAAAGAGTGCCAAATTGATCGGTCCTGCGCCTCCCACATTCGATGGACTTCCGCTACCTTTACTTGGTCATCAGTCCACCTTGTAGGGGGGTATATCCACTCTGCGCCTTCCGGTAGGTGGTCGCCACTCGAGAAACTTTCCACCGCAATGGCCATTTGTTCTACGTGCAATGTGCCCCGCCCACGTCACCCTAGCCCAGGTCATTGTTGCTATCTATTCATGCCACTTAATGATTTCATTGCAATTCTATTTATCAGCTGTGACATCTAAGAGATGCTTTGTGGCCTATTTATGGTTTTTATGTATTTGATATTTGAATGTTCCTGATGTATCATTAGATAAGTAACAATGCCCTTAAAACCAGATATTTATGATTTAATATACTGCTACTTAATTCACTGCAGATTAAACAGTTTTTTTAAAATCTTTTTTTCATTTTGAGCGAGTGAACGAAATTCTATATTTCAGCTTGGGACAAAATTCTTGCCCGGCTTATTCTTCTCTTGGCTTCTCACATTTATTGAGTTCTTTAGTTTAAAAAGAAGACCGACTGGTGGATATTAGAAACATGTGAATGTCATGATAGAGATTAGAGTATAAAACTTTTGGCTATGGTATGGGCGCTCCGCTACTGCTAAGTTTACGAGTATAAAATAATGCAAGAGTAATAATGTACATTATTACTAAACCCTTTTCGTCGACCGCTCTCCTTTCCGCAGCCATCTTTGTACAAGCGGCTTTTAAATCCCGCATTGTTAGATGATTACCACGTAATAGAGCACAATTATGAATCGTAAAACCTCGCGTTTATGACCGCTGCTATCGGCCATCTTGATTTATGAGACAGCTCGAGGTTGGATGCGGTAATAGGCTTATTACCAACGCGTAGTTGGGCGTGTCAAGCGTAGCAGTAGCTTTAGATACATAGAAGATGAGTTGGTAATACAGACTATCAATATAACAATGTTTCGTTACTAGGGCGCAAACGAGCGTACGGCATAATAATATGTTCGTAAGAGGTCAACGTAGTTTATGGACGCTTATATCTCCAGCGGTGCAGAAGGTGAGTTGATGACTTTTTAGCAAACAAGCATAGGGCTTACCTGATGGTTAGCAGACAGCGTAGCCTATGGCCACTTGCGACTCCAGAAAATTCAGTAGTGCGTTGCCAACCCTTTATTGATTTGAGGATTCGTTGTGCTTACAGCTAAAGAAATGTGCAAACTAAGCTTCGTTTGTAGACAGTAATTATTACCTTTGTTTAGTATTTTGGCTACGAAAATAGCTGTATGTTGGTTACACTCCAGTCCATTAATTGAGTTATCTTTGAAGAAAACCTTTTTAAAGTACAAAAAATAACCACAATGTCATTTACAACATATATTACAAAAACAATCAATCTTCAAAGCGATTACAACTCTCAATTTAGAACAGACTAATTTAAATTCAACATTAAAGAAAAGTGTTTAAATAAAATGTTAAGTCGGACTATTTATTTCACTTGCCGGCTGTGGCAATGAAATATATTTCTGCTTTAGATCAAGATAAAATCAATGGACGCGTAAAAAACGGGGTTAAGTTAGAGTCGGTTGCGAAACTTTGCGGTTACAGTACCTACCTTTTTGTATTTGGCGTTGAACATTCAGCAACAAAAGTACTAGAAGTACTTCCACAGACGAAACATTCAAAATTACCTGCATGTATTTCTTTCAGCGTTTGAGGGCGACTTTTTCAGAGTTAACTTAATTTTAATTTAATTTAGTTAATAAAAAGCAAAATTAACTTTATTGCCATAACATGCCTTAACTTAAGAATATATATTACTATGCAATACAAGAGAAATACAATTAAATAAACTTAACTAAACAAAGTATATTACAGGTTTTCTTAGCTTATTGTCTAAGGCTGTGCAAATTATCGCGTGCTTTGAAACGCCGTTCTGACTACATTAAGAAACAATAAGGTCTGATTTTCAGATATATGATTCTTGACTATATGATTGTTTATCTGATTTTATCGATACATGATTGCTTAAAATTTCCTCGGTAGAAAAAAAATCCAAAGTTGGGTCTGTATTTTCCTTTTTTTACTCAGCCTACTCAAACGATACATTATTTTACGACATAATCAAGTTAAAACTATAGTATTTTATCTCATCTAAAATCTCACTCTATGAAATTGCAATAAGTTAGGTATTTATCGAAATTTGTCCAAAAAAGCCATTCCCGAAGAGTGTTACATCACTTTTCCTCGTGCGCGGAAGGCATCAGCGTGTCTCTGTCTAGGGGGCGTGTTCGACTCAAATCAAGGCATCGTCTTAAGAAATTAAGTACATTTTACATTTGGCGTAGGCAATGGGTGCCAACCTCAGCATGCACTGAACGAGTGCGCTGATTTTCAGTTTGGTCCCTTTTACGGCAGTCTTCGTTTGGATTATAGAATACGCATCGCAACTAGTACTCATGTGTATCAACGCCATTGAAAAGTATTTAAAACAGATTATGTAACGGTTAAACATAGGACTTATTAGGTAGCTTCGTGTATGTCTTGTGTAATTAGTAGTGTGGTGTAGTTTTGTGAAAATATATATAGCGATCAGGTATTATTACTATTATTTTGTGTATACAGAACATAGGTATAAATATAATAGATACATGCATGGGATGCATTAAATGAATAAATGAAATTAATAAATTAATTAACTAAATTAATGTTACGTATCATCGTGTATTAGAAAAATATTAATTAGGGAATAAAATCACATGAATGGTTTATTAAATACGTCTTATGTGTGCCATTTTTTTACAGAATTCATTTACTAGTATTTTTGTCCTGTTTGCGCAACAAACATCCAGCACACTTATAATTTTATAACTAAAAATTCAAGTATTTAATTGCCCCGGGTCAAAGTATAAGTTTTCTTTAACTATGCTTGCATAAGTTTTCTCACTTCTGCATACCTGCAGGTCGATCACGTAACGCATTGTAAATCTGGGGGCACGGCAGTGCTCGCGCCAAGTCGAGCAAAACAGCGGCACGGCCGTACCATCCTTTTCTCGAAGCAGTTCAGACCATTTTTGACCCCCTATAAGTTCGTTTTGGATAAAACTAGAAGCCTGAATTTTCAGTAACCAAGCACGCATTGTACGTATAAACACAAGATATTTAATTTTTCATTCAATTTGAACTAGTAGATTAAGAATTGTAACTAGTCAAAGTTTCTTAATTTTGTCACTCACTGACTGACTCACCGATCATCAAAAGTCTAAGGCACTTCTAGCAGACATAGAAGCTTCAAATTTAGAATACAATTAGTGATTAGTGTATAAATCAAGGGAAAGCTAAAAAAAATCAATTTCAGTCCAGTTGTCTAGATACACCAACTGTATAAATAACATAACCATTTAAACATAAAGGATTACAAAGTTATATTTGCAGTGAATGGGCTATAAAATTAAAAAGCAAGAATGGGACTGCATTCATAATTTGTATGTATTGATAACACAATAAACTACAAAAAGAAGTGAGATCCCATAAAAAAACATTCCATGTAAAAACACGCCAAGTCTCGAAATTCTTCCACCGTAAAAAGTTGTGAGATATTTCGTAGAACCAAATTAAGAGCATTCTTATTAATCTTTATTTGCTAGCTAAATAAAATTTTGTGACTTGGCAATCACACAATACTATGTATGCAAAAATCGATAAATGCATTTAAAGTTGTGTGATTGCCAAGTTGCAGAATTTTATTTTGCTAGCAAATAAAGATTAATAAGAATGCCTGAGACTTGTTTCTACGAAATATCTCACAACTTTTTACGGTGGAAGAGTTTCGAGACTTGGCGTCTTTTTTACAGTGAATGTTTTTTATGGGATGTCACTTTTAGTATGGAAGAATTACAGTTGAGTTGTCCTAAAGGCGGGATTCCACCGGTGTGCGGCACAAGCATATAGTACAAAAATGCTTGTGCCGCACACCGGTGGAATCCCGCCTTAACGGATTTTCGAAACGTTATGTGATCACCACTCTTTTCATTTTTTTATACCACCTGTCACAAAAAACCTGACGTAACAAGTCAACAATAATGCGAACTGCAGTCATTAATCACTTATCTCAGATCATCTCACGGAACTCTAAAAGCATTCAGTAGCCGTCCTTATCTGGATAAAATAAGGCAGGCATAAAAGAATCTTAGAGACCGCTAACGGATCGCTTATCTCGTGTCGTGTTTGATTAAGAACCGCGCCGCCACAGCCGTGAGTATCTCTCTTCTAAAGAGACGTATAAGAATCCATTTTCAACGGTAGTTACGACTTTTTGGGTTTGGATGGGGATGTAATGAAGGTTTCACACTTGTCGGCGGCGCAAATTGAGTTAAATACATCCGCTGGCTTAGATCAGGTTAGGGTGGAAGCTAGCTGGACAGAGCCACAAGACGGGCGTTCTGCTCTTGAGATTTTAATACAAAGTGTTCTGTGCTCTAGCGTATTTTTAATGACGTCATCATCAACCTCCCGGTTGTGCCCTAAAGGGGCCCGAGGTCAGCTTTGACACCAATTTCCAAGATTTGGCATAGACAACGAAAGTGACTGACCTTGCAACCCAGAGGGAATTGGGATGAGACCGGTTTCCTCACGATATTTCCTTTCACCAGAGAGCTAACGGTAAATGTTCCGTCATTGGCATTGGCACGAGCCGGGATTCGAACCAATGACCGCCGTTTGCCTGAACTAACTGGGCTACCGTAGCGTAGCATTTTAACGACTTATGAAATTAATATTTAGTTAATAAAAAATGTCATGCGGCCATCTTATACTATCATTACAATAAACTCAATTAAGCTTGTCTAATGAGGAATAGAGAGCAGCCCAAGAAAAAAGTTGTTGTTGAGTCATATAAAGATGTCAAAGAGGTTACCTGGGATCGGAGTAGATGGAGGGCCTACTTTGAGATACACCGACAAGAGCTTAGCTCTTAAATAAGCAGTAGAGAGAAGAAGAATGAGAAATAGATGACGATATACATATACGAGTAATATATATGTAAATTTCGGGAGTCCACTGGATGCGGGTGGCGCAGGACCGGTCACTTTGGCACTCTTTGGGTGAGGCCTATGTCCAGCAGTGGACGTCTTTCGGCTGATATGACGATGATGATGATATAAATATAAAGAAACAGCCAAAACTCAGAAACCATTATTCATACACATCAGACAAATATTGACCCCTCTTTATACAACAATGTGTGTTCATAACGGACAATAGTAATGGGCTTACCTGAATTTAGCATCCTAATTAGGGAGCGGAGTTGAGTCATAAGCTCTTCTCCTTTACACATTGTTCTACAGACGACGCGCCTTCGTCGGGTTAAGCAGACTCCGAGGCCTTTGGGCACAACTTAGACTCTCACTCTGACATCCTCGGGAGCTCTGGCGACCTTACTCACCACCAGGAACAGGAACACAACACCACATACCTACATTACCTACGGAGCCAGAAAAAGCGCTTTAGACTTTCAAATGGCATGAGCGTTGGTTCCTGCGTTTGTGTGGCCAATTCAATTGTTGTGTTGTGAGCGCGACATAAAGTCATGAAATTGAAATAAAATTTGTTACTAAATGAAGGCTCAACTCTTTTGCAACGATACCATATCAATAACAGGTTTACAAAAGACATTAAAAGGCGATAAAAAGTAAACTCGTAATAAAACTATTCGAGACATAACAGTAAATGCTGTTAGCATTCTAACAACCTCCGTAAAGACAGCTTCCGGTGTACAATGGACTAATCTAACCAAAGGATAAACATGTTTGTAGATGTGAATGTCGGTAAATAACACAAAAGCAGTTTGGTTTGTTTTCGATGCATCGAATCCAAAAAAATGTTAGAGCAAGTTATTTGTACAAGTCCTAGAGTGAGTTGCAACAAGATCTGTGTTAGGTACTAGTTTTAGAGTGAGTTACCACCAGAGCTGTGTGAGGTAGTGTAGAGGTGTGCTAAGAGATAATCCACCAATAGCAGTGCTAACCTCACTTACACATCTCTTGTGTGTCTCCTGTTGCTAGATTCCTCGCACGCCACTCCGGTTCCTAGCACAGCTCTGGTCAATACTCACCCTTACATTGACTTCCTCTTCTTCTTCTTCTGCTTTCTTCTTTCTTGTCGTATCCTTATGGCTGAGGAACGTGACGGCTGTGGGCGCTATTCGCTATCACTCTTTAAGCTGCTCGGTCTTGGGCTTGATGCATGCTGGCCTGAAGTGTGGCTAGCCACAAATGTCACCGTGTCCACCCAACGCATAGGCAGCCGTCCTCTGCTCCTCTTCCCTGACATTAACTTCACTAATAATCAAATCTTGCAAGTTTTGTCGACATCCATTAAGTAGTCGTATCGATTTTAAACTATGAGAGAACATTTACCACGTGTACCAACAAGTTGATCTCACTATTGTGGATGCCCGCGAACCAGAGGAGGCACAAGCGCGTGGCTCATCGATTTGAGGATTCGTTGTGTTCCTGCGAGCACAGCGAGAGATAAATGTAGGTCGTTCTCTCAACACGTCGCATCCTCGGAAGACAACACAACACAACGGCTGCCACCAGCGAAGAACCTAAGACCCTCTTTTTACGTACTCTTTTGTAGTAAGTTCCATACAAACATTTAACCCAACCAGAAAACGGTTTTGAATGGCACTGTGGAAAAACATGACAAGTAGCCCACAGTCCTCTCTATCCTCAATTATAATTTTTCGTATTCTTATTAGATAACCTTGTTATTTATTCGCTTTGACTAGAATTTTCCCTTGGCATTTCTACGACATTATTGTTCTACGGCCACTAACAATGTGAACAACTGGTAATTAGTTCACTTAAAGTCGCGATAATTATGTAAATAAAAGATATAAATCGTGCTGTTTGACAACATGTTTGCCTCCAAGTGTCAGCTATCGATCTTTTGTTAGATATCTGTAAACGAGTATTTGATACTTGACTTGTTGGCCGGAGGTTTGCAATGTATGCATGCGGCAGCTGTCTAAATGAGCCAGGTAAACTATAACGAATATACGATATTTATTCACGATTTCATTTTATTCTGGTCAATGCCCTGAATTTGTGAGGAGAGTGGAGTGATGACTGGTACTTCTCTACTAGCGCATAGCGCATGCAATATCGGACGATTCTCAATACCGGTATTAATATTTTCATTTCATTTCATTTATTATTCCCTCTCATCCATGAGAGGAGGCCTGTGCCCAGCAGTAGATTAAACGACAAAAAAATAACATCCCCCTTTAGGTGTAGGGGAGGTACCCCAAAAAAAATATTTTTTCATGTATTTATTATTTTATTTTGTCGGCGTGATTGATTTATCGAGCCATGCCGAATTACAGTTTTCTAGTAGTAATGGTTACTGAGCTAAGCTGAAGACGGACGGACAGACGGGCGGCCAGGCGGTCATGGCGAAATTATAAGGGTTCCTTGTTGAGTACGGAACCCTAAAAACAGCAAAGCAATTAGTAAGCCATAATAATTACCGTGCGCTCAATATTCATGTCTTACACAAATGGCATAACATGTCTATTGAAAACATATTATTAAGATCCTTTATAGGAAACGATAAATTATGATCATAAAAACACATCAGAATTGCGATAATTCCTGGTATGTCATTGTGACCGTTCAATTATATGAATTACGTCCGCAAATACAAATATGCACATTATTATGATAATGCGATTCGACACATGCCTGTGCATGTGTCGAATCGCGCTATTCGAAGAATAGAGGCTACAATACTGTTATTGTAGTCTCTATTCTTCGAATAGGCTTTGTGACCTTAGGTTTTTTCACGATGCCATTCGAACCAGGTTTTAAAGAGGAACAAATGTTTGTATGGGAGCAATTACAATTAAAGAACATAAATACCCAAAAATTGTAGACAATGAGGGGACCTCACTGGCGGCAGCCGAAACGCTTCATAATAATTGACTTAAAAGTATGACGTCAATTTACTATTCGTACTAATCGTTGCATGGAAAATCAACTAAATTGCTGTTTCGGTCGCGAAATACTGCGTTTAGGTCCATAGTCTCCATAGTTGTCATACATTTTTTTTTCTACACAGTGTTCCCGGGAATTTCAATTAACTTCGGCATATTACAGAGTATATTCACAGAAACAAATAAGCATAATTAATACTTTAAAAAAAAAATTACAAAATAATTCAATTTAGCATTAACAGTGGTTAAAGCTGCAAATCTGATTAAATTAAAATATTAAATATATTGATAACAGTAAGAGTTAAGATACTACTGTCTCGGTGAAATTAACTATATTATTTGATCTAACCTATGCCCCCTTGCAATTAACGGAAATTGACAGAAACACGTAGTATAAAAGTAAGAATTCTGTTGTTAGCTTTAAATTTATTCCTGGACAATTAAAAAAAAAAAATATTCTTCACTTTCAAGGTCCATATCTTTTTATGATTTGAACATATTTTGTAATTTATACTTTATTACAATAATTTGATGGTTAGGTTAGGTTAGGTTAGGTTAGGCGGTAATTCGTAAAGCCTCAGACCGCATATTTATGGCCCTCAACTTCGGCTCGGGCCACAAACACCTGCGGTCTGGGGAATTCACGAATTCACCGCCCTAGGTACGTAATGTACTAAAACATGACGCAAATAGCCTAGGACCGATAAATGTTATTTATTTATTTAATAAACAGAGTACATAAATTTAATGATTAACTGGGTTCCACAAAACTGTCGGAATAATTGCAAGCAAGCTGTGTACCATGTATAGTGGATACTGGGTAAAATCTCGTGCATTATCGCTCCAGCTACAGGGCTTCTGAAGAAGTTTGGTATATTATATATACGTCATGTCGGATACACCCCCCAATCTCAAATGTGTACCATCGCGATCGTAAGTCGTTGCTAATCTATTCGAGACGTATCTTAATTATCTCAGCGCCGCCGAGAAAATAAAATTTTAATTGATCCCTTGTGTCTTATCTCAGCGATTAAGTGATAAACGAGGGCCTAAGTGTTTGTTTTAATGGGTGTCGCTGTAAGATTTGTTAAGGGATTTTTGGGATATCAGGGGTCGATTTGAGACGAACCTTTTGCATTTCACGATGCTCTCAGTTTTTTACGCTCGTTCGGGCACAGAAAGGGGATTAGTAGCGGTGTGAAGTAGCAAAGCGGTGTGCGAGGAAAAAAGCGACCATTACAAAGAGAAGCGTCATGTGAAATGTCTTTATAGAAAGGAAGACAGAAAGAAAATGAGTATTTATATGTAATAATCATAAAGTTAAACAGTTATTTTAAATACATAACTGAAATACTGGGTTAGAATGTCCTAAGAATAAAATTGAAATATTATGAGTGGCTAGCAATGCTTATTGTGTTTTTTTTCTTGCAGATCGCTCCGCTACTTCGCACAGTTCTGAATCAGAAAAACAATTAATTCATTCTGAATCTTGACTACTTTTTCAGTAGAATATCTACCGAAGATGTCTAAAGATGTTTTTCATATATTTGACACGGAAACCACTGAAGAGCACACCCCAGTGTCTGACCTGTGCCGAGAATACGCTTTGAACACTTGTGAGTTTTTTTACGAAATGTTTCCCAAAATGCAGTACTTAAATGTGTAGATGAAAAAAAGGAAATCTTACTTCAAAGCAACCTTTTCTTTCAAAACTTGGACCCACAATCAAAACCTAATTCGCTTATCTTGTATAATTACCCAACTCATTTTACGACTTTTTTATCTTCCTTAATCAATCTAAATCATTCGAATGGGAGTTTAGTCGTTTTAAGCATTAATGATACGATTACGTTCGAAAAGGTTACGTAAATCATTGTAAGAATAATGGTGTAAAAACTGCAATTAGTGCTGCGCTTGCGTCGATAGTTTAGCGGACGTCGATAACATTCCTCGCGGAACGTGACTGTGTACTGAAATGTAGCAATTATAAAAGAGAACTACATCAAGCCAATTTTATCTTTGTCTCCATTGAATAAGGCGTTTTCTGATGCATGTTTAGGGTGGTTTATTGGTACAGACGTGAGTTCGATTAAAAAATGTGATTTGTGGCTGGCAGCGCGTTTTATTTTGCGTTCTACGTGATGCTTGTGTCAATTTGGTGGAAGTGTAAGCGGGAATTTATCGCGCGCTCTGTGGGTTACGGAGAAATTGTTTACTTTGTCTACTGTTTGTTTTGTGCGATTTAAAACGATTTATGTTTATAATCTTGATTGGGTTTCCCTTTTTACGCACTATCGTTTAATAAACGATATACACGGCACATAATCGTTTTTAATCATACAAACCGGCCAAGTGCGTGTTGGATAATGCGCACTGTAGGGTTCCGTAGTTGCCTGTTTATCTTTGACGTTGGTTTCATCGCCACGCACGCGCCGTCTATGCGGCTGCGTCACCCGAATTTGTACGGCAATTGGCCTTAGGTACATTACATTTATTTAATTGGTCGACTATTACTCGTTAACTAGTTATGCCGCTTATTCGTGATAGTTTTCGAAGTAAATTCATTATATTTACTAATTACATGTTTTTTTTCATGAAATAGGTATCAAGTAATCATTTAGTCAGTAGTAAAAATTAGGGCCATATCACGCAAACGAATCCCTGAATTTAAAAATGGTTGTTAAAAACATATCTTAATTTTAAACAAGCTATCCAACGATACCCAACAAAAAAAAACATCCCCACTTTATGTGTAAGGGTGAATTTACAAGGTACACTTTTTTTTCTACTTTTTGTTGGTTTGACTGATTTATATACTCATGCCGAATTATAGCTTTCTAGTAGTAAGGTCCACTGTGCTAAGCCGCAGACGGGCGGACAGACGGATAGACGGACATGGCGAAACTCTTCGGGTTCTTTATTGACTACGGAACCCTTAAAAAGATGTTTGCTGTAGCATACATTTTCATAACTACCAAAGAACGCGACATAGGTATCCAAACTGACGACCGAGGTTACAATTAATATTATTATCTTTTTCACATATACCAAGTCACGTATTTCATTTTGTACCGTGGATACACTAAGAATATCAATTGTTTTTTTGCTAATCATAAATGTCACAATTATTAACTGTATTATGCAAACATGTAGACTATAAACATACAAAGGTTAATTCAACGTCAATCATACATAAGTACCTACATTTATTCATTATTCGTCCTATTACTTACAATAGAGTAATATGCAAGAGTGTAAACATAAATGTTTTATGTCCACTGTACTTACAAGTGTTAAGCAATAAAAACTACAATAGCATTTTGAAAGTAACTACAACACTGCATGCTATCAAATTTTAGCCATGAATTCAAATAAATTCGGAGTTACGAATTTGATTCGTACAAATACTATGTATACATACGAATTAAGATAATTTATTAATTTTAATATTTAAACAATAAGATTTTTTATATTATTAATGGGTATGATTTATTGATTGAGTATAAGTACCGAATCAAAGGCCGGTTTAAAATTTCAAAATGGCTGATCTTGAGCTGTCATTACAAGCCTTTATTATCATGATGTTTTTACAGTCCACGGGCTTTTTGTCGACGTTTAAACAGGTTCCCGATTGCTATTGTACGTAATTATGTCTGATTGAATGACCGACAGTTTTTTAAGTGCCGCCGATGTTTGATAGACTGAGATAAGGTTTGGTTTATACGTGCACGCTGGTATCACAATTAAAGGCAGGTTACTAACTTTTATTATTCACTTGCGGAAATATGTAAAAAGTTGAACTTTAGCCAAAGTTTCATGCAATATGTGTGTTTTATTTTCACAGCACTATTGTAACTTAGTTTTTGTAATTTTGTAAATTTATTAGAAATAAAAGACTTATACTTATTTATTTTTATTGATATTCTAAAATTCCTCTTTGGGGCCGGCCTACATCATCATATCAGCCGAAAGACGTCGGTCCATTGCTGGACTATCTTTCGGCTGATATGGTGATGATGATGAATTCTAAAATAAACCTTAGTTTTTGAATAAACATAACACTTTTTGATTAATTATAATCTACTTGAATCTGACCTCGATGGCAGCTCAATTTGCCTAATGAGAGATCCCCGTTTTTAAAAAAACGATTACCTATAACGAATTCATCTGAATATGTTTTAGTACCGTCGCAGACGTTTGGCCCCCTTAATCATGTTTCGTTACAACTGGATGTTTCAATATTTCAAAATTACATTTCGTTCAGTCGCTAAAAATTATACGACCGCATAAAACGAAATTATGTTACTGGTCAAAAACTGGTGAAATTCGGGCCGGCAATAATTTCGTAAAGTACTCGTACAAATAAAAACAGAGATTACAGTTTACTTTTCCAATTGGGATATAAAAGTTGGAGTTACGGCTGCTGTTCGCGATTTTACTGCTGTTTTATTTTGTATGATAGCTGATATTAAATGCTGGTTACATAAAGATATGATCACAGAATCGAGTGATACTGACAATTGAAGCATGAAATTCGTGATGCCCGCAAGCGGAGAAATGGTAACTGATTTTGTGAATTGAATTTCAATACGACATACTAAAATACAATCTTGGTAACTAAAATTGACTCGTCTCGTCGACTGTCACCACATTGGAAGCTTCTAGGGATTTTGCTTTACGTTTGGTGAAAGCCCTATAAAGACATGATATTTTTCAGTATAAAGACAAATGGGTATTTGGCAAATTACACAGTTTAGAGTTGTGTTTGATGACACAGCTGAAGATAACAGATGGCAGTTTGAATACAGACCAGAAATGGCTACAAAACAGCCCAAATAAAAAAAACGGGTTTTCGGTTGTTACACAGCAGCAAAATTGGGTAGCAAAATAACGTAAATAAAAACCCACTAATCCGCAGTCTTTCAAAGCTCTTCCCTAAATATGGATCACCATTTACTAAATAATATACTTATACTTAATTATAAAGCGAAAGAAATATACCTACAGTGGCTGGGATTTTGATGATTATTATCTGACAAATATAATAAATAAGGTCAGGTGGGGTAAGAGGAACTACCAGGGTGCCAGGTTGGTAATACCAACTACTGTTTCGCTTTCCCGGTAGTTCCTCTTACCCCGCCTGACTATACTTCGAACGCAGTTATTTAAGCAATCCAATATTGTTCTTAATATAAGAGTAAGCTTTCAAGTGCCTGTTGGCCACCAAAATAATAATACATTTTGATATTATTAAAGTGTGAAACCAATAACCGTTTTTTTATAAATCTTAAACCCTGTTTTAACTATTCGCAGTAATCCCGGATATTTCGATTTCGGTGAAACCGGTTTTGTGACCCCTCCAGACTAGCACAACAGACACGCTTCTGCCTTAATTTACCACTGTTGTTCGTCACTGTCGCCGTTCCGCTTCAGCTGAGGGGTAATCACGTAACGTTTCCAACGCGCGTTAGGACAGTCCAACTGTCATGTTTCCGTATAAAAAATGACATTTAGATCTACCTAACGTACGATGCGTTACGTTATCGACCTGGGAGTTTATCTTAACGCTCGTTCAATAAGTAAGGCGATTACCGCCTTGATGTTTTATCCATACAGATATTATTTTGCGTGTGTGTCGTTTTGCGATTAAATGAAATTTGGCGTGTGTGACATTTTGCGAGAGTGTCCTTTTGAGTATGCGTCATTTTACGTGTATGCCATTTTGCGTAGTTGAAATGTGCCATTATGCGTGTAATTGATATATTCGCTCGTAATAATAGTAAGGAACTGCCATGCTATTCATAACTGGTGTCACCTCGACTCTCTTAATCGCTGAACAATATCTTGATGGTAGGATAAGTAATACCAAGACGTATTCGGCGGATGGACTTTACACTGGTTTTCCTGAGGTGAGGTTAAACGTTGGGAGGAACATTACAGCATGGACAAGTTTTTTTTATTGCCCTGTTTGGCCTGCAACGCCGCCAGCCATAGATTTGCGGCTGGTTAACCTCCTGGGGGGCTTATGGGCCGCCCAAAGGGAACACCCATAAGTTATCGAATAATAGATAGGTTGTATATAGGTACTTAACAACCAGTGGCAAAAATATATTCTTTGAATTTCGAAAAAGTGACTCGGTTAAAAAAATATATACATATAATCAACGACCTGCTCACAAATTTTCTCGGAATGCGACCTGTAGAGGAGAACAGCGGGACGGCAGGACTGACACCGGCCAAACTATTTTCGGCCCAAGCATAGGACTTCGTTCGCTTCTCTCGGTCGTTTGATGAGACGAAATGCAAAAAATGTGTTTGCATTTATTTATTTATTTAATCTATTGCAAAAAAAGAAGCATTTATAGTACAAAAGGCAAACTTAATGCTTTAAAGCATTCTCTACCTGTTAACTTTAAACAAAGCTATCTGCTGTTTGTCATTGGAGAGTTCTTCCGTTATATATCTTTGTCGTACTCCAACTTTTTTTGACCTCAATAAACCTCATTTCTCTAGCTACCTCATCACGCTTTCACGTCACTGTTTTCATCGATTAACGTTTAAACTCAACATCAATCTTAAATTCAAACAAAGACCCTAACGAGCGGTAGTTTAGTATTCTTAGCACAATACCATTGGTTTTGGCCTAACAAAAACAAAACGATTAGCTTCAAAGAACATGCAAAATGTGGTGATGGCGATTGTCATTCACTGCACGTCTAGCGAACCCATCATTCACACTTGTCAGTCGACAAATCATCCTCAAAACGTCATATTTCACATGGCAAACTCAACCTAATCCCAACTCTATTGCTCGAAAATCAAGGCTTAAATTAGAATGGTAATGGGTCGCGGATAAAGGCCGTTTTGGTGGTAAGAATGTGAGCTGTCAGCCTTTGAACGTCGACAGGCGGAGACGGGCGCAGCAACTAGTTGACGGCGATTTGTATGGCGCGAGTAAATCACTTCTGAAGTAATTTATGTTTGAGTGAGCGGGTTTAGTGAGGGGATAGTGTCGATAGTTTTTTTCGTTTTAAACGAAGAAGTGATGTAAGTACCGTATAGTTGTTTAGAAGTCGATTGTAAATCGTTGGTAATGTTTGATATAAGCTGACACCATTCTGACGTTTTTCAATGCAACAGTAATTAATAACGATATTTGATTTTTTTGCTTTATTTGAAGATAAGTAATAAAATTAAATGCCTATTAACTATTAATTAATGTCTAGGTCACGAAAAAGATCGTTCAAGATAATAATATTATGAGTGATTTCCGTTTATAAATCCTAAAGTCAGTAAATATCAAACAGATAAAAATAATAAAAAGATGTAAATAATGAATTTCCCCAAAAAGAAAACCTTAACATTAATTTTTTCTTTCAAGTTTGGGCCAACATTCGTTTTTAAATACCGTTTTAGTTGGTTGCCACTATATTTGTTTATATTAATTTCAGTTCATCTTTCCTAACCTTCACTAACTTCACAATAAAACCGCCTAACCACACACTCCAATACAAAAACATCGACACGTCCAACCATTCAAACATGTGTTTGACAGCTTTTGTGTCGACAAAAAGAGCGGAAAAAAAGGAATAATCACCGGCACTATTTATCATATTCGAGCTGTCACGGCTACAGTGACAGTTGACAGTCGAGTCCTTTGAAGTGTCAGCGAGGCGGTTAATGAGTGGGGACGGTTTTGGACCGGCGATTGATGTCGACGATTATGCTACTTTAACAGCTAATGGTTTGACCGGTTTAGAAAGACGCGTGATGCTTTGGTTAATTTGAGCCGTGCTTGAAGCTTTAAGATAGATAATGAAAAGAGGGTTGTGCTGCCATAAGGGTTTACTGACACTTTTGTAGCGTCACAATTTCTTTACTTCGTTGTAAAGGCCGTTAAAAAGTATCAAGAATACTTTTAGGTCCCATTGAGAAAATGTATCTAAAGTCAGCCAATTATTTTTTTCTAGTAAAACGTCGATCCCTTGTACCCAAAAGGAGGAGGTATTATGTAACTTTATCCGTCGTAATATAAAAATGGGCTCCGACCGCGGGTGAGTGACAGTCGTTGTCAATAACGCAATATTGAATTGTACCTAAGTCTCTTGTATTTACTCAAGTGCAAATACATAGAAAATCTACACTTTTAAGCTATAGTCCCAAAGTTTGACGCCTAAGGCCGCTAGATTTGATGAATTAAGATTAAAAGTGTCAAAACATGCTGTTGTCATGATTCTATGAATTCGAGCCGGACTAAATCCAAGCATTCAATTAATTTGACAATGTTTCCTTTAAATTAGAATAGAATCAAATGAAATAAGCATTGATTCATGACAATTTATGTTGTATTAAGCAGTAACGCTGCAGACAAAATAAATTTCAATTATCCTATTCTATTTGAAACGAATAAATGTCAATTATTATATTCTATTTGAAATTTATAAATTTCGTTAGCAGCGTTACTGCTTAATACAAAATTGTCATGCATCAATGCTTATTCTATTCTATTCTATTAAGTATTGCGCCAGTGTTCAGAGGTTTTTACCTTAATTATAACCATAGAAAATTACATTCTACTTTTGGAAAAGGCACAGATTATATAGGTAGGTAATTAAATTAGGGATACACCCATCCACTCTTTACCTAGCGATGTTAACGCTAATACGGGTGTAGACTCAAAATGTAGTATTGCTCCAAAAGAAAGATGGTATAAAAATAAGCCTAGTGACGAAAATGCCATTCAGATATCACAAAGAATTACGAAGCTACAACTGTTTTAATATAGGTGGTAGAAGAGAAACCACTTGCAGATAGTGACGTCACAATCTGCGAGCGTCATAGTAAATGACAATCGTGTTATATGAGGGTGCATTTTGCGGAAAAGGGACAGACCATACCCCTTCATGAAACTTTGGACACTTATTTTATGATTATTTAACATCTTGTGATACTTTTTTCTCCATTTGACTACATTTTTAATACTTTTTCGAGAAAATACAACATTATTGATGATTTTATGTAGTGTCTACACCCCTATTTGAAAAGCAACAAATACCACCTATGAATATTTTTATTAAAATAGAAGCTTCCTATGTAAATCTTGCTCCTTTGTTTTAAAACCCAGTTTCCGGTCCTAGTGTAAAAATTACTCTTTCTATGCCAGTGTTGCGGCAATTTTTCAGCGCTTGAGCGGTAAATCTCGTGGAGTAATTGATGGCTGCGCCTGCACATGATGTGTGGGCGTGCGTGCGCGAATAATGCCGGGCTAGTCTGTCTTTGTCCAGGGATTTCAACCTCTGGGTACTAAACTACTGCATACTATATTATGATATTTATGATGTTAACTTAGTTATAAAGGTTATGATGATACTTTATAAACTATGAAGTTTAACTTATTTCTCATTCTAGTTGGAAGGTATTGAAAGTTTATCTTGTCTTTATCACTTGTTTAATGCCATCATAATATACCTGCAATTGTAAAAATGCTGCTAATACTGTAACAAATATTAAAGCTAGTTTGAGCACATGCGGTCTGTAAACCATTTTTCAAGAGTAGGTAAAGGAAGGGTTAAGTCATTCATTAAACACTGGTCAGCTCTACTGAAAGATAACCATAGCGATGTGTACCAACATGAACACTTCAACTGTCACAACGTAAACAAGCGACAAAGAACAAAATTAAAAGGTACCAAAGACTAAATTATCGAAAAAAACGCGCTCAAATCGGCTCAGCTCATCCGTTTGTGAGGATGGCGGATGAAGGATTAAAATAATTACGCCGTGTAGAAAAAGGAGGGTACGTGTAGATATTGAATGTAACAATGTCATCATCCTCCCAGCGTTATTGCCAGTTGAGCCCGGGGTCTGCACGCGGTTGGCACCTACTCCCAAGATTTGGCAAAGGCGCTAGTTTAACGAAAGCGACTGCCACCTGAGCTTCCAGTCCAAAGGGAAAACTAGACCTTATTGGGATTAGACCGGTTTCCTCACGATGTTTTCTCACGATGCACATAATTTATTGAAAAAACTCAGTGGTACAAGCCGGGGTTCAGACCCACGAGTTCCAGATTGTATGTCCTGTGCCTTAGCGCTTGGCTACTGTGGATTGAGTGTAACAGTGGCTTTAAATATTATCAAAACACCACGCTCAGAAAAAACCGCACAGTTTCCCACAAACCCGCGTTACCGCTCACCCCAAAAATAGTGTTACGTCCTCGTAAATTATGAAAAGCGAATGTTCCGTGCAATTTTAAAATATGCCCTCTCACAGCAAAACGAAACAAAGAACACAGCACCTGTTAGCTGCAGCCGCCGACGTATGAGACCTTTACTGCCGCAGGCACCGAATTTATGGAACGGCGGAATATGCTTTGATATACTGTTATTCGTTTTATTAAATGCATTGTTTGTACGCTGGATTTAATTTAGCTTTCGGGAATGTTGATGGAAAGTTAGTTGTTTTGGCTCGGGAAAATCGTAACTAATAGTGCCTAGCGGCTCTGTGAGCTCCAGAACTTTTTGAAACGAATATTTTAGATCCAAATACTAAATTAACAGTAAAAATCAATATACTTATCGAAACATCTCACAAAATTTCACGAGAATCGGTAAAGAAATGCGACCTGTAGGGGAGAAGCTCGCTCAATTATCAAATTTGCTCGTTCAATTATCAAGGAAATTGTAATGGTCTACCGATTCTGCGATATAATAATTATAATATTCTGTATTTTATGTCGTTTTTGAAATTAAAAAAAACTATCGTAAAAAATAAAGGCTTGCAAGTTCTGCTCTCAGAGCCACTATAATTAGTTTTTTTTCAACAGCCGATATTTGACAGCCGTCATCCCGGTACAATAAACATCAATGTTGACATAATTATGATGACGTAAATTGTACTGTGATCACAGCTGTCAAATATTGGATGTAAGGGCATTTTCACTATAGTGATGAGTACCTATGTTATAAGTGTAAGCCTAGTATAGAGCGGAACAAAAGAGAGCGGTAATCTTACTGTCAATAATTTAATTCCTGTGGCCTGTTGGCCACAACACTTACATCACTTATTGTCGTCTTATACAGTAATAACCACCTTTAAGTCGATATTATCATGCCATACTACCATTAATGCTTTGTTATAAGCAAACTGGCGGGACAAGATTAAGTGGCCATGTGTGAGGTAATTTTGAGCACGCAGTCAAAGTACAGGGGATAATTATTATTTTAAATTGTTATACTTTGAATGCTTGCAAGCGTCAATACGTAGCTTAATATAATGGTGCGGTTGTCTTAAGAGTCCGCAGTAAGCTCGGCCGAATTTCACCTTCCCATACAAACGTAGTTACGCTCTCATATTAAAACTACGTGTTGGATTGTAACGAAACTTTGCATATACAATGACATGAATATATCTATGTCTGTAATTAGTTTATATGGTTCCAGTTTATAAAACAAACGAAATACAGCAAAAACAAGTTTTGTATGAAAAACTTAAATTCGCTGTATTCTTTTTACTATGGTATCTAAAGCTACATAAACTAATTACAGACATAGATATACCTCATGTCATTGTACATGCAAAGTTTCGTTATAATCTGATACGTAGTTTTAAAATGAGAGCGTAACTACGTTTGTATGGAGAATCGAGCATACTGCGGACTCTTAATACCTAAGGCTTTAACGTTGTCTGGGAGAGATCCAGGGGTGTAATAAGGAGTATTTGTATCGTATTGTATATGATAGAAGTACTTAAATATTTTCTGTCAAAATATACATATTTATATGAACAGCCTTCAAGGCCGACCTTACATAACTCCTCGTCCATTGCCAGATTCTCCAAACTGGCATGTCCCGGGCGAGTAAAAACAATCGACGGGCGACGCCCGCCCCGGAGCGCTCGTATCATTAATATTTTTGTGCGCAAGTTATGTCGAGTCACGTAAATATCGCGTTATAGGATTGGGCGGGTCTAAACATGACTACCGAGTGCGTTTGAATTTGGTGGTACAATCCATGAAAAACGCAATAAAATATTGTGCCAGCAGTGGCCGGTTTCACGAAGAAAGGTGCTGCTTAACTCCGTCTCATCTGCGCGGCGGGCTGTAATTTTTCAAGTCTTATGTCAACACTGCCGATCTTGACCAATTTTAACGACTGGCTATATGACCTATGTTTCCTGCACGTCTATCGAGAGTAGACCTGTCTCATGATAGACGTGCTGTTTAGTTCCAAACTATTATTTTTAAGTAGTTATATATGATGTCAAGACCCTTTGACGACTTGTATCATAAGGTGGCAGACAATCTGACCATCTTTAGACCCAAGCCTTTTCAGGTCACTTAATTGCAACGAGAAATATGGTTGTAATTCTAACGCCCAATGGCTTCGATACGATATACAACCTTTTCTATCATGATATCAACCAGGTATTTTCCTAGTAAGTATATTACCAGGTATACCTTACCATAGTATGTTATTCTTAGATATGTATTTTCTTTCGTTATTGAAAAATATAGTAAGAGGCAGTGTCTATTGTCTTTTATGAACATCAAAGCTTTTTTATTGCAATTAATTGGCTTAGTACAGGTGAGAAACTTAAGTAAGGCCCCTGTTGAGTGAAATTATGGACCGTTCCAGCATTTGTGTTAATTTTAAATAGATCATTATGTATTATCTCTTCAAACAGCAGGTCAATCACGTAACGCATTCTATACTTTTTAGCCAAGATATAGAATTTGTAGAGCGTGGCTGCTGGCTGGTAGTGGTAGAGTTACGCCGTGTGGAGTAGGAAGCTTGGCGCTAGTTGCGATCTGATATCTTTTTCACGCTGAAAGCTGTATGAGCTATGGAGTCTTGGCATCACTTTACATGAAATGTTTTTGGTGGGATCTCATTCCTTTTTGTAAGAAAGAAGAAAGTGCATTCCCATTGGAAAACCCATACAAACTTCCTTCCCCTAATTTAAAGAGTGGGGTCTTGGCGGGGGCACTCCCGTGCCCCCAGATATAACAAAGTCAGACTGGTAAACATAACCGAGAATTAAAGTTACTGTTTTCGTAGACGCTTCTGCCTCAATCTTGCACCACATCAAACACAAGAGCATGAAGCGGTTTGAATGCAAGATTTTTATTTTATTTCTAATTATAAAACGCCTGTATGTTCATTTTCGCCCGCTGTGTTGCCTTAATAACCTGGTGTTCGTGAGTAAAATAATTTGATTTCGTTAACGTTTTATTTTTGTACACTCACATGTTTGACTTTAAAAAGTTGCTCATTTCTTTTATACAATTAACTATTACTAACTATACTAACAATTTTAGATTTCCTGGAGCATAACAGATATTATAAACTTATCATTTACTTATAATGCACTGTAGTTACTATTATAGTTATATTATAAAATGTTATTGTTACGAATTCAAAACCATATACCTGCATACAACAAATACATACTTCTCAACAACGATCACATAGAATAGTACGTATTACGGATGATCATTATTTTAGTGCCTTTAGTTAAGATTTTGCAGGTAGTGTCTATAAATAAAAATAAAAATCACCTATGTTTTCTGTGCCTTTATGCATTCACTATTTGTCTCTTATATAAATCACTCTTATTAAACGCACCAACCACTTCAGCTACTTCTAAATTACGTTACCAGCGTCGCAATAAATATTTTAGATCACATTTTCCGTCCCATAACTCATTCACGATAATAATAACAAAAGGTTTCCGGGGAACCCCAAAAAGTAATACATCAAATAGATATTTATGTAAAACAGTACATGCTTTATCATCGCACCCCAACCTGTGTTTGATGCGTTTGTTCACACGATATTAAACTCAAAGATGTTAGAGATAAAGATGTTTTTGACTGCAATTTTTTCTAGTTTTTTGTTTCCCATTTTGCTACGGGCGGTTAATTTCATACGGTATAAAAAGGTGCCATCGTGGCGTTTTAATATTGAGGGCGATGTGAATTTACTTAATTGGATAGACAATTATAATTAGTCAAAAACGCGTCGACGGCTGCCTTTCTACTATCTTTAATCTATGATCTTGACAGTAAATTACTGGTCGGACTATTGTTAGGGGCGCTTGGAATGATATTTTAATTACGGGGTTTCTTATATTATACTACATTAATTCATTTCTGTTAAACGGACTACTGTGTAGTGAGAAGGTGTGTCATTATAATTTTAATAGGGAGTTTATCACTTGCTTATAATATTTTGTGGGAACGAAATTTTTTTTCTGATATTAATTTATTTAATACTCACTCACTTTGGTTTCATTGATTCACTGTACATATTTACGAATTTTATAGATAAAAGAAGCAGACTAATAAGCTACGGTAACCTAGTGGTTAGGCATGCGGCTGTGAAACGGCGATCGTGTGTTCGAATCCCGGCTCATCAATGAGTTTTGCGGAACTTACGTACGCAATATTTACCGTTAGCTTTTCGGTGAAGGAAGAACATCATGAAGAAACCTGCATACATCTGCGAAGAAATTAAAAGGTGCATGTCAAGTCCCCAACCCTGCGCTGGCGTGGGGACTACTCCCTGTCCCCACTCATCTATGAGAGGCCTGTGCGTTGCGTATACAGGCTGATTTATTTTATATATATTATACTAACAAACAAGATGACATTCGACAGCCCTCGTGACAGCTGGCGTCAGTAAAGAACAAAAGCTGTCACCTTGGAGAGCCCTACAACACCGGCATTGAGCAATCAAGTCTAAGTGACGGCTGTCACTACTGTCGTATTGTCACCTCTATTGAAATATGGAGAGACAGGAAGTGGGTTTGTTTATGTGCAGTAGACAATATTTGATTAAGTATTAGTTTACATTTTAAGTTTAATTAAATTGGCAATTGTTGTATTTAAATAAAACAATGCCAGTTTCTTGTTTAAGCAGTGTGTACAACGGATTTCGCTAAAAATATATAGTAATATAGTTATACACTGTAAAAATATGAGTGATCCTAAATTTGATCCCAACAATCTTGTTGTTGTTTGATCCTATTATCAACATCCTTATCGGAAAATAACAAAAATATTAACTCGGTGTTCTGGATACTTGTAACGATTTCAGAAGGTTTGTCCAAGCCAATCTTACGGTTATAGGAGACAAGGCTTAAAAATACATAATAACGTCACAAGAAGCTACTGTACCCTAGTGGTTCAGGCATACGGCTGTCAAGCGGCGGTCCACGGCTCGAATCCCGGCTCGTACCAATGAGTTTTTCGGAACTTAAATATGTACGGAATATTTACCGTTAGCTTTTCGGTGAAGCAGAACATCGTGAGGAAACCGGTCCCAATAAGGTCTAGTTTTCCCTCTCGGTTGGTAGGTCAGATGGCAATCGCTTTCGTAAAACTAGTGCCTATGCCAAATCTTGGTATTAGGTGTTAAAGTGGACCCCGGGCTCGTTTAGGGCACAACCAGGAATAACGCTAGGAGAAGGGCAATGCATAATAACGTCACAACTTGTTCTATTGGTATGTGTTGTATTCGTAATGGGGGGTTAGGCCATCAGATTTCTCCAGAATCCGCAGTGTAGAGCGTGAAAAATCTGCATTTGACTTTAGCTAAGAACAAGACAAAACCCAATAAAGGTTCAGTAACTCCTATTTCACAGGCATTCATAGGCTGCTGTGTCTGACTATCAGACAGGCTGTATGCGTCTTGGCTATCATGGTACATGGCTAATTAACTATGTTTAATGCTCGATGCCATAGTTACGTCTGGTCACTGTTTAAAACTATGATTTTATAGTTTATAATAAGATAAAACCCATCTCTTAAGCATGTTAGGAGTCCAATGTTAAGCGTGTATGTGTAGTATTTTTTCTAAGTAATATACTCTGTTACTGTTGTCTTCTGGTCTACCGGGACAGAAAAAAAACCGGCCAAGTGCGAGTCGGACGAAGGGTTCAGTACCATTATCTACAAAAAAGTTTGTTGTATGGGAGCCCCCCTTAAATATTTATTTTATTTTGTTTTTAGTATTTGTTATATCGGCAACAGAAATACATAATTTGTGAAAAATTCAACTGTTCTTGAGATACAGCCTGGTGACAGACAGACGGACAGACAGCGAAGTCTTAGTAATAGGGTCCCGTTTTTACCCTTTGGTTACGGAACCCTAAAAAGTTGATTGAGCCTTATCCAAATCTCCATGTGACACCAATTAGGTCAAGCTGCAATTTTTTTTAACTGCCTTTATTTCACAGCCCGGTACAATTAAACGTCAATGATGACATGATGACATAAATTGTACTGGGATGACAGCTGTCAAATATTGTAAGGGCATGTTCACTTATAAGAATAGAATTTCATAGAAGTTTTTACTCGTGACACACACACAATGGCAAACAAAACAAAAGAAATATGTCACGAAAGACAACTAACTACTTAGATGTCAGAAAACATGCCACTGTTATCTGAACTACATTATGACACAGCCGTTGTCTAAATACCTATTATATACCAAGTATTGCTTCACACCCACTGTCTGTCACGCGTCAAAGCACAAACAAATCTGTCAATTATCAAACGGGAGCACACGTAAAGTGTCATTCAATGGTGATCAAGTGTTGATCGTTTCAAAGTGGATAAAATAATTAAGAGAGACCTTACTCATTTACAGTACAGTATACTCGTAATTAAACGAGCGAGAGAAGCTAATGAAGTCCTCCGATTCAAGTCCGGCAAAATAACTTTTGTATGTCCGGATGTCCGCATGTCCGGCTGGCCGGCTGTTCTCCTATGCAGGTTGCATTTCTGAATAGATTATCGTGAAATTGAATAGATTATCGTGAAACTTTGTGAGCCGGTTCAATATTTAAGTCAATTGTATTTTTTGTATCCTCGGTTTGTTGTACACACAACGGTCAACAATAACAATAACTAAAATTCGAGTTTTATTTTTCTTTTCGTCCGAAAGTACATAGACTAGTCAGATATTACTATACTATTGGTCTTCATATTACTGCCTATAAGTCCCGTAACTAACGTAAAATTAAAAAAACTTCACAATTGCAATAGCCATCACAGCTATAAAACATGCCTCCACCGGCAATTCTGACAACTCTGTCGTCAATTTTAATTTGCGACCCGATAATGACAGGCCGTCATGACACTGGTCATTATTCAGCGGGTCCGTAATGACTTTATTGGCCTAAATGACAGCCCGACAATAAAGCCGTTCCGATAGTGCCGTGTAATTATGATGCATATTGGAGTCGGTGACATTTTGGTGATCAAAAGGAGCGATTTTGTCTAATAGTAGTCATATATATATACATATATATATGTATGTATATATATATATTGTTCACAGTTTTTTTATATAATTTCTACCCTATAGTCTTACCCGATGGAAAGTAAAAACAAGGCCAAAGTTTCATGTCACTGGTCCATCCATACTATCCAATATTATAAATACGAAAGTGTGTATGTCTGTCTGTCCGTCCGTCTGTCTGTCTGTTACCTCTTCACGCTTAACCGATTGAGATGAAATTTGGTGGATGGAGATAGTTTGAATCCCGGGGAAGGACATAGGATAGTTTTATCCCGGAAATCATCCCCGGAGGGGTGAAATGGGGGATGGAAGTTTGTATTGAGCTACGATATAAACGAGTCCCATGCGGACAGAGTCGCGGGCAGAAGCTAGTTACAGTATAAGGTGGATGTACTACCCGAATTGAACCCGAACACGACATTCCGGTCCATCGTAATCATAATCGTAATATCTTTATTTGCATTAAACATCCTACCTTACAATAATATTCGAACGTCATCAGATGTCGTGGCCACTTTTCGACTGTATTCCAATGCCCTTCAGCTCAAATTACGAACCTTTCCATTCCGCGACTGTAATTTCGTAAAAAAACTCGCACAATCAACGTCAATTACCAATCGCAATTTTATTACGAGGATCACTACACTGTTGCGTAGGTCATTTGGACCAATAAAGTCATTATAGTGGTAAATCAGTACTTTGACCGGTCATTATGTTAATGGCTATAAGGGTGGTAATGTAATCAACACAACAGTGATAAACGGAGCACCTACTTTATTTTGAAATCCTGTTCTTTATAACGTAATATGGGTATGACTGTGTTTGTAACTGTGATATTCTGATCTTCAATGCCGGTTTATAAAGCTCAGTGGAATTAGAATTTTATAACTTGAAGTATAGAGTTGCTTTTTAAAAGATCTACTTTGATGCAATACGGGTGTAGACTCAAAATTTTTACTCCAAAAAATATGCGCAATGACGAAAATCCCATCCAGATATCTCCAAGAATTAGGAAGCTACAACCGTTTGAATATTGCTTGATAGAGAGACAATACGCTTGCAGTTAGTGACTTCACAATCTGCCAGAGTCATAATAAAATGACAATCATTTCATATGATGGTGTGTTTCTCGGAAAAGGGACAGAATATACCCCCTCTTAATACTTTGGAAACTTAATATGTAATGATTTAACCTATTGCGTTGCTATTTTCTCCATTCGACTACATTTTAAATATTTTTTCGAGAAAATATAGTATTATTGATTATTTTATTTAATGTCTACGCCCCTATTCGGCGAACTTGAATAAATATGCTCGCATACAGTGTTTTTTAAACCCAGTGTATTTTGTTCGGCTAATGCTGCTAATACCCGTCACTGCAGCCTGAAGAGATATATAAAGGTGCATAATTATGCAATCTTTACATTATTGAAGTATTTAAAAGATTATCGTGGTTTTAGTCGGATACGCGCCGTGCAAAGTAAATAAATACAACAATAAAAATGTTGTTCACTATATGCCACGAATAACCTACAGCCGACATAATAGGCGTGTTTGAGTGAATGTTTATTGGATATTAAAAACAGTTCGTGCTGGCATTTTTTATTAAACAAGTATTGTGCAAAACGTTCGACAGATTGTCGCGCGCAAAAAATCAAATGACCTTCAGCTAGTAACAATTGAATTGATAATGTATTGTTGCTAAATGGATAGTAAATCATCGATATATTGTCATAAATTATAAATTTCAAAATATAATTTAAATCATACCAAGATATAAAACTTGAAAGTTTAGAAAAATATGTTTTTTTTTGTGCAAGAGTAAATTTATAGGTAGGTAATAAACTGTAAGACAACTATGGACCTAAACGCAGTATTTCGCGACCCAAACAGCAATTTACTTAACTTTCCATACAACGATTAGTACAAAATGTGACGTCATACTGCTATGTAAATTAGTATGAAGCGTTTTGGCTCCCGACAGCGTGGTCAGTCTTTGACTATTTTTTTGGATAATTATGTTCTTTAATTGTAGTAGCTCTCATACAAGCATGTGTTCCTCTCCGAAAATTGGTTCAAATGGCGTCGTTAAATAATCTTAAGACAAGCCTATTATTAGGGCGCAGAGCAAGAACAAGATGGTTCACATTTTTCTAATCCCTCAAAACGCGCTACTGTCGATCAAAAGACAAAATGTATGTTACGCTCATGTCTACTACCTAATGCGCTGCAAACAGAGGACACTCATAAAAATGATTTTTTAAAAGGCTCGACTCCATTTATTTCATTATAGGCCCATTTCTGTAATACAAGACCTACTTACATGTTACTCAGCCTCAACATAGCACGTCCTCGGGAGCTTTGGATACCTTACTCGCCACCAGGAACGCAACTCCTCATACTTACAGTGCAGGCAGTGGTGTTATTATCGGTCTTCTCTGTGAGTCTCCAGTCAGGCTGCTCTGAATATGATCGAGTTTTTTGCCATTGATACAAAAACGAGCACTCTCTTCACCTGAGCATACATCACAGAACAGTAGTTAGACGCCACGAACGCCATAAAATGAATTGCCCTTAATTCTAAGCTAATGACTGACGGCTGTTGCGTCGGTCGTATTTTACCCGACATGCACTGTAAGGGTTAGCATTTTTAATTAAGATATAGTCTATATTAGATTATGACGGCAATGCTAGGCTAGGCGATTAGGACGTGCATTGGAAAATTTTGGTTCTTTGAAACGCCGTTCGTACCAAATGATGAATCTATAAAGCCTGGTTGCTGACATGCTGAGCCAGTGTCCGGTTCACTGCCGCAGAAACACTTGTTTCATTTTTTATCTGTTTTTTGTTTATTTTATTGTTTATTGTATGTGTCCTGTGTGTTTGTGAATAAATTAATATTACTATGTCTCTTTCTGTCTTTGATTTCCAGAAATGGTTCTGACTAAATGATTGTTTATCTAACTCAACCTAAACATGATTGCTTAATCTACATCTATCCCAAAGGCATCTCCCAAACGGCAATGGCGAGGGCTATGCTGCGAGTTTATCTGCGTGATCGCACCAGAAATGAGGCAATCGGCAACTGAACCAGGGTAACGATATAGCCTTCCGAATTGCTTAACTTAAGTAGAAAGAAAAAGAGAACGGTTCTCGAGTGGCGACCACGTGCCGGAAGGCGCAGCGTGGGTAGGCCCCCCTAATGGTGGACTGATGACCTGGTAAAGGTCGCGGGAGTCCACTGGATGCGGGTGGCGCAGGACCGATCATTGTGGCACTCTTCGGGGGAGGCCTATGTCCAGCAGTGGACGTCTCTCGGCTGATATGATGATGATGGGGGTGACTGCTTTAAATAGGCCTACTCAAACATATTAATCTACACAAACAAGTTGAGAAGATAGTAGTTTACGTCATCTAAAATTTTACTTAATGAAATATGAACTATTTTTAGTTGTTATAAGCGTGTCTCTTTCACGAGGGCGTGGTTTACTCCCATCAGAGCACCCTCTTAACACTATTTGGTTTAAATGACCTTTTTAATACCATTCTGGTAGCAAACCAACATACAGCCCGTCTGATGGTAAGCGGTGACCGTAGGCCGCGGACACCTGCAACTTCACAGAACATGCGTGCGTTGCTGACTATTTGAAATCTGTACACTTCTTCCTTCAAGAACCCCCTCTAGTCCCTTAGGAAACCACATCAGAAAGTTCATCCCACAGCCGGAGTGCTCACGGGAGCGCTTTTGGAACCATGTGGTCGCTTATTAGACTCCAAGGTCCTACGTTCACTATCAACATATGTTTATTCACAAAGGAAATATCACTTCTTATGTTTAGTGAACCTACTTTCGGAAATAGTGGACATTACTTTAGGTTCTGAAAAT
Source organism: Epinotia bilunana (assembly GCA_947049275.1). NCBI lineage: Eukaryota > Metazoa > Arthropoda > Insecta > Lepidoptera > Tortricidae > Epinotia > Epinotia bilunana. The sequence continues at coordinate 25,260,678 of OX346257.1, forward strand.
CATAACTAAGTAATATTACGAGTACAACATTCCGCTAAAAAACGTGCTGTCTATCAGTAAAGATGAGATGCAACTATTTGCGTATCCTCCGCATTTAAAAATACGCAAATAGTTGCATCTCATCTTAGCTTCGCTGATAGATTCTCGTAACATATCATGTACTTCCGTAAAGTAACGCCCGATTCAACCAATTATAACTCAATAAGGTAAAACTTCCCAGTGCTCCACTCTGGCCTAATACCCTGACACTTTCAACCGTAGGTATGTCAAAACAATTGTGGTGTCAACTATGAGACACTAGCTTCCGCCCGCGACTTCGTCCGCGTGGACCCGGGATAAAAACTATCCTATATTTTAATCCAGGCAACTATCTTCGTGCAAAATTTCATTCAAATCGGTTCAGCCGTTTAAGCGTGATTGAGTAACAAACATCCAAACATCTAAACTTTCGCATTTATAATATTAGTAGGATTAATGTGGCGAACATTGGGACATTACACCTTACCTTACTTATTTAAGTATTTCACATTGTCCCACTTTATTGCGACAGGTCCCACACAAAACCCAGTCTCCATTGACAGCTGTCTTATTGAGCTAAAATACACCTGTTATCAAGACCCAATAAACCAAAAGCCATTCAGAATTTCTGTCATGTATAATTTAAGCGGTGTAATAAATAGGCAACATAAGTTTAAGAGATAATTCGAGGCTGTCGCAGCCCCGAGGTGTCGCAAGGCATGGATGTATGAGCGTAATCGATGGAGGGCATAAATCACTGGGAGGGCGCGGTGGAGTGTGAGCGGGTAGCGAGCAGGTGAGCGGAGCGGGAGAAAGAGCGGTTTCGGGGTTGGTACATTTTTGTAAGTATATTGATAAAATACAAGCAAAAGTTAAAATTCAATGATTGGTAGCGGATTCTAATGTTAATATTAAAATTAAAAACCAATATAATGTGCCTTTGGAAATGCAACTGAGATCCTTCAGGATATGTACTAGCGTTCTTGTATTCAGAGCATACGAGACCCTTAGGCACTGGTCCCACCGCCGGCTAGTAAGCTAGAAAAGTTGGGCGAGTAACGGTTCATTGCGTGCTGACCAGGCACAGTGTGATCAATCGACCTTTACAGATCCGCAATGTAATGCTACTCGCCCAACTTTTCTAGCTTACTAGCCGGCGGTGGGACCAGTGCCTTAACAGCATCAACGTTATTTTCAACAAGATGAAGTTTATGGCTAGACATCCTCATGTCTAGCGATAAACTTCATCTTGTTAATATTATAATAATAATATGCCTCCACATTTATATCAGAGTGGCATACCAGATTTTCGTAGCGCCATAACAATCCTAACGGGATGACTAGATGATAAACACGTGGGATGCGGTAGAAAGGGACAACGTGTTTTAAATTTTCTAGCATTCAAAAGTTTTGTTAAGGATTGACTGTTAGACAGTGGTTATTCTGTATCATATAATATGTTTTTTATTTTATTTTGCTTCCTGCTTTTTATTACTTGCTACGGTAACCTAATGGTTCAGGCATGCGGCTTTCAAGCGGCGGTCGTGGATTCGAATATTTCGAATCCCGGGTCGTACCAATGAGTTTTTCGGAACTTATATACCTTTAGCTTTTCGGTAAAGCAAAATATCGTGAGGAAACCGGTGTGATCCCCCAATAAGGCCTAGTTTTCCCTCTCAGTTGGAAGGTCAGATGGCAGTCGCTTTCGTAAAACTAGTGCCTATGCCAAATCTTGGGATTAGGTGTCAAAGCGGAGCCCGGGCTCGTTTAGGGCACAACCGGGAATAACGCTAGAAGGATGATGAAATAATTAATTTTGTGGCTACTCTGATTCAATAACTCTCGGTAACTCACCAGCATTTAGCCTTCCAAAAACCGCTGACACTACCACCGCGTCCCTATAGGAAATCATGTCCATGTATTTAATGGCATCGATTAATGTTTTAATTCGTGTTCGCAATAATTTAATAATCTCTCTCTAGAGGCCGCCCATTAATATCTCGGCCGCCGTACTAAATTTACCTCCGGTGTTTTTATGAAATGGCCCAAGTATTTATGTTCCGAATTAAGAGGTGATTGTTTAATGCGATGACGTTTATAATTAGGTTTAAGTTGAGATTAAGGATTCTGGTTAGGGTTTTTTGAATTGTGGAACGAGAAGATTTTAAATTTAAGTATTTCTATTTTTTATTGCGGGAATGTAAATTTTTAATAAAGATTTGGTTTCAGTTTTTTTGGGTAATGTTTTATTTCAACATATTTCATCACCAATCGATAATACTACCAATAAATCGTTTTCTAAAGAATTAGGTACCTGACAGTGTATATTGATTTTGAACTTCTAATATTTATTTCATGGGATCTGTGACTTGACCTACTAATTTTCCCCATAATGTTTCACTAGACCTAATGCATTTTTTTACCCTAGACCTATCATACTAAGTCGTTAGTTTAGCTTCAGTTTGTTTTGCAATAATCCTTCAAAGTTTACTATACATATAAGAAAATAATGCATAGGTCAAATGAAGCATTAAGGTCTAATAAAGTAGTAAGGTCTTAGAAGAGAGAACCTTATTTCATGTAGTTAATTTAGTATTTTACACTCGAAAATTGATTCTTAAAGTAATAATACTTACTGTTTGTCTTGCATCATTTCATATGTAATTTACACCTTTGTCTTTCCATTTTTTTATTGATCGTTTAAGATAATTTACTCAAAATGTCAAATACATAATAGTAAGTTTTACCCGACAGCTCACTTTATTCTTACAATAGGAAGCTTGATAAAATCTTATTGTTTTCAATAATAATAAATGAGAATATTTATGTTGATTTGACTGTATTAAGGTGATGACTTTAATACAGTCAAATAAACATAAATATTATGTGTGCCTGTCGTGAGAACGAAGGCATGGTTTTTATTAAGAAGTTGCGAAAGCAAGAAGCGGTCACTTTAAAAACGTAAAATGACAACTAAATAAAGCACTTAAAAGTGTTAATTGTTAAAAGCCATTAACGCATGTCATTTTCGTGGTAAAGATAACTTGTTTAATTAGAGGTATACTTAAGTCGTTAAAAATACGGTATACCCTATGTTTTATCAGATTTTGCTCCTTAAAAGTGTTAATCTACATTACGGTGAGAACGGTGACGCATTTAAAACGGAAACATAAATTATTTCTTTAAGTATTTGATCTACATACACAGTAAGAAAAGTCTTCCTGGTCAGAATCTTTACGAGATCTACTTAAGAATTAATTTCAGCTAGCCTATGGAAAAGACTTTAAGGCCTACCAACCCACCTACTACCCACGACCCACTTCAGATTGTTTTTTTTTTATTCCGGGGGCGCTGAACATGATCTACGAAATTATCTATTTACAATTTTTTTTCAATGAAATAACTATTATTCCTTAATCGCTTCGTCAAGGGAAAAGTGAAGTATAAAACAACCAAACCGCCAATGAAAACAATATGTGCCGTGTCTATCTTATTTTCACATTAAATCTATTCATGTTCTGTTACAATACCGGACGATACTTCTCTTATTTTTACAAGCTTTATATTAACTTGACTTGTTCGTATGTAAGTATAAAAGTATGTATGTATGTAAGTAAGTTGTCCGTCAAAATTTGCAACCAATTTTTCAGTCGCTTGCCGTTATCCGATTGAGCTGAAATTTGGAGTACTTGTGTAAGTTTGGTGACAATGCAATACTTGGTCACTATTTAGCTGATCTGATGCTGGAGCCGGAAGATGGCCACTGGAACTCTATGATGGAACGTGCTATGATAGTCGAGTTTGGGGTTATATGTTTTGTTATCTTCAGCACTTACCATTGCACATGATGGCGAAGGTCTCATGATGGAGCCGGAAGATGGCCACTGGAACTCTATGATGGAACGTGCTATGATAGTCGAGTTTGGGGTTATATGTTTTGTTATCTTCAGCACTTACCATTGCACATGATGGCGAAGGTCTCATGATGGAGCCGGAAGATGGCCACTGGAACTCTATGATGGAACGTGCTATGATAGTCGAGTTTGGGGTTATATGTTTTGTTATCTTCAGCACTTACCATTGCACATGATGGCGAAGGTCTCATGATGGAGCCGGAAGATGGCCACTGGAACTCTATGATGGAACGTGCTATGATAGTCGAGTTTGGGGTTATATGTTTTGTTATCTTCAGCACTTATCATTGCACATGATGGCGAAGGTCTCATGATGGAGCCGGAAGATGGCCACTGGAACTCTATGATGGAACGTGCTATGATAGTCGAGTTTGGGGTTACATGTTTTGTTATCTTCAGCACTTACCATTGCACATGATGGCGAAGGTCTCATGATGGAGCCGGAAGATGACTACCGGAACTCTATGATGGAACGTGCTATGATAGTAGAGTTTGGGGGTCATATGTTTTGTTATCTTCAGCACTGACCATATAGGGAACAGTGTAATTAGTGTAAATTATTGTGAATAAGCGAAAAAGTTAGTAGTGCCTTGACAAACAAATACCTTAATAAGTGAATTCCAAAGATTTAAGACTAAAAAGTAAAAAATAAAAAGGATAGTAAAAAAAGATTTTTAATAATGTTTTATTAAAAAAGCTTTATTTTAAAAAAACACGAAAAAGGAAAAAATAAAACGTAAAAAAGGATTTTTAAAAAACAAGCTTTTGTTTAATAAAAAGGATAGAAAAAAAAAATTAAAAAACAAGCTTTATTTTCAAAAAAACACGAAAAAGGAAAAATAAAACGTAATAAATGATTTTTAAAAAACAAGCTTTTGTTTAAAAAGTGAACTAAAAAGTAAATAATAATTTATATTTTGGTGGCATTAATCACTTGGCCCTTGAGCGCGTTGTATAGAGGGACATCGTCCGTGGTCACGATTCTCAGCCATGAGGGAACGACGCAGAAGAGCAAGAAGAGTCATGTATGAGTATAGTAGGTATATTCTAAGGTTCAGAATAAGCTTTCTGTTCGTGACTCATCATCGTAATATTGGCTGTTCGTAGAAAGATGAGTTCTAGAAATGCTAGTTATGTTATAAATAATTTCAAATTGTAATAAATATTTTGAAGCTTCAGGCACTGTCTGATAAAGACGTTAATGTACTTCAGAGCCTTCAGTTCACTTTTTAAACAAAAGCTTATTTTTCAAAAATCTTTTTTTACGTTTTATTAGCACTTATTCCTACAGTGCTTATTTTGCAAAATGCTTCCTTTTTCATTCAAGATTGCGATGTAACTATAAGTATTTACTCAAAAACTGATAACGTACTAAAATAATATTTTTTTAAACACTAATCATTTCTTAAATAAATGTTTGGGCGAAGACTAAGCGCGTGGCGTTGATTTATACGTCTTTTAAATAAATATAAATTAACGGTAACGTACTCGTAGGTCCTATAGTTATGTTTTTTTTATGGGTTAACATAAAGTTAGTTTGCTATAATATTATTTTATGGGAAAAATATAAGTACAATTTGCAACAAAACATATAATGTATTCCTGTATTCACCAAAAAAAAAAACTCGGAAGGTATATTTTTAAATGAAACTTTGACTTTCAATCGTGTCAGCCCCTCGTACAAGATATGGTGAATTGAATTGTAATCATTCATGTATCAAATGATACTTCTTTACTGCAAAATTGAGAACCGAAACGACACTTCACACTGTAAAATTTGAAAAAGACTCCCTAAAAAACTCATTTATTATAGGTTTAGAAAGAGAAAATAAAAATTTTAAATTTTTAACCCCTAGTTTAAGAAAAGATTATTTAAGTTCGTTATCAGTTTTTGAATAAATACTTACTAATAGTTACGTCGTAATCTTGAATGAAAAACGAAGCATTTTGTAAAATACGCTCGTCTGGTAGGCGTAAGGACTCTTAAACGACACTTAAACTACAATGATCATGTAAACTATGCTATATCAAAAGTGATAAATTGGTTCAATGTCAATAACTTGTTGTTTAATGGAAATAAAACAAAATGTATGAAGTATGTCACTACTAAAGCGAAAAACACAAAAGCAAGTATAACTGTTAAAGATGAGCAATTGAACCTGGTTAGCAGTACAGATGAGGTAGGGTACAGCGAAATGTCATCCCGCTCGAACGTGGAGCAGCCCAACTGGGGAAGTACCTTCGCCTTACAGGAGCCATAATAACACTACTACTTGCTCTGTAGTAGTGTTGTGTTCCTGGTGGTGAGCAAGGTCGCCAGAGCTCCCGAGGATGCGTTGTGTTGAGAGCGAGGGAATTTGTTCCTTCAGCTGTCGACACGGCGAATCCCCAAACATATCAAGGGTCGGCAACGCCCATGTTACTCCTTTGGAGTTGCATGCGTCTATAGGCTGCGGTGTCCGCTTACCATCAGGCGGGCCGTACGCTTGTTTGCCACCGTCGTTGCATAAAAAAAAGTACAGTATTTCTAGATATAACTTTCGATTCTAAACTACAATAGGATGTGATAGTAGTATAATACTACTAGTAGATATAACGAACCGACGAGAAAACCGCGAGATTGGTCTTCTTCAGCTACTTCCATTGCATTATGTCGTATGGCATTTTACTATGGGGTAGTGCAGCTGACATAAATGATGTATTTGTACTGCAGAAGCGGGCTATTCGCGCAATTTACAAGATGAGACCTAAAAAAAAGGAGGAGGTTCTCAATTCGGTTGTATATTTATTTTATCATGTTTTTTATTCAATGTTTGTTACCTCAGAACTCCGCCATTTATGAGCCGATTCGTACAATTTTGTTTTGTTTGTAAGATGGGTTGGTCCCATTTTTTTCAAAAATCCAGTTGGATGATCTATAAGGAATTGACGGAACTCCTCAATTATATATTAGGCACGCGTGTAGTGATTTTGGTATTTTCTATTATAACTCGTGTATTTACACCCGCAAATCATAAATTTGGTGGAGAGGAATTGATGATGAAGACTACAGATGACTTATGGAATTCCTCAATTATGTACTTAGAAGTACAAAAGCACGTCACAGATTCTGATAAGATTCCGTTGAAATAGCAACTAATGAAGTGCCACAGGTGATCCTTGTGGAATCGACGGAAATCCTCAAATATTATCGGCCCACATACAGCGATTCGGTTTTTTTCTCTGATAATCAACGCATTTGCTCTCGGAAACGAACCTGCTTACAACCTTTCACGAAAATCGGCCGAGAAATGCGACCTGTAGAGTAGAACAGCGGGACAGAAGACACCGGACACTGGACGACCAACAAACGATTTTCGGCCCAAGCTGAAGCATACAACTTCGTTCGCGTTGCTCGCTCGTTCGATAACATCCACATCATGTGGGCTCACTATGACCCTATGGCATGTCTTTTGGAAATCTCTCGCACCCTGCACGCGGCTATCGGCCATTAAAAATGCACTTAACCAGGCTAAAGCAAGCTATGTCAAACCAATACTATGCAATGGGGATTTTAACCATAATACCCGGCGTCAAACAAGGTCTTTGTTCAATAGGTACTAGTTCATTGCAAGTATTTTTCCAGTCGTTGTGAAGGCACCTAGATCGAGTTTTAGTCCCCACTGCAAACAATAGGGGAAAACCTAAATTGCCTTGCACTTATTTCTGTCAGTGCATGGGGTTTTTTGATTCCCAAAGGTTTTATTGTAAGTTAATACTCGGAAGAGTGCTACTAGTTTTTTCTTATTACATTATAGTACCAAGAAAGAGGTGGTTATAACAAATAAGGAAAAGTGGAAAGTACCATACGAAAAATCTGATGTACCTACGTATAAAAGTGGTTCGGTACGAAACACGCAATCAACCAGCTGGAGTTCTTCTTCTTTTATTGTAATTTTTCCTCTGTTCGATTACGCAACGTTTCGTATTATATTATATTATATTATATTATATTATATTATATTATATATATTAGGGGACAATCTTACACAAATCGACCTAGTCCCATAGTAAGCTCAATAAGGCTTGTGTTATGGGTACTAGACGACGATATATGTAATAGTCATAAATACTTAAATACATAGAATACTTCCATGACTCAGAAACAAATATTCATGCTCATCACACAAATATTTGCCTTTACCGGGATTCGAACCCAGGACCTTCAGCTTCGCAGGCAGCGTCACTACCCACTAGGCTAAGCGGTCGTCGTATTGTACTTAAGATTGATCTAAATGTCTTTTTTTGCATGGGTGATCTTATCTTATCTTATCTTATCTAGATGAGGGCCCTTTCGGATGCACTTCGACCCGTCGGGATCTTTTGTGCATTTGCCCTCTCCTTTATGCCTACTCCCAAGCTCGCTCCATCATTTCCACAAAGCGGATGATGCAGCTCAGCGGAAGCACCTTGAATTCCTTTGGTTGCGGATAGTCGCTACCAAAGTAACTCATTCTTTGTCTGGCAAGGGCATGACATTCACACAGTAAGTGTTCCATGGTCTCGTCCTCCTCGCCACACATTCTACAGTCTAAACTGTCCGACAGTCCCATCTTGGCCAAGAGATCCTTGACCCCGAAGTGACCTGTGAACACCCCAGATATGATTCTGAGTTGCTTCCTGCTGGATTTCCAGAGCTTGTTAGTCCAGCCCGAGTCCGCTCCTTCTATGAAGAGCTTAGAGTGCCTTAAGCCCGCCTCATTCCTCCACTCGTGTTGGTGTGAGGTTTTGGCGTATGCTTTAAAAGCCGAAGTTATGGTTCTCTGTGAGAGTCCCACAAATGGTTCTGGACCTACAAAGTGATTTGTAGACCCCCCTCTTGCAAGCTCATCCGCTCTTTCGTTGCCGACGTAGCCCTCGTGCCCCGGTATCCAAACTAGTTGCACCTTATTGTGCCTTCCAAGCTTATTCAGTGCCTGGACGCCGTTATAGACTAGTCTGGAATCCACTTTCGGCGCCGTAAGCGCTTTAAGGGCCGCTTGACTGTCGCTGAGGATATAGATGGTCTGCCCTCTGGTTTGCCTGTCTATATTCTCCTGTGCACAGGCAATTATGGCGTATGTCTCCGCCTGGAAGACGGTTGCCAAACTACCCATGCTTACACTACTACTGTAGTCAATCGCATAAATGCCTGCTCCCGTACCGGATCCCATTTTAGATCCGTCCGTGTACCATATACTGTCTTCGACACCAGACCTCGGTGGTTCTAGACCTTCGGCCCATTCGGCCCTGGATGGAACTTTTGTTGTGTAGTTCCTGTGGAATACATACTTGGGTAGCATTTTATCACATCCCATGTTTGTTATTCTGTCTAAGAAACCGTCAGTCTCCATGTTTGTGTGCTTAGTCTTTGGCTTGCTGTCGCTCCACAGTCCAAGAGTTCTTAGTCTGTAGAGCGATTTGCGCGCCTCTGACTTAATCACCATGTGAAGTGGCGGTAGGTCCAGAAGGACTTCTAGCGCCGCTGTGGGTGTGGTACGAAACGCCCCTGTTATAGCCATGCATGCCGATCTCTGTACCTTCGTCAGGGCATCTCTGCATGTGCTCATTAAAGTCCTTGGCCACCATACCAGGCTACCGTACAATAGTATGGGCCTCACCATCATGGTGTAGATCCACTTCAGTACCTTTGGGTTCAGTCCCCATGTTTTGCCATATGCTGATCTACACATTCCAAATACCCTGAGTGCCTTTGTAATGGTGAGATCTGTATGCTTCTTCCAATTCAGTTCCTTATCCAGAGTGACACCTAGATATTTCACATCATTGGACAGTTCTAGTACCCTCCCGTACAGTTTTAACTGCTGTACGCCGCGAAGGGTCCTTTTCCTAGTAAAGGGTATCACTACAGTTTTGCCTGGATTAATGGATAATTGGTGCCGGTCACACCATCTCTCCACTGTCTGCAGTGCCTTGTTCATGATTTCTGATACCGTGCCTGGGAACTTCCCACTCACCAGTATCACTAAATCATCAGCGTATCCTACCGTGTGGGTGGGACCTTTATTGAGTTCCACTAGGAGTGAGTTCACCACCAAACTCCAGAGAGTTGGTGAGAGTACCCCTCCTTGCGGACATCCCTTTGTGGCCGTGGCCATTATCTCATCCCCCAAGAGAGATGACTTTATTAGTCTGCCATTTAGCATGTTGCCTATCCATTTACAAATGGTCGGCTCTACACCATGTTTTGCAGCCGCTTCGCTGATTGCTTTATACGTGGTGCGATCGAACGCTCCCTCCACGTCTAAGAAAGCTGCCAGACATAGTTCTTTATTCTCTATAGCCTGTTCAGCCTTGGTTGTTACCAGGTGAAGTGCGGTTTCCGTTGACTTCCCTGGCTGGTATGCACATTGCAGTTCGTGCAGCGGATGTCTCCTTAAAGGGCCATCCCTTATGTGTCTATCTACCAATTTCTCCAGTGTTTTGAGGAAAAACGACGATAAACTTATCGGCCTATACGATTTGGCTTCACTGTAATCCGCCTTACCTGGTTTGGGTAGATAGGTTACTTTTACCATCCTCCACACACGCGGCACGTGTGCGAAGGCCAAGCACGCCCTGTACAATCTGCTAAGGTGCGGGATTAGTACATTAGCGCCTTCTTGTAGTAGAATGGGGTAGATTCCATCTGGCCCCGGGGCTTTGAAAGGTTGAAATGTTGAAAGTGCCCACTTTATCTTTTTATGATCTACTACCTTTTTAGACGTGTCCCAATTGTGTCGCGTTGTACTTGTGGTTTGTTCCAACGCACTAATTGCACCGTCGTCTGTTCCGCTGTCGTGTATTACTGAGCCTGGGAAGTGTGTGTTACACATTACCTTAAGGGTCTCCAGCCCCGTTTTCGTCATTCTACCGTCATTGTCCCTGATGGATGTGAGCGGTACCGACTTTGTGGTTGCTAATGCCTTTGTTAGTCTCATTCCTTCCGGTATTGACTCAATCTGATCGCAGTGGTTCCTCCACGCTCTCCTTTTGGCTTTCCTCACAGCCTTGCTGAGTTCTGTGAGTTTTTGTGCATAGTAACCGAAGTCATTGGATGACTTTGCGTCATTGAATATTGCCCTAGTTTCCCTCCTGAGCTTGACTATCTCTGGGGTCCACCATGGTAACTTTTTAGCCAGGGTTTTCTTTTCCGGGCAGTTATTAGTGAAGGCCGTGTATACGGCTTGTACTATTTTGTCCGCTTCGAATTCTATGTCAATAATAGAGTTTAGCTTACCTTTTGGGTCTCCTAGGTCCACTTTCAGATCCCTTCTGAAGGCCGACCAGTCCGTGTTCCTAGGATTCCGTTTACGTACCGTATTTGTTTTTATTTTGGTTTGGTACCTAAAGCAGATGTATCTGTGGTCCGAAAGGGATACGTCATCAGATACGTGCCATGAGTTGATTTTGTTACTAGTGTTGTTAGTAGCCAACGTTAAATCAATAACCTCCCCCCGCCTAGAATTGACGAAGGTAGGTTCATTGCCTTTATTCAGTAATTGTAGAGAAGAGCTTACCAGGAAATCCAGTACCTTCTCTCCTCTCCTGTTGACATCTGAGCTACCCCAGATGACATGGTGAGCGTTCGCGTCGCAGCCGATGATCAGGTTGGAGTTCGCCCGGCTGCCGTATGCAACAAGATCCCGCAGTTGTTGTGTGATGGGATCCGTTGCCTCGTAGGGGAGGTAGGCTGATGATAGTATGAGCTCCTTACCCTCCGCCTTGTTTAGGATCGTCACCGTGGTGAGATCCCTGCAACAGAAGTCATGTAAAGGCATGGCGTTGATGACATTTTTGACATATATACATGTCCTTATGTTATTGTTATTATCTGGACGCAGGTGAACAATTGTTCCCCCCGTTCCACCTAAGCCTCTTATTTCACTTTTATATACATATGGTTCTTGAATAAGAGCAATATCGAACTTGTCGCATTTTAGCTGCCTTGCCAGAAGGGCAGTGGCTGCCTTATTGTGTTGTAGATTGATTTGTACACACCTTAGACCCGCCATTGGCGCTTTTATAATTTCGGCTTGCTGAGGTCGGCAGCCACTTCCTGGACAGTCTCGTCGCAGGACATGGGAGACAAGGAGGCCCCCAGATACAGATCCGCCAATCCTCGCAGGTCCTCTGAGCCGATCACCGATAGCGGTGATGACTCTCGGGCCCTGCGGGACTCAGCAGGTCCGTACCCGGAGCCCTCCCTGTTCCCGTCCTCCTCCTCTGACTGCCCCTCCTTCTTGGCTACCTCAGCCCCCTCAGACTCCTTGTCAGTGCCTATAGGCACATTACCTTCAGGAGGTGTGCCCTCCTCGGCCTCCCCAGGCAGCGGAACCCCCGCGCCCTCCCCCGGCGTCGGACCCCCCGCGCCCTCCACCGGCGTCGGACCCCCCGCGCCCGGCCCCGCACAAGTGCCTTCCTCAGCCCCCTCAAGCGCCCTCTCCTCCGCGTCCTCTAGGAGCTTGAAGGAGCTCAGGTCGACACCCGTGTGTAGGTGGTAGCCCGCGGCCTTGATGACGTCGGCTGACACCCGGTCCATCAATATGATGCGCCTGGTGTTCGCGTCCGACACCAAGGTGTCTACCACCTTCCACTCCTCCGTGTGTAGCGCAGGATTGTACCTTTGCAACACACGGAGGAGCAACTTAACATCATGGCCGCCAACTATCTTCGTTTTCCATGCCATTTTGACTGGTTTGGGAAGATCCTTGGCGTCCATGACCTTTAGGCGCAGGCCAGCAATCTCCTCGCTTCCGATTGCTGACCTGAGCCATGTGACGGACTCTCTCCCTTGGCAATTGACGTGGAGAGCGCCCGCCACTACGTTGCCGAGAGTGACTCGGGGTAGGGGATCCGGAGCATCAACCAAACGCTCCAGAATGAGCCCCTGGATGGCACCCAGATGCCCCAACCCGATCTTCTCGGCCGGAAAGGCCTCCGGGACGATGGCCATCCTCTCGCTCGCAGCCACTTCAGCGAACGAAGCTGCGACTTTCACTCGCTTGGAGTCGCTGACAAGCAGAGAGGAGTCGCCACTGGCTCCCAGTTGCCTCTTCTTTTGCACCATCCCTGGCCCCGAAGTGGGTGCATCCTGGGGGGTGCCCTCGCTCAGTGTGTGAGCTCTCGCCTTGGCGTTGTCTCGCCTCTTCTGCCTCCTGCTAGTGACAGCTCCTCCACCGGACCACGCATCCACGCTCTGGGGTACGGACGCGCTATCAACGGCGCCCGGGTCGTCAGCAGGATTCGGAAGAGGACCAGCCGGCCTGTTGCAGATGGCCACAGTTCCGCTGACCTCCCCTCCGGCACCTGCGCCAGCCGGTCTCCTTGCGGGGACCTGCTGGGTGTGTCCGCTTTTCGACCCGTGGGGAAAAGTTCGAACGGTGCCTCCGGTTTGGACCGCTCCACCATGGCCTCTGCCTGAAAATGCGCTGCGCGCCTTCTGCGTCCTTGCGGACCCCCTTGCTCGACTGTTTCCTGCTCTCGCTCCCCTGTCTGGGACAGAAGTGCGTGCCGCCGGTACAGCATTTGCGCTATGCGCCTTGGCCTCATCCCTTGCGGGTACGGCTTTCCCTCCTTCCTTCGTCTCGGGTTTTATGTTATCCATGTGACCTTTGACCTTGCTTCATCAGATTGGCTCCCCACCCACCACGGAGCCCACACCCTGGGGATGCGTTGACGCATCAGGGCTACCAATCTGACATAGCGCCCCGAGAGTATGTTGTCTGTGAGTCCGCACGGTGCCGAGCTACTCGTCATCTCCTCAGACGACTCGTAACCCGTGCTCCGCCGACTACAGACCCCATACCCCAGGACACTCGCCCGTGGCCATCAGACTGGACACGACAGCCGATTGATCATGGCTGGCTAGGCCATGACCGCCCGTGTAAGGTGAATCCTGAGCCAAAGAAGAGTGTTGTCTCCCAGCAGTAACTATCCCGACCGCTGGTCGACTCAGCTTCCAGGATCTCCCTCTCCACCCGTACGGGTCCCCGCGCACGGCACAAACACGCGGGTGGCATTTTACCGCTAACCATCCTTCTTTGTGGATGGAAAGCCCGCTGCGACATGCCACGTCATCGCTTACGGCTGATTAGACGGGATTTACGGGATAGGATGGGTTGGGATATACAAATATAGGCTCAACTGATTGTTTCCGTTCTGCCTGTTTCCAACGGTAGAACCAGGCAGCTAACAGGCGGTAACCTCGTGAAGGAGCCCAATCAGTTTTGCCTCGAGGATCTTAGCAACTGTGAGCTCCCCCCGAGGCCATCTACCATGTTAACCGCCGGACAGGCCGCTACCATAGAGACAGACCCAACGCAAGTAGCGACCGGTCGCAAATTTTCCTTGCCCCTGGACCCGCCTCCGCCCATGGGTGATACTGGTGGTGGCAAAATGATAGCTCGTCGTCATCTATGCCAACTATGGATTTTGCCGACTAGCCGACTTATCGGCGCTGAGGTGTTTAAATAGTCACCGACTATTCGCCTACTAATAAATGTGGCCCGATAGTAGACTTTCCCGACTACTTGGTCCATCCCAAGTTATTCTATATGATAAAAATAAAAAGTTTATATTTCTATTTGATGATTATTTGTTGATTCAAAGTAAAATACTTGAAATATAAAACTTGAAGTAAATATTGGTAGTTTTTTTTGCGTTATCATATTTGCCGACGCGGCTTTCCCGACTATTCGGTACGTCTCTATTAACAAAAATAGAACAGATAGAGTGAGTCAATGATGTGAGTGCGATTTACGAAACAGCGCCCTAAAAGTTCAATACAACAATACGAGTATGCGTTTAGAATGCTGTTTAGCTTGCCCAGTAGGTGCAGAGCCTCTGGTATGTTCTGTGAGGCTCGCACCGACGGGTTTCCAGCAATCATGAGAAAGCGAATAGCATCCCTGCTTGGACGAGTCAGACAGAGCTTCAACGGCATTCTAAACGTTATAAGATAAGTACGACTGCCCAATAATTATGTATTGAATCAAGCAGATCAAAGGGGTATGTTTTAGATTTTATATTTTTTCTAATTCTTACCTAGTAGTTTTAAGTATGTTAGTAATGTAACAATGGAGTAATATTCAGAAACAAAGAATGTATTATAATTATTATTAGGATTTGTATGTTTTTTCCATATCTGGGTCCAGGCCTTTTGGAAGGCATGTATGCGGGGCCGAAACAAACAGTGCAGAGCAGAGGCCCTTGAAAACTAAAATAATCTGAAGCGATTTCGTGTTTAATAAAAATGGCCACCAAATCTGAAAGCATACGTTTCCATTGAAGACGCGAAACAGGCAAGTTGGTACAATTTTATTAGTTTTTTGTATGCCACTTTTGTAGCGCTTTTATCCTATCTATTTACCTCTTTTTTATATTACATCATTGGAGTAAGTGGTGTTATTTGGCTGCGGTTTTCCTGTACTAGGAAACTCACTTATTTATCATCACACACCCACTCTACCGTGGTGTGTCTAACCGATTGGTCCCAGTATTTACGTTAACTGTGATGATTATAGCCGAGATTTACGACGGTGATTTGTGCTCAACGATCGGCAATTACGGAATAGCTGCGTTTTAATTATGTTGTAGCATGCTCAGTGCTGTAGTTTCGCTATTGAGTTTTTTTTTCCATTGTTAGGGTTCCGTACCTCAAAAGGAAAAAACGGAACCCTTATAGGCTCACTTTGTTGTCCGTCTGTCTGATTGTTGCCTTTATCTCCGGAATGCGGGAGGTACCGTGTTGAAATTAAAACCAAATACTCAGGTTTACAGTCCCTTAAAACTATTAAATAATCAAACATCTAAGTTAAAGCAAAAAAAAATACTGCCGTTTACGCCGCAAAAAACTAAAATTTCGAAACTCAAGGGACTCAAAATTTATAGGGTACTTGATGCCCATTACCTAGACCTATGACAACAACAGGGACAAATCTGAACAAACGCACTTGTCCGGTTTTTTTTGTTCCTACATACTAACGGCAGGATTAATACTAACTAACTAACTAATTTGGCTCAGGGACCCAAAGAGGGTCTTGGCCTCCGAAACGAGAGCACGATTAATACCTACGGTTACGATAACCGGATGTCGTGAAGGCCGACACGAAGACGAGCTTACCAAGGCAGACGCGCGTCGTGAAAAGTGGAGGAAAGCGAGTAGGAAAGCGGACCCAGGCATAGGCCGGGATAACGCTAGGTAGGAGAAGACGAAGATATATTTTTACCGCTTTAGCCTAGTTGGTAGTGACCCTGCCTACGAAGCAAGAGGTCCTGGGTTTTAATCCCGATAAGGGCATTTATTTGTGTGACGAGCACTAATATTTGTTCCTGAGTCATGGATGTTTTCTATGTATTTATCTATATCGTCGTTTAGTACCCATAGTACAAGCATTGCTTAGTTTGGGACTAGGTCGATTTGTGTAAGTTAGTCCGCAAATATTTATTTATTTTTGCATTTGACTCGACAAACCAGTTGGTTTTATTGAAGACCAAAGCGTTTTATTACACGTGTTAAGTATGAGGCATTTCATCAAGCGCTGTGGAATGATTACTATCTGGAGCAAGCATTCATTGTATGTTGCATTGGCCGACGAGAATCTATTATGCGTTTTATAAATATGAGGCAGACATTATTGACAAGAAACAATACCCATGTACTTACTTCATGTTTTACACGTGCTAGTCGATTAAGTAAGTAGTTGTTTTATGGAAAGCCGGATCTGTAAAAGATTTGGCATCTAGATACAACTATTTCGTTCTTCTTCTTATATCCAAAACGTAAACGTGCCCTAGTACTTTTTTTCATGGTCAGTGTGCACACAACGCTTATTAGACGACCAAATCCGTAGTCTTCAAATGTATGGATAACAACCCATTCAGTGCCAAGTACACACATTACTTTATGCGTTTTTAAAATTCTAATATTTATTCTATAAGTAGGCCTCAAGGGCTCTTTCACGTGTCAGAGCTTACAAATTCAATTAATCAGTTTACATTAAATGTCATGAATATTTAACAGCAACGAAAACATAGACAATACCTGGGCACACATTTGCCGCGGAATGTAAAGTCTCCGGTCGGTATTAGAACGCTAAACGCGCTTTCCACTACATAAAAGAGTAGCGTGTTAGGGAACGGGCTAGCGGACATTAAATCTATACGAAAAGTAGGAATTGGTCGAGTTGTTTACCCACTATATAAAATAATAAGGAACAATCTTACACAAATCGACCTAGTCCCGTAGAGTAAGCTCGATAAGGCTTATCCTATGAGTACTAGACGATGATATATTTAATAAATATAAATACTTAAATACATAGAAAACATGCAAGATTCAGAAATAAATATTCTTGCTCATCACAAAAATACTTGCCCTTACCGGGATTCGAATCCATTACCTCCAATAACCATCTACCTACCATTCATTTTGGTAGCGATAAATTTGACAGAGAATTTCGACATTTCTTTTTCCATAAAATCATCCCCGCCACACCCAAAAGCCCTCACATGTAATTACCATGTCCACCGGACAAGACCAATCATAATTACGAGTCAATTGACGGTTCCGAGATAACTACACACTGACATAACCACAGCGGTAGGTACCCACTTTACGCCTGCCTTTATAAATGGGCTTATTCCAAATGGGGAACTCATTAAATATCTAAATAATGGCTCCGTCACATCAGGCGAAACCCTAACCGCCCCGCCTAACCTAACCTAACCTACCCTAGGTTAGTAAGACCTATGTTGTTATTACGAATTCCGGTGTCGAGAGTGTGCGGTACGGTACGCATGCAGTACAGCATTCGTATCGCTCCGCTTCAACACATCCCTCATTTAAGGCAGATGTCACACTGCGCCGCATCTCCGGACGGAGATACGACACACTGCACCGTACCTCCAACCGGAGAAATTTGTATGCAGCTCCGCACCTCCGAAGATGCGGCGCAGTGTGACATCCGCCTATATAAAAGTGCAGTAAAGACTCTGTACTGACTTGACTGCCGGTCGAAACTGACAGCTTACTGATACTGCACCGACCCCGTACCGCCGAATTTGGGGTGGCCTTAGAAGGAAGAAACGCTTGTTTTATACATATCTCTTTCTCTCCTACGTGTCTCCTCAGTTACGTGTACTAAAGCATCACTCATAAGTGACATTCATATTCTCTGTTGATCGATTTTTAACCAGTTCGTCGCCCGTCAGCCCCAACGCCGATCGAACACGTGCAGACTATAATTTGAGCCCCCCGTATAATCAAGGGGCAATCAGTTGGTTATTTCTCAATATATTGAAAGTCGGTGAGGTCTTGTTACGAGATGAAGCGACTGTAAAGCCGTTTACAGACTGTGTGAAAAGAGCCATATATATTGCTGGAACTAAGCCAAAGACACGGTTTCATTGGTGGTAGAGGTACGCATTAAGTCAGTGCAAGCTCAAGTAAAATTCCGAATTTAATTCACCTTTATTGCGGTTCTCTAATTTGTCGCCGAAAATTGTATTGCCGATTTGATAATCAGTTCGCAACCAACTTTTCGCATAATTTCATTTCGCCGAATGATCATGTGTCAACTTATCAAAAGGTTTAGTTTTATTTCCCAACCTCACGGTTACCAACTGTATGTTTGAACTTATTTTATAAAGCCACTTTTCAAAATGCCACCTTTCGATTAGCAGAATGGTTCAGTTTGACTAATATACATTTCGTAGTAAACGCTTACCAAATGATTTATTTAGTAAGGTTTCATTTGGTAACTATGTAACATATTTATAAAGTGGGTAACTTTAATGACAATGAAGGTACCTGAATAAATCGCATCATTGGAGATAAGTGTTTACATCATTACTTTTGGACTGTTGCTTAGTGTATGGTATGTACTTACTTATGTGTTTTTTTAAACAAACACCCGCCAATAATTTAAACCTAACCTAAACCTAACCTAACCGCCAGCGTGTCGACGTCACTGCCTATTTCCGATCTAAGAGACACAAGCTAACCCTAACCTAACCTACAAATAATACCTACCACTGTTGTTACGATTTGTTGTTTTTTTTACTGCGGGGGGCTTTGCCTCCGAGCCCGCCTTGTGGGTGGCTTCGGCCCCCCCCCCTCCCCCCTTTCATCCTTGTAACTTATATACACGTAGAATAAAAGTCAGAACACGATACCTGTTATGCCCTTGATCGGTTCACATCCCATTTTTGGTACACTCTGTATATACCTACAATTAGACTAATTAAATTTTTACCTGCCTATTTATTAGACCCACACGCGGTTATTTTTCAGATAGTCTTGGCACTAATATAATAATAACGACTTGGTTCAGATTATTGAATGTGGTCGAATATTTATAAAACTGTTATTGGAATTGGAATCTTCTACATATATCTTAGAGTTGCTTTTTGAATATAATACTACATTGATGAAATTCGATAATCTCAAAATAAAAATGTATCCATTCATAACTTAGTTTCAAAAAATCAAACTATTACAATAAAGTATGAAAAAAGTACAGGTACATTACAAATACTATAAAACCTTTAGTTTAATGAGTACAAAAACAAAGTACGAATATTGAATGAGCTAAACTATACACCAAACAAACACAGCCATAGTACAAACGACAACACTGTTAACTGACCATCCTGTGTTTATATTGAACCTTATTACAATGCACTTAAGGTGCACCGATGGTCAGTTAGCTGTGTTGTCGATAGTACCGTCAGTACACGTACAGTCATGCACGCAAATATTTTAAAAGTCAAGGCGCGCACAAAACCAGCCCATTATAAATTATTAGCACAACATAAAACTTTTATGAACCCATTGAATAAAACATAAATAAAATGCCATAAATCTATTAATGAAATCAATAACAATGATTTAAACGACCCATTGTCAGTATGTGCGTTGAACAGAAATCACAGACCGTATTTGAATATAATGACTTACATTGAACGCAACTTGCACGGAATAATTTAATGGAGTCGAATGCAAATATCCATTCGCATTTGTTTTGAGAAAATATTACGCTTTAGAAGCAGTGGCATTAATCATTGATTAAAGAAGCATAATAAACCGTGTTCGACAGTGCGGAATTCATTGATTTAGGCCACCGAACGGCTTTTGTTTAGTGGAATTCTTTTGTATTTCTCTTGAATTTTTTCACCTGATTTGGAAAACGGGTTGATGACAAACCTTCGTAGAACGAAGTAAACGCTAAATAATATACCTACTGGATATTCGTGCTTTTTGGTAATCCACTTATAATCATTCGATTGTTTATTAACAACTGATTATAAATAAAATTTGATGTAAATTCGTTTAAGGCATATGTAGGTTATAGAATCGAATTTTTTGTTTAAGAAATATGCTAAATTATATCAAAATTGAGATCAGGTTTAGAATACATTTCAATACACTAAGAAATACAAAAAATAGTGCATGTTAAAATAGATAGCAGAGTGAATTGTTTATAATCTATCTATCTATCTATAAAATACATTATAATTGGTCTCCTTGAAGTAAACAACATATACTCGGCAAATGTGACGATAAAAAAGGCACTGTATTGGATACGAACTGACAATAGTCATAACACGACATAAACTGGGAATACAAGTCCGTAATGAAAGACGAATTATGAACACAACCGACAATTAATTGCTGCTAATCCTTGGAGTCGAGCGCATAAATTCTACTTCAAACAGATGCGATGCATTTGTATAAGAATGAATAACGCTTTATATTTAATTTGAAGAAATGTTTGAGGCCCCATAAATCAGGGGCTGAAAGGAAATCGCGAACAGAATAATCGGAAAGGCGCAAGTTGCAGTCGCAAGAGGATTTCGTATCCGCATGATCCTAGGTGTCTCTAAAAAGCTACGGTAGCCTAGTGGTTCAGGCATGCGGCTGTCAAACGGTGGTCGTGAGTTCAAATCCCGACTCGTATACCAATGATTTTTCGGAACTTATGCACGGAATATTTACCGTTAGCTTTTCGGTGAAGGAAAACATCGTGGGGAAACTGGTCGAATCCCAATAAAGTCTATTTTTCTTTTTGGGTTGGAAGGTCAGATGACAGTCGCTTTCGTAAACCTAGTGCTGATGCCAACTTCCACCATAGCCAGGTTATAAATTAAAAATGGGTTTTGTGAGAAACCTTAGTTGTGCAATGTTTTTACAAAATAAAAAGAGGTTGGGATTATTTAATTTGGGTAACTTTTTGATAAAACTGTCACTCAAATTAGAATCTTCTTCCTAGGACGGTAGAGTTCCTTTTTGAATGGACTAATTCGATACGATTTGGGTAAATAGTCTCAAATATACACAAGAATATTATTTAAAATTAAATTTTGTTTGAACCTACCTAGTTTCAAATAGGAGCCCTTAGTTATGCGCACGGCTCGACACTGCCAGTTGACGGATTAATGAAATATTAAGTTCAGATTAAAAAAAAACTATGATGTTCTGACGTAAGTGGAAGCTGATTCAAGTGGAATAATTCACTTTACCAATCAGCGCGCACATGGTGCGTTCCGAACCATGCTAATTTGATTTCAGATTGATTGACACAATTTGACGATTTGACATTGACAGATTATAAAATAACGAAAAATAAGACGTTAAATTTTTAACGGTTCTTGACAGTTCATAATTTTAACATTGATTTTAGTAAGATTATAAAGTAACGGTGTTCCTTATCTGACGGTCACATATATATATACAGACGTGTAAACGCTACCCGCTTCAGCCTTAGGCCACTCACCATTAGCATCCATATATCAACGCGGTCTTCAAAGGGATGCCAAATAAAACAAACAACTCAGAAAATAACGTTTACCGGACTTTTCACGCGAACCAAAACGCATTTGTATATGTCGAATGCTAATCAGTCGCTTGAGCGATGACGGATCCGATGACGGACCGATGACGGGTGACGGTGATGAAACATATTGTGCGAATAAGATGAAAGGAACGGTGAAAACTAGTTTTTTGTTGTGAAGCTCTATAGGGTTTCGGCGAACGTAAGTTACACATCTTATGACGCGCGTGCAGTTAAATAATGAGTTGTAAATAAATAAACATTAGGAGACAATCTTCCACAAATCGACATAGTTCTATAGTACGCTCAATAAGCGTTGTGTTGTGGGTGCTAGACGGTGATATATTTCATAAATATAAATACTCAAATACATATAAAACATCCTTGGACTCAGAAACAAATTTTCATGCTCATCACACAAATACTTGCCCTTACCGGGATTCGAACCCAGGACCTTCAGCTTCGTAGGCGTCACTACCCACTAGGCTAACCGGTCGTCAAACGGAGTGGGACTCTATTTTGCTGGTTTTGAATAATGCGGTTTCAAAATAGTTTCAAATACCTAGCAGAAATATGTTATTGAAAGGATTTTAATGAGCTCATAAGAAGAGGCCTGTGTCCATCGGTAGAAGATGATGAAGGATTGAATGCTTATTTTTGTACTGCTCAATTGAATCCTAATAATACCACGTTTCACAATTTAAGTCTTGAAATCCCAACAAACAAAATATATTACTAATATACTTTTTAACGAACAATTTTACTTCTCTTCTTAATTGTTCCCCATTGCTGAGGATTGTGACTTCTAATGCGAATCATGGTCTGCCTCCAACTGGTCCGGTCCGTCGCCTGATGAAGGGCTGTGCTGACAAGAAGCTCTAGCAGTTCGGAGATCTGGTTACCCATCTTTTTGGGCTAGAGGGCGAACTCTGTAGATCTTTTGCCCTCGACCTTTCCCGTCACTGTCAGTTTATCGCGATTGTTGGCTCCTCTCCGTGCAATGGGACCAAAGTAGGTTACATTTTACCTACTAACTTACTAACAATAAACCTGCAAGGCGTATCATTAAATGTATGTTAGGAATCTACACAAATAGACACATCAATTGCCTCCTATATTTCCGATAACTTCTCCTTTAGACACGCTTTGCTTAAAGCAAATGCTTCGCGGAATCACGGATCTGTTTCCACTCACGAGTTCTGCTAAGTTACAATTTCTTTGGAATCCAATTGGGTTTGATCTCTGGTAATTTGGTGCATTACCCCTGGAGTATTCGAGTTGTCTTTAATAGAAGAGGGAGTTCCTAGAATATCGCTACTTATGTAGTTATAAATGCAAAGTTGCCAGCTAATTATCACTTTGAGACATAAAATCTATAACGTTGCAATCCATACTAATATTATAATGCGAAAGTGTGTCTTGATGTCTGTCTGTTAACCCTCCACGCTTAAACCGCTGAACCGATTCAGATGACATTTGGTATAGATATGGTTTGAGTTTCGGGGAAGGACATAGGTTTTGATCCCGGAAATTATCCCCTAATGGGGTGGAATGGGGGGTGAAAAATTGTATGCAACTACGATATAAATGAGTTCCACACGGACGGAGTCGCGGGCAGAAGTTAGTAATGAACATATTCGAAATATTAGTGTCACCACTTATACGGTTCATTATTATTCCGATTCAGGGATTCTTTATCTCCAACTGGTCTCGTGGCTTTGGCATTAATGCCAATCCTACCAAGTGTCAGGCCGTTTTTATTGGAAGCCCTCGTCTACTGACACTGGTTGACACACAACACTTACCTTTATTAATGTACGAAGATATCGCAGTTCCTTTCGCAGCGGTGGTGAGAAATCTGGGCCTGCCTATGGAGAGTGGTTTCACCTGGGCACCGCAGGTGTCTGACGTTAGTCGCCAGGTCACCAATGTGCTGAGATCGGTTTTAAAGGTTTAAACACTTCCTCCCAGTCAGCACGAAAACTGCTAATTCAAGCGTTAGTGTTACCTATTATTGATTATGCTGATGTGTGTTACTCCAACATTACCCAGTACGTCTAGCACAACTTGCTGCTCTGTCGCTTCCCGCGGGACTGAGCTTTATCTCACTCGCACCGTGCAAATTAGAAAGAGGAGGGTAGATCTTTCTCGACTCGCGTCGCGGCGCGGCGTCAGTTGTGCTAGCCCCGCTAGTCAAATAATCCCCGCCAGTTGAACGCCGCAAAGGCGGCCATAAAACTTGCTGCGTAATAGATTTATACCACGCTGGGTGGCGATGGACAACCTTTGCAACTATTTTCCTTTCACCTCTTTTCCTTTCAACTATGTTGCAGCTGTAAAGTGTGTAAAGGGACTGTAGTCGCATGCAGTTCAGTATAAGGGGTATGTTTGACGAGACGTTTTCAATTGAAATAGGTTTTGCAATTCGTCGCACGCGCTTGCTTCCAGGCGCAGCAATCCAACATGCTAGTAGGGGGCACAAAACGGAGTCCATCTCAAAAATATTGAAATGCCGAATTATAGTTTATAAAAAAATGTTTTCAAGTTTTAAAAGCATACATTAGATTTGATAATTTATTTCGCGATAAGAAACTACTGTACTGTACATACAAGTCATAATGAACAACTTCGAAAAGTTGAAAAGACCCCTGACATTTTTTTTGAAACTTCAACATCTCAAAACTGATTAACCCGATATTGTTGAAACTTAGCTAAGAACCATCCGGTCAGCTCTCGGACAAAATAAACCGAATTAAAATTGGTCCATGATCTGTTTGCGAGCTACGATGCCAAAGACAGTCACACAGATACACAGACACGTCGAACTTAAAACACTCCTCCTTTTGCGTCCAGACTTAAAAATGTATATAGCTTAACGGGCTCTATCGCCTTCCAGCTAAGACATCTCAATAAAAGACCAGCCCAGTTTCTCGAACGTTCCTGATAAACAAAACACAAACGGCCAATCCCAGCACTTATTTATCACAAGACGTTTCCTAGGAAAGTGTAGTTACAAAGCTAACAGGATGTCGGTGAGGCGGCGGATACGAAAATCGCTCCATGGACAAATTTATGCAGCTGTAAAGGCAGATTTATTCGTGAGGAGGCGACGTGTGAAGGCGGGGGGTGATACGGGGTTGGAGGATGGTGCACATGGCATCGAGCTTGGATGCATTCGGCATTAATTCCGCAGTAAGCTCGGCCGAATTTCACCTTCCCATACAAACGTAGTTACGCTCTCATTTTAAAACTACGTGTTGGATTGTGACGACACTTTCCATATACAATGACATGAGGTATATCAATGTCTGTAATTAGTTTATATGGTTCCAGTTTATAAAATAAACAAAATACAGCAAAAACAAGTTTTGTATGAAAAATTTAAAATCGCTGTATTCTTTTACTATGGTATCTGAAGCTACATAAACTAATTACAGACATAGATATACCTCATGTCATTGTACATGCAAAGTTTCGTTACACTCCAACTCGTAGTTTTAAAATGAGAGCGTAACTACGTTTGTATGGAGAATCGAGCTTACTCGCGGACTAGGCCAACACCGTCGTCGTCATTGCTAACTTACTTTATGTCTGATAGAAAAAGAATATCGCCAGCAATGTGTTGACACGCAGGTTGCTGCGCAGTGAAATGGAGATCCTTGTGTAGACTGATATACTAGGTAAGTATTGAACAGTACATAGATAGATTATGGTTCAATTCTGATAGGTCAAAACCAACATGGCT
The DNA here is from genome assembly GCA_947049275.1 of Epinotia bilunana. Classification (NCBI taxonomy): domain Eukaryota; kingdom Metazoa; phylum Arthropoda; class Insecta; order Lepidoptera; family Tortricidae; genus Epinotia; species Epinotia bilunana. The sequence continues at coordinate 25,286,207 of OX346257.1, forward strand.
GAAGAGATTAATCAGAATAGAACAATCTTTAAATTTATACAATTTTTTTTTAAGGGGAGAAAAATTCGTTACGGGTACCTCCGCGCCACAGTGATAGCGCAGAAGTTAAGTCGTACTTGCACCGACTAATAACCCCCCGATGGTCGTCCTCGACGCATTTCGGACGGTTCAGGGATCTCCTACGGAATGCCCCAGTTCCGCCCTAGCGTCATGCCTCTGTGGGCCCTACATTTTTTTTGTGGCGGTTGCAGCCCCCAACTGTACCCGTTTGCTACCCCGAGGACCCCTTTTAGTCGCCTTGTACCACAGGCAGGGGATACCGTAGCCGTGTTCTAATGCCCGGGCTATAGACGCACTCATAAGTACCTGCTTAACCGTCCATAATATCAGAAAACTTAGTGAAGGAAGCCCCCAGATTTAATGGACTGACAAGCCATTGATCAGTGGCTTGTAAGTAAAATATAATGAACAGTTTAAAAGCGAAAAAAATTAAACGTGCTATTTTTTGCTTTTTTGGTCTTGACACAACTCGTTTCACACACTCGCAAACCGTGTGTCTCGAACGATTTCCATATCTAATAACGCGTAGAGCTCTCTTTATGTTACGCTGAAAAATTTATGGGAAAAATGACATCAAAGGAGCCCCAAGTAGATTTCATATCATCGTAAATCGAAGTCATAATTTATTACGTTCGCGAGTTACAGCAAGATTTTTGGTTATTTTCTTCTATGATGTGATTAAATTTATTTTAACTGGGTTTTTTCCTTGTGCTGGAAATATTTTCGGGTATTACCGCCAAGGGAGGCCTAATGTCCAGCAACAACGTCTTTCGGCTGATATGATGATGATGATGGATGTGAGACGCTATTTAACCTCGTAACGCCCAATGTACATTACAATGTACACTCCTGTTTCAATGGGACTTGAACCTTTCATGTAATAAAGTAGTTTCTTTTGCTTCATTGATTATTCGAACGAATGAAATTCATATCGATTTTCTATGCAACTAGAGTCAAATTGCCTTAAACATTTTATATTGTGGGCCTTACGAGGTTAAAAAGGTAATTCATCACCATATATCTTTATCGCGGGAGCAAATATAAATTTGTTAAAGAAGTAGTAAAACAGACTGGCCATTAAGTAAAAACAGACTTTTCTGCCTACACATTATAAGCCTCCAAGAAGTTCATCGTAACTAGCACGAAGTTTTTGCTGCATAAGGTTAATTAATCTTGCTTTACACTGTTTGTAAATAATAACCTGGAATCGACATATCAACTTAAATAAATACCCATATTTTAATTTGATACAACTTTATTTACTTTTTTTGATTTTAAGTGATTTTCGTAATATACGACAAAAAAAATCTCAATGTTTTCTACTATTAATCTGCGGCGTCGTGCAGTAAATATCCATTTTAACTGGCTGAATGATCTGGCGACTGCCACTGTTGTAATGGGTGCATATTTATAATTAATATCCGGCATTTTTCTGCAAAACCACTTTGAACTTTTTAAAAATCTGTTTTCCATCTTCATTCAAAATTAATTTAGATATATAGATAAAAGGTATATATTAAGATAAAAGATAAAGATAATTTATTTGTCCAAACATGTTTGTATGTATTTTGTACTATGGTCAAGCTTTCACTGAGAGATAGATTTTGGCACTGCAGTTTATTTATAGCATCTGGTATTACTTGAAGATACTTTGCTATAAAATTAACGTCTTTTCGAACTTTTGCACTGAGTAAAGATTTTTTTTGCTTTGGCGATGCACAGAATGACAAATGTCTAAAGTGACTGATGAGGTTGCTTACCTAATAGGTAATCTTTTTAAGTACTAATCAAGTCAAGTACGGAGGTAAGATAGCATTGATATTCAATAAAATAATTATACATTATAAGGTCGTAGGTATAAACGTTTCTCTATACGAATGTCATTTCTGTTTTTGACTGTTTTTTATAATCTTTCAGTACTGTCAAATCTTATTTGCTCCCGCGATAACGATATATGTTCATCACGTATCATTTATCGTGTTTTTTCACGTAGATAGTTAAAATTATAACACAGTGGCTAAAAATGAAAAAGCGAGACCATAGTACTAGTCACTGAACCATCAAATTAAACAAGGGCCTAGCGCAACGTAAAGCTAATCTTAAGAGACGTGACAATGATCCTAAATTCGTCATAACAAGCCGCCCTATTAACAAATATTAAAATACTTCTACGAATGTATGAAGGGCGGAGTATAAATAAAGCCAGACTACTAAGGTCCCGGGGAAAACCCCTGCTAGATGGCGGACCCTAATCACTGCACCATTACAGCTTCAACTACGCTAGGCCAGCAAGATGTTACAATTTTGCTATGATAAGCAATATAAGTCAACAAAAATAAGAAGACGCTAAATGCAGAAGGTTCTCTAGAAAGCTGTCTCATCTATGATTCACATATATTATGCCAAACGACGTAACGACTAAATATTGTTTATTTAGATCATAGTTTTTACCTTTTTCTTGACGTTGTATCTCATTTCATTTCTCACTTTTCACGACCATTAAACTCGTTAATTATAAAGAAATTCATAACGGGATTATATTTCTACAAACTTGTTAAATATGATTCCCCTACACCGACTAAGTCCCGGGACAGACGTTTTTTGATTAACGCGCGGGGTCAGGTCTCCATTGTGCTCCTTTGAAGCCGACTCATTTATCAAGCTTACTTCCGACTGGGAATTAGCGACGTGGCGTAAGTTTTGAACTGATGAAGAATCATTTTAAAACTATCGACTTTTTTCATTTGATCTTAACTATGATTGCTAGGAGCCCTATGCTGGGCATACGCTTCTCCAATCTTTTTCCATGCAGATACAGCCCGATTAACTGTAGCCCTTTGTCGTGCTAAGCTGAGGTTTAAATACTAAAAATATGTTTTGTGCCAATTGTAAAGCCATTTTGTGATGCATTTACTAAATATTAAAGATGAAGATGGTTACATTTTTTTCTAAGAAACTGCTTTTATTATTTTTATTTAGTGGGTCAGAATAACAAAAAGAAACAGTTGATAAACCCAACCCGACATAATTAAAAAAACATTTAAAAAGTAGTTAAGGGGGATGCGAAATCAAACAACAAGATGATAAAAAATTACAGAAGGAAACCAAACGACATTTTATTTTAAATAATCAAAACTAAACATGATAATTATGTATGTAGAATAGACACCAAAGCAAACGTAAACACAGAAGAAACTACAGGGTCTGATGAAAAGAGTTGCAGGCAAAGCCCTACGAGAACTACTAGTCTGTTGATCCAATACCTAATAGTTCGTGACATAAAACGGTCATACAAAGATTGAGGATCTCGTCTTTTCTGTGAACATTGCCAAAGAGCTGTAAACCAACTTTTTGGTTAAACTACCATACGCTTCCGAATAAAGTTTATTCGGAAGCGTATTAAGATTGTATGTTTATTCAATAAACATACAATCTTAAATCACATAAGTGGGGACTTACTTACTTGGTCTCTTATGATTTTATGCAATAGATTTTTGTATTTTTTATTTTATACATATGTGGGTATACTATACTCTACAGTGGGTGGATACGGGCTGAATAGATAGATAGTAGATACATATATAAAATAAAATAAAATATGTTATTGACCACAGGACAGACGACTTTTGTTTTACTCAATCTATATGACCCAAATGTAGCTTGAAGCTTGTGTCTTAAAGACCCAGTAGTGCGGTGACGCCCGGAATTTCGCGAACACTGATTTTGACGTATCGCTTTCAGGGATGGTGAAAAATGGTCCGTCGGACACTTTGAAAAAGATTTCTCATGATTTTTAAAACGTTTTGAAATGTTTTTGTAATACATATTTTGTTCAAAATAAATCTGACAATGTTTGCGTTGACGTACCTAATTATCTGACTGACACCCACTTTTTCTACAATTTATAGATTTAGTAGTTCATTTTTTTACACGAAACGTGTTAAATTATGCATTTTTAAGTTGTGTAGTGCTTGATAATCAATTAACGTACCGAACTTAGAAACCAATATAAAAATGTAAAACCTACACACTTTATTAATTTATTTTCTTCTAATCCTATCGAGGAATATCAGGTAGCTCTTAGATCTCCATAAATAAGAGTTACAAATGACACAAGTTGTCAAACAAACCCCCGACGCCATTACTCGAATGGCCTACGAGACGGACGGTCCTGCATAAATCACGCTGCACTGCAATGACGTATTGAACTCGTGTCCGTTAGCTAGGCTTTTAAATGGCACTGGCTTCCACATCGATTTATGTAGAAACTGGACACTAATGTATTGCCTAAAGAACCATGCCTAAGTTTAAATTATAGTTTTTTTATGCATATACATACACACACTTTTCACCGTTAAAGCATCGAAAAACATGGGAGGGGGAGGGGATTTACCATTTTTTTTTCAGGCACTTGTCTTCAATGACCGCCATAAAATTAAAGATGGCTGACGGAGGAGTTGGTTCCTATCAAAACTTGAAGCTATGGAGCTAACAAGTACCTGAAAAAAAATTGGTGCTTTTGTCCAGCGTGTAAGTAAGTAAGTATCTTTATTCGCATAAGACAGAGTACAATGGATGTTCTTAGTTATAAAATATAGAACTATCTATCTTGTCACGCGGTGACATGCAAAATTTTAGTATAAGTGTCCACGTGTCCACATTATCACCCGAAACTGCCCTACTAAAGTACTTACACTCCACAAAACGATCGATATATTGTGCTATGGCGTACATGGAAATGCTTTAAGCCTACTGAAGTCTTATCTTGCTAACCGTTCCCAATAAGTTGAGGTCAGGGATGTGAAAGAGGGATATGCAGTGCTATGGCGGAACATGCCCTCATGTAAATTCTACTGACATGTACATTTATTACACCTGTGTATGTTTTGCAAAAATAAATCATTTCATTTCATTTCAATCACAGGAAAAAACCTTAAGATATGGGGTTCCGCAGGCTTTTTTTATCAACGACCTACCTCAGTATATATGCTGTGAAACTGCGTATTTGTATGCAGATGACACCAGTGTAATAATAGAGTCACTATCTGAAAGTGAATTAAACACAAAAATGCAAGAATGCTGGTCACAACTTTCTACATGGTTCTCCTCGAATGGACTGAAAATGAACTGTAATAAGTGTTGCTATATGATATTCCGTCGTGGGTTTAATAGCCCTGATCATGTTTGCGACATTCCTATTTCTAAGTCAGATTGTGTAAGGTTTTTGGGTGTTGAACTGGACTCCTTTTTAAGATGGCACAAGCAAATTGAACAAGTATCTAATAGGCTGGCAAATGCATGCTATGCTTTAAAGTGTCTAGCCAGTACAGCTGACAAAGAAACACTAAAAGCAGTCTATTTTGCTCACTTTGAAAGCATCATCAGATATTGCATAGAGGTATGGGGTAATGGTACAAATATAAATACGCTACTATTGAAACAAAAAAGGCCCTACGTTTTATCTCGGGGTGCTCACACATCGATCAATATTTATAGAGCATAAGATAATGACTGTTATTTCCCTTTATCTTTATTGTATCTGCTTATATGTATTTAAAAACAAAGATCAATTCAAAACAGCTAGACAAAACACGCAAAGGCAATTTAGACATAAGAATGAATTGTTAGTGACCAAATGTAATTTTATGCATTTCGATAAAAGCCTAAACACCTAGAGTATATAATAAACTAGACGATAATATAAAACAATGTGATGACTTTCGAACGTTTGAACGAAAATTGAAACAATATTATATTAACCGACCTTACTATTTCAATTAAAGAATTTTACGCTAATGCATTAGATTAATTAACGATTTACAACTTTATTATTTTAAATTCACTGATTTTTCACGACATGACTAATTTACATATCTAATGAATTTTCATTCGACCCTTACCAGATATAACATATTTTATTATTTTTGGGATTAGGACATGTCATTACTTATTTGGTCCTGTTTTTCTCTATGACATTGTATAATTATTGTTTCAACTCTTGCTTCCTATTTCCATTGTATTATTACCTGTTATTATTTTATGATTAAATTTAATTTATTTGACTACATTGTGTTTGCATGTATTTAACTATGTTTTACAGCAAATAAATGATTTGATTGATTGATTGTTTTTTTTTACAGTGTTATCAACAAATATCATATTTATTTCTTAAACTTCTGTTTAAGTCAATCGTACAGCTATTGACATCAATTACATGGCTATTTTAATTTATACTTTTTTAGTAGCCACGTCTATAAAATATGAGAAACATTTTTTTTACTGAGTAACTAACTTCCCTGCAATCTTCAACTGCACTCAGACTCATCAAAGCAATCAACCCGTAATGACAGCACCAAACTTCCCCCAAGTATTTGCACCAACCAACTAGAAATTAACCAAACAATATTAATCATACTCCCTGGAGTCAAACCCCCGCGCTGAGTCCACGATAATGATATATGCGATGTTTGATGATAAACAATCGGGGTCATTTATTATCTGTCGGATATTTGACAGGCGGTAGGCAGATGTCATTTGTCATTTTCCTGGATCTGAAGGTCCCTTCGTTACGCCGACGCTTACGTTCGCCTCCGAATGCGGTTAGCTACCAACCGACAAAGCCTGTCCAACCTAAACGAAACCGAACCTAAACGCTCGCTCCCCAGGGTCTAGTTTACCTCGCAGAAAAAATCAATCTTGATTGCTTTCAGCATGAACGATTATGATAGATGAAAGAGTTAGCGCTCCAACAAAGCCAGAGATGTTACATTGTTAAATGGCCTTTGTGTAATACGTGATAAGGTTCAGATTTACGGATTTGTTCGGCTTCAAAGGCTGCCTCAGCGAAACGTGTTATTGAAGATGAAACAGTAATGGATGGGGATAGGGAATGCGTGAACGCTGTCGGAGATGTATTGTTATCGGGGTTGTTTATCAAAATACGACGATGGTTTCTGTAAATAATTACCCTTTCAGAAGAATATTCTGTTAGTGCTACCGGTAATATATTCATTATATCTGTCATCTTACAAAGCGTCATTGGAATAGATAAAAATATTTTATAGTCGCTTAAGCTGATTGGATCTGGCGCGGCGTTCGGCATTCCGACTCAATCACGTTAAGATTTAATTTGTCTTTAAGAGGGAGTTAACATTTTATAATCTCCGTGAGCGACTGCGCGTAAACAGCAATTAAGTTTACAAATAAAGTGCTAAAGTAAAGTTTTAAAAGCCGAGTGTAAAGTTGAATAAGACACGTATAAGGGTGCATGGCTTCATAACTCCGGTAGCACTCAACTGTAATGCGAAATGTGTGTTGTACATTTTTAACGGGTAATGTATGAATACATTTAGGGTCGCTCCCACGGCACGTCATGTCCTCAGGATGCGTCAGATAAATCAAATGTTTATTATCCCAGTCGAAACAACGGGCATTGTATTTCAAAAGGAAGTATTTAAAAATGTGAAACTATTTTACATTTCGCAGTGGTGTGTTTGGTGTAATCTCTTAGTGTATTTTAATAACGAAACAAATGTTTTTTTTAATCTTTAGAACCAAATTCTTTTTCATTAAGACTTAAGTGTAAAGTGCTAAGTTTTTTGAAGATATGTACTTAAATCGCTAAATCGTCTAGTATAATAGTCGAAAACAGCAGTGATTTTATTCAACAACAGCTCTATTCAAACTTCCCTTCAGATACCTTTTAAAATATTCAATAGCCTTGCTCCTCTGTCAAACGCATTCTTTACTTCATTACTCTCCCTGACACCGGGGTTAATCTTTCATTGTGCGCGGATAAAGAAGCGGCTAGGCGTGTTTTGTATTGATTTTTTTAAACTTGTTACAGTATTAACTTACCTTTCTATTGTTCGTTGGCTTTCGTCTACGCTTTGTGCTTTGGATAATAAAGTAATAATTTTATTATCATTCATTCCTTTCATTGCTATTGGAGCATCGTTATCTTTCACAAGTTTATGAGAAGCGTCACTTTTATTTACGTTTACATTTAAAAGAAAGATAATTTCTTTGAAAACCCTTTTGGTGTGTGTTGCTGTGAGTAAACTTGCTTAATTAAGTCGGCTCGAATCAACCGACGCGTCTTGGCCAAACAGGTCGGAAGGCAATTTTTCGTGAGCACCTGACAGCCCGATCCATCGTGGCGCATAAAAACGTCGGGGCAACGCCGCCGGTGACTATGATCAACTGCCGAACTGTAGGGTTACCGAATGTAAGGAAAAATACGATGTTAACTTTGGCACCTTTTTTTGGTGGTTTCGAAAATTCTGGTTCAGTTTAATCGAGTATTTTTTTCCTTTTGTCTGTCCTGTTGTCGTCACAAAGACATTCGCCAAGCGATTTGGAGTAAGTACTTATGTTAAACTATTATCATTATGATACTAAAAGATGGAGTTTACAATTATGTATTTTAATTAAATTTCTGCAGCTGGTCTTTCAAAGGAACTTTCTTAGTAACAAAAATATTATATTATATGTAATGCATATATTATATGTTAATTGTCCCACAAATTCAAGCGTACCATTAATTAACAGTGTCGCTAACAAATTTCTCCAGCTGACAATAAAAAAGCGTTCATAATTTATGTCTGTTGTAACCCTGCAGGTTGAAAGAGTCACGCCGGGTGATGGATGGCGCCCCGCCCACGCGCCCTAACAACCGGCTAGAACTGACAAACTGCCGTATTGTAGCCCCCAGGAAATCATAAGACGATGCCGAACAATTTATTACTCTGCTTGAAACAAATGCAGTCACAATAGTAGTTTGCTTTGGCGACGTGAATGTTAATGGTGTAACAGATTTTATTGATGAATGTGAGGTTGTAAACTGATTAAAATTGGTTACGTTAAAACGTGATTAAGTTAAAATTTAGTTTTAACTTGATTTGCTTAGGTGTCCAGTCTAGTGTTTTCTAAAGACTACGTCGGCACCCTAATAGAAAACACAGGCATGACGCGCATGTTTTGTGTCAAATCATCGCATAATGAAAAATATGAATTTGTAAAAGGACCGAGCATTAATCTCCGGGTGTCCACATGAAATTCATTCCAAGACATTTAAATACAAAGCCCGATAGAGTGATAAATTATGAATGAAATAACAATTCCGATTCCCGATTCAATAGACGACTCGTGTTTGGAGTAGTTCCACAAAAAGCATTATGTCCAACAATGAGCTTATAAATATGAGTTTTTGGAATCTTTTATCTCTTTTGTGCTTTGAGCTATTCTTCCGCTTAATTCGCTTCTGAGCTCGTTTTTATCCTCATTGTTGCGAGTAATATTAATTGTTGCGTTTTGCTACAGCCCTGGTGAAATCGTAGCCAGGCTATAATTAATGCATTTGAAACGGGCTCATGCTCCCGTCAGCGCAGACCCGCCCGCGTTCATATCTCTAAATGCATCTGACATAGTTAATCCATATAAAGTTATTATTTCCTCGCGTTTCAACCAACTTAATTGGCTGCTACCGAATAGTGTAAGTCCATGTGTTGGTGATAAACCTACTGAATAAATTATGCATCGAACGCGCGCAAATTACGAGCTTTTATTAGCCTCACGTTTGCCTAAGCGTCTTTCCCTGAATTGCTCGTAAACTCAAAATACAAAGGACTGTTCTTTATGCGATCTTGATAATATTGTTCTCGGGTATTGTGTTTCTTGTGTTGAAATTTTAATTTGTCAGGATCTTTGAGCCGTGTTTAATCTTCTTAGTCCCAAATTAGCTGGCGCGCGACGGTAGACTTAGTCGCGGGACGACTGTTGCCAACGTCTCAATAAGTCGCCTCACAATTTTACGGCCCCTATATCCGTTTCGCTGCGTAAATATACTTAATGACCGACATTTCGTGAACGCTTTTATTGTGAAGTTTTTATTATCAAGAAATTCATTTGTTTAGTCTACGTACGGTTACTGCGAAGCGCTCCACACGTTTCAGGGTTTATTGGGGGTACTTTATTACCCTTTACGCTCCGTCCCTAATGCAAAAACATCGCTCGTGAGCTTTTTAAACCGTCGGGCCGGATGGTAATAATTAAAATTGATTTTAATCAGCGAATATTATAACAGACCGTTATTGCAGTAGTCTTAAAAGGTTTTTTAACTCTTCAAAATGACCGAATCTTGAGAAGAGATCTGTAATTATTTCCTTAACAGTCTAGATAAGCTTGAGTTTATACGAAGGCATTTAGGTGTAAATGCAGCAATAGCCTAACCGACTCGGCTGCTCCAGCGATGCGAAATGGGCGTAATTTACGTCGCTCAGCTTCCTACCAACTCTAAAATTAAATATTCGGGCAAGAAGTCAACACCGTAATCTTTCTCGGCCATAAAACAGTGTCGGAGCACTATAATAATTTCGGAACAGTCTATTAAGTGAATCTTTATGGTAATGGCGGAACAGAAGTCGTGGCCGCGAACGAACGGCCTGTTATTTTGATGCATTATCATATTTAAACAATTCAGATGGTAATAGACGCGTCGGGCGAAACCCTTTGGTAATATAAATGGTTATATTATTATTTATTTATGGGTTTCCTTCCTTCGGGCCGGGGGCGATGTAGCATATTTCATTGAGCGAAAAAATGCGTCGAAGTCGTGAGTTTATACCGGGCGAGATCCAGCCGAGTACCTGAAACGACTCGCTATAAGCTTGTTGCGGCAATAATAAAGATTTATGCGACATTCGGTGGTAGCGTGTTTTGTTCTCTGTTACGAGCCGATTCGCTTTCTGGAAGATCAATAGCGCTCTTTATTGTACGCGTTGAATTATCGTCACCGCTTGTTCTTTCAGCTGCACCAATAAATCCAGCCTCGACTGCGCTCAATTTCTTATTATCGCCTTTTACATCTTCACTGACGTTGTCTTTATGACTAACGTTTTTCACATGTCGTGTTTGTTGAAATCAATTCTCTTTGATATCACAATTATAGGGTTCTCTAGCGTTAAATTGATTTTACAGTTAGTCGTTATAATTACGCGAACAAAGTTGACAAGAATGCTCGTTCCCATCAGATCCGAGGTACGTCTTGAGAACGGGTCGTGTAATTTTTTCAAGTAATCTCATTATTGCGTCGAGCCGCTCGGTGATTAACTAGTTGATTTATGGCATGTGCAATTTGCATCACAACCGATGCCATAGCTTTTTACGCGTAGTCGATGATTATCGTCCGTATCGTGTCGGGTTTAATGATAGTCATTTCATGACTCGCCGAGCTTGCTATCGGGGACGTTTCATTAAACTTCTTTACATACATTACTTCGACGAATGTGTGTGATTATGTTAATACCCCCCTTACAAGGCGCTCGTTTGCCATATCTTCTTCCTCTACGACCGTTAATGGATTGTTTACTGACTCTCTCGCAGTTTTATCGTTTTCTTGACTTAAATTTTACTTTAATCATTCATGTTTATGTATAACGTAACGATCGCGTAATAACAGAGTATTGTTCTGCAGGCGACTCCTTTTAGCACTTGCACAGTCCGCTAAAAAACTTGTTCTGTCGCCGGAGCGTTGTCGTTATTGCATTACATGACACCCGGTGACATTGTTGCGAAACAACATGTGTTAGCGAGTGTCTGTGTGTGTGTTTGTAAGCACTCGCGGGTCGTAGTGTGCGTGGAGATAGATAATATCGTACATAAAACTAAACGGCGCGCCGCGAAATTTATGAATCGGCCGGAGAGCTGCCTTCCACACAAAAGTTGTTTATTACCGACTCGCTTAGGGTTGCTAATATATTTTTATTTTATTGCTCCTCTACGAACATCATAATTTTCTTTCTTTATATTATTTTGAGCGAGAACTTTAATAGCTCCGTAAATCATTCGAAAGTCTCCCGTTGCGTGTATGGTTAATTTAATCGCTATTATCTATATTGTTTATCACCGTCGAGATGCTATCTTCAGACGGAGTCGCTAAGATTACTAAATTAATTTCATCATCTCCGTTTTATTGCACCGTCGTCAATATATCAACGGCGACTTCACAATCATTAAAGATTGATTCATTTAATTAATTGTGTGTCAGATTTGAATAAGCATTAAAATTGTTTACGATCCATTCTTTGGGACGTGATCAAGAATAACGATGGAAAGCTTATGGAGATACGAGGATTATTTTAGGAAAATGACCATCAATCATTACTTACAGATTATTAATGATATCTGTCTCACGTTAAGCTGAAATCAATCATCAAACTTCTACAGTCATGTTAGGATTTAGTAATCTTTAATGCAATTGATATGACTATAATTTATTATATTTTTTACATTAATGTCATTGAATTTCGATAACCAGTGTAGGCGTATGGTTTAATGGTTAGAAGACGATGTTTTGTTTTTAAAATATTGAAAACGTTTTACTATCTGATGTTCTCAGTAACTTATTTTCATCTATTCACATGTGTTAGTTGTTTACGCTCTACATATATTGTTTAGTAATGAAATTTATCTCTGAGCAGCAATAATTTACTGCGAAACAAGTCAAAGCGGCCATAAAAATAAATTTATGTACAAATAAAATGAGCTTAGCTATAAAAGGCAGGTTTCTACTAATAAATAAAGTTTCACTTTTAAATGTTAAACTAATTAATCAAATATTTGGATAAGTTGACGACTGCGATATGGTTGAGTTATCGCTCCTCGACGTTGATGGATGGCAGCTGCAGGCTGTTAATTGCTCTTCACAAACATTTTTCAAGAATTATTTGCTTAAAATTTTATTTTACCATTTAATAACTTTATCTCATATTTTGGCAGTTTGTCGTGTTTGTTCATTCTCATCAAGGCCATCTTGTTTGTGACAGTTGAAGTATTTGCACTATTATCACGATATTTATGGTAGTGATTATGTAATTTGGGGGAAGTACCTTCACGTTGTAATTTTTATCTTAAGTTGTTAATTTAAACATACATGATATGTGACGTCACAATTAGTATGTATCATTATGTGACTCATTAAAAGCTTGTGTATTTAAGTTCATACTTAAAGCATGGTCACATGCAAACCTAAAAGTAATTATATTTACATACCGGACCGCTATGGTAAAAATAATAATCTATAATACAATAATTCTCTACTGTCTCTCGACACCCGTTTCATTATGCAAATGAAACGAAAATACAGCCAATTACCCCGCAGACACAACCCTAATGCTCTGAGGGGTATTAATACAGCTTGAAATATGACCCACTAAAGACTGTATAACGCAAAATTTACAATTCATAAAACAGAGTGATATACGCGCGGTGGCTGGCGCAGGCGCGTCTTTTGTTTCGATAATTGTTTAATACAGGGGCATTGATATTAGAACGTGAGTGTGACGTTTAAAGATAGCTGGTTGTGCTTTACAATTCTGTTAAGGTGGAAAACCACCTTTATGCTCCTAGTTGGAGATCTTTAAGGTTTTCACTTGAATTTAATCATGAGCAAGTTGATTTGTAAAATGATGATTTTTTTATATATCTAGCCAATTTGTAGTGAATTTTGTCAGCAGCATACCATAATAAAGTAGGGTCACTACATAATACAAATTCAATAAAACAGCCGGAAGTTGCCGCCTAGAGCTCACGGAGAAGATTGGGCATCTCTTTTCAAAGGCAGTTCGCTACAGATAAATACACAGGGAGAAAGTGTTTGGCTGGCGAAATTAAACCACGGAAAGACTAAGCAAGACTATATTGTTTATTTAAAACATCGTGATGACTGCGAGAACAATTCATCGGTTACAACCCAGTATCGGGTGGCTTACGCAGGCAAAAAGCTAAAATAGGGGTGAAGGTTCAAAAATTATTATCACTTCAAAAGAAAGAAGACAAAAAATATGCCTAATGACGAAAATCCCTTTCAAATATCTCAAAAAATTACCAACCTACAACCGTTTTAATGTTGCTCGTTAGAGAGAGAAAACGATAGCAGATCGTGACGTCACAATCCTCGAGCGTCATAGTAAATGACAATCGTGTCATAATGAAGGTGCGTTTCGCGGAAAAGGAAGAGAACATTAAATTTTAAAACTTTGGACACAACTATGAAAATAAACGAAATAAATAAATTTTATTCTGCCAACTAAGTAGGCCTTAATGGCACTATTACAAGTCAGCCAGCGTTTCTTAAAAGAACACCACTGTTAAGAAGAAACGCAGAAACAAACTCAACAGACAGTCATTTTTTGCCAAAAAAAGCTAATTACAATGCTATCATTGTTATATGCTTTTTGTTCTTAAGCTACTTAAATTTAGTCAAACTGAATATGAATACAAAGAAAAAAACATCATAATGCGTTGTTCTACAAGAACATATATCCGAATACGCTATTTGAATGATTAAGCTATTTTGGGCTCTGGTTTGGGCCATCCATTTCTGTCAGTGAGATATTCCTCAACCCTGTAATAAGCTTTTGACATCAATGTTTTTTTCAAGTATTTTTTAAGAGCTGGAAAGGGTAGAGCCAGACTTTTATTCGGTAATTTATTATAAAATGGATACATTGACCCGAAAAGAATTGTATACTTTACGAACACGAAACTTTTTGGTTGCTTTTTTATTTTTATTTCGTGTATTAAAATGGGTATCAGAGTTTTTACAGAATGAATCTATGTTCTCAATGACATAAACAAAATTTTCATAAATGCATTGGGACTATTTAACCTCTTGCGTTGCTTTTTTCTCAATTTGACTACATTCTTAATGCCTTTTCAAGAAAATACATTATCTTATTTAGTGTCTTCAACTCTATTACATGTGAATGAATGGGCATTTTTGATCATCAAATCAGGACTGTTTCCAGAAAGGTTATCACTTTGATTTGGTAGATCCTTAAAACTTCATTCGCTTTCATTTATACATGCTCATCGGATTAAGGTACTCTTTTATTAAAAATTTTCGAATTTGGTCATTGAAAACATTAATCTGTAAATATAAGATTAACCATCGAGCATGAATTGAGAATGACATTAAAGTAAATTAATGCTGCAGAGGCTTTGTCAAGATCGTAGCAAGTGGAAATAAGTGATATCTGTTTATCTTCGGGGAAAAAAGGCGTAATTATAAGTATGTACCTTTTTATAGATTAAGATTACAATTTTAAGATTTTTGATATATCTTATACCTATTGAAGTAATAATCGTCTGGTTAGATCTTAACGATTACACCTTGTGCAAATATTATTATTATTTAGAGCCCGTAGTGTCTCACAGCTGGGCAAAGGTCTCCCTCCTCCCCCCTCAGTTTCCAGACATCGCGATCCTGAGCAGTGTCTGGCCAATCCCTTAAAAAGAAGTCTAGCTCGACCCGCCATCGCCGATGAGGTCTGCTGCGTCTTCGTTTCGAGCTGTCGGGCACTGACAAGTGGCAATTAGCCCAAAGCTCGCTCGGCATGCGGCTGCCATAACCAGCCTAGTCCCACTTCAACTTAGGCAGTTTTCGAGCTACGTTATTTATATATAGGTCATGGAGCACAGCGTGCGCAGTTTCGGATACGATCCATTAATTTTACACCTAATATGCTGCGCTCCATGGCTCGCTCGCAAACCCCGAGTTTGGACTTCTGAGATACTGTAAAAGATCAAGGCTGTGCACCGTTGCTGAGGTAGTAGTATGCACATTTCCATGAGTCTCCGCTTGAGTGATAGTGGGCGATCACCCTTCATCAGATGTTTGTTTACATATAGTACGGTATATAGTAGATAGCCATGTTTCAGAAAATGTAGTCAAAATATGGCTTTGGAAAATACCTATTTGCCAAGCCATATTTGACTAAATAGTTATTTTGTTGAGCTAATAAAATACTAAGATCACAAGGACCAGACATTAATATAAATGAAAGTAAAATTTTATGTTAGGCTTGTTTTAATAAATGTTTCATTAATCAACTTTAACAACACTTCCATACATAGAAAATACAATAAAATACTTCTCACACGCAACATATTCTAAAAAAGACCGTGTGAACAATAAACCGCTTTTTTCGATATAAATACAGGAGAGTTATGCGGTATTCCGAGAACGGGAAAAATTGTTTCATGACAATAAAATTTATAACACCACCTAGAAACCAAAGAATTCCATAGCGAACATTTCTGTACAACTAATGAAGGTGCTGGAAAGCCAAACAATGTACGTAGTTATAACGGGGAACAAAGTCAGCCATTGCTAGGTAAGTAAGTACAGTGTAAGTACGAAATAATAACCGACGAATGAGCACGACGAGTCTGTTGACATGTTATACACCGGACCTGGAGGGACAGCAACTTAACAAAAAATAATCCATGGTAATTATAAAATGTAAAAGTCACTGTCTGACTGAACTGATTAAGACTTGGTACTTAAGACATAGTTTTAGACCCCGGTAAGGACATACGAGTAGAATACTGTTTATCATACCAGGAACTGCTGTACAAAAGTAATCTATACTTTATATTTATTATAAATGCAACAGAATGTGTGTCTGAACTGATTTAGGTCCGATTTGGTATGGAAAGTTAGAGACCGAGAAGGACGTAGTAGAGTCTTTATCAGAATACCTGGTGTTTCTGGAAACACCTGTGTAAAATAATTCACGCTTTATAAATAAGAAAGTAACTCTAATCGGTATGTTCTATATTGCGTAATTTTTTGAGGAGTGTAATATTTTTATTGTATTGTTTTGTTACTCTGTCTGAGTTCTGACTGAACTGAATTAGATTCAAAACAGACATAATATTTTTTCTATGGATAAAATCCTAGCAATCACGCAAAAACGTTAAATCCATAGGCAGGTGAAGACCCTTTAACCATTCTTGATTCCCCTCTGATTGTGTATCCATTATCTCATTGTCTGTATCTTCAACTACATCATTAAACTTTTCTTACTCTTCCTTCACATTCTGAATTAGAAGAAGAAATCTAAAATATTCTATATTCGTTCCTTCCTTCGCCTGTCGTAATTGTGTCTGATATAGTTATTGTCTCCTCCTTTATACTAGATCCACCTTCTGACTTTGAATCAAAAGTGGTTAAAGAGCTCCGCCTTAGTCTTTTAGATTTCTTCCTAATTTTCTTTATAGTAATTTTGTTCCAAGGATTATTTTGAACATTCATTCACCTACGCACTCTGTAATAAAGATGGTTTGGATATTTAGGATGGTTAATGTTTGAGCGGCCACCGTCGTCGTGTAATATCTTTCGATTCTATTTATATTCCTATGTTTTTTTTTTAAAGTCCTCTTATTCGCCGATAATCTTCGTTGAAACTGTAAGTTGATTTTTTTACTTTTGCAGAAGGATGTGTTCGTCTTAATGCTGAAATTTGCTTTCTTAACTTTGTACACGTGTTTTCTGGAGTTTCGCCCCTTATGGTAGCTTCGTAAATAAGTTCAGGCTTTTGTTAATATTGGAATTTGATTATGTGTGATTTTCATTTTTACTGCAATCTTCCAATTCTTCCTAGTTTATCACAAACATTGAATTAAAAAATTCTTGACTCGTGTTTGTAGCTATCGCCTTAATTTTATTACTTTTAAAATTTGTCTGCCTCGTAATCCAAAACATGTAGAATTCTTCTTCTTTTCCACTTTTATGATCCTACGACAGTATTTACATCTGAAAACCATTAACTTTCCATGTAGTTAATAAATAACCATTTTAGTTATAACGAAATGCACCAAACGTATGTAGGTATTAATGCATGCCGTTACGGGAAAGTACTTCACATCTCTCCTGGACCCTACAACAAAACTGCCTTGAGACAGTCTCTGACGAGTAGTTCTCTCGAGGAATGACGTCACTAAAATCGCTGCGGACGTCATTTGAAAGCTAAATAAATGTATAAACATATTAAATCACAATGTTAGCTTGGATTAGAGCATATTTGTTCAGCTTTAATTTCCATACTTGTATGTACGCTGCATATTTTGGATGTCATTGACACTATTCCAAACGCAGAGACGGAGATTTTGGTGACGTCATTCCTCGTGAGACTGATTCTTTAGAGATTGTCTCCCGACAATTTTGGTGTCCAGGAGACATACCTAGCAACATACTAAAATATGGTATAGTATATTGGTATAGAATAGAAAATGTTTATTTCGAATATCGAAAGTGAAGTGGTTGTTCAACGGAATCCCGTAACAAGATTAAGTGCATCTTGTTACGGGATTCCGTTGAACAACGAATTTACTTTCGTTGCACACGAATTTCGATACACTCCACGAATTTACTTGGCCGGATTTGCGCAAATATTCGTGTTGCCTCTCTTTTCTTAATACTTTTCGATAAAGACAAAAGATACATTTCAATAGCGGCCAAGTGAATGAACAGGTAGACCCGGGTATGTCCTAAAACTACGACCAAGACCACCGGGGGATGGGCAGCAGCGTCCCTGGAGTGCGGTGGAAATACTGCGATCGCCAACCCGCATGCCAAGCGTGGCGATTATGGCATATACCCCCCCAAATGAAAGGTACAAAAAAACCACGGCCCCGAGGTTCCGGCGACCCCCGGTACCCTGGTTGTGGTAGCGGCCAGGGTACTAGTGGGTACCAGTGGGGTCAGGGGTGCGAAGAATCTCCGGCGAAGATCCGGCTACCACCAACGACGACCCCTGGCCATGGCAACGTATAACACGCGCACACTGCGGACCGACGAAAGGATTGCGGAACTGGAGGAAGGGTTGAGTAAGTTGCGTTGGGGTATCATAGGGTTATCTGGGGTACGAAGAGAGGGGGAGGACACGATAACCCTCAAATCCGGCAACTTGCTCTATTTCCGGGAGGGCGACCAACAGTCCCAGGGAGGTATCGGGTTCCTTGTCCACAAGTCCCTCGTGAATAACGTTGTGAAGATCGAGAGTGTGTCGACTAGGGTGGCGTACCTAATACTCAGAGTATCCAACAGGTACTCATTGAAGGTCATACAGGTTTACGCGCCGACCTCGGCACACTCCGACGAAGAGGTGGAGGCTATGTATGAAGATATATCGAGGGCCATGCATAGTTCCTAAACCTACTTCACCGTTGTCATGGGGGACTTCAACGCAAAACTGGGCAAGAGAGATGGTGAAGAGCTGAAAGTGGGGCAATTTGGAGTTGGAAGTCGGAACCACCGGGGCCAACTACTGGCTGGCTTCTTGGAGGAGGAGGGACTCTACATGATGAATTCCTTCTTCAAGAAACACAGCACAGAAAGTGGACCTGGATGAGTCCCGACGTGCAACTAAAAACGAGATTGACTTCATCATGTCGACGAGGAAGCATATATTCAATGATGTCTCTGTGATCAATACGGTCAAAACCGGGAGCGATCACCGTCAAGGAAGAATGCTCTCGATTGATGAAGTCTACGCTCCGTCCAGCATCAATCCAAATTCGAAACCCCGAGAGCTTCCAGCTAGAACTCCAAAACAGTTTTGATTGCCTAAGCAGCGATGTGGACGAACTGAACGACGGGTTTGTGGAAGCTGTCCGTTCCACTGGGTCCAAGTTCTTCAAGGCCCAAGGGACCAACAAAACTAAAAGGCTCTCTAGCTCCACTCAGAAGCTCATGAAGGAAAGGAGTGAAATGATTCTACAGTCTTCAGCCGATGCGACCTTATACCGGCAGCTCAATAAACAGATCTCCAAGTCCCTTACCCGCGATCTGCGCCAATTCAATACAAATTGTATTGAAGAGGCCATCAAGCGTAATAAGGCCTCTAAAGTGTTCTCAAGAGATCTGTCTATAGAGCAGAGCCAGCTCGCGAAGTTAAATACTGAAGATGGTAGAATCGTTTCTTCTAAAACCGAGATTCTGGGTGAGATAGAGCGCTTTTACGGGCAGCTATACACGTCAACACGCAAACCCGAAGTTGGTCGGGCGGAAGACCCTAGAGCTAGACTAACCCGGCACTATACTGACGCCATCCCGGACATCAGCCTGTACGAGATTGTAATGGCTCTTAAACAGCTCAAGAACAACAAGGCACCCGGTGAAGACGGAATAACATCCGAACTCCTGAAGGCGGGTGGAAAACCAGTCCTTACGGCCCTTCAGAAGTTGTTCGATTCCATCTTACTGGAAGGGAGAACTCCAAAGGCATGGAACGGAGGGGTGGTGGTGCTGTTCTTCAAAAAGGGTGACAACACCCTCCTAAAGAACTACAGACCTATCTCACTTCTGAGCCATGTCTATAAGCTGGTTTCGAGGGTCATTACAAATCGTCTCGTACGCAGGTAAGATGACTTCCAGCCTCCCGAACAAGCCGGTTTCCGAAGAGGCTTTAGTACCGTAGACCACATCCACACGCTCCGTCAGGTTATACAGAAGACCGAGGAGTATAACCTGCCCCTCTGCCTAGCGTTCGTGGACTACGAGAAAGCCTTCGATTCGATTGAAACCTGGGCTGTACTACAGTCTCTCCAGCGGTGCCAAGTTACTATCGCTATATCGAAGTGCTGAAGTGTTTGTACGAGAACGCCACTATGTCAGTTCGACTCCAGGACCAGAACTCAAAACCTATTCCGCTGCAGCGAGGAGTCAGGCAAGGAGATGTTATTTCTCCAAAACTGTTCACCGCTGCACTGGAGGACGTTTTCAAAACTCTGGACTGGAGAAGGCTAGGCATCAACATCAACGGCGAGTATATCACTCACCTTCGGTTTGCTGACGATATAGTAGTCTTGACTGAGACCATGGAGGACTTCAGTACGATGCTCGATGACCTCAATAAAGCTTCCGAACGAGTTGGTCTAAGAATGAACATGGATAAGACGAAGATCATGTCAAATACCCATGTAGTACCAACTCCCATTACAATCGGACACTACACTCGAAGTTGTAGACGATTATGTATACCTAGGACAAACTATCCAGTTAGGTAGGTCCAACTTCGAGAAAGAGGTCAATCGTCGAATCCGACTCGGCTGGGCAGCGTTCGGGAAGCTACGGCACATCTTTTCGTCCAATATTCCGCAGTGTCTCAAGACGAGAGTCTTTGACCAGTGTGTGTTGCCAGTGATGACATATGGCACTGAAATGTGGTCGCTTACTATGGGCCTCATAAGAAGGCTCAAAGTCACCCAAAGGGCTATGTTGGGAGTTCTCTGCGTGATCGCATCAGAAATGAGGCTATCCGCAGCAGAACCAAGGTAACCGATATAGCCCTCCGAATCGCTAAACTTAAGTGGCAGTGGGCGGGGCACATAGCACGTAGAACCGATGGCCATTGGGGCGGAAAAGTTCTCGAGTGGCGACCACGAACCGGAAGGCGCGGCTTGGGTAGGCCCCCCGCAAGGTGGACTGATGACCTGGTAAAGGTTGCTGGAGTCCGCTGGATGCGGGTGGCACAGGACCGGTCACTTTGGCACTCTTTGGGGGAGGCCTATGTCCAGCAGTGGACGTCTTTCGGCTGATATGATGATGATGATGAATGAACAGGTTTGAGCAAATTATGGTTTGAAGCGTTACAAAACGTCAATTCCTATAAGTAAGTGTTATTACCGAACTCTTGGATGGCGCGTAATCGCGATTAACAACAGATAGCTATATTATCGTAAAAAGTATAGAGAACACATAGAACGAGTGAGCCGGCCGACGAATGGGCACCGACTGGCGAGTTGAGGCTCTAGTATAAGTTTTACCGAAACAAAACGCTACGACCACGTTTGCGTTTAGCTGTCAAATCCCATACAAATTGAGGGTAAAACGCAAACACGATCGTAACGTTTTGTTTCGGTAAAACTTATACTAGAGCCTCTGACGTGTTTGCGTTTTGCGACTTACGTCACGTAGTTACACTGAGTCACTGAGCGCCGAAACGCTCTGGCGTCCGCAGAGGTTAGTCATACTGTATAATTATGTATTTAGGTCGCTTCAATTGTTTGACCGATAAAACACTGGTAGTCTTATGATTGGTGTTATGTAGAACTATGCGTATTGTTATTAATAAATGTTAATTAACCCTAAATATTGCATCATGTTAAATTGGTATTTTATGTTAATGTAAGCAGTTGGTAGGATAAAGCATAGAATAGATTTAAATTAAAAACGGGAACGAGGTGGGTTTAACTTTCTGTAAAGTTTAAGTGGATATTTATTTTACCGCATCGTAAAATTATTTAAACTTACAGCAATAAATAATGTGGTTATGTGATAATATTTAAAGGGAAATCGTAAGGGGTATGGAATGGATGGAATAAACAATAGCACGAAATCGGAAAAACAAAACTCGAATGGACACAGTCATCAACATGATACCAACATAATGCTAACCTATAGTGTTTCATCATTCACCTGGTGAGATCACGAAAAAAACGGTGTGGGGATTGCATGCGGTTTTTGCTTGCCTTCAGTCATCACGCGTTATTTACATTGAGGTACGAAAAAAGTGGCAGTCTTTATATGTCCAGTTTGTCCTTTCTTCAATGAAACAGTTTCCCTGCAAACCGTACGTCGCTCGGAAGTAATAAATCAGGTGCTAACGCCGCCGCGGCACGCCATCACTCATGGTGCGACGCGTCATGCTATGTCGTGATGTACTTACCTAGCATGTGTACCTGCACTCGCTAATATTACCCGCAGCCTAGTTGTGAAATGTCGCGACCACTTCGGTTTATTTTGATACTAGCTTCCGCCCGCGACTTCGTCCGTGTGGACCCGGGATAAAAACTATTCTATATTTTAATCCAGGCTATAAACTATCTTCGTGCAAAATTTCATTCAAATCGGTTCAGCCGTTTAAGCGTGATTGAGTAACAAACATCCAAAAATCCTAACATCTAAACTTTCGCATTTATAATATTACTAGCTTCCGCCTGCGACTTCGTCCGCGTGGACCCGGGATAAAAACTATCCTATATTTTAATCCAGGCTATAAACTATCTTCGTGCAAAATTTCATTCAAATCGGTTCAGCCGTTTCAGCGTGATTGAGTAACAAACATCCAAACACCCAAACATCCAAACATCTATGTAGTAGGATTAGATTGAATTCACTCATGGCTCGACGCCTGCGTGACGTACGTGGAATCTTTAGGTACCTGCACTTGTCAATATTTTACAACCTATGTAGGCCTATACCGCTGTCATTGTGGCGAAAAACGACGTTTGTCTATGGTAACTTCCTGGTGTAGGTCTAGCTAGGGCTGTATTACGTATCGCACGTAATGACGTTTCACATAGACGTTTTATATTATTACACGTCAACAACCTTACCTCAATCTATGATTGTCGATTGCAAATAGATTACAGCTAATGTCATCAGTATCATCACTTAGGCAGTATAACCTTTCTTATAATATTAAGGCAGTACCTTAAATCAGATAAAAAATTATTCAAATAAATGACAAAGAAGTATATTAAAAATTAAATATTACCTTTAAAAATGCTGAAGCAAGACACATTTTCATCACACAACACACCATGTTGAGCTCAACCGGCAAATATCCAACATTACGTTATTACGACACGCGGCCGCAATCTGTCAAACCGTCACTTGTCAACTGTCACGCGAGTGTCGCGAGAGTAAATGTAGCGTAATTGACAGTCTATTGTTTGAGCCGATTAACTTCGTGTTAATGTAACGATTAAGAGGGTAATTGTTTCGGTGTTTGATATACAGGCTAGAAGATAAGTGAAACTGCATTTGTAGGTAATTTTGTTGGTTTAACTGTCTCGTTTTCAGCTTCAAAGACCAGGTTCATGATGATAATGACCCTTGATTCTAGGCTTACCAAAACAATCAGAAAGGCACCTACTTGTGTACATTTTTTAAGAATTGAGGATATTTTGGGATTCGCTCTAGCGTCGTCTTTTTGTATTTTAAACTCAGGTTTAGCATTCTTTCAAACTTCAGGTTATTTCAGTTAGGTTATTATTTTAAATATAGAAACCATTTACCAGCTATTTCTTATTTAATCGACTAAGAAAAAAATTACGCCAGTAATACGGTATTCAATAGCTAGGCCAAGTCGGATGCCCTTCAAGTTATTAGTCTTAAGTCGTGACTCGAGCAAAGTACTTAAACACTACTTAAATGGCATTTAAATGTCTGAACGCTTTTGGTCGTTTCGACGAAGGTTCTGCTTTCAAATTGTAATAACATGGATTTAAATGTTAAGCCACGTGCACTTATTATTTTATGACAGGGTTAATTGTAGTTTAATATTTTCCTCGTTTTTAATAGTTATAACCTGTTGTAACAAGTCGTAAATTAGCTGGTGAATGTATGAATGAGTAAGAAGGTTACCTACATTAAACATAATAATTATTGTAGATTAACATAATTGTTTATTGTGCCTTTTCACTGAATTACAACATTTACAACCCACCATTTACATAGTAAACGATAAAATCTGTAGTAAGCATGTACATACAAACCTATAATCACGCCTATTTCCTGGCGGGGTAGGCAGAGATCACAAATGTCCACGTGCTGCCATATTGACAAACTTTTCTTGCTTAATTTTCGTTCATGATATTCTGCGTTAGTCGGTTCATTTAGTCCCTTAATAATCCTCTCTGTATGCCAAAAACTATCTCAACAACTGTATTATACTAGGTAGTTTATTGATTATTATGCAATTAAGTTTTAAGTCATAAAGTGGGCTATTCATTTTGTGCCACAGCACAATAGGGTATATTCATGCATTTTTTTATTTTTTTTAACTATTCTATAAGTAATTATAGAACCGGAAAAAAATATAACACTCACAATATTATTGAATGAGCTAAAAAATAATAATTAAAACTACTATTAATTTCGGACGATTAAAACGCCGCCATTTTGGCTCGATCATTTTGTGACGTCACCGTGCACTTAGAATAAATAAACAACGAAGTATTTGATTCACAGTTTTAGTAAAAGTGAGTTATTAAAGCTTGTAAGATCAACTTAATGTAACGGAAGAGCACACAAAAGCTTAATATAAATATTGTATTGCACCTATTTGTGAAAATAACACTAAACTGCACCTGACAGGATATATTTTCATATTCCCAAAGATGCAAAATATAACGAAAAAGGGGTGTAAGGCGATGAGGAGATATAATGTATCGTGTTTGAGTAGTTTATATTGTTATGAACATCATTTCGAAGTGATTATTAAATATGTTTGTACCTAAAATCTTTTTTATTAGGACTCCCGAACAATATAAACAATAACCTAACCTAAAAATGTATATACTTATTCATAAAACTATTCTGATTCCCATTTTTTTAGTTAGTAATATTACAAAATATTATGATTTTTGTTGATCAACCGCTGACTACGAGTGTTGATTTTGATCACGAAACGTTTTAGCTAAGTTTCGTTTTAGTTAATGTTTGCACTGTTGATCGAAGTTGAAAGAATTTAATCCTTTCTACTGAGTGTCCTACACAAATTTGTTTTATTTATAAGCCTTGACGAAAACAACATAATTTGTTATGTTTATAAAGATGTTCTCACCATGTAACATTCCTAATACCAACATATCTTTGATTAGGTATATAATGAACATATGTACTAGTTTTATATTCCACTTATTTAAGAAAGACACCTACGAGGTACGTACTTAATCATCATGAACACATCAATTTCAGGCAGATTATTCGACTTAGCCAGTTCCAGTCATTGTGGCGAGTCTTCTTCACAAGGAGTCACTGCTTTCAGTTAATAATTCCCAAAAACACTGATTGTTTATCATAAACAGCGGCAAAACAATGCGAATAACTTTCAATAATCATACAAACGACCTGTTAACAGTAGACACCGAGTGCACGGTGTCGTCACGATTCGCTCGGCCAATAGCGTTGCGTTTTGAAAATTTGCGAGGGAATTTGAAAAATACTACTTTTAAATAATTAAGTTTGTTAATAGAAACATGATCATTTGTAAAAATAATCATGTGAGTATATTTACTAAGCAATAGAGATTACTCATGATTTTTTTTGGCCATTTCTGAATCACATGCATATTCCCTATTCTCCCTTGCTTCTTAAAAAGGCAGTGATCTGCCAGTTAACTGTATATTGCATCAAATAACGTGGTTTTCTGTCCTAACATTACCCTAAAATTTCTAATCACTCAAAATTCCAGCCAACATATCCCCACGCTAATCCGACCATGCTCCAATAAGGATTCGAGATACCGTCAGCAAATTAATCCATCAAGCCGCATAATCCGAACGCGTCACGTGACCTGTCTGGCGACCTGTCAAGCGCGCTGTCAGAATCATGACGCATGATCGCGCCCACCGCGTAGCTTTTTTTTTTGACGTTAAACTGGAAA
Source organism: Epinotia bilunana (assembly GCA_947049275.1). Lineage (NCBI taxonomy): Eukaryota > Metazoa > Arthropoda > Insecta > Lepidoptera > Tortricidae > Epinotia > Epinotia bilunana. Next base: position 25,312,507 of record OX346257.1, read on the forward strand.
GTTGATTATTGACGGCGTGTTTGGTTGTTATAAATATTACTTTGTTTGTGAACGGTTGTTTTATAGCTGTGCTGTTGCATAAAGTGCAGTTAATTATTAATTATAGCTAGAAATATATTATGCATGTTATTCCAGATAATAGATATGAGCGCTATTCATAAAGTAAAGAATAATATTTTGCAAGTTGTAAGAATTGAGAGAATTGTTAAAATAATATAATAAGGTATGGTAGTTCGACAATTTGTGAATTATAATTATTAAACTATATTGTACAAACTTTGAGATACTGATAAAACCAAATAGTAATAAGTAATCGTAAAAAGTGCCTGAATTGGGCTACAGACGATGATGATTTTTGATTGGTTGATTTTTCCATTATTTATTTGTTCTGTGTATAATATCGTTAACATAAAAAGTGCATCAAATTGGACTTGATATAGGGACACGCTTTAGGAGCATTGGAAAGTATATACTGTGCGAATCGTCTTATTTCATGCATGTCTCTTGCGTCATCACATAGCCAAACATATTATGTCAGCTATACGAACTGATAATCAGTTTAGATGTAGGTAGTCATATTTTTATTAAATAAATAATATTACGGAGACAATCTTACACAAATCGAACTAGCCCCATAAATAGTAAGCTCAATATGGTTTGTGTACCCATAGACGACGATATATTTAATAGATATAATTATATTAATTATAATATAATTATATCGATTAAATATTCATGCTCATCACACAAATATTTGCCCTTGCCGGGATTCGAACCCTGGACCGTCAGCCTCGTATGCAGTGTCATTACCCATTAGGCCAACCGGCGGTCGTCAAATGATGTGATGGTGTTATTATGATTAGAGGACCATTTATGCAATTAGAGTATGATTATAAAAATGGACTATAAGTCTGAGATTGTACTTTAGCTAAGCAATTGTACAAGACGTCATGTTTGACATTCACAGATCTCCATTGACAACAAGTTATTGCCTAGCGGCATTACAGCGCTTAATAAATCTAGGCCCGACATGACATGGAGTCAGCAGCTAACTGCCTGTCAGCCCACGAGATGCAGATCACGACAAAACAGATAAACCGGTAATGAAATATATGGGTTTATGGAAAATGTGATAATGATCGAAACGATAAACAGTTTAGAAGGGACGGTGTTGTTGAATTTGAGAATCAATTTTAAGTACCGCGGGAAGGTGGTGTAAATTGCAGACTTGGCCGACAATGAGTTAGTGGTCGATGCGCTTCGTCAATCGGTCTGATTGTTATTTTATAAAAAAAAAACAAGAATAAAATGTTAAACAGCCATTTTTTTGCGGATTTACATATTGACACTTGTTTTGGTCACTTACAATGATTTAACTTAGCTTAATAAATATAATAATCAGCCGAAATAAGTCTTTTTTTATTTTATTCGTATAGTATCGCAATAAGACACCGCTTGGCAAAGAGCATCGCAACCACAAAGCATGGCCAGCCAAGGGTTCCGATGTTTATTTGAAATTCGTGGACGGCATTAACAATTGAATTTAGAATCGATCTTAAATAAACGCCCTAGACGATGCTTAGTTTGTAATCAAGAGCCTAACAATAAATATTGAAAAAAGATTCCTAGACTTACATTTAATTATTCAATGGTAGTCTCATGCAAATTAAAACTACGATGTAAATCGTTCCTTAGGAATAATTAACGTAAGACATCGTTGTTAAGAAAGCTAATTTATCTGCTAATTTATTCAATAGGAACTTAAGAAAAATAACAATAGGTATGATTATAAAAGTTCAATTGTAATGTTATTGCTGTGACTTTATTATAATTATAGTTATACCGACATTCTTAAATTGAATTGAGATCAATGATTAAGATAAAAGTATTGTTTATTGGACTTAGGAAATCATTTTGATATAGAGCGGTGATCGAAGTTGAGTAACACTATTGAGAACTAATACATTATATTACTACCATGAGCAAAGATATAATCAAGTAGGTTATTCATACGTAGCATAATGGAATTAAATCTGTCAATGGTTATAATAGGTCCGGTGACGAAACAATATTAGGGTTGCTCATTGGTTCTCCGATGTAGAAAAAAAACTGATGCTATCTCTGCCAGAGTCACTCAATATTATTCACATTTATTCACTTAATTCGTTCATTCAGGAATTTATGGAATAGGCAGATTCAAAAGAATGTATATGTATTTTACTTTGTAGTACAGTCAGCATCAAAAGTAACTGCACAATCGAAGACGTCAAAAGCTCTTATTCCCTTTTAATAAGGACTTTTGACGTCTTCGTTTGCGCAGTTACTTTTGATGCTGACTGTACTACAGAAACCACATTTCCCATAGCACCTGTTTTACGGATAAATTGATTTCGATTTATATTTCAGTTTCCCAATACGTATATATAACAATTTTTTTCACCTGCTTTGTGAAATAGTTGATCTCACAAAACCAATGTTTTTTTTTTTGTAAAGTATTCTGACACATCCTGAACTGTGACTACGTATCGTTCCGTTCATTGTACTTCAAAAGTCGTCTATTTTTCACACCATCAACAGGTTCCGATATCAAATAATTTGATCTCCGGCAATCACGCGACCTATCGTCGATTGTTTCCGCAACTATCGGGAACAAATTGGGCGATAAGCCAAGGCGGCGACTTTATTGATGCCTAACTAGTGTAAATCGATTCAGATCAACCGATACCGAGGCGAATCGAGCGGCGGCAAGAAAGTATCGATGAATAATGGATAAAGCACTGGCCGCCTCGCGGTTTTTAGACAATTCTATTTAAAAACTGGATTTCGAAAATGGATACAGAATAGCGGATAACAAGCTGCTTTTTATACAAAACCCTTCAACTATGAAACTTAATTGGATGGTTCTGAAGTAAATAAAAGAGGTTGCATTGCACATTTTCAAAACAGTTTCATGTCCCTAAAATAACTTTATGAGTTCCGGAGATTTATAATTTATTATATCGAGAATGAATCAACCATAAATTTTTACATCATAAATGTTGCCGATAAAATATATTATGTTATTTTGAATACGAGAACAGTTTTATTTCTCAATTCCTTTCTCTTTTCGCTCGATCGTAAATTTTATGGCGGCTGACATTAAACATGTGCCAAGCCGATTTCCGACCGAGGAAATTAAAACGCAACACCACCCGACGTGCGAATTAACGTTAAACGCGCGTGAAATGACAAGAGAACATAAAATTTCTCCTTGTAAAACTCCTTTGACTAACCTTGAGCTCACTTTATTTGACTCCACTCGATTATAGTGTGGCGAATCTGGTTGTTAAAACTGCCGACAGCATGATACCCGCAAAGATACAAGTAACCTTAAAGCTCCGTTTAATAATAAACTGGAGCTTACTTTTAATAAAGTTGATATTATTGAAGCTATTAAGATTGTAAAAGGCCCGTTTGTAGGTGACGCAAGCGCGCTTGGGCGAACATTTTGTACATTGATTGGCATTTCGCGCGGAAAGCAACACCTTTGCGGCCGTGACATGTCGTTTGATTGATTGTATAATTAATTTCATTTTAAATTCAAAACAGCTGACACACGTCAGTTATATGAACTGTCAATTAATTTGACAGCGGTCGATGAGGGCAGTAACAAGTTTTTTTGTGGCGTAGATAATAAACTAGTTATGTCAAGTCTCGTAAGGCATAAAATGACAGCTGTAAGCAAAATACGTTTTTCGAGCTCATTATTTTATTCCAAACATGACAAGTGGGTTGTGTTTTCGTAATGTCCAATCATCATATTCATGTTGTCTGAACCATTTATAAAATTCTAATTCAATTAGGAGTTAAAAGGAAGTCGCCGTAACAGGTATTTGCATTATAATAAAAAGGAAACATCTAAACGAGGTTTTTATATAAATTCCGAAAGCGAATTGATTAGCCTTTTATTTTACATGTCATTAGATGAAGCTTCTATTAAACTGTTTCAAATGAGATGTGTACATAGCTAACTAACAATAAGTACGTACTTATACGTGATTAGATCTTGCCAATCAAATTGCAACTGAAATTGGCAGTAGTAATCATATTTTAATTCCAAAACAGCTCATATCACAAATATTCATATTAACCCCACCCTTGTGGCATCAGACAACGTCGCCTCTAACTTCTGCTAGTATAGTACGACAGTAATACAAATTATCAGATTAATTTTGGTTAGTTGTCCATTTTTATCGCCAAGTCAAGATTTAAAATCTATTTGCTACTTTGATTTTTTTCTGAACACGTGTTTCGTTTCGGCCAATCACATTTTGTTCCTTCAGCTTATCTACGCTAACCTCCTTTGAAACACAACTACTTACCCGAACAGTTAAAATCGCATTTGCCATTTCAACTTCCCTGAGTACGAAACAAAGCCATGATGAATGAGCTCATACATCATCAGGAGGGCGCTAATGATGAATAATTAGCTCTATCCTCCACCTTTTGTTCTTCGTCTTATCTCTCATTGTTTCTCATGTATGGATTGAGAATTTTTAACAACACAATGCGAATTTTAGCATTGTATCTGGGGTAGGTATTTGTAATTACTTAATTGTGTTTTAAGTTAGCAATACGGTAATAATTAAACGGTACCAAAAAATTGCGGTAAGTACACGATATGAATCTTTATGGAGATGGTGATAGACTATGCAAGTGTCAAATACGGGGAAAGTGTTATTAGTCAACCTGACGAACTGTTTATTATAAAATAAAATTTATAGGGTGCATTATCGTCCAAACTTCCCAAGGATCTCATCAAAGCCAACCCCACTAATGCATTCATTTTCGTCTCCGCTGTTTATCTCAACAATAACTCCGACAATTTGTCTTTGCCGCGTCTAAATATTCCTCATTGTCTGTGAGTAATTCTGTTAATAAATTCCACCAGTCAAAACCTTGAGCAATTTTCTTTCGTTTATCAAAATTCTTGATGATAAATTCGCGGTTGGCGTAGGCATTTCGTTAAAGTTGAATTTAGACAGATATTAATTTGCGCTCTTACAAAATATTCATTGGCACAATAAATAAAAAATGTACGACCAGGCTGTTAAATTATGTAAATAAATACACGTGCTGGAATAAGCCACATATTTTAACCAAGACTGTAAAGGGATCACAATACATCATCTAACATTGCAAGTGCTGATAATTGCAATTTACAAGCATGAGCCATCTACAACAATATAACTTTAAGTCTACAATCTGACAGACAATCTTTAATCCACACGATGACTCGAGAGAACTGTCTGAGACTCGTAATAAAAGTACTGATTATGATTTAAACTGAATAGAAACGAGTAATGAATAACTGGATGATATTTGAGATCAGGCCCTGTCCGCCGGCGCCGCGGCAAATGCCGACATAAAATCTAATATTTGCGGCGATATTAAACGAGAATAGACCCTATTCCGACGCGAGAGAGATTATAAAAAAGAAAACAACAAGTTTGTACGTCGGTAAGCGGAGCCAACAACCGTCAATCAGAAGCTAAAAACCGGTAGCTGCCGAGTCAGACGTTAAAGAGTACAAAAGTCGTGGAGTGGCTTTAATCCATTCCAAGTCTTTTAACTGGCTCAATAATGCATTAAATTTTAATACCATTCAGCTTTAAATAGAATTCAGCGAGGTGTCATGTTTGTTGTCGCATCAACACCATTTATGGTTTATTTATCGCTTGTTTAATTTGAGCGGGACTAGATCGCTTAAGAGTTTGATGATAATGTCTTAGCATAAAATTACGTTCCACGAGCGTGGGTGTTCAAGAATATCCAGCAATATTCGTAAATTCGCGGCGCATAGATCGTAATGGCAGATTAACTTCTGGAGTTGAGCTCAACTATAAAAAAGATGAGTTTTTAAATAATGTGTAAAGGCCGTAACTGATTTTTTCTTAAAAACTGAACCGTCAAAATTTTCGTGAAATCGATTGTACGCACTCCCAGTTCTGAGAGCCGTGAGTCTCATTTTTGATTCCCATCACGAGCCGAGAGGATTATACGTAGCTACAAAAAGCGCCCAAATAAATTACAGTGGAGAGCAAACAAAAACTGCTGCCACACCTCAAAGATAGAATAACAATAACAGAGAATCTGACAACGAAAATAATGTGACAAAGACGCCGCTAGAAACCCGACCGGTTGGTAAACAGGAGTATTGGATTACCATGCGCTACCAGATTACAAAATTGCTGTAACTGTTTCAAAAATAGAAATGAATCCAAAAGAAGATCAATCATGATTGCATGTTGCCTCATACGAGTGCATAAAAGCCGTGATAAGACAGCAAGGTGCCTATCTCATTCTTGTTAATGAATTCAGCTTGCTTGCGTGAAATAATTTAGTCAGCGAAAATGTTTGGATAACGTACTAAGGTATGCATTTAGTAAATATACTTTATATATTATAAGCAAGCTATTTTTTCCTTTTTGTCGTGGTTTTGTATGGTTAGTATTTTATTGGGGATTTTCTAACTAACTCATGCAAAGTAAATTAACCTAAAAACTAAACTAAAATTTCGTATCTTCGTCATAATGATGATTTTTAATTAAATAGCATGTAACTATATTCCAAGGTCAGTATAACAAATGGAAACCTGGGGAAACTATAGTTTCCTTTTTTGCCATTTTGGCTCCGGAAGTATTATTAATATTTCGTCCAAGATTAGAGTAATCGATCTTCCAAGTCATCGACAATGACGACACGATAAATATGATTTTAAATGCCTTAGTACTTGAACGGACATAAGCCCATAAGCCTAAAGCATTAATAGCGTAGCAGTAAACACATTTAAATGACAAACAAAACACAGATTAGTTAATTTTGTTCTGACTATTTTGCAACAAATAAGAAAGACTATCAATACTACCAAGTAGTATTAAAGCGAACAAAATAATGCCTAACTAAGTTGTACCAATCCACCTTCCCCTGACCTTAAATCCAGCACTCCAACCTCACAATTTCACATGCTCCTTATTTTCAAAGATTTGAATTTGAATTCTGTCCAATCTGCAGGCAGATCCTGTATTGATATCTGTCAATCGACGTCCGCTTTGGTCTCGCTACTTGAATGCAAAACATCAGAATTGAAAATTCAACTTTCCATCAACCCATTTGATTGTGGATCTTCCTTGCTAACATTCAAGATCTAAAACGCATTCTTGGTATCATCAGCTACTAAATTCAAGTATGGTAAAGAGTGGAAGGGATTTATAACTGGGGTGTAATTGTCTACGTCTGTCTGTCCGTCCGTCTGCGATTGAATTACTGCTGCAGTGATGAAGGCTGATCATTTTATGTTGTTTTGTGTTGACAGCTGTGTGCTGATCCGATGTCGTTTGGCATGCCTATGTATTTAATTGATTACGAATTATTTACTTTTGTTTGTAAATAATAAGCTATAGAAATCTTAGGTAAGTACGTTACAGGTACATATGTATTTGTTATTGTTTGTGTTTGTTCACCCTGAATATTTTATAACTATGTAGAAGAATACCACTAGGCACCAAAGTCTTAATTTCGTCTTGGTTTCTTCTGTCTTATTCTGTCTTGCTTTTATATTAACGTTACGAACTGGTTACTGTAAATAATAATTCATATTAACTACATCGAATAATAAATAGGACATTCTTATGATAAATAATCGTCCTTTAAGAGTCCGCAGTAAGCTCGGCCGAATTTCACCTTCCCATACAAACGTAGTTACGCTCTCATTGTAAAACTACGTGTTGGATTGTGACGAAACTTTGCATATATAATGACATGAGATATATCTATGTCTGTAATTACTTTATATGGTTCCAGTTTATAAAACAAATGAAATACAGCTAAAACAAGTTTTGTATGAAAAACTTAAATTCGCTGTATTTTTTTACTATGGTATTTGAAGCTACATAAACAGCATACCTCATGTCATTGTATATGCAAAGTTTCGTTACAATCCAACACGTAGTTGTAAAATGAGAGCGTAACTACGTTTGTATGGAGAATCGAGCTTACTGCGGACTCTTAAGTTGTTATTGCTAACCATTCTTATTATATGTTAATGTGTTGTGTAAATAAAAACGGGTGACATTTATAACAGGTATATTTTTGCCAAAAATATGTATTCACAGTCTGAAACAAATTCTTAATCACGTTGGGACTAGTTGTACAAGATAAGTCATTTAATTAAAATGCATAAAAATATTTTTCACTTCTCATGCTCGAAAAGTGTGTCATATTAGGCCTAGATAGCGGGGCTAAAGTAGTACATTTAGCCCCTAGGGAAAATATGTAAACATATTTATGATTTTAAAACATTTTAATTTGACCAATCAACTTCAACGTATTAAATCCACCAATCACAACTGTTTAAAAAACCATTTTTATTTGCTATCAACGACGGTTTAGACGACCGGTTAGCCTAGTGGGTAGTGACGCTGCCTACGAAGCTGAAGGTCCTGGGTTCGAATCCCGGTAAGGGCAAATATTTGTGTGATGAGCATGAATATTTGTTTCTGAGTCTTGGTTGTTTTCTATGTATTTAAGTATTTATATCTATTATATAAATCGTCGTCTAGTACCCATAACACAAGCCTTACTGAGCTTACTATGAGACTAGGTCGATTTGTGTAAGATTGTCCCCTTATATTTATTTATTTATTTATCAACTAATCAGAATGCAGCTATATATTAAAATCAACCAATCAGACAACAGATTTTATTTCAAATATTAGGCGTTTTTTATTCCCGATTTCACAAACATTAAAAAAATAAACGCCTTTGGCCGTCTATAGCCTCGTCCAAAAACGTTCAAGCGGGGTGGCCTGCAAACATGACATGAGCGGGATAGACTGCTGTCTATCTCGCTTTATCTTATGCAGCGTATGCTGTCCGCCGCGATCGGCCGTTTGGACCCGGCTATATACGGTAAGTAGCGTTTATTCGTGGTGTCAAAATTTTGTATCTGTGTCGAACAGTTTATTAAAAAAATCATGCCGCTTAATTGAACAATCTTTTCGCTGTGGAATTTATTATTGATTGTAGATGGATAATGTTTGTTTTTACTATTTTCTCGCAGTCTAAGTGAAAAGTAGAGTGTATAACTCTGGTCTAAAAGCCATATTACCACTTGAACAATTTTCCCTCACTTCGCTCGGGAAAATAACCATCTCGTGGTAATATGGCTTATTTTAGCCCCTTGTCATACAATCTACTATTAAATACTAGTCTAGTTTCGTGAAAATGTAACATAAAAATAAAAAAATAAATTATATGCAAAAATACAAAAATATATTCCGATACCGGGAATCGAACCCGAGCCTCCTGGGTGAGAGCCAGGTATCCTAGCCACTAGACCATATCGGATATAGACATTGTGGTAAAAATATCGTTGTATTGATAAAAGTTCATTAAGTTTTAATATTTTCATTCATTTTAAGTATTCTCTGTTTGGGATAATATTAGTGAAGCATAAAATATACAACTTATTATGAATATTTTTTAGTGTCACAGATGATTTTAATTTTCAGCAAAGTCTGCGCGTTTCGTTTTTTATTATAAACACGAATTGGCATTATTTAGCATTATACCCATGAATTTTAACTTTTTGATCCCTTTCCTAATCACCGATAAACATCATCTGTTTTAAGTTTCTCAGAGTTGAACTACTCACATGAAGTCGTTTAATATTTTCTTTGCACAGCAGTTATCGCCTCAAAATATTATCTAATTTTGCACGATCCATAAAACTCAAACCTAAAATTACCTCAACTCAAACCCCACCTTCTAACCGCTCTAAACCAGATCACTTTCTAACAAAAACATAAACACATCAACCCTTTGATCTCCCATTCCCTCCTGAATTTCAACCGTCCACTTATGTTAATAGGACTTATTATATGTAAAACAATGTCATTAGCATGTCTGTCGGCTTGACGCCGACACGCCGACATCGCCGCTCGGCCGCCGACGGCTGTCGATCAACGTCGGCCGTCAATCGCCTGTGGAAGGGTTACGACCGTCAGTAACCACGGGTTTGCGATATTGCGTGATATTTGATGCGGGCGACCGCGCGCTTCAAATATCGTTGGATGTTTGCAATTATTTTATTCATTTAATCAAGCTACAAAGGCCCATACTACAAATACCTTATCAATATAAATTTATTAAAACTACAAAAACACGGTATTACTGCTATATGTTGCGCAATTTTGTAGTGTCATATAACCGACCGCAAAAACGCCGGAACTTGACTCCCTTCGGCCAAAATTCTTCCTTAGTGAATCCAGTCTTCACGCGCACGCACTCCACTACTTAGGTACTTCCTCTTGAATGAATGTCTTATGTCAAATTGCATGTAAGATTGGATCCCTATAATGTACTCATATTTGTTGTTTATTCTTGTGTTGGGATTTTTCATCGCCTTATAAAAAGAAGATAATGCGTTTGATTCAATTATCTACCTTCTATCTGTATATAACTACTTGAAGAGGTTAACGCGAATACTTTAATTGAGTTGATCGATTCCAGAAATACAATACAATACAATACGATACAAAAAACTCTTTATTGCACACCTCAAAACATGAATAAAATAGACATAAAAACTTAAAACAGAGGTTAAGAACAGGCGGTCTTATCGCTAAAGAGCGATTTCTTCCAGACAACCTTTAGCTAACGGAGAAATTGCAACAAAAAATTACAAGTAGGTGGCAAAATAAGAAGTAAACTAACTTACCACATACACAATTACATCATGCAAATAAACTACAGCTACATCCCTAAATACTTACACATAAAACATAATATAGGAAAAAATAAATTAAAGAAGAACCATGACAGAGACATCGTTTAGGTGTGCTTTGAAAGCAGCGACAGATTTAGCACGCCTTAAGTCCACAGTATCCTTAATCAATCAATCAATTATTTATTTCTTAGAATATGGTACAATGTTGGTTAGTATCAGTAAGTAATACTCGTATTAATGATACTGTGTAAAAACGACATAAAACCACTTACACGCGCACTTTAAGGTAGGTACCTACATATTTTGCTCATAATTATCATACAATTGTGCAAATTATACAAATTATGCAATTTTTTCACTTGGAATGGAGTTGCTAAAAAAATGCATAATGCAAATTTCTGTGACTTATGGCACTTTTTCTTGTATAATCGAATCCAGTTGTGTTCGACCCTGTAACATGAGTTTTGACCTCATGTAATTTATTTGACAGCAAAGGACTTTACATATCAAAGTCAAAGGTTTCAAATTACATATTCATATAGTCTGAGAATAATGGTTTGTTAAGTTGTTAATTTTCCGCGTTTGAGAACTGTCAATACAACATTAATTTTGCACAGTGAATGGTGTAAATATTGAAATTCCTTATCCTTGAATTGTATTCTGAATTTACAGTAAGTACCTACTTAATATTGTAGTATCTAAACATGTTTTAATTATTAACTTTAAATCACGTCATCGTTTAAGATAAGTACGTCATACATAATATAATAATTATATACGTCATTTATAGAAGTTAAGAGAAAGTACATAAGAAATCGTATTTTCCGAATTAGAATCAGGATGTAACCTTAACATATTCCTGCATTTCGTTTGTTTTTCAACACGAATACCGTTTAACATTTAGAAGTACCCACAGGAACAGACTTGCTCAGAGCTAGCAGACCGTTGACGAGCTATCCTCTCCAATCGGACCTTTTGTCCTCCCATAAACGGTAGCCGTATTGAAAACCCATTGTTAAAATTATTTTTTATACTTTTACCACAACTGGAATACGCTGTAATTATCATAAACGCAACTGGAGTTCTGTTATTAATATTTAACGTTGCCATGTTTGGCTAGGATAATTATCGTCCTATGTTTCTGGACGTACGAGTATAATTGAAACAATTGCATTATTTTTAATGGTTTAATGATTATTAGTCTTGGGGTATCATTGCGTGGCAGATGTAGGTATGTTGTAATTTATACTTTTTATGCGATTTACTGAAGAAAAAAATTGAATCGTTTTCGTTCCGAGTGGAAATTAATGCAGCTATAATACAAACAAGTATAAGACAGAAAGATGTATGAATTGACATAAGTTTATTACCTTCTTAGATTTTATTCAAAGAAGCATATGCTGTGGAATCGTTGCATGGTTTTTATTTTAATATTATTGTATTCTCATTACTGGTCTAATAAACAACGGAGTTAGCAAACAAAAACTTTGTTTCATTGTAAACTATAATCGACCTAGTCCCAAACTAAGCAAAGCTTGTACTATGGGTACTAGACGACGATAAACATACTAATATAGATAAATAAATACTTAAATACATAGAAAACATCCATGACTCAGGAACAAATATTCGTGCTCATCACACAAATAAATGCCCTTACCGGGATTCGAACCCAGGACCTCTTGCTTCGTAGGCAGGGTCACTACCAACTAGGCTAAAGCGGTCGTCAACTTATTAACTGACTACTTTAAATATAACAGAAAAAAATGAAAATTCCGCAGGAGCTATGTGCTCTTTTTCAACATTAATGAAATGTGTCTGGCTATTTTTATTTTTACATTGATATATTGTTTTTATTCATACATCTCGCTCTTGCCTCTCTTATAGTAAACAAACAGACACCTTAGCTTCTCCAAAGTCACAAGAGCGTTGGCGATCCTTCATTGACTTAGAAACAAATACAGTTCCCTCGCTCTCAACTCTCAACACACCCTCTGCAGTTCTGGCTCCCTTATTCACCACGAACACAAAACCACATACATGTATGTATGTGGTTGTGTATGTATATTGTTTTGTATGTATTTTGTATATTGTTTGTATATGTACATACAGATCATGCAGTGAGGTTATTATGGCTGCTGTCATCTGTAAAGTGAAGGTACTTCCCCGTTAAGCTTCTCCAAATATGACTGTGACGACATTCCGTACCCTACCTCTATAATTCGTGTTCGTACAATTACACTCGCAGTAAGTTATTTATAATGCTTTAGCATACAATTTCAGTGTCTGTAAAATGGAGGTACTCTTCCCGTTGAACTGCTTCAAATATGAGTTAGATGGCATGCTGCTGTACCCTCTCTAATTCATACTAAGTAGATAAACATTTATTTTGTCTAAATAATAACACTTTTTTTTTCTAAGCTGTAAAGTGTCCCAACTGCAGGGCAAGAGCCTCCCCCTTTGACTTCTTCTGGAGCTATTTCGGTCATACTCACAACAACTTATGCATAATGTTTAAGCATACAAAAATTTCGCTTTCAGCTACTGAAGTATGCTATCCGTATGCGCTGCGCATGCGTACGCGCAAAGCAAACGTGCGCCGTCGACGCAGCATGGGTGGCCGGCGGCCATTGCCGGGATTGAGCAATATTAGTACAAATTAAGTTTATAGCATGATTTGCAATTTCAATTGGAGAGTAAGATTAATGTAGTTTAGTAATTGGAGAGTAAGATTAATGTAATTTACTTACCAGAGCTCCGCACCGGTAATGCCCTATTATTGGAAGTGACTTATTAAAGCATAAATCTACGTATCTACAAAAAATAAAAATCTATTCAAAAACTCGTGACAGAGCTAAATGTATAAATTATAGTTTAGAAAAAAACATTAAACGTTTCACTGTGTACAAGATCAATGACAAACAGGGAAAATGTATTAACAGGGTGAAATATGGAATTTCATTTTAAATTATTATTATTAACAAAAAATACTTGCTGTTTGATTTCCCTGTCTCTATTTATTATATCTCTTTCTTCTTACATATTCGAAATACCAAGGTACGATGGCAAACCCATTGATTCCAACACAAATTAGGGATTAGGAAAAGTTAGTTTTTCCTTAATCATTATTCTGAGCAAACATTGAAAATCGACGGACCTTACAATTTCAATCTGTGGAATAAAGCCTAGACGCAAAGCATTCTCAGAAAGATTACCAACTGTCCAAGTCGGATTCAAAACCAGTCCTTAACCGCATTATTCCTTTAATACCCTCGCGTGGAAGCGACAATACCAGCCTAAGTCTTGCAGGAGCATTGTCCCGTCTTGCCTCATTCAATTACTCATTTAGAATTATAAATACACGAATGGCATCGGCTCGAAACACTTCTGCTAATCTTCCGAACATCACAATACCTCGATTTTCAAATTCACAAAGCATTCTATTGTCACAACCAACAAAGATCTCGTCAATTATAATCCACAGGAAATCTTTCATCGCCGCGCCAAACAGTAGCAGTAGGCCAACCGCACCCAAAAAAACTTTTAATAAATTATTTGCCAAAACTTGTTCGGAACCCTTCTCAAAGGCCGCTAGGAAGCGAAACCGATTGCTCGTGACGTGACGCCTTTTGTGACCGTCGAGTATTATGCTGTCAAAATACATAGGGATTTTGTTATTATTTTTGTGTTTGCGAGCACACTTAGCACCCTTTTGTCGGTCCTTCGTGGAAGGGATGTGTGCGCGTTTACGACGTAACTACAGTTTCCTTGGTACCGTGTGAATGGGTAATGCTGAACTAATCACGCATCAAAATGCAAACAGTCCGAGATGCTATCGCGTCATGTCAGCTTTGTTGCGTTAATCTCCTCCGGGACCGAGGCTCATATGAGGCGGACACGTCTCCCTTGTCTCATCCGAAACGGCCTTAAAAACTTAATAACATTTTTGCGTGAGACGTCACACGTTGCGACGGTTGCTGCCAAATTAGACCATCACTTCGTGTAAGCACGCGTGGTTGCGCGCTTTGTCGCCCGCTTCGCTGGATATTTATTCAAATTATTATTCTCGCCGCCCTCTTGTTTCGCTGCGAATGAATTTTTCATGCACACGACGCCGAGCCGGTGATTTCACTTTGAGTTTGCTCGACGCCAACGAAAATGAGTTTATTTATGTTGATATTTTTTCCTACACGTAGGTTTAATGGCGTCGGCTGCGCCCTCGACAACATATTGGAAGAGTAAATATTTAAACACGATAATTTGTTCTCGAAATAAGTTTTCCTTTTTTACGACCGCGTGTTATTTTTCGAAGAAGTCCGTGAGATAACGACGCCGATACAACACTAAATGGTCCTAAATCTTCGTGAGTAATCCCCATTATCAATTCCAACGTGTAATTTAAACAGGACGATAGTTCTTTTAAATCAGAGAACACCAAAGTAAATTATGCCTCTAAAGATACGAGCGTTATCAGAAATGATACGCATAAATCACCGCCGGGGAAACATGTTCTGACTCCGCCGCTAACTTTTAAATGGCTGTTATACGACTGTTTGTCAGACCTTCACGGTGCTAATCCGTCATCTATCTCGGTGACAAAACAACTTTCTTATTTCCCGTCACGTACGTGCATGAACTCGTGTCTCTTTAATTCCTCGTCAAATATTTGATTAGCGTTTTCGTTTTGTTTATCGACCATTACCGCGTCTCCTTAATAGTCGGTAAATATGTCATCAATGTAAGAAGCGATGTAAGTAACGTCGCACTTTGTCCTCTGCTAATGGATTCACACAACAATAAATTTGAGCATGTTGACACGGCCCCGCCGTTTGTCGATATTATTAAAGCACACGGTCTTGTCACCGAGCAAATTTGTTTTGTTTTATTTAGAAAACAATGTTTAATTACTGATGCTATTAAGCTATTTGCTGAACATGCGGTGTTGTTTAAGTGTTTGCTTAACTAAGTAATCATATGATAAGTGATATCTCGTTGATAACGGTTGCTTTATTTGGGGCACAAACAGGAAAGGGTTTCAGTGTAGTAAATGCTTAATGGGTTTCTTCCGGAAACAAATTAAGCAAGGTTCCCGTGGCCGTGCACTGTTTAGGTATGTAATATTTTACATTTAAATATTGTTTATATCCTTGTTATATTATCACAGCTGTCTCTCTCTCTCTACGGCTATAATGGAATAAGAGTCAACAGTGGCAATCCAATAAGTGTTAATAAATTATGGGCTCAGGATAATCCCCAGGGGAAAAGCTCATGGTGCATTTGAGGCGCGCGATAAATCTAATCAGATAGATGCGTTAGTTGCTAATGGAAATGAAAAAGCAAATGTTATAAAATTAGAAGGCAAAGAGATTATAGATACAAATTAGACCGTCAGTTTTAATTTAACACGTTTTAGATTGGATAATCAAGTCTTATTAGAGATTACAAAATGTATTGCTGAGTTTAATTTATCGACAATATTGCCAATCGTTAAAGCTGACGCTTGTTAAGTGCGTAATTGGCAGTAATCAAAATTTAACAGGTTAACGAGACTACCAAATAGAAAAGGAGGTTAAGAGAACATTATGTTTTCATTCAATTAAAATATTTCATACGTTAACATGGCAATTATCTAATAAAACAAGCGTACCTTGTGTAATGGTTGCATAATGTAACATTTTATCATTTGACAGTGACATACGAGTTTCTTGTCGTGACCATATTATTTGCCATAGTCATAATTCTTTGATTTATGTCGCGAGTTGCGAGGAACCCATCATTGCGTGATATCGTAAAGAGGATTATCTGGGTACCTGCAATAAAACTGGATGACTTTCTGAGCATTTTCCAATTATTTTATGTATGAACAAACAATAATAAAATAGCGAAAGAGACATTACTTCCGCTATCTTGGTATAAACAATCCAACAAACCATAAACTATTCATTACTATCATAATAAATCCGTGCACGGAATCGAGATATACCGTCTTATTTATGTCCCATTCATTTATTTTAGTGACAGCCATAACGTCTGTCAGTTTAGTAGCTCGGCCCCACACCCCAATGTAAATATCGTTCCTTTATCTATCTTTAACAATTTCGTAAACTCACACTAAACCTTCAACGGTATATAAATTACATCAACACCAAAATATCTTAACCGTTCATCAGCAAGAAGTTTTGTTAAAAACGACGTTATGTCCTGGAAATAAGAAGCACTGTATTGATGGTGACGCTAAGTTATATTGTGGTAATTTAGGCAGAAAACATCGTCTCGAATTGCCCCTGCCAATAAAAAAAGGGAGGCACAGGGTTGAAATTTTGTTTATCGTTATCTTTATGGTGGCCCACATTTATTATTGTATTCATGCATGTAGCATGGTGCTGGTATAAGGTTAAACTTTTGAATTAAGGAAGAGCCATGTAAATTACCATTCATTTCGATAAGAATAACAACTGTCGACATTTATACTTGTAACCCATTTGGAATTCCAAATGTGAGCAGAATGCTTAAAGAAGTAATAACAAGTTTTAAATCTAAATAAACAATAATGAAACTGAATCTTGCACTTAATTCGTTCTGTCGATCCCTTTTCGGATCAAAGCGAGTTTTTGTTTTTTTTTGTTACGAGAAAAGAAAATTAGATTCAGATATATTTATATACTCTAATCCATAATCCAAAACATGGTACTGTATCCGTTTAAAAAAATTATAAAAGCGTAACCTAATAAAGGTACAACTGACTTCAGTCTTACAATCAAGTTCAGACTTTATAACTTATAACTTTGCCACCCTTTTGCTATTAGGATTTATGCAGCGTGTAATAGGATAGGAAGGAGTCCATAAATCGCAAGTTTAAAATTATCATACAATTTAGATATGATTTAAAATGCCATTCAACAAACACGGAAATATTTGCTTAAATTCAAATTTGTTAAGAGTGAAATGATAGAAGTTGCTAGCTAACATTGCATACGCATAAGTTGTCCAATTGAGTAAGATTTTTTTTACCAAAATACGAGCAAATTGCATGTTACACATGCATTTGCATGGCATTTGCTCGAAACTTATATCAACGACGAACGGTAACGGACTTTAATTGTTATGTCCTTCACCATTCTACACTTAAATGCATTAAAAAGATTAAACAAAACTTCTATACACGATGTTGTCATTATCAGTTTTTTGCTTGAATTTTATGTAGATTTAGAATCTATCGCATTTTTATCACATCCCTACCTACCGCTGTTGCATTTACCTCAAATTTAAAGTTTTCCTCATGCTGTCCTTTATTTACAAATATTTATCCTAAAGCACAATACCGACAACAAACTTGACACCCAAAATCCCAAAAGACCACGTCACGCAAATATAGATCTTGTAGGTTCTGCCATAAAGTTTTACAATTGCTCTTTGTGGTAGCGCCAGCAATGTCGGTATACAATTCGGCGATCGCCAAAGTGTCGGCGCCGACAGCCCGCGATCGACAATGAACGTCGTTATGAGCGTAGTTAAGTATTGTCTTGTCGTCTTTTAAGTTGTGCCGACGTCGATATTGGGGCCACGAAATGAGGCGAAAGCGGACCGGACCGCTAGAATAAAGTTAATAAATTCTACTAGTATTATAAATGCGAAATTATAGATGTTTGTTACTCTATCACGTTTCGACGGCTTAACCGATTTGGATAAAATTATGCACGAAGATAGTTAGTAAAGCGTGGAATAAAATATAGGATAGTTCTTATCCCGGGTCCACGCAGTTACGTTTTTATGTGAAGATCTTTCGGTGCAGAAACTGCAAAAAAATATAGCACGCTGATGAAATAAATCAAAGATAACCAATTTGTATAGTTACCGTTATTTGCCGAGATTTGGACATTGTGAATTCTGTTTTATAATGATGCATCAATAAAATCATTGAAGTATATTCCAGTAAATGTAATTGTCTCGTTACCTTATTATTAGGACCGTTTTGAGATCGCTACACTTCTACTTAGTGATGTATTTTCAATACTACATATATTATCCATACAGAGAGCTACGGTAGCCTAGTGGTTCAGCCATGCGATTGTCAAGCGGTGGTCGTGGGATCAAATCCCGGCTCGTACCAATGAGTTTTTCGGAACTTAAGTATGTACGGAAAATTTACCGTTAGCTTTTCGGTGAAGGAAATGATCGTGAGGAAACCGGTCTAATCCCAATAAGGTCTAGTTTTCCCTCTGCGTTGGAAGGTCAGATGGCAGTCGCTTTCGTAAAATTAGTACCTATGCCAAATCTTGGGAGTAGGTGTCAAAGCGGACCCCGGGCTCCTTTAGGGGCCACTAGGAGGATGATGACATATAATATCAAGACAAGCGTAATAATTTTGTTTTACAGTCTTTTCTATGTGGTCGACGTCACCAGGAACCGAACTTCTACGAGGCCTATTATGGTCACCATCCTCGGTCGATGAAGAAGAATCCATCACCAAAATATCGCTGCAACTCGTACCATATTACTTAATGCGAGTTTCGTGGCCTCGACTGACAAGTGCCTATGCAAACGGCTCACACTGAAAATTATTTACAACACGCGGCATTTTGAAAAGGCCATTTATTGCTACCATAAATACTAATACAGCTTAAGGGAAATTTATTTTGACTCACATTATTTATTACTAAGGTGCCGCCTGGTTTTTTCTCGATATCTTCTGTCTTGATGACCTATTTTCGTGCGATTAGTATTGACTCTTTAATGTTATCTCTTATCATTAGTGATATTAGTAATGGATTAGTTACTAAGTTGTTTATCTGGCCTGTTTAAGTTCGATGAGTATAATCGCGGCAAACATGGTATACTTACTTACTAATCTTTTACAACTATTGCATACTTAATGCTACGATAAAATAAATAGACGTTACAATAGTTGTTATATATTACGTAAGTTGAGTAGATTTATTCTTTTTGATATTAAGGATCCCGAGTTGTTTCTGGTGCAAAGCTCAGCGTGGAAATGAGAATTCTTTTTAAGAAAAAAATAAACGAAAAAAGATTATGGGCATTTTTTCATTACGAATGGCCAGAAATAATAACAAATTATTTTTAGTTCATTTAATCTTAGAACCTGATCTTTTCTCTGAGCTGAAGTTAGTCTTAAAACATAAGCAAATTAAGAAAAGGTAATACGTATTAAGCGACATGAAAGCTATTGAAGCTACTATAAAAGAGATCTAAAGAACTTCTATACCAATAAAATCCCTACGGGCACTCAACCATAACAGAATATCTTGTGAAATCGACACCTCTGCTATAAGATCTGTTGTCTCACGGAAGATCAAAGCGAACTGGAATAAGAGCAGCTGCCGACTGAAAAAGGAAGGCTAAGTTTGAATTCTTAGGTTCCGTGAATTTGGACTCAGATGCAAAGATTTATAACTGGCGGTAAAATTCCTGCTTTAGATGTTTCACGGTCGCAGTGACTGGAAGCGATGGAAAAAAATATTGATATACCTATGGACAAACGATTTGGCATTCTATTAGTGACGAATATTAAGAAAGCATTAGTTATTGATGACATACTTACCTAATTTTGAATCGATTTTTCTGTTGTTCCAGGGATAATAAGAAATTAGCATAAAACCAAAACAAACACATTCCAGTAAAACAAGTTTTATGTAAAATAAAACTCCGTAATTTAACAATGGTATCAAAGGGAACAAAATATTACTTATGTTAATTTGTCTTCGCACCTTGTTTGAAACTTTGAGGCACCAAAATATATATTTCAAAATAATGTAAAATATCAGGACGTTTAACTCTACATACAGTTGTTGCAGTAAAACTACCTAGTTGTTAACATTACTGTGCTTAGTGTAATGTAACGAAATGTATTCAAATATACAATAGTAAAAGTCAAATCTAAGTTTTAAACATAAATAACGCTCACTATGTTTCCCTCCCCGTCGCGCCGGAAGACGCAAGATGCTTGTCTTGGCTTTACGATGGTGATAAACCGACAATGCTCATGAATGAGTTTGTTATATTCTGCAAGGTTATCTACGATAATGTTGGTAAGCTCCGATATCGTTTTGGAGATGCGCACTTCGTCATTTGGTTTAGAAATTATGTATTGTTATTGGGAAGGTAAATTAAACTTAACGTTGGTCAGAATCTCTATACAAAAGTAGTTTGGTTCTCATTTTAACACGACATGGTAGAATAACATCAAACTTTGTATATAAAATAGAAACCACCATATCTAGGTCTGAAACTGATTTCCGACCCATATACAGCGGAAGGACTAGAGCGAGTAGAACATTATCTCATACGAAGACTCTAATCGCTTCATTTTTTTATTATATTTCTATTAAAGTACAATTAAAAGCTAGTATACGACCTAATGGTGGAGCTATGCTTACAGCCAACAACATCTCAGTTACATAATTGTATTTTCTCTGAAATGTTTCATACTAACCACTCACTTGCTTGTGGCAACCACAGTTGCCAATTTCGCGCACCCCTAAACTGATGGTGGCAACTGTGGTTGCCAAGTGAAGTATGGACTTCTTTGATAAAGAAAAGTTGAAAGCAATTTAGGCTACCTTTTTTAAAATCCTAAAACAAGTGAGTGGCTAAATAATTGAATTTAGTACTTATATCTTTTTGCGTGTCTTGTCTTTATTCAATAATCTTAACAGGAAATACCTATTAGGTTTATGTATCGTTGTAACCATTAAACCAGCACTTTTTGGTCGTAATATCAATTAAATACACTAACTGATAAAACCGAGATATTTCACATTAAAAACATATTGAGCTCTTTTTCCAAGTTAGCTATATCAATAAAAATACCAGCTATATCTTCTACCTACATCAACAGCTTTTACTTGTTCCTATAACAAGTAAACAAAAACTCAGATAATATTTAGAAATTTTCCCTTTACTATTTTTCGAGGAATCTATATGGACAAGCTCGCCTCAAATTTAAACACTTAATATTTTTATGGCAGTTATAATAAACAAGGCAACTAAAGAAAACTAATGTTTGTTTGGACCTCCCCAGTGCAGGCTGTAAAGTTGTTAACGCTAAATTGTTATCTTGGCTGTTAAAAATGGTATTGCGCTTTGTAAAGTCCCAGGTGAAAGCGCAACAATTGGTTGTAAATAATGTGAATATTAGAACTAGCGTCTCGTCTCTAACTTTATTGGTTCTATGATTCGTTTGAGAAACCGTCTTTCGATTCCAAGGCCGTTTTTTTTTCTAGTCTGTTTAGGTGTCCCACTGTTGGGTAAAGTCCTCCCCTCTTTTCTTCTACTCGGCCCTATTGCTGGCATGCTCCCGCCAAACCAAGAAGAATGCGTCCTTATCGTCCCGCCATCTCCTTTTTGGTCTGCGTCTGCTCCGGTGGCCGTCTTGCGGAGCCCATTCTGTACTGGCCTAACTTTCCGGATGCAGGCCGAAGCCCGTTTAGGTAACTGAAAATATTTTGTTTCGTTATATCACAAGGCATACAGGACAATGTGAATATGTATAATTTTGTGTCTATATATATAAAACATAGTCGTGTTACTTACACCATTTGTAACTCAAAAACGGCTAAACCGATATTTATGATGTTTGATTTATTATATTTGTCTTCACTCCGAACAATGATGTACCTAATATAAAAAGAGGTAGATAGAATTCCGTGTTTAAAGATGGCCACCGAATCTGACAGCATAAGTTTCCATTAATAACGCGAAACTGAGGCAAGTTGGTGCATTTGACTCGGTTTTAGTGTGTCACTTTTGGAGCGCTTAACCCTTTTATATATCACATCATTGACTCCGAATAACAGAATAACTAATAATACATAAAACATTTTTTTTTTATATTGTACGCAGCCTCAATACTCTTTTAAACAGCTACTTATTTGGAAATCTTGGTCGAATTGTAAATTCTTTATATTTTTCGTGTATTCATTATGTAGTTATCGTAATATTACGTTCACCATGTATTTGCGTTTTTTATTAAACTGATATTTTAGCGCAAAACAAAACTTCAATCATTTCAATGCACTCTTCATTCCAAGTGTTTCAAATGCATTTGCAGATACTAATGCTCCATTCACTTGGCTAACAGTGGGCATACTTGAGACGCTCTCAACTCATCAATACCAACAGACACCGCACCACCACCGGCTCGCTAATGGGTGTTAGATCAAAGCGTTGCGCGGGCGCCTTCAGAGAGATTTTACATAAAAACAATGCATTTTACTTAGCTCTTAAACCTGCCGTAAAAGGTTCATTTTTGTTTAATCATGCTCTTTTATCTTTTTGTTTTTTAGGAGCAAAAACAAATACACGAAAGCGTTCAGCGTAATCCTTATTACTATTCCAATATGGTTGATAATGACTTTTTCCTTTGAGTTTATAAATGGTTTTTATGTGGCTCTTGACAGCTGCGCCTGCTCTCGATACTGACGTACGACTTGACACACAACATGTGTTTACGACTTTGCTATAGGCACGTAGAGTTGTCAAAGAGAGAGAAATGTTAGTAAAGAAAAGTTATATCATAATAACTCTAATTGAATAATATACAACACCCAACTCAGCTAACTTAGGATACTGTCTCTAACAAGGAAACCACAAACAACAAAGAGTCGGCAACGCCCTAGGTTGTGAGTGAATTTATATGCATGAACTTCACGGGAAAATATAAAAATAAGTACTTATAACTATTGTATCATAACTATTATTATGAAGAAGAGGAGAAAAGAATAGAAAATTACAAAATACAGTTTTAAATTATAATTAAATGATATTCATTTTAGATTTTCAATATCCGTAAAATGTTAGTAAATCTTAATCTAAGTTAGTTAGTATGTGCATACACATGTTCTTATATCTACTTCTCTAAATTGACCGCTTTTATTAGGCTGAGTCAGTATATTAAAATAGGGCAGTCGTACTTGTCAGCAATGAGACCCAGCTTTTGGAGCTTCCTCTGAGCCTGTTCAGCAGCGAGGCGATCTTCTTGTGTTGATAGTGTTGTCCACAACTGTCCGTGCGGGCCTCCGCAAACATGAGCAAGGCACTATGCCACGCATTATTTACTGTACACGCAGGGCGTTATAGGCTTTTTTAGTGTGCTTTACCCACAGGCTGCTCGAGTAAAATGATTGGCAGTACGCTTTAAACAGTGTATGTGTTTATGATGGTTTACGATATTTTTCAGTTCGGTGTATCCAGCCTACAAGCAGGCTTGCAAATTATTTAGTTTTTGTAAAATAATACACTAAAGAATATCAAAATGCAATAAAAAATTACAGAAAATACTTATTATATCATGAATGATATAATAAGTATAATAAGTAAAGTAAAATTTATGCGAAAGTAACTCAGTCAATCATCGCTTGAACAGCCGAAACTATTGTGTACCTAATATAGAAAGCTGAAGCCTAGGTATAGACATATACTGCTTTTTTTTATTCGCCCCGGAGAAAGGTCAGTTGACACAGTCCGAATCTCTCGTTGTTATTAGCAATAATTTAAAAAACACCACCTTTATGTTTTCTGCACTTTAGGTACTTATTACAGCCACACCCGTACTCAAGTTACTTAATAACCAGCTTGTAAAATTCAACGGCGTCTATGAGTCGAATGTGGAATGATCCCAGTTTCGTTTGATGTTAGCCGCATCCGGCGTCACAATGCCGCGTTATCTCCGCTCCGGGTTCGAACCCTGACAGGGCTTTTTGCGTGGGGATTAGTTGAGGAGAAAGCAATAAAATCGACCATGATAGTCGATTGTGATGGTAAAAAGTGGGGCATGTTTATCTGCTGTTTATTTTCCAATCGTGAAGAAGGTAATTGAAGTTATATAATATACCTTTGTAAACGATGCATAATTTGATACACCGCTGGAACTAATAAGACGACCATAGTATGTAGTTTAGTACGTACGGTTAGTATGTAGTACGTAGTATGTTTTGTAATTTATAAATATTATGATCTAACTAGAAAAATCAAATTAATTTGACATATTAACTATTATAATTCATATTATTTTTGAAATGTCAAATTTTATATTTTATTAATAAATGAGTATGAGTATGAACCACGCTCCTAGGATTCACATGAGGTACTCTTACAGAAATGAATACCAAATTCAATTTAAATTCTCCTGTCACTGAAAGTGACACATGGCCAATCCTAGTTGAATAGATGACTGTCTTTTTAAAATAACAATTAAATCATGAAATCTCACTATAAATAGTCCTGAAATTTCCACCTAAATAAACCAAATGAACAGCTAAGCCTCCGATAATGTTTATTCGTATCAGTGAACAAATGTGTACAAAATGTAACGAATGTAGAAACCCAATTTAGCTTATACCCACATAATAATGGCTGTTTACACTCGGCTAGCTCCAGCTATAGCCGTGTAATTGGTTTAGAGAACCAACCGTGGTATTCACAACTTGACAACTTACCTTTGGAACCAGTTAAATCTGACCTCTAGTAACACATAGTTGTTATGGACAACGGTCCAAATTTTGTTGGGGACTAGATTGAGGTGAGTTAAGCAAGGTTGTGAATGTCGTACCTGCCCAACCGTATCAGAATTGCGGTAACATTCATAAAGGGATGGTCGAAGACGGATCAAAAAACTGTCAGTCTTCATTAAACGACGCTTTGAGATCACCGTAAAATCTGTTTTGATGTTGAAGGTGTTTACTAAAGAATTTGAAATTATATATATTTGTTTACCTTATATTATGTACGATTTTAGAAATAAATATCACAGCAAACAAGTAGTGGTTTACAAGCCGCTCAATATGACAATAATGTCAAGGTATTAACTTTTGCTAAGATATTTTGAAGTTTTGGTATATATGTATGTTACGGTGTATGTGACGGCTGTACTAAAGTGCTACAAACAGTTTCGAAACCAAGAAATATTTTCGATGAAACTCAATTTTATGAAAAATCTAGTTTAAGATCAAATTAACAATATTTCGTTCGGTTTCTTGCGGTGCTTCTCAGAAGTGGCTTTTCTTATTGACATTGGCAAACTCAAAATCCAGACGCCACAAGAAAATAGACCTGTTTTGATGTCACTTAACAAAAACTTCTGGTTCTGTGTCTACTTGCAAGTCAACTATGCATACGTACTACTCCCAAAAAATCGTTTGACAAAACCGTAAATTTTTAAATTTTTCTAACGACTGCTAGCGTTAAGGAAAATTCTGAAGCAAATGTATAAGTTAGCAAAATATTTTAATTACTTTAGATACTCGTATCAGGAAAAAACATAAACAACTTCACCTCAGTGGAACATGATTTTTAGCCGGAACGAATAATGCCGATAAGTGTGAACTTAAAATCCAAAATTTTGGGTACTGTAAAACGACGCAGACGTATGTACGACATGAAATAATATAGTACAACATGAAATAATATCTTTAACAAACAGGACGAGAGAAGAGGCCTCTAGGCCCCTTCGGCCCCATTGGCCCCGTGGCCACAACCGGTCCGATCGCAATAAACATGTTTTTTGTTTCACGTGTCCGCGCGCTGTCAAATATATTACAGCCCGCGGGTTATTTACTACCCAGTCTTCCGCCCATACATTATACTTAGTATCTTTGTTTGGACACAATAAGCAATATTTCTAAAGGGCCGACGTCGCCCGCAGCTGTTGATATGGGTCCCCAAATTGACATATTTAATTTGATCGCTACGGAGGGTCCGGAACCCGTGTTTGACAGGTTTTAGTGTCGGATTAACATTAACGTTATGGACTTAGCCCTGTCAATACAGTGAAATATCGTCGCTTTATTTACGTATACCTAAGTACACGAAGCGTCGACATACGGAATAGCTTCGTGGAACGTTGGAACAGATCAATTCCCCTTTGAACTGAACACAAAGCGCCTCGTAAAAGAGTAAGTAGTTCCAAATGTAGCGGGCGATGACGCCGCCGTAATAAACGTGATGTCGGGTAAAAACGCGCGGTGCAGCGGTCAGGTACGGCGGCGAGTCAAAGCGTCATGGGTGGCACGCCACCAACACCCGCGCACGTCTCAATCCGCACCCGGCTTCAAGCCGCCTTTCCTTTTCACCCTACCGCAATGCAGCTATGTGTCGTTTCCGCTTTATTTTTTATCGCCGCACGCTGCAGCGGAGACGTCCAGCCCTCTCGTTCTAACAAAGCTCTACTGTATCGCCGTCTCGTGTCCCCCGCGCGGGGGGCTCGGTGGGCACTGGTGGGGCTCGCTCGCTCACAGTCCTCGCAGCCGCCGACTCGACCGCACGCGTTTGCTCGCGATCCGTGACACAGAGTAGTTGCCAGAGGCGTTCCGTGACCAGTGAAGTTTACAAGTGATAGTAAAAGTTATCTCCAAATGGTGGTTCTTGAAGACGGAGGAATGATGGCTACTAATCCTAATCAGTATTTACAACCTGATTATTTGGCTCCGCTTCCTTCTTCTGTAAGTATTCGACTTAGAATTTTTTCGATGATTTACCTTTTTTTTATGTAAATGTTGTACGAAATAAACACACTGTACATTATGCAATTTTTCTCCTTCTCTGATGACAGATTTAGGTTTGTTTTCAAACAATACTAATATTTCTTTCTTTGTTACAGTTGGATTCGAAGAAAAGCCCGCTTGCGCTTTTAGCGCAAACCTGCAGTCAAATTGGTGCGGATACCACTCCCACCAAACCGCTGCTGCCGCCGATTGACAAGAAGAAATCAGTGAATAGTGTTAGTGACACAGTTATCCGTTCATCACCAAACAGCATAAAACCTGACAAACCGCGTTCCACACCGGACAACAAACACCTGGCTTTCAAACCTTATGAAACCAATGTTGTCTCAAAGAAACCTGAGGAAGCACGCCCTTCATCTAAAGCCAGCTCGGATAGTTCAGACGACAAGAAATCGGGAAAGAGCACACCTGGAAGGAAATCTACACCACCTTCTGGCGAACACGGGAAAAACAGCCCTTCCAATGAGCAGAAGTCATCTCCCGCGGGTTCTTCAGGCACTAGTCCGATTATCCGATCTGGATTGGAAGTTTTAGGGCACGGAAAAGATCCGCTAGCGGCTTTCAAAAATCTACCCGGATTACCTGGATTCAATCCACTCGCCGGACTATGCTGCCCTCCTGGAATGGAACAGCACGCCAACCCTGCCTTCAGACCGCCTTACGCCGGCGCTCCCTTCAGCGCTCACCATGCAGCCATGCTCGCCGCTGCTGCCGCATTCCCGGGATCATCCCCAAACCCATACCTCGGATACGCTAGAGTCAAAACGCCCGCCGGCGGAGAAACTCTAGTCCCAGTGTGCAAAGACCCT
This sequence comes from Epinotia bilunana, assembly GCA_947049275.1. Taxonomy (NCBI): domain Eukaryota; kingdom Metazoa; phylum Arthropoda; class Insecta; order Lepidoptera; family Tortricidae; genus Epinotia; species Epinotia bilunana. The sequence continues at coordinate 25,340,604 of OX346257.1, forward strand.
TACTGTACCGGATGCCAGTTCTCAGTGAACAACCACCACCTCCTTATGAGCAACGGCAGCTGTCCCGCCGGCTGCACTCAGTGTGATCACCAAAAGTACAACATCGCGATGGCGATGGCCCTGTCGCAGCAAGGAGCGGCCGGCGGACTACCTTATGCGCAACTAAGTCGCCCGTATGTGTGCAATTGGATTGTTGGAGAGTCGTACTGCGGAAAGCGGTTTGGGAATTCTGAGGAGCTCCTGCAGCATTTAAGAAGTCACACGGCGGATGGTTCTACGCCGGCGACGGTGTCTTCTTCACAGCCTTCGCTGCTCAATCATTTGAACCCGCTGTTCACGACCGCGGGTCTCCGCGGCGCGTACCCGACGGCACCTCTCAGCCCGCTCTCAGCCTCGCGATACCACCCGTACTCGAAGGCAGGCCTCCCGGCTGGCCTTGGTGCGTCACCCTACGGTGCCTTCAACCCTGCACTAGGCCCCTTCTACTCGCCCTACGCCATGTACGGCCAAAGGCTCGGCGCGGCCGTCCACCAGTAGACTCAGTGTAGTGCATACGAATGTCATAAATTAATGTTGTATTGTCCAATTTTCTTCTGTGATATCGATAGACTCTAATTCATGTTCTACGGCGGGACGCGCCTTGACAAATTTAGTGATTAGTGCAATTTGTAACATAGTTATTTATGTAAGTGATCGCCGGCGTTGCGCTAGTTCGGACGATGTGACTCTGTACAGCCAAATGTTATATGTAAATAATAATCTCTATGTTTAATATTAAATGAATTATTTGGAATATAATATCTACATACCAATCATAAAAGTTTATTTTTATTTAACTCTCGCTCGTAAAACGCCCTCAGATTTATGTCTTTCATTAACAAGATTAATGGTCCGTATCTGTTGAATATTCAGCTTGACAAAAAATATCATGAAAAATTCATAGCTCCGTTGGATTTTTCCCAAAGTAAAATGATGTACTGGATTAACGAAAGCGGTACTTGAATAGTACGTTGGATTAGAAAAAGTAAACGTAAAAAGCGCATAAGCAATCAACGTCAAAGCAACATCAAAACAAAATGTGTTCCAACTCTCGGGGAGAAGATGTAATAAACCTGTGGTGATTGATTAATACAGCTCTAACACACACATTAGGGCCGTCAATCAACACTGGGATCGTCGGAGCGCGGTAAAACAAGATAGCAATCACGCCACCCACACCTCAGGGAATAACTAACAAAATAATTCATTTAATTGAATGGCATAAAAAACTCGCGTTAGGCTGACGAGCGTCATTAATAACAAAGCCGAGAGCTGTCAGCTTTGTTAATGTCAAGTTTTTTTAATAAACGCTATTTTGATAAGGCCCACGTCATGTTGGAAATTCAACTGTCAAAAGCATAATTGGTCACACGAAAAGACTGAAAGACAGGTAGAGTAATAAGAGACAGAGGCGTCACATATTTTCAATAAAAAATGACTTTTCTCTGAGCGACATCTCATTAAAAGATAAACTTCATGTCCTGTTGAATAATTAAAAAGACATTCGTTAAGATTCACTGACACATCAACGCTTTTATTTCTATTTCATTAACATTATATTGATATTAATATTAGCTTTCTAGAATATTAACCGTTAGTAGTTTGTTTTGTGAATAAATTCTAGTGAATTATTGCCTTTGAATGCAATTAAGCTGAAGTGATAATAATTAAGATAGAGGTTATTTAAATATGGGAGTTTTTACATAATACATCGATTATAGTTAAGCCGTATAACAAGTCTATTTATCGCTGCGGGCAGTAGTTTATCGTTCGTCGACAACTCTTGCGATTAGTTGTCTGTAATTGGTTGTATCGCTTATAGCAATTTATATTCAATGGTTATCTGATTAACAGGAGGAAAACCTATTTCCCGTATCATTAATAATGGCATTAAATTAATATTTACAAGTTAAAAACAAATATACAAAGTATTTTTGTACGTAAGTACTTACATCATTTTTATATCCGAAATCTGTCAACCAATATATTCGAAGGGATCAAATCCGGGTTCAATTACAAACTTTTATTTGTCTTTAATTGAACTGGTCTATTAAAGGAACTTATACATATATTACTGAGTGTTCTCAAAATCGTCTGAGCGTAGTGTAAAATAGATTATGATTGAGAGATATCTGGTACATCACTACTACTTAATTAAACACTGTTCTATAGAATAAAATTCAATAATTGCCACTTATTCGTTGGTGATACTGAACTCTGTTTTTATGGGATGTTTTTTTTTTCTGGTGCCTTTATTTTATTTATTTAAAGCTCTTTCACTATAATATAACAAAGATCTGTTTGTTTATTACATTTTCCTGCTGAACCAATTTAGTTATGAGGTAGTTTCTACCGTCCTTGACAAACGATGATTTTATGTCAGGAAGTTAACATGGGACTGCTATACATAAATTCAACCCAAACGAAAAACGCATCTATAATCACGATGATTTTATGTCAGGAAGTTAACATGGGACTGCTATACATAAATTCAACCCAAACGAAAAACGCATCTATAATCATAAACTCATGAATAAACATGATCCACAGTCAACTAACCAAGTAAACATTCTTGCAACAGAGTGGCTGAGTGTCAGGTGTCGGTTGCCTCTGTCCCGAGCTGACCTATGACCGTGCCGACAGCCGGGTGCCTCTGATTGACTCTCCCCTGTAACCCGTCACGTGATTTTATTGTTTGTAGCGTATTGCGGGTTTTTAGTTGAGTATGAGTTAATTTTTGTCTAAATTCGTTCAGTGGGTTAGATAGGTTAATTCAGAAAGGCTGGCAACATAATTGGTGTCATGAAGTTTTTTTTTTTTTTTTTTAAGGATTTTGAAACAAGCATAGTATAGATACTATGCGTTTAATACTTATAGTGCTAACCTACCAAAAAACGAATTACTATGGAAAGCAGCTGACAGATCTAGGTTCGCGGCTCTTCTTCGGACATTGCCAAAGTTTAGGGCTATAAAGCCTTATCTTTAATTGGATTATCTATTTAAATCCGCATAATGGCGTCTCCTCTTATATGATTTCATGAAAACCTTTTTATATACGTAAACCCTTAACACTTTCGCTACCAGTTCCTGTGGTTTTCCTCATATGTAGCGGAAAGCTACTTCGGCGTAGGCGCCCGCTAGGCGAGTTCTTGGTTGCGAAATAGTTAACTGATAACAGGAAAGAGGACTTTTGTTTTTCTCAATCTGTATGATTATGACCCTTAAATACGTTTAAGAAACTCCAAATGACTATAAAATAATAATAAATAAATAATAATAACAACTTTGTAGGTGTTATTTACTATATTGACTATTGTACACTAGGCCGCCCCTAGATGGTCATTCCAATTTAACGATTGTATCAATGAACTTTATGCGAATAGCGTTACATTGGAATAAATCAATAGAACTATAAAGATGCTAGTCAGATATGTACGACTTTGACATAGTTTCAATAACTCATTGACTGATTTATCTTCGTTTGTTACCCGTGGCGCCATCTAGCGGAAGAGCCGTGAACTACATGCCGTTTGGAGCTTCTGTCGAACTTTTTCATACTTGGTACGAATGTTTCTTCATTTATTTTATTTAGTTGAATATTGATATCGTTGAATAACTAATATAATTATAAGGTTTAGTTTAGGAGTGTGTAGCGTTGTGACTTGCGGATAATCTTCGGCTTGAAGAACTTATAAAGCGATAAGAAAGCGTTGGTGTTCGTGGCGTACCTCTATCACTCTTGAGCGACTACTTGTCAAATAGGAAACAGACTGTAAGAGTGGGAGACCTTAGCACTGAAGAAAATGTAATTTACGGGGTGCCGCAAGGAAGTATGCTTGGACCTACTCTTTTTCTTATTTACATAAACAACCTTTGTCGACTTGTACCAATGAATGGCCAAGTCATAACGTTTGCTGATGATACGGTCTTAATCTTCCAGGATAGCACATGGGACAGCTTAGAAAAAACAGTCCAAGACGGTTTTAACCTAGTTACCGAGTGGTTAGATTATAATCTCCTTACTATAAAACCAAAGTAAAAACCAAGTACATTACGTTTACTATGCGTAACAATACTCAACCTCTTCCTGGTACTGTATCGATTAAAGTCCATTCTTGTTCTGAGGACTGTACGTGTCCCTCGATTGAAAGTACTGATTCGATCAGATATTTAGGTGTAGAGCTGGATAAAAACCTTAACTGGAATACTCACCTTGCAAATGTAACTGGTAGAGTACGGAAACTTATTTTTATATTTAAGAACCTCAGACATGTCTGTGACAGTAAGTTGTTAACTAAAATATACTATGCACTCTGTCAGTCCATTGCATCTTACTGCATCACAGCATGGGGAGGTGCTGCAAAAACTGCATGACTAACACTTGAGCGTGCCCAGCGCGCAGTTTTTAAAGTAATGTCATTTAAAAAAAATTGATATCCGACTCAGACCCTATATAAAGATAGCTCAGTGCTTACAATACGGCAATTGTTTATAAAGAGCTTAATATTATCCCAGCATCAAAAGCAGCCTGACTATTCTCCAACACGCCGCCGACTTGACTTTGTTTATTCTATCCCCACATCCAAGTCAGCGTTTTCCCGTAAATTCCAAAAAAATCTCGGGCCTAAACTATATAATCGTATAAGTAAATACATCAAATTGCGTGACAAGTTTATATGAATGTAGACGCCGGGTATTGGTTATCTTTTTGAATTCACTTAGCTACGACGAGACAGAAAAGCTGATGAACTAAATGGCACTCACATAAACAGATACACACACACACACACACACACACACACTCAAATACACATTCCACTCACGCACACATACTTACTAGTACATAATAGTAGATAAGAATCCTACTAATATTATAAATGCGAAAGTTTAGATGTGTGGATGTTTGTTACTCAATCACGCTTAAACGGCTGAACCGATTTGAATGAAATTTTGCACGAAGATAGTTTATAGCATGGATTAAAATATAGGATAGTTTTTATACCTGGTCCACACGGAAGAAGTCGCGGGCGGAAGCTAGTTAGTAAATATATTTGAAAGTAGAATATTAAGTTTGCTCAAATGCATCTGTCTTTTTTGCATATATACGAGGACTACTTGTTTACGCATAAGCTAACTCAATAGTCATGGTCGAGATTATTGAATGTGGCCGACTTGTTATGGAGCTGTCATCGGAATTAGTATCTCAGGCCGCGGACGGTGGAGTTGCTTTTGAATGGACTGCTTTGATGCGGTTCGGCCAACTCAAATAATCTCAATTACCTACCTACATTGTTGATTTATCTAACTTACCATAAAATAGTCTAAACTTATGATCCACAGCCTAAAATAATCTTACGAAATTAAATAAAATCACAGCTCATATTATGTAAAAACATTACATAAGTATATCAATTCTACCTGTTGATGTTGGCTGACGTATCTTACTTCACCTTAGTAAAGGACTTCATTCTGCACCAATAATGTAAATTACAACGAGATAACTGTGTGACTAGGTTCAACTACACTCTGTTGTGCAATTAACTTCTGTTGTAACAAAATAAAGTTTTATTTTTTATTTATTTATTTATTTATAACTACTATATATTTTTCATCCTATATATTGACTGGAGACTTTAAAGGTACTGGTACACATGCTGTTGTAGCATGCTTGTTTGAGCATGATCAATTATTATATATGCAATGCAATTATTAGGACGACCGGTTAGCCTAGTGGGTAGTGACGCTGCCTACGAAGCTGAAGGTCCTGGGTTCGAATCCCGGTAAGGGCAAATATTTCTGTGATGAGCATAAATATTTGTTTCTGAGTCATGGATGTTTTTCTATGTATTTAAGTATTTATATCTATTATATATATCGTCGTCTAGTACCCATAACACAAGCCTTACTGAGCTTACTATGGGACTAGGTCGATTTGTGTAAGATTGTCCCCTTATATTTATTTATTATTTATATGCAAATAGCATGCTACTTACTAGCAACTTTACATTTACACATGCTATTTGCTCGAAACTAGCATGCTTCCGTGCTACCAAAGAGCATTTGTAATAGGTTTAATATTATCGGATTATAACTATTGATACTTATGGTTTATAAAATCAGTCTAACTTTTTAAACTGATATTTGAAAGAAGAAAGAAAGAAATAAGCTTATTTCGCCAATATAGAGAATACAACAATAACATACATTTTGACGTTTCGTTTCATTTGCTTATGAGTCTCTAGTTTTATTTATATTTTTTACCGCAAAATAAAATGCAGCTGCTTTTATTTCATGATTTCAAAATGTAATTTTATCCGGGCCGAAAATCGTTTGTATGTCTGTCCCGCTGTTCTCCTCTATAGGTCGCATTTCTCAACCAAATCGCATGAAATTTAACAAGAATAAGAAGAAGTAATTTGACCTTGGAGCGTATTTAAGTAGCTTTTGACAGATAACAAATCGTAAAACGCTCATAATACTAAATTTTCACAGATGATGTATTTCTCTTTCCGCTATAACAACAAATACAAAAAGCAGAATAAAATATTTAAGAACTTGAAAAATTGGTTGTTGCCCTCATCAGGCGCTGGGTCTCAAAATGTATGGGAAAACTAAAATCCGACTCGCACTTGACCAAAATTCTACTTGATATTACCTCAAAATCGATGTTGACAGCTAAACAAAATGGGTGCATCACAAAATGGATGCCTTTCCAAGATGGCGGGTAATCTGAGCAAAATAAGCAATTATTATTAGCATAAACATAAGGTGGCTTTACATCTGTTGAATTATTGATGCGATTAGAGGGGTACGGTTGAGTTGCCAGGTTAGGGTACCTTGTTTTGGTCAATTTAAATGCCTAAAAGGTTTACACGGGACTAGTCATCAATTCGATATAATAAATATAACGAGTTCATACATAGATTCACGCCTTTATTCCCAAAAGGGGTAGACAGAGCACGTTAAACTTATGTTCCAGTGACACTTTTAGCATAACTATACCCACAGTTAAAAGATCGACAAAATGTGATATCTGATTATTTTTATTCAATGGTATCAGGTCAGTACCTACCTTTAACAGTTTACGTAATACTAATTTGAGGTTTTATTCGAAAGGAAATAAGGCATTTGAACAGCGTTTGGTATTACGTCATTAATCATTATTCAACATAAAATTTGAACTTTTATAACACACATTTCTTCAAAAATAAAATAATTACACGTTTGAATATTTTCTAAGTATTAAATAGTAGTTAAAACGATTACCATGCAGAACCCGTTCCGATATTTAAATTCACAATTAATTTAAAATAGAATTAATGCGATCCTTCATTCAATATTTGTAACAAGGGTTCCCTTCAACATACAAGGGGAATTACCTTTATTGTGGCCCTCAAATGAAGTGTAAATTCAGTGAACGGGACCGGAAACTTGACAATGACCGAATGGTTGAACGATAAAGATCTCGAACGCATTCAATCAAATTATGCAAACCCATTCTCATGTAGTTGTGACAACTTGGGTGTACATTGTGGTGTTGAATTTCAAACGGGTTATCTGCCATCTGTATTCAAAATTGCTTTGCATTTTTTAGCGTATCGTGTTTGTCATAGTTATTTGTATTATTTAAGTTGGTTTGGCGTGTGAAAGGATGTTAATTTACTATATTAGCTATTCGTGTCATATTATTTTGCGAAAGAAGTCCACGATTCGCACAGCGCGTTTTTGGAACGCGGTTTTAATAAGACGGACCCAATAAAGCGGACAAATTGCGTGGTAGCCTGGGGAAAATCCAAACGAAACCTCCGGCACGACCACGCGGTGGCGGTTTAAATACTGAATGCTCCACGAGTTTGCATTCCAGTGATCTTGGTTGAACGGTTTCAACCGAATCTGGGGTGTAAGTGGTGTCGTGCTACTGGAGTTTTGTCACTGGTTCGCTGAGAGCTGAGAAGAGTCCAGTAAGAAACTCAGCTAGGCCCGACCTGTGTCGGACTGACTATACCCGGTATGCGGCGGTACCGATACCCGGCCGAATCGGGACTGAATTACGTAAGTCATAAACGCTATTTTAATATAACTGCCATTACTCTTCAGGGGCGGCTTATACCCAGTAGTGTACGTTTTTCGGCTAATGTGATGATGTTAGTGATGAAATTGATAATCTAGAAACTATGCAAACCAAACTGTGTTTTAATTTTCATATTAAACAGTGCGCGAACCCGCCCAGAACTTGTAGTTCTAAACAATGAAAACGGATAGCCTATTTTGCATGGATTCTTAACAAAATCTTATCTTTGTGGTTTATGTACCACATTCAATGTATTTATAAATGTAGTAAAAAAATCATTATTAGCAGTTTGTGCTTATCAAAAGTTGTAACAGACAAATGCGTCTACTATTATTAGACGGAACGTGCAAAGTTTAAATCACTAGTATTTGCCACGCGCACAGTTTTACAGCTGAGGCTGTGTGGAAGCAAACGCGAGTAAATTACCAAAATGATATCAATTTAATACGCATAAGCAAATATAACCCCAAGCCTACAAGCTATGTGCTACGCTCAGTGTGATTTATCTGTAATGTTTACGTTTATGAACATGTTTATGCAATCACATGAGTTGTTTAAAGCATCATTTAGCGAGCGACGTTACAACGTGTCAGGACTCCATTAGCATAGGTCAATTAGTAGTATTACGACGTTAGCTCAATATGCTGTCACTAGGAGCTATGTCAGCTGAGAAAGAAAAAAAAACAAAAACTAACAATGTGTATGTTGTAGTTTGCCTAACATAGTGTTGTCTTTTGTTTTAGATCTTTCAACCGGTCAAATCACCCTTTGGACAAGTTTCTTCAAAACACCTTCGTGTAGCTTCCAACCTTGACGCTGGCATAATTGTCCCACTGGACAGGAGCCATTAAAATAGGAAAATTAAATATATAAATAATATAATTCAAAAACAAAGTTATAACCGACTTCAACTCAGTACCCAAATCGCTTTAAGTGTGCCTATAAAATATGAAGAGTTCCCTCGACTTCTCCAGGATCATATCATCATATCCTGACCTGATGACCATGGGACCACCTGGGAAGGAAACCCTTTCTAACGAAAAAATAATCAAATCAAATCAAAATCAAAAATATTTATTCCGGACAACCCATTTTTTGTTAGAAATTACAGTATTGATTTATGCCTAGGGTTAAAATTTATAGCGTACTCAAGATGTTGTTTGAGCTGCCGCGGCTGCGGTTGAGGAGCGAGGTACTTCGTTTTCTCATGATAGCGTAAAAGCAGTCTAACAGCATCAGCGAACATAGCCGAAACACTTCAATACTGCGGAAGCCCAAACAGCATCCTGAGTGCATCATTATACTGGAATGATGGATAATGGATAATGTTCCAAACCGGTCTAGGCTTTTTCGAGTGATCAGGGAACATGCATAAAAAGATTCCGACGAATTGGGAGCCTCCTTTTTTGAACTCGGTTAAAACCAACAACCAACTGACAAGCTGTCGACTTTCATGAAGGAGAAGATCTGGCCGTGGGGTGTTGTTTTCCGATGATTTCGAGGCCGGCTATTTGACACCCAGAACTTGCGCCGCGCGTCGCCGTCTTAAGAGTCCGCAGTAAGCTCGATTCTTCATACAAACGTAGTTACGCTCTCATTTTAAAACTACGTGTTGGATTGTAACGAAACTTTGCGTGCACAATGACATGAGGAATATCTATATCTGTAATTCGTTTATGTAGCTTCAGATACAGTTCTTGAATATTACCTACATTAACCAGATACCATAGTAAAAAGAATACAGCGAATTTAAGTTTTTCATACAAAACTTGTTTTTGCTGTATTTCTTTTGTTTTATAAACTGGAGCCATATAAAGTAATTAGAGACATAGATATACCACATGACATTGTCTATGCAAAGTTCCGTCACAATCCAAAACGTAGTTTTAAAATGAGAGTGTAACTACGTTTGTATGGGAAGGTGAAATTCGGCCGAGCTTACTGCAGACTCTTAACGTGTTAATGTGTTCTATTTTAAGGTTTGTACATACATACCAATGTATGTTAGTCTGTAAGGTGTTTGTAAATATATATATATATATATATATATATATATATATATATACTTAAAAAGTGTCTAGGCCTCTAGGTCATCCCTAATATGTATTTTCAAACTACGCTATTGGCTTATTTGACTAATGTTCTCTTTACCACATAAGTCTCGCTCTCCTTCTCTTTCTTTCTCCTCTATTTCACTCTCTATATTGTAGCAACTGAAATTTACATAGTGTATGTAAACCAAATTATGGGGGATTTTCGCTAAAGGACACATGACAAATTAGCACCATCATTGGGTGTTAAATAAACGCTACCATCATACAGAAAACTCTTTTTTAAGCTATTGTGAACATGATTCGATTATTTACTGCATTACATATAACACGGCATTAAGGTAAATAATTTCAAAACATTGCAGTAAATATTTAAGTCAGTAAAACGGTTGCAATAATTTTAAGAACCAGCAGTAATGTCTGCCATAACTTCGGTAAATTAACGTTGCTATAAAACAAGGAAATATGGACCAGAGAACAATTTAGAACGATTTATGTCCACATAACTCAGTGCACATGGTTGCAACAGTCAATGATTTGCTGCTTACGTTATTTTGTTGCGAGTTATGTACTAGCACATACAATTAGTCCTGGATTCTTCGTGAAATTACATGAGACATAAGACGAAGATCATGTCAAATACCCATGTAGTACCAACTCCCATTTCAATCGGACACTTTACACTCGAAGTTGTAGACGATTATGTATACCTAGGACAAACTATCCAGTTAGGTAGGTCCAACTTCGAGAAAGAGGTCAATCGTCGAATCCGACTCGGCTGGGCAGCGTTCGGGAAGCTACGGCACATCTTTTCGTCCAATATTCCGCAGTGTCTCAAGACGAGAGTCTTTGACCAGTGTGTGTTGCCAGTGATGACGTATGGCACCGAAACGTGGTCGCTTACTATGGGCCTCATAAGAAGGCTCAAAGTCACCCAAAGGGCTATGGCTCTCCATATTAGGTTATGTTGGGAGTTTCTCTGCGTGACCGCATCAGAAATGAGGCTATCCGCAGCAGAACCAAGGTAACCGATATAGCCCTCCGAATCGCTAAACTTAAGTGGCAGTGGGCGGGGCGCATAGCACGAAGAATCGATGGCCGTTGGGGCGGAAAGGTTCTCGAGTGGCGACCACGAACCGGAAGGCGCGGCGTGGGTAGGCCCCCCGCAAGGTGGACTGATGACCTGGTAAAGGTTGCTGGAGTCCGCTGGATGCGGATGGCACAGGACCGGTCACTTTGGCACTCTTTGGGGGAGGCCTATGTCCAGCAGTGGACGTCTTTCGGCTGATATGATGATGATGATGACTTCGTGAAATGGGTTCCTAAGTGCACACTATCACGTCCATGTGTTATTTTACGGTTTATTTAGAACTAGCTTCTGTCTGCGACTCCGTCCGCGTGCAACTCGTTTATATCGCACCTCTTTACAAACTTACCCCTTTAGGGGTTGATTATCAGGGTAAAAACTGTCTTATGTCCCCGGGACTCAAACTAATTTCATCCAAATCAGTAGGTTTAAGCGTGAAGAGGTACCGTAGAACTGTACAACTTTGCCCGCTTTTTGCAGTCTTTCACTTTTTTTTCTAGTTTGTTGGTCCATATTGTATAACTTATCTGTGGCAAGAACACATTGAAATACTCTTCTTTGTGTGAGTGAGCAAACCATAGTCGAAATAAGTTTCTTTACTGTAGAAAATGAGTTAAACAGGCGGGCCTAAAAAATTAAAAAAAATCAAGATTGCCCACTTTTACTTACAATCTCTTAACTCCACGATTATCAACTTTATGGTCATGACTCAGTCTATAATCCAGAATAAACATAGCATAGTTTAATCGTATAGGTATTAAGTCATTTAAGTTCAGTATTGCACCTCCAAACTTATGTGGACACTCATATAAAAAAAATTGAGATTTTTCATACAAAATCCTAAATATGCTAGGGTTGTCAATTTTCACTTTTACCCAACTACGACTTAACGAGGTGTAAGTATAAGGTCAATTGATATAATGTAATTATTTAGGGTGAAAATAAGAGACTACGGTCGTCTACATAAAGCGGTTGTTTCTTATATTTCCACTTAAATTAGCAAAATTACTTTAAACAACGTTGCATGGTAAATGCCTCCTCGCAAGTCAATAATAAACATACCTACTAGTGGCAACCCTAACGGTAAAAATGTGCTGGGCAATTTTGTGAAAAGTGATACGTAAATACGATCATAAGATTGCCTACGATCATAATTACAAAAGTAATGCATATAACGTGTTGAAGCTTCGTCTACATCGTTTCTAAGCTGCATACCGATTTTTTTTTAACTTTTTTGGCCCGCCAAAAAACACGTCCTCAATTGAAGTTAGACACACGTCAACCAATAGGTCAGTGTTGCCAGCAATATGATTAGCTATAAACCACAGATTGAAAAGGGAGGTGTATCTGTTACTAGTTTTATGATATTTCGTTTCTACTGAAATGTGATGCGGTGGGCAAAGCTATGTTGAAAAGGCAAAGTTGTACAGTTCTACGGTAACAGACAGACATACAGACAGACAGACAAACAGACACACTTTCGCATTTATAATATTAGACATTCACAGCTGTTACAGTGTACACAAAAATTGGAATAGCTCGAATACTACGAGAGAGTCAATCAAATAAAGCCTTTTGTGATGATTATTCTCATCTGCTCCTCTTTAAGCAAGATGACTCAAAGCATACTTCAGATACCAGATCAGGTTTTCTTAGACGGTTTTGCTGCTTAGGGTGCTCGTATCTAGGGTCTAGTCATATTCCATATGAACCTATTTAGTGCAAGTGTTCCTTCAGTGCCGACTCTTGTTTGGGATTTTTCGGCTGAAGTAGGGAAATAGTTTAGGCAACTTTTTGTATATCATAAATTACGCTAACTGTTATTAGCTCACTGTCAAGCTACTGTGTAGTATGTAAGCTGCCGATCTTCCTATAAATATAAATAAAATAAATATTCGAGCGCCCATAGACGAAACCGATGTCAGCTCAAGAATATTACCTACATTAACCATTAACCTGCTTTTCCGTAGACTAAATGTAATGACGTTGCCTTCATTGTATCTCTATGAAATAGGGCTATTTCTCAAGAGCAATATGAGTTTGTTCAGAAATGCATCAGTTACAAACATCACTGTCGGCGTGGTGCTGACTTGAACTATCCTCTAGACTCAAAGACAGCTTGTTACCAGAAAAATATTTTATTAGTCGTAACGGTAGTCGGTACGGTATATAGTAGTCTTTGACATAGTGAAATTATATTGTACTTTAAGATTAGACAATCCTTATCCTTACTAATATTATAAATGCGAAAGTGTGTGTGTGTGTGTTCGTTTGTCCTTCTTTGACGTCGCAACGGGGCGTCGTATTAATATGTTTTTTTGTATGGAGATAGTTTAGAGGCTGGAGAGTGACATAAGCTACTTTTACTGGGAAAACATCTAATTCCCACGGGAAAATTTCAATATGTTATATTATCCTATAACCACGCGGGCGAAGCCGCGGGCATCAGCTAGTGTTTTAGATAATAGCATGAAGTCTATAAGTAAAATTTGCTTGCTTCTTTAAGCAAAATGTACTCACATATCAATATACGCCAACAAATGACCGCTACATTTTTGCAAATAAGTATTCTTATTCTTATAATGTGCTACGCATGCCTTTGCTCCCAAACCGTTTCACAGGTACGTAGTTACTGGCCCTTTTCACCATCTTTTTAATTGTCACCTGACGTTTGACAATTCGACGTTCACTGCTGGGTCGATGAGTACCAATGCTGTCCAGCAATCGCCTTTTTTATGTCAATGTGAAACAAAGCATTGTTGGATTTTTTTCTTTAAACACTAGAACTTTAGATCTATAGTTTCAATTATGAATTACTTGTAGAGCAAATCACGAATTTTTTTATGGGGAAATGCACATCTATGATCCAGGAACTTCACATAAGCTATATGCCGGTTAAAACTGGAAGCTCTAATTTTATGTACTAATTCTATCCAATCATCAATTTTAAATTACGATTTTGGATTACAATACTGCTTTTTGTGCATTTTTTCGTACAGGTTGTAAGTTTGTCTATCTCGTATTCCTACCTACTTTCCTCTCAATTGCTCATAGGATAATTCGAAAAGATCCCTTATAGATATAAGTTCGCCTTCGTACTTGGATCTTGGGTAGGCGGAGCACATGAAATTTATGTCACAGTGCCACTTTTAGCATATTGATGTGATATCGAGTGATAGGTTGCTCACAACACACTTCCACCTTGTGTGACATGTATTTGCTTAAACATGTTATTGTGTACATACCATTAAAGTGCTCACGCACATACATACATAAATCTATGTAATACTAGCTACCTATAAAATCAATAAGTGGGGAACTAAAAGAGACACATGTCTCCGATTATTATCAGTACAATAAAAGGCGAAATTTAGTGACCACTACAACGATACCAGGCTAATTACAAGGCTGATTTATAAAACGCTGTAAGTTATAAGCGGAGAGCAGAATACAGAATTCAGCAACACATTGACACACATTTTGACACTGCGCGGCGCGCGGGCGAGGACGGACTTAAGTGGTCTACCTATAAAAATGTAATTAAACAAAACTTGAGATGGTAACAATTTCATGAGATCACTTGGTGAGACTCAGGTGATGAGACAGTACCACATTATTACAGTATACAGTTCAGTTTTTAAATCAGTATACGATTTTGTGGTTCACTAATGTTAGACCAAACAACTTTTGGCCAAATGTTTCATTTGACAAAAGTTTCATTTGACCTAATGCATTTTTTTCTTAAATAGAAAGCTTTATAGGATTATTATAAAACAAACCTAACCTAACCTAATGACTTCTATTTGATGATATTCAAAGAATAGCCGAAAATACCACTATTTTGACGAAAAATGCATTAGGTCAAATGAAACATTTGTCAAATGATACATTTGGCAAGAGACAGGACCCCCGATTTTGTATGTCGACACAAAGTTACACTTTATATTTGGTCATTTTTACTACTCGCCTATCACACTATTTTATTTATTCGATATTATTTGCAAGCTTTATTTATTTATTATTATTTTTCTATTAATATTTCACATCGTGACCCGAGGTACCATTAGCAGAATAATATCAGTGCTTGCTCACACGAGCAAAGCAAAACTGAGCTAGTCGGTACCTTTCTGGCATTATTGCAACGCACAATGTCTTTAATTTGATTCACAATTCTTTTTTTTCGTAATACAATTGTTTTACTTGTTCTTTTATCTTTGTTCTCTCTGTTTCTTTTTTTGTGTATTTTTTATTTATTTTGTTGCAAAATGCTAAATAAATAATTTATCTATCTATCATGTAGTTTAATGTTTCGAAAACGAAAACATAATATGGGGAGAACCCTGTGCTTTTATTTTCAGATGTAAATAAAAAAATGCAATAAGATTTATTACGGCATTTGAATTAAAAATGGAATGCCAATTTTAATTTAAGGCTAATAATATCATGCACGCACAATATGCTAAACATACTTTGGGATAATGAAGCTTGTACCGAAGCGGTAGCCATGCGGCTGTCAAGCGGCGATCTTGGGTTCGAACCCCGGCTCATACTCGTGACCAATGAGTTTTTACGTAAGGAATATTTACCGTTAGTTTTTCGGTAACGAAAGACACCGTGAGGAAACCGGTCCAATTCCAATAAGTTCTAGTTTTCCCTCTGGTTTAGAACGTCAGATGGCAGTCGCTTTCATAAAACTAGTGCCTATGCCAAATCTTGGTATAAGGTGTCAGAGCGGACCCCGGTCTCCTTTAGGGCACAACCGGGAATAACGCTAGGAGGATCATGACTTGGTATAAATCGCTTGCAGCTCTTACTATGGACTGAAGTACTACTGTCAATTCAAACCATTTATTACAAAAAAATCGCCCCCTGTCACACGACGCTCAAGGACCTTTTACATGTTCCATTAATTATCACAAAGAAAGGTATCTATTAACTCTAATGATATCATGTCTTAATTACTTGATTGTCCGTGACATTCCACTTTTCATAAGAATTTCATGGAAATTACAGTAGCCCTTGATTAGTTTAAGAAATATTTAAACGCAAGAAATTATAGCTTTAGTCAAAAGTATACATTGTTAGAAATCCTCTTTATTAACCCGAATATAACTCCATTGGAAAATCTATAACATTTTTGTTTTTTACAACGGACAAGTAATATATTTTTTATTGAGCAAATCATATTTTTAGACGTATGGTTCATAAAAAACTTCCAGTACAATGATAAAGCAGCTTGTGAGTATGCAAGTAGTGTATACTTATGTATATATTTATTTGTGTATGTATTTATTTTATATACGTTTATCTATTTGTGTAAATATGTAGTATATAGGAGTACCGTAATGTTATTTTTTACAAGGTTTTATTTAGTTTCACCCGTCCCGTTGTCTGTCTGTCTGTCTGTCTGTAATCAAATCTTGCAAGTTAAATTTGATACACTTCCCGGTTTCCGATTGAGCTGAAATTTTGCATACATGTATAAATTGCGTGACAATGCAATATTATGATGACGTGGAGCTGATCTGATGATGGAGCTGGAAGGTGGCCATAGGAACTCCGTAATAAAACCACATAACCCCATCGAGTTTGAGCTTGTTAGAATCGTCTCAATGAGTAGTTGATGACGGTATACAGAAAAGTACAGTCGGCAATAAAAGCTTGTACCAAAAATGTCATTTTTGACAGAAACTTATTTTAGTTGTTATTTGCACTGTCCACAATCTTTTCCGCTTTGCCTTAAAGTTTGACTGGTAGAGAATGCCATACGGCATTAAGACCGCCTTTTTTACGATACGTTTTTCTTTTGTGCAATTAAGTGTTTACTACTACTACTACCTACTACTAAAGTATTATGAATATAGTCACCATCTTGAATAATAGGTATATAAAATAATTGGTCGTTTGCTCCGTCTCCAAGAAAACTACATTTCAACGAAAGTGAACACTGTATCTTTGTCAGTTCACATTCATAATTATATTCTGTCATTATTTATTCCGACCACAAAAATAACACTTTGCTAATTACATCCGAGAATACAATTATTAAAAGGAAGCCAACTTTAACAGACAATACGCTTGGCAATGTCATATAATTACACTTGCATACAAATGTCAGCATTAAGTAATTACATTATAATTTAAACCTCACCGACAATGACAACATCTGGGTCAATTGTTATTTTGACAATAACTATATAATGAGTTTTTTAATTGTTATGACACTCGTACGAGTATGATATCATAATATCAAGGATTGTCTAGATCTATGAGCTAAATATCACACTGTGATGCATAATCCGCAACCGCATCACCCCGCAGCACCGCATGCTGTTGGTTTTTTAACTAGGCTCAACCTAACTATCAGTTTAGGGGTGCGCGAAATCGGCAACTGTGGTTGCCACAAGCAAGTGAGTGGATAGCAATTCAAGCATAATTAACAGCAACATTGACAAAATGTCATGTAAATAACAACAGGAAATCGGATATTGATAAATCTTGAAACTCATTTAAAAATGAAGGCAGTAATTACTATAATTGAACTGAACGGACGGACGTAAATATTATTAATACGATGTTTCCGTTTAACGAACTTAATGTGGCTGTGGTAGCCGCTTCAAAAGGTGCGAAATATTTCATTGCATAACACAGCGTAAAATGATACTAGTTGTGCTTATCTCGACAAAGTAATCGTACTTAATACTGAACGTTAAATATGAAAATGAACAGCTAAGAGATTTCGACTCTGTAAAACATCAGATAACTCTCCAAATTATGAAATAATTGGCCCAAACATACACCAGCCCACCAACGTTGGCCAAACTTTTCTCATATGTCACCGCGCGGCGACATAACTCATTCGGCACTAATCCGAGAACAAACGACTGGCTCCCGCGACGCTGTCTGTCACGAGAACAAATCTAAGGGAGCCGTTCCAACTATCACACCGACTTGAATTTATTCGCATTTACAATTTCATTTGGTCGTGTTGATTATTTTCGGTCGCCATTTGGTCTGAAAACATCGCCATTATTTCTAAAGGAAAGCACAGCTTGGATTGTAATGATCATCTAGAATTGGTATCACAGTATCATTATTTCTAAGTAAGGCTCAAACGTCTTACTGATTATACCTTTCTTAGAATCATAAAATACTATGGTGGCTTCGTGACGAGAATTGTGTTTAATAGCTAGAAATCTTATGAACTATTATGTTCGAACTCTGTAGTTATATCCAGACCTCTCTCTGTAATTATGTTGTTTTGTTTTCATCCTTATTTTGATTATTAGTACCTAATTTTATTTATAAAAGTACCTTTTTACTTCCAAACCCCACTAAGTATTTATTGTAATGTAAATGTCCAATGTTCAACTATTGATTTATTTTTTTGCACATAGAATTTTGTCTCAAACCTACAGCTTAGTCACCATTTCATGCTTAAATGATTTTGACAGTTCTATATTTACTAACGACGTTCGCTTGCCAATGTTTCTTATTGCTTAACACAGTCGTATGTCTTGTATTTTTGTATAGACTATTTGTTAATTACCAGAATTTGAAAAAAAAACCTATCGCACATAATATAACTATACCCAAAACGTCTATACGATTTTGACGATTGAAATGAGCAATTGAGTTTAAGCGAATTGAAATCAGTAAGTTATGTCTGCCGAAATAAAAATTGCGACTGTTAAAACGTAGTTTATGTCTTCCAAGATGACCTTAAGTCCCACAAAGCATGACAGAGCCATATATCATAGTAAAGCCGTGTGAGAGAACAAATAAAAAGCGCAATTTAGTCATCAGCGGATCTAATCAGTCGGCAGCGCAATTTGGACTAGCCCCGCTGCACAGGATACAATATTTTATGTTGACAGACATAACAGCGTTTATACGAGCGTTTATTCTTTATGTGTCCCGTATTTTATTCGCTTTATGACGGTCGTTGACAATCTTGATCATACCAGTCACGTCTACATTTGTCACGGGATTACCATCCGTAGCCTCTCGACGTTAAGGATTATTAATATTTTCTTCATGTGCAAGTTTAAATTGGTCTTTCGTATAATAGTCGTGGATGCCGGTTGTGTGTTTGTTAGTATTTTATTTCGGGGCGTTCTCGCGTCATAAAATAATGGCGTAATGCACGCTCATAAATCAATTTTCCTTTGAACGATGACGTTTATAATGAAGGTCGGTAGTTTTGAATTAGTATTTTTTTTTCTGTGGTACGAACGTGATTATTATCGTTGTTTATGGACGGCAGTGTTTCTCTCCTCGTATCGGATTGGACTCCACGAAGCTTTATTTTTATATTTATTTCACTTTAATAGCTGGCTTGATTAATAGTTAAGGTTGTGGCTATAATCTGTATTTGTTACTATTTCTGAATATAAATTATTGTTTCGTTGACTGGAGTGCCACCTACTACGTCAATCAGAAATCGTCAAGTATTTACAGTTTAAACCTACCAGAGTACAGTAAGTCTTATGGGTACAACTTTTATTTTATACGCTCATTGGCAAGATCTAGAAGATCACAAAATGTACCTAACAATTCTGTATCTTACATCCTACCTATGTTCTACAATAAACATTATTGTCTGATTCTGATTAATTCACAACAACTACATACTATAGTTCAGCTTAAATGCGAGTCACTGAGGTAACGAAGTAAATCCTACTGTTGTTCGAAAAAAAATGTGCTGCAAACAACCCAGGGAGGTAGATTTTTATCTACAACCAAATATACATCTCATATCGTGACTAGTATTAAGTACCTACTCACGGATTATGTTTATGTAACTAAGTGAGTTTTTTTTTGTTTAATACGCCTTAAAATTTTATATAACATCGGTCTCTAGACAAAACCTGCAATATTTACCAACTTAAACCATTCGTTTCAATTGTTCACACAAAGGTTATTTTCTTGAAAACGTGCACAGGAACAACCGAAACCCTCTGACCTTAAACGCCATTTATAAAACACGAAAACAAATGAAAATTGAATTGAAACAAGCCTGTTAAATAAAACAGGAAGGGTCCAAGGCACTTCTCACCACGTACGGACTGATAAATACTTAATAACCCTCCTACTATGTTTTTTTTTGAGAATTCACGAAGGGTTTGTGGGGTGTTTTTTACCAATAGTAGCTATAGTTTTATGACAGTTATTTAATAAAATAATGTCATCTTTATACGAGTAAGAATTCACTGTGTATTCATAGGGCCCACATACAGTGGATAAATATAATAATATACAAATATGAAAAGAAAAGTTCGACTCAGATGACTTCTAACCGTTTTGGGATCATTTGAAGTAATTTAAGCTAGGAAATGAGCGATGTAATGGTGAGACAATTAAACAATAAAGACATAAAAAATAACGATGTTCAATTCTTCTAGAAAGTTACATATCACAGAATGACAATTAAATATTGTCCTGCACTATATTATCTTGACAATGAATTAAAATTGTATCATTACATCCACGCATCAAAAGATCCATTACCAACGTCAATGACTCATAACTCGCCACCATTCATCATCATCTCTTTTTCTAAAAATGACACAAAATACGAGCACGCGATCCGAGCGGAACATGGTACAGGGGCCTGTTCATAAATCTTCATTGCGTCCCGATGACACGCCGCGACACTTCTCTCTGCTACCGCGCTACCGAAACACTCCACGTCACTAACAACTTACGTTACACCATATTTTTCATCCAAAACTGAACCCTACGCTTCTACATTAAAGCCGGAATTCCCTTAGTTAAACAGAAATGGAACCCCGTCACAATTCCCAACATGAATAACTTTCCAAAGATGGAGCTTGCAAAGGATTTTGAATCGAACGCTTAAAATGTTAAGGTTGGATTCTAACTGTTTTTGCTTAACTGGAACTTTGTTCTTTTCGTTAGATTTGTCATTGTCTGAAACGAGAATGTCGTTAGGGAGATTTTAATTCATAAGCAATATTCAGCTTTACTGTGAGACTTTATGGTTCAGAATGGGATGGAGAGGAAGTTTGTGAGTGGCAACAACATTATCCCTCTGTGACAAGCAACGTCAGGTTGTCGATCATTATAATATATGTGCCGTGCTGTCAGCTGTCTTAACACATGAATGATTCACTCCGTGATAAATTTTAGCTCATGATTACATTTCATACACACGTCAATGTGTCTGTTTACGTAATTACGGACTGTATATTTGAGGCTTTCAGTGGGTTTTACGGTGAAGGTGGACGGTTGGGAGCCGGAGGCGCGATCGTTATTTTGACAGCACTCTGTACATGAATAGGATTAAGTTATTGATGTAACGGTAAGGAATAAGTCTGTGATAAGTTTCAGTATTTAGTGACGCTTTAGTCGTATCGTACGCATTTTTTGTACCCTTGAAACAGAATCCTACTCAGTTTTACTTAAATGCTTAAGTAAAACAATAGTATTATTTCTTGCTACTGATAGATACCTAACTGCTAGTGATAGGTAAATCAGATTGGGGTTTTAAGTAAGATATATCACATTTAAAACATGTATAAGCATGACCTGTTGAATTCTTGAATCGTATTCTGGACAAAAACGTATGCATACATTTTGCTGCAGTCAAAATTATCAAATGTTACTTACTATATTAATCAGTGAATAATATCAGCCCCCAAGCGTTGGGTAATCCGGCATAATTCGCCGTGGCGTGCCGTGATAGATCGTGGTTAATAAACTTATGAGATATGATGGGCCGTGAGATGAGAATGATGGCGTGCGGGAAATGTTTATGGCTAAAAGGATGTGTGGCGTGGGTTCAAAGTTCAGAATTGGAGATCAGGAGAACAAGGGCCTAATAGTTCCTTGAAACGTAGTAGATTTTGCTATTATTTCTACTTAATTGTTATATGAAGGTAGTTTTACTTACAAAGAGTACTTACTTACGTTTTTATTTCGTTAGGTTGTCAATAATGGGAAGGTACGTACAATATTTCGATTATTGGTTTAATAGAGAGTTATTCATAATACGGGTACCTGTTGGGTTACTGTTTTTATTCTGGACTTGTCTCTTTAAACCTCACTTTGAGTGATTCTTTATACTTATTTTTATATTATTGGAAAAGAAGTACTCTCCTAGGAAGAACAACCATAAGATTTTATCAGAACGCATTCCGTGTCTGACTCTGCGATCGATACAGAAGCCAGCGTCAATCAAGATGCTCGGGCGCATGCATCAAAGTCGAGGCGGGGCTATCTGCGCAGCTGTGGTTACGCTGGAGCGACAAGAAAATGTTTGGTGCAGAAATTGGAATATATTGGTACCATTTCAGTGCTTTATCTATTTAAATTGGAATATATTGGTACCATTTCAGTGCTTTATTTATTTAAAATCCTGACGACTTTCATTATTTTTTACGGTATTGTTAACTAGACCTTTTGGATGTGATCATTTAAAAGATCACGAATAACTTCGACTGTATGACGAGTAGTTAAAGTAATCAAGCATAAAAAGTGTTGTTTCTATTAAATAATAACTTAAGTTATTTAGTGAGTACTTAGGCATAGTCTGGCCGTTTGAAACCACTTATTACGAGTACCGCAGTTCAAGAAGAAGAAGAATTACAATTTAAAAAATTAATTAACGAATTTTCGAATGATTTTACTGCGTATAAGACAGCGTATTAAAATTAGTTTCAGTAATCTGATGCAATTAATCTGTGATGATCTGATAATTTTGTCTAATTCCTTTCAAATTATCATTATTATCAATAGCAAAAAAAGTGAAACGATATAAAACATTGTCTTGACATTTAACAAAAATATTTCAAGCATTCGTCTGAGTCACATGCCTCGAACCAACTCAGGAGCCAAGATGAGGAATGCGATACAGTGATGCAAGTATTGTCTCCCGTGATGCAAGAACACTGTACAAGGAATGATAGACTGTACGTCCTTTTAAGATATATAGCGTTTTAAATGATTGCTGTAGTTTTTGTTATACCGTTAAAGGGTAGATAGTGTTTATGTTTATGCCTGGAGAGGGCTTGGACTGGTTTATAGTAGTTGTTATTGCAGGAAGAAAGGTCTTTATTACAGTGTAAGCTGCTTAAAGTATTGCAACCTGCTAATCTAATCAAATGGTATTCAATGTATAGTAGGTAGTAATTTATTGTAGGTAAAATATGAAACTATGTTATTTGATTTTAAAGAACCCCCTCGAATATTTACCAATTGATGACTTTCTGAAACTCGCTGGCACGGATTGAAAGTCGAATCGAAGTCGAATAATCCTAAAAAAACAAATATCTAAAACAAATATCCCAATATCAAAGGTTAAAGCAATGCACAAATCAACGCCCCTAACAAATGCAGCGATCACGATACAAATAGCGGCGATATAAAACAGTGTCCCAATTATTTGGGACAATTCATTAGAGGGGCTCGGGGCTCTCCGATTGGCGCGATTCGTCACGCCGCTCGACAGATGGGTATCTAGCGTGGAGTGCCGGGAAGAAATGGTCCCACTAAATCAACCGACGGCCGACAATCCCGAGCAGTCGCCGTCGATACATCAAGTGTAATGCCTCGGATACCGCGGCCAGATAATCGAATGTGAGCATCGACTCGTTACACTGGAAATAAGATGAGGATTTGTTTTCGCTGCGAGTAATGACTCAAGTGCCGCTGGCGTTTACGCAATTGTAAACGTTATTGACTTTGAAATAGACACTAATGATTACGATGAATTGAAGGGAGATTGTGAAGGGAAAAAGAGACAAAACTTAAACTAAGCTAAGCTTTTCAAAGTTGAAGTTAGTCTGGATGAAAAAGCGAGTTGTCGTGAGCCAGCGAACGCTGATAGATCTGTAAAGTTTGCCGCGGACAGGAATATATCGAGTGGCTGCCTCCGTTCAGCTTTATTTATACATAACATCTGTTTGAAGTTGAATCTACCGGCGCAGACGGGGAGCGCATTACCAGAGATTTATTCCGCGTCTTAATTGTGAATCGATGGGTTAATGAAGATAAAACCCGCGGCCGTGTTGTAAATTAGCTTGCGTGTCGACTGCGCGCTCCGATAAAGGCCTGCTTTATTGCTTTGTTTGTTTTCTCTGCCCGTACTTCAAAGGCTGAGATAAACTTTAGTTTTATACGAACGTATATACCTTAAAGATCAAATACAAAGAAGTTAAATTAATGACGTGCGCTGTAATTAACTACTACACTTATAAATCTTGTTACTTCTACAATAGACCACAAAGTAAGATAAATCGACGAGACAGCACCGCTCATACAAGTCTACAGATGCGCGTTCAAACTTAGCGACTAGTCGGTCCACATCTAAAATTTTATCGGAGCTCGCTGTTTCTTTACAGCCAGTATCTAAAGTCTCAAGAGGATCGAAAGTTTCCAGCGTTTAATGATTAATGGGTGTGACGTCACGTAGTTGGGACAAGGGTTAACCCCACGCGGTCACACTCGCATCTAATGGTCGTGATTCGACAAGTACAAATGGCTCCGCTGACAAATGGGTTGCGGACGACCCGGTGTCGGCGAGTGCGCCGTAACTTTAACTAATAGACAAGCCAATATAACCTTTACGGGTGTGCTATTTAATAAAACCATTAGCGACTCGATCGCGATAATAAATTTCAAGTTACCTCACACGTTTATGAAAGATCAACCCGGAATTACCTACTTACATAAATTAATGGGTTTGAAATTTAAAGCGTCTTTAAAGGTGTAAGGCAGGAAGCGAAAAATGCAAAAACCAAGCATTCTCTATGGTTGACAATGCCGTAGCAGAATCGAACATGTAAATAAAGGATGATAAGTGAATATCGAAAGTGTCGATCCCTTCCGATACGATCAAAGGTCGCGCCACTGCCGCAGACACTGGGTAGGAAATTCTTCGCGATTTCCTTTTCATAAAGTCTGGCCCTTATAGGGTTGCAATGATTTATAGATGCCTCTAGTAGCTGTATATTGCTTTGCTCATTTGATAAACGATGTAGATGGCACTGGTAACATTATTGCTTTTTTGAAATATGACGTCTGCCTCGGGTCAATGGGAGTCGTGGTCAGTTTAGGACTGGTTTTGAGATATTGTGTGTGTTGCTTTAATGGTGTGGCCACTTGTGGACACCTTGTAATGCTATGTTGGATATTATTCACAGTTTATGCTCGCTTCTGGTATAGACTTGAATGTTGCAATGGGCTTGGAAAGCTTGTTAATATTTTCTAAACCCTTCTCACTACATATTTGAATTAAGAATTATTGCGGTATTTATTTAAAAAGTCTTTACTCGAATTTCGTCTTCAAAAATAGCCGCAATTAATTTGGTAAGGGTCTACTTTAGAAAACCTATGAAATAATCCAACCGATATTTAGTTGGATTACTTTTTGTCTCTGATATTCTTGTACATAAACATGAAATGTTTTAGTATAAAAAGAACTGTGCAGGAAAAGAGTTTTTAGTGTCAGTGTTGTAATTAATACTTGGTTTCATAAATTATATCTGTATCACCTATTATGAATCATATACTGAATAGATTTGATGTCGCTACCCTAAGGTTGTGTGGAAGAGATCGCTCTCTAGGGATAAGACCGCCGCCTGTTGTTTGCCTCTACTTGTGTTTATTATGTTCTGTAGAAAGCTGTACAGTGTTCTTTTATTGAGGTGTGCAATAAAGGGTATTTGTATGGTACATAATGTCTAAGTACCCTGAACGAGTTAAAATTAATCAATGTGATATGCGATGTTTAATTACCAGATTATTGGCACTGCGAGAGAAAAAGTAAGCATAACCGCACAGCGTTTAATGAAGCGTAATTTGTGACCTCTAATCTGTTATAGTAGCTATAACTAATCTGTTCACAAAGGATAAAGACTATTAAAAAGATACTAAGGATAAATCTCTCCGCACGGTCGGCCATCCGTCTTCTAATGAAGAAAAGTGCGCCCCCAGGATGGTTTATCGCCGATCTGGGTAATTAAAACGCTACCCGAAGGAAATGTGCGGTAATAACAATAAATCTTACAGCTTGTAAGTATGAGAGTAGGTAGGGTAGATGAGAACATGCCTTTGAGGGACGGTGTCCATGAATGCTTACAAAAGTACGAAACAGAGAACGAAAAAACATAGAATGCGAGCTCCTTACCAAAAACGTGCCCAAAACCCGGTATGCCGCATGTTCGAACTAAATGGCTGCCTGGCATCGTTTTGACATCCCGCCCCCATCCCCGCATAATGGCAATGGTACCCATTCTGTGGGGCCACTTTGCGGCACTACTTAGACATCTATTATTTTTCGTTCGCTGTTGATGCCTCATCCATCAAGTTCAATATCTTAAACGCGAGATTGACATACAATACAAACATTGACTGCTAAAGCATATCCCTTCGTTTCGGCTCGACCGCAGTCGGGCAAACACAGCGTGCATTTGAAAAAAAAAACCAGGTCTTAGGCATCAACTTATTTACAATCTGCCCCCACCTATTCACAGATGCAATTTAATCGTGTCAAGACACTTACAGTGTAATTGCGCTATTCGGGTATCACACATATATATACACTTACTACCCACATATATACAAGTAAACGCATACGTACTAGTATACGAATGTGTGCGTGTGTCCATATTTAATGAGGACTAATGAATCAAGCCCCTTGGACGTGGACAGCTAATTCGTTGCTCTTAAATACTTTATAAGAAGGGATTAACCTAAACTGCCCCTAAGCGATTTCCATAATATACATGAAAAGTTGCGGTCATCCTCCCAACGTTTTCTATGTTGATTTTTGTTATTAATTCTGGGTAGATTTTCATATAGGTATTATTAGATTTAAGTAGGTACCCGCAGCAGCAATAACCATCCAGCCAGACAGCCAGCCAGGATTTGCTGTTTCATAGTTATTTTATCTTTGCCATTTTTGTCTGGAACTCTATCCTATTGTTATGTAGAATGCTTGAAGTCATCCCACCATTTCTATTTAGGTCTGTCTCCGCAGGTTAGTTATTCTCCAAGACCGGAGTTACAATATTGATCTAAATTACGCAAAGGTCAGAACTGATTACTAATAAATTAGGTTATTTATGTTATTTTTTAAAATTATTTACTTAAATATGCAATAATTTATTGACGTTGTGTTCTTTATAATGGGCTTCGAAGTCTCACGTTTCGGAAGCGGCGAGACGAGAGATCCGTAATGGTTTTTATTCAAAATTGGAGGCCTGCAAAGCGACGTTCTTTTGTTTTAGTATCAATTAGTGAGCCCACGTCACGGACGATTCAGTACCTAAGGCAGCGAATTCGTGAATGTACCAGATCGCAGGTGTTTGTGGCCCGAACCGAAGGTATGCTCAACCTTTTCATGGGCTGACTGTACATATTAACATATTGTGTTTATGTGAACATAATCTCATGGTCGTTGACTTCTCAGGCTCCACGCCCCTTCCTCGTGTATCCCTGAACATCAAAGCCAAGACAGCAGTACAGTATTATTACGTACGATTACAAACAAACCCCCATATAAATCAGCATCATTATCATCGATCTGTTAATAGCGCGCGCATCGACCGACGTTTATCAAGCTTCGATGCGCAGTGCCATAACTCGCCGTTATCTTAATGTAGGCGTGGATACACAAGCTGGAATATTCATATTGGCTTATGTTTCACCGACGTCAAATTCTCTCTGAAGATGGTAAAGCGGTGGGATGCACATTCTTGGAGTTCTGGAGGACAAATCCCCTAGAAGGATTACAGTGTACGAAATATTTTACACAATCAAAAGGGCATAGGTACTAAAAGTCAAACATCAGTAGCATAAAAATCAGATCAGAAGCAGCAATATCAGATCTGTAATGATGAGAGCTGCTGAGGCACATTTTATGAAATACTAGCTTCCGCCCGCGACTTCGTCTGCGTGGGCCCGGGATAAAAACTATCCTATATTTTAATCCAGGCTATAAACTATCTTCGTGCAAAATTTCATCCAAATCGGTTAAGCCGTTTAGGCGTGATTGAGTAATAAACATCCAAACATCTAAACATCCAAAAATTCATACTTTCGCATTTATAATACTAGCTCCCGCCCGCGACTTCGTCCGCGTGGACCCGGGATAAAAACTATCCTATATTTTAATCCAGGCTATAAACTATCTTCGTGCAAATTTTCATTCAAATCGGTTCAGCCGTTTAAGCGTGATTGAGTAACAAACATCCAAACATCCAAACAAACAAATATTAGTAGGATTAGTAGGATAGATGGTCGATAGCGAAGCTTCTGGGATGTGTTCCCTAAATATGTAAATTTGAGCCAAATCTTATGTTACTTACTCTACAGTATAATACATGGTATACCTTTTCCCAGATCTCCATAAGAAAATTGTGTTGTGTTGTGTGTTTGTTGTCCTTTAAGTAAGCTTAAGCCATGTGAAAGAGTCAGCAACACACAAGAGTAGTTGAGGATCAGTAAGTAACAAAGCACAAATATAATTAAAATACACGAGATCTGATACACTCTTTCTGCAAATTCGTTAGGAAAAACAAACATATTAAAGACAGTATTTGCACAATCCTAACTGATCGTTCCAAGTAGCGTTATCAGATTTTTTCCAACATCGAAAATAGACGCAAACCCACACGATCTCACTAGTATTTAAACCGTATAAGGTTGCAAGGTGTCGATTCATTAACCACTCTTTGCTGATCATATCGTTTTCCGTCGTCTACAGACACCCATATATCTCCGACTTTACCTTGAACATGTAAGGTTGAAATTCAATTGTCTCGGGGTACTGAATCGTTTATCCCTTGGGAACAAATGCTCTTACTAATGGCCCGCGTTGCAGTTTAGGGTTTCGTATCAGGCATCTAAAAACGGCGTATAGCTTATGCTGGTTTACGACCCATTTGGTCATAAGCTGAGGTCGTAGGTTTGATTATATCGCGGATAAGTGCGCCTTGTTTATGAGCGGTGCGGAATTTAACGCCTGTATATTGGTTCTGAATCGATTAAATTTTCAATTTGCTTGTATATCGAATTTTATGGCTATAATTAACTCCATTACATATTTTTTGGTTTATTTACTTCGAAAAGGAAATTCTGCCAGTGCTGCAATATCTTGATCTTTACCTTATGCATGACAAAGCTAACAAACAAACTTGTGAATATTTTTTTTTACGTTGGACTGAAAACGGATCCAAACGGGATGCTCCTATATTTATTATTTTATTTTGTACAACTTTTTTCTGTTATTTTGCAATGTATTAGTACAGAAACCTTATCTTACAACTAATTTATAATTCACTTTAATATTTTACATTAATTTACGCTTAACCAATACGTTGAGAAAGAAGCAACTTGACAAAAGTTCCGCTGTACATTCAGTAAGGTTCGTAAAATGCTATGCACTTTAATGTGTCATAAAAAAACTTACATTTCATAAATATTCCCTCCGTAGGTACTTTAAAAAGTTTTATTTAAATACAAAAAGAGTAAGTATACTCAATATTGCCGCATGTACTTTTCGTATCGCAAAAGAACGCAACATCACAGCAATCATTTAAGTATGCAGCGAGTTAACAAAGATGTCGTTCACCTCGACAGCGCCATCTATTCACAAAAGTACCCACTAAACTAGGTACATAAATTATTTTGACTGCTCCACCAAGGCTGGGGAACTCTTCGCAAATTTATCACGTATGTCAAGGCAATAAGGCATAAGCGGGAGCGAGTGGTCGAAAAATTGGTGGAGCTGCTGGGATGTCTTCGAAATAAATAACACATGCCTTTCTAAAAAATCGTATCTAACCTACGTTGAGATTAATTGATGTACAGCTTTGTAGACTACTTTGGCTGATTTGTGAAGAAACATAGCCTAGTGTTCCTTTTTGAACTTAGTATTATCGAGTGACTTAATACATGCAGGTAAGTAATGAAAGATTTTAGAGTACACATGTACTCATTATATTATTTGTATTCTATTTAAATATTGCCCTAGTTGTGTCTCTCTACATCCTTTCACTTGAACCATATCTCCCTGGAAAAATAGTAGCGAGTGCCGACAGCCATTTTGTATGAAACTAGGGGTGGTTTAAAATATTATGCATCGTAAGGAAACGCATTTTTTACGTTGCAAGGGCTGCTTATTCAGATAAGAAGTTTAACTGCCAGCTTTGTTTAGTAAACATGAAAGGGTGGAATTAAAAATATGTTTGTTTTTGGAATTATATGTCAATGTTGAGTTAATACATTTTTTTATTTAAAAAAATTATCACATAAGATCTAACTGGATCGTATCGCATTGAAAGTGTTTATGATAAGATACGGTTTTATGAATCAAAAACCCAACACTTCTTTTTTGGCAGTAGCGTATAAACGCAGTAAAGTTAAGATTATTAGAAAAAAAGAGGACGTTTTTTATTACTGTATAGACATTAAAAGGATTGGAAAATGCATTAATTCGACAACGACTAAAATCACGAATTTATCTATCAAGGTTATAGCAAAGTTATAACAAATAAGATTTAACAGTCGTATGACGTTACGCCTCACTTGTATCACATTCATAAACACAAGTAACACTAATGCTATAAAAATCCTTCCCCCGCCATAAAGACACATAAAACAACCTGATACATCGCTACTGCTTCCTTAACCAATATTTTTCCTGAATCGCTACGCGGCCTACGTAGCACCGTAGACCGTCTACGCCGTAGCGGCTGAAATATTGTCCATGTATTATTCAGAGAAATTGCCACATATTTCATCTGAGGGATATAACTCAGAGATATGTGCTGCGGGGTTCGAGAAAGGATGAGGTTTTGTGTCTTGTCAAGTTCAATGTGTGGTAGAAATTAACAAGTTAAGTACTGATTTTGGTTGGTTTTTTTATTAGACTTTTCACATTTTTATAGTGCTATTCGTTACTACATATTTGCGCTTTCTACGTGTTTTAAGTATTTAAATTAAAACAAAATTAGATCTTGTTATGATGACTAAAAATGTATAAAACTTTTCATGAAGCGACTGTAGCCCAGTGGTTCAGGCATGCGGCTGTCAAGCGGCGGTCGTGAGTTCGAATCCTGGCTCGTACCAATGAGTTTTTCCGGAACAAGTGCGGAATACAATTTGATATTTACGGTTAGCTTTTCAGTGAAGGAAAAACGTCGTGAGCTAAATTGCATACATCTGCAAAGAAATTCAAAGGTGTACGTGAAGTGAAGTCCTCAACCGGCACTGGGCCAGCGTGGGGACTTCTGCCCGTTCCGTCTCATGAGATGAGGCCTGTGCACACCAGTGAGACGTATATAGGCTGTTTTTTTATCTTTTATTACTTACCATTTATTTATGAGTTCTTAGAAAACATCATGTTTGTTTTTTTGAAGTGAAAACTTCTTTAGCGGCCCTATGCACTTTTTGGGATGGGGAAAAATTGTTAAACTCGCCACAGGTGTAGGAGCGTAGGAGGTCACGTGACTGTAAGATGGTGAGAGACTCGGGGGCGGGGGGACTGATGCCGTAGTATGAGACTGGCGGTGCCATTCGAGTTAGCGAGAAAAAGGGCGCAAATGCCATGCAATTCGCGGCGCTTACCCGTTCGGCCGACACGCAATAAGTTCTCACGCGCTAATTTGCAAGTGGAATAGTTTACTTCTGTCGCTACTGTATTCGTCGATTCGAAATGTGAAAATGTTCAAGTTTTCACTCCTGGCGGCACTCCCGGAGTGCAACCCGGCCCTTTTTTACAATTACACGGTGAAGATACGTTCAGTTAAAGATCGGTTTTACTCTACCCGCTATTTGCGCGACGGTTGACATAAAGGCGGGTGCAGACTAGCGAGAGCAGAGTGACGCGAAGTGCGGATTTACGGCGTCGCGCAGTTGACAGCTCGACTTGGTACCTAGAGGTGAAAAGTCCTGACTTCATAGAGGACAGCTTTATGCAGGTGTTTGCCAGTGAAAATTAGGCAAATACTTTACATCCTATACTTTTAAATGAGCAATATTTGTATACATATATACCTATTTATATATTGCAACTATATTTATATATATTTAAAATCACGTCCTCGCAAACTGCTTCAACAAATTCGATGACATTTGGAACATGAATTTTGGGTGGCGAAAAATCGATCTATAGCTAGGTCTCATCATGTCTTGGAAAAGTCTTATTCTGTACATTTTCTCTATTTTCACCCGAGCAGAGCTCGGTCGCCCAAGGACTTATAATAATGAAGCCATTCATTCATATCTTTAAAAACTTTGTGTTATTATATACTGTTTGACGGTCCCCCTGTTTGGGATGCCCTCCTTAAACTGTCCATAACATTATGTTTATTCTAATGCGCATCCAAGCTTTTCCGGCAACTTTGGTTACAACACGTCACGACAACCTGAACTTTCATTTCCTCATACAAAACATGACATTTAGATCTTTCTGAGGTACAGTCGGCATATAAAAATGTTGAGCATATTTAGAACCTTGTCGCACCAAAATGAAAGAAACTTAATTGACACTGGAATGTCATGCATTTGAAACCTTCGTTTACGCATTACCCCTCCTATTCATAAAACTTAAAATGCCTCTGCTAAATAAAATGTGCTTTGTCCCTTTCTTACGAACACAAAATGTCAAAGTGACAGATAAGGACAAACGAATTTTAACGCCATTTTAGTTAAAACAGGCTTGTAGGACGTTTATGAATACGGCCGTAAAAGTTCAGACACAGCTGTTAAATGTCACCGGTGACAAATTGATGCGACTGTCAAGAATTAAAAATATCAAATAAATAATAATTTATAGAAATAAGATGCCTTAGATAATATCTGAAACGGAGAGCATTGAAATTGTAGCTCAGAGTGAAGAGGACAACACTATTATCGAGATATCCCGTAACCGACCGACATGAAACCTCTTGCTCTTAAACCATTAATGTACTGAACTTAAATGTTAATTAATTCATCATCATCATCATCATCATCATATCAGCCGAAAGACGTCCACTGCTGGACATAGGCCTCCCCCAAAGAGTGCCACAATTACCGGTCCTGCGCCACCCGCATCCAGCGGACTCCCGCGACCTTTACCAGGTCATCAGTCCACCTTGTGGGGGCCTACAATAAATTAATTAATAAAAAATAAAATTAAAATCGTTTATTTCAGACCACTGATCCATATTTTGTTAGTACAGAGAACCTTAAGAACCTTAACTTACAAAAATAAAAAAATAAATATTATAAACAATTCGAAATTATGAAAGAATCTAGCGCTATTTACATCTCTTGTTACATAGTAGATACGTCCTAGTCCTAGATTTAATATTTGCCAGAAAAACTAAAACAGAACCAAGGTAACCGATATAGCCCTTCGAATCACTCAGCTTAAGTGGCAGTGGGTGGGGCTGATTGCACGTAGAACCGATGGCCATTGAGGCGGAAAGGTTGTCAAACTAGTGGCAACAAAAACCAGGCGCAGCGTGGGTAAGCCCCCCGCAAGGTGGACTGCGAGAGTCCGCTGAATGCGGGTGGCGCAGGACCGGAATATATGACACTCTTTGGGGGCCTATCTCTAGCAGTGTGAAGTAATTTGGCTGATGGTGATGATGAAACTAAACAAACTGGCAATAGAAAACAAAATAAAAAGCTGTAAGCACAGAATCATTGAAAATTACCTGCAATTACATTTGCTGCATGCTGTAATTACATTTTACCTGTGAGTTCCTATAATTGACTTTCTGTTGCCTAGTAAATTGTTTTATTGTTTATGTCTCAGCTGTTGGATCTCCAAATAAATAAAATAAAAATAATAAAATAAAATTCTAAATAAAAACTTTTGTAGTAATGAGAACCGAAATCCCACAAGCATTCCATTCTTCATTTCTAATTTTAGACCGCCTTGTCTTTGCATCTACTTACGTATACTATGTTCTGTACAGTGTTCTCTTGTTTCGGTGTGCAATACTAAATATTGATTTACAAATTAACAAAGATCCAGTCGAGCGTGTGCGCGAGGCTCGTAATCTTGGAATTGTTATGGACGGCGAGCTGCGCTTTGAACAACACCTGCTTGATACTGTGCGCAACTGTTTTTTAGGCTTAAAGTACTGTACAAAATTCGCGACTTTCTTAATGTCGAACTTAGGATACAGCTTTGCGATACACTTGTCCTATCAAAATTAAATTATGGTGAAATTGTGTACGCGCCGCGTCTGTTGTCGCGAACGCAGAGACTAATCCAGCGAGTGCAAAACGCTTGTGCGCGTTTCTGTTTCCATATCCCGCCGCGCACGCACGTTACGCCATTCCTGAATCAAAATCGTATCTTGAGAATGTCCATACGTCAAAAACTACACTTAGCCACACATAGCATTGGCATAGTTAATAAACAGGTTCCCTCATACCTTTACAATAAGTTCACGTGGTTTCGTAACTCTAGGTCCTCGGGAGTCAGGTCAACGAAATTCCTTCAGCTTGTTTGTCCAATGCCGCACACGGCAGCATTTCGAGGCAGCTTCCGCTACGCAGCAACCAAATGCTGGAACATCATTCCTCCTCCTCTCCGTGCCTTAAAGTCCCTTCATAGCTTTAAATTGAAACTCCGGATACATCTTTTTAATGTACAAATTGGTCGTTAATTACTTGCTATTTATAAAATAAAATAAAATAAAATAAGAAATGAATCTGTGGGTAGATAGGTACTTACTTTTACTGCTTACACAAGTACAGTCCGACTGTTGCAGTATGCTGCTTACTTATCTTATTGCTGCATAACACATAGCTATTATTATTATTTTATTTGTATAAGATAATGTTCATTGTAATAGTAGTTTTACGCTTAGTTATTACCACTTTTTTATTTGATGTTTTTTATTACGTACATAGTAAATTACATATTTCAGTGTTGCATGCAAATAAATTCTAATGTTACCCGCTAGTTTTAAGTTCACTTTTGTAATTTTTAGGCATACAGTGCCCAAAAATTATAAAATTGTTTGTTTAGTTTAGTCCTAGTTTTATTTATGTTTGGGGCTCTCACTGAAAACCAGCGTCACGGCCCCGTGACAACATGCTGAGTGAGGCTCCCGTTTAGCACCGTAATATAAGGTTAACTTTTTGATTGCATTTCTTTTTTCCGTGGTTTTTGTGCTAAATAAATAAATTCTTATTCTTATTCTTATTCTTATTCAATAAAGAGTATTTGTATTGTATTGTATTGCATTCCCTAAGCATAGCAATTTAAAATGTATTTCCTTTGACCGGATTACAAAGCGACTTATTTCAACGTGAATTACAGGAGCCAAATGTATATGATTACTTCGTGACTGGTAAGTCTGCGATTACTGCTGGCATTCAAAACTTACTAACAACTCTGCTCCTATTAACCAGTATAAATTTTACTTCCAATGCCACATAGTAGCTATATATACCTTTAGATCAAGTTATACTAGTGTCGTTGTCAGAGTAGCAAGTTGTGACGCAGTTGCGTGTTGTGACGGAGATAATTCGTGGACGTGTCGGTGTTATTGTAGGCGGTGGGACAGCTGACGGCCCACGGAAATAATATCCTACACTGGAATATTGTTGGTCAATCATTTTATTTTACTTCTGTTCTTCTTCGTCGCATCCTCATGTCTTAAGTCGTGACTTTACAGAGATCTTGTACACTATTGCTCTTAAGAACAAAAATTAATTGCACAATAATTTACTTTAGAAACAAAGTTTTAACCGACTTCAATTTAGTACTCCGCCAAGCCACGAGAACATTTCCAAAATTATTTTCCAATTTACCACATGAACTGATTTCCGAGAGAAATGCGTTGATTATTAGGGAAAATAATAGGGGTTTACAATTCTTTATATTGAATAATATTAAGGAACACACTAGTCGGAAAGACAATTTTTTCGAGAGTTTCCTTCAATTTCTTCAGGATTCCACCATCAGATCCTGGTTTCCTTACCATGGGACCACCCTTGGGATACTCCCTTTACAACAAAAAAGAATAATCAAAATCGGTTCATAAACGACGAAGTTATCCGCGGACATACATAAAATATATATATATATACGGTCGAATTGAGAAACCTCCTCCTTTTTGAAGTCGGTTAAAAAGGAGTAGATATAGTATACCTACCAGTATATATATATATATATATATATAAATAACATAGTCTTGTAGGTATAGCTCAATTTCCAGCCTCCATCTACTCCGATCCCACGCAATCTCTTTGACATCTCGATACGACCTAACATTAGGTAACTCTCTTTTTGAGTTGCTGTATGTAGTTTATTCTAGGTCTCCCTCTTCCTCGCTTCCCCTCTATCTTTCCTTCAATTATATTGATTATGAAGTTGTCATGTCGTATGAGGTGCCCTATTATCTTCCCTCTTCTGTGTTCTAAGTTTCTCACTAACTGCCTTTTTGCCTTGTATTCAGTACTTCTTGATTGGTTACTCTCTCTCTCTCCAGTTAATTTTCTCCATTCGCCTCCACATCTCGAACGCTTTTAATATCTCCGCATCTTTCTGGGTCAAGGTCCATGTTTCATTTTTTATATTACATATATAGTCTACCAGTCAACATTAAATAATTGGTGCAGAGTAATCATTGAGTGTTGACTGATTCCTATAGAAACCTGATCAGGCTATGTGTTGCTCACTGGGTTGTGGGAGTCCATTTGGGACCTAATTTGCGCAGCAGAGTAAACTTGTTCCGTTTGGATCCAACCACCTATTTACCCGCTTCACAAAATTTCTGAAATTATACTGTCCTCAACAACAAACTGACCCCGTATTATGGTCGGCCTTATCACGCGATAAGTGACAAGATAGAGCGTCCGTCACTGGCTGACACCGTTCGATGGAACGAGACGGACGCTCTATCTTGTCACTTATCGTGTGATAAGGCCGTCCATGCTACGGGGTCAGGGTGAATTGTTTCAATTGCATTTCACCCGCAAACGCTCCGGCTGAGGAATGAATTCCCTGTACAGAAAAAATAATAATTAGTGATTTTCCCGAAGGACTGCAGTGTGGAAAAGGGTTGTTCAAGAAATACTGTATAACATCGTGCATCCAAATCCCCTCGAATTGCAGGCGTTAATAGGCACAGGTAACCACTGACTTTGTATAAAAAAAGTTACTTAAGTTTAGTAGTGGAAGCCAACAATAGTTCATCAATGATCCCTTTTAAGAAGAAAATATCTCACAATAATACATTTCTAAAAGTGAGTATATTAGAAAACACCATAGTGACAGCATTATTTTTTTCTGCCATGTCCAGGACTGTGGATCCACGTCAAAACTCGTTCACGGCTTGATAATGTCGACGTCAAACATCTGCGCATCACGTCGGGAATAATCCAACCGTGTGACACGCGTGTGGGCGGCATTTCACTTTGTCTTCTGACAGCTCCTGACATGGCGATTATACGGCCAGTTATGAAAAGAGGTGTCTAAAACGAACTGTCAAATTTTGGGATATCATCACCTGATTGTCCTCATCCAATGAACTTGGGGATGAAGCTGCATGTTTTTTTTATTAATACCTCTCTAAATATCAAAATTTGAAACCCAGCTCGTTTCGGAACTTATGTACTTACGGCATGTTTACCTTTAGCTTTTCGGGGAAGAAAAACATCCTGAAAAAACCAGTCTAATCCCACTAAGATCTAGTTTTCCCTCTGGGTTGAAAGGTCAGATGGCATAATCGCTTTCGTAAAACTAGTGCCTATCCAGAGCGGACCTCGGGCTCGTTTCGGGCGCAACCGGGAATAACGCTAACGATGATGATGACCTCTCTATCAAAATCAACTTACCAGTGTAAAGTTCACAAATCCCACTAATATTATAAATGTGAATGTTTGGATGTTTGTTACTCAATCACGCTAAAACGGCCCAACCGATTTGGATGAAATTTTCCATGTAGATAGTTTATAGCCTGAATTAAAATATAGGATAGTTTTAATTTTGTATCCACGCAGACGCAGTCGCGGGCGGAAGCCAGTAAGAGTAAAAAATCGGCCAAGTGCGAGTCGGACTCACGCACAAAGGGTTCCGTACCATTATCCGTTGAATGAAAGGTAAATTGCGGTTTACGATTTATGACGAATAAAAAAAAACTACTCACTAGATCTCGTTCAAATCAATTTTCGGTGTAAGTTTGCATGGTAATGTATATCATATATTTTTATCTCTTATTTTAGAAGTTACAGGGGGGGGGGGACACATTTTACCATTTTACCACTAAGTGTCTCTCACGCAAACTATTCAGTTTAGAAAAAAAAAATAGAAAACTCAATATCATTTTTGAAGACCTATCCATAGATACCCCACATAGGGGTTGGAAGAAAAAAATTTTTTTTGGAATTTTAGTTTTAGGTATGGGGAACCACGTTTTTTTTTTTTTGTATTTTTGAGGGTAAATCTTAATGCGGTTAACAGAATACATTTACTTACCAAGTTTCAACAGTATAGTTCTTAGTTTCGGAAAAAAGTGACCGTGACATACGGACGGACAGACAGACAGACACACAGACATGACGAATCCATAAAGGTTCCGTTTTTTGCCATTTGGCTACGGATCCCTAAAAACGTGATAACTAGGTAACTTGCAAGTTGGTCTATGGCTCTCACTCTTAACACAGCGCAACCTTGGGAGCTCTGGCGACCTTGTCTCCAGTCAGTCACCACCAGGAAAAAATACCGTCAACCTGCGGAGCTAACAGGGGTATTCCTATGCCTGCAATCTTCTGTAACGTATAAGTACAAACGCCAACACAGCTAACTGTCCAATTGACCATCCTGTATACGAACCTTATTACAATGCACATAAAGTGCACGGATGGTCAATAAAGATGGTATACCCTTACAGATGCCGTCTTTGTCACAGGCGGGACAAAAGACTTGGATTTGTTATTGATATCGCTGTCGTTACGACAGGACGGTGTCAATTTTATCTTAATAAATATTGAAGGGGAATTGATCATCCATTTTCATTAAGTACCGCATGTCGCCGTACATTTTCGTGGAGGTGCAGGGTTGAATATGAGCGCGATAGCATTACACTGTGCCTTCCTTTCTAAAGTTTTAGTTCCCGTTCCTTCATATACACTCCACCGTTATTATAATGCTAATTAGTCCAATTTTTCACATTTGAATATTCGGTGGGAATACGCTCCACTATACGGCGGATTAATGTCAGGTGCCACTCCAGCGGTATCCTGTCGGCTTTACATAATATTTAAATATTTTGACATGGCTCAATAAGTTATGTATACATTAACATTGTATATTAGTACATTAAATTAAGATACAGTACCTATCATCATCGTCAACATCACCCTAACCTTTGTGCCATATCAGTTGGGGTCGGCTCTCCGTATCATTTTGCGCCATTCTTCTCTATTTTGCGACGTGCCAGGGCTAGCGCTTGTCGTCTTTAGGTCCATCAGGAGTGTACTCAGCCAAGTCGTTTCAAGGCGACTTCTACCTCTTCATCCCTCTGAGATATTTCTTAACATTTGTTTGGCCATGTGGTCATCGTCCCTGCGCATTACTGTACCTATATTAAAAGTCAACTTTAATTTTATTAATTTTCATGACTCTTCTTTATCTATAGATCTTCTTATACCATACGTTATACTAAGCATGTAATATGTAGTTTTGTAAATTTAAGTAATAGTGGTTACTTTAAAAAAAAGTACATTAAACCAGCAATGTTAAAGCCGAAGACACATACATATATTATTCTTTACAACATGTTACCTACCGCATTTAAAACGATTGTATACTTACCGTCCAAAATTACCAAGAAATATTTGACACATTACCAAAATTAATTTACAACCGGGGGACTATTATGTAAGCGGGTGCAAAAAACTTATCACCTGCCGGGCACCATTCGACACCACGCAGTCGCTCGACAAAGAGATGCCAATTTATCACACGAGACTTGGCCTTTTAAGGCAGATAATGTATGGGGGCATTAGAACATAATAGGCTATCCAGTGGATCGTTTGTCATGTTTTTGCGTAACCACTTACTCATATTCATGCGCAATAGCTTTTGTGTCGAAAGAAATAGAGTTGGATTTTGTTTGCGCCGACAAAACTTTGACGTTGTCGCCGCATGCACGCGGATTATTACAAAGATACATTTGCGTGATAACGCGCTTTTATGGCGTAGATTAAAGAGTCTAATTTGGCGTGGTTTTGCACTTTTGTATTTGTGTTTATAGCATAAAGTACGTAGGTTTTGTGAATGTATGTCGATAAATTCTGTTAAATCGTTTTAAGTATTGTCGCTCGGTTTGTAAAGAACTAACAAGCTGGATGAAAAAGTTACGTATCATTAGTTGGATATTATTGTCCGGGTTTATAAATCAGAATTTGCACGGATTCTTTTTCGGTTGTATATTTAATCGTATTTATTTAAACTGCTTGATAATCTCGTGAAATACTGGGGGATGTAATTTATTAGTGTTTAACAAATTATTTTCTGCTTTAGATGAGTATGTATAGATGTGAGTAAAAAAAAGTGATGGCAATTCAAATAAAAAAAGAAACACATTGGCAGATGATAAATGTGTGTCTAATGACTTTGGTACAATGGCTACATAGTTAACATGTTAGATCATCTTGTTCATCAAAGTCAGGGTTTTTTAAACCCCTTCATTAGGAAAGTACGTTAAATATTAAGTTATAATCTCTTAGATTTAAGATATATTATTGTTATTTTACCGGAAGGCGCAGCGTAGGCTAGGCAACAAGGTGGACTGACGACCTGGTAAAGGTCGCGGGAGTCCGCTGGATGCGGGTGGCGCAGGACTGCTCACTTTGACACTCTTTGGGGGAGGCCTATGTCCAGCAGTGGACGTCTTTCGGCTGATACGATCATGATGATGATGATAAGTAGGTATTTCGAATATTAAACCGGTTTGGCTTAAATAACTCGTCATTGGCTTTCATTTATTATTCCGCCCGCGACTTTGTCTGCGTGGACCCGAGATTAAAACAATCCTATATTTTCATCCAGGCTATAAACAAACGTGCAAAATTTCATCCAAATCAGTTGAGCCGTTTAAGCCTGATTGAGTAACAAACATCCAAACATCGAAACATCCAAACATGTAAATATCTAAACATCCAAACTTTCGCATTTATAATATTAGTTAGGATAGTAGGACTATTGAACAGTTCAGAATGCAATATAATTGCAGCGTCAAGACCATAGATTCACATTGCGAGGTATTTTCGTAATATTGCCCATCTTCGGTGCAATAAAGAATATTTACTTACTCGTTCTTGGGCTACGTCAAGATCATTATAAGAGTACTAACTCCGCATTGCTCTCGTTTAAGTGCTGTTTCGGAGCACGTTGCGCGCATCCATCAAAAAGTCGGCCAATAAACACGCCGACATTAGCTGTCTCCACGCTCTTGGTACGAGTAACACGTACGTTCCGACCAACCGACATGGACACAAGGTGGATATCACACTGCGCTGCACCTCCGTCCGGCGAGTATGCAGCTCCGTATACATCGCCAGCCACATACATCGTAACGTCACAAATTTTATGCTACGTTGGTTGCAAACAAGCGTACCGCCCGCCTGACGGTTACCGTAGCCTAAACGCTAGCAACTCCTTGTCGTGTTCAGATGTCTCCGTGAACATTATTTGTCAAGGAATATTTGATGGCCACTGCACTGGACAGTTAGTCTGATGGTCTACTGAGACTGTCTGAGTGAGTCAGTCGGTCTGACCGCTCGCCTTTTATCGGATGGTTTGTAGGACTGTGTGTCGCGCCCTTAAACCTGCTGGAACTCGTAAAACTCGTAAAAGGCACCATAAGTTTGAGTTACGGCGAGTCCCACTCGTAATGAATATGGCTCCGTAAGCCGTATATTTCAATTTGGCTGATGTTACGGTGTAATTGTGCTTTTGTATATTTTTCAGGTTTAGTATGTTAGGGCGGCGTCCTTTGCAAGTTTATTCCTTAACTAGATTCTGCCCGCGACACCGTCCGCGTGGAACTCGTTTTAAATATCGCAGCTCCATACAAACTCCCACCCCCCATTTTAGGGAAGTGGGAGGTTAGAAAGAAACAAAAAGTAGCCTATGTCACTCTCCATCCCTTCAACTATCTCCACTTAAAAAGTCACGTCAATTCGTCGCTCCGTTTTGCCATGAAAGACAGACAAACAAACACACACATACACTTTCCCATTTATAATATTGGTATGGATTATTTGATACAGAGAACAAATCATCCTCCTTACGTTATTCCCAGTTGTGCCCTAAAAGGGCCCGAGGTCCGCTTTGACACCTTTTCCCAAGATTTGGCATAGGCACTAGTTTTTACGAAAGCGACTGCCACCTGACCTTCCAACCCAGAGGGAAATCTAGACCTTATTAGTATTAGACCGGTTTCCTCACGATGTTTTCAATCACCATAAAGCTAACGGTAAATATTCCGTACATAAGTTCCAAAAAACTCATTGGTACGAGCCAAGATTCGAACCCGCGACCGTCGTATGAAAGCAGCATGCCTGAACCACTAGGCTACCGTAGCTTAATTGATACAAATAATAAATACAATGAAAAAATTAACCGTGATCGAATGTCGATCACGGTTGGGAATCACATCCACGCTCTCAGTCTTACAGGAATTATCTGACCGTCTAGTTAGAGCTAGGCTCCTAAAGTATCAAAGCGAGTGAAAAGATTAATACGGGTAAGAAAATATTGGATACAATTATTTTTTTCGGTTAAAGAATAAACATTATTTATTCTTTCTACTTGTTCTTCTTCCTATTAAATCGTATCTATCCGCGCCGTGTCCGAGAGCATTGCCTTCTGTATAATTATTTAACGCCATCTAGTGCCAGTTTCCGACTGGTCACCGCCCGCCAGGCGGGTTTGCTTCACCTTGAAAGATTGCCATTCATAGTGGCGCAGTATCGGGATAAACGGCGTGCTCTCACATTTCGGGCCAAGACCATTTTTGGATCACTGAGCCACATTGACCAGTGTGTGTTGCCAGTTATGACGTATGGCACTGAAACGTGGTCGCTTACTATGGGCCTCATAAGAAGGCTCAAAGTCACCCAAAGGGCAATGGAGAGGGCTATGTTGGGAATTTCTCAGTGCGATCGCATCAGAAATGAGGCTATCCGCAGCAGAACCAAGGTAACCGATATAGCCCTCCGAATTGCTAAACTTAAGTGGCAGTGGGCGGGGCACATTGCACGTAGAACCGATAGCCGTTGGGGCGGAAAGGTTCTCGAGTGGCGACCACGTACCGGAAGGCGCAGCGTGGGTAGGCCCCCCACAAGGTGGACTGATGACCTGGTAAAGGTCGCGGGAGTCCGCTGGATGCGGGTGGCGCAGGACCGGTCATTGTGGCACTCTTTGGGGGAGGCCTATGTCCTGCAGTGAACGTCTTTCGGCTGATATGATGATGATGAGCCAAATAGTTACTTACTTAGTGAAAGTTTCCTCGGGTGGTAGGTTCGCTTTTAGATTGTTCGTCGATATCACTATCAACACAATAATCCTCCAATAGCGAATACCACGTGACAAAAGTAAGTGTTGGCTGAGTTTTTCCTTGACGGTCTAAAGGTTCTTGGCATGAGGGTCGTCACACGATGTCGTCAATGAGGGACTTAATCGATCGAAACGCGAATCGATTTGACAGTATGATGGTTTATGCAACTATAGTCCGTCCATGATGACTCGCTGATCAACGCAAGCGCAGCGACTGCGTTCAGTTTACTTAATTCTCAAGGTCGTGTCGAGAAACTGGCTCACAAATGGTCTCGCCAGAAGACCAGCGCTGGCTCGATTTCG
This sequence comes from Epinotia bilunana, assembly GCA_947049275.1. Lineage (NCBI taxonomy): Eukaryota > Metazoa > Arthropoda > Insecta > Lepidoptera > Tortricidae > Epinotia > Epinotia bilunana. The sequence goes on from OX346257.1 coordinate 25,384,700, forward strand.
CGACAAACATCATAGTTTTACGTATTTGATTAGTTATTATATTTTAGTTTAATATACTTTGTGTTTGTCTCGAATACATTTTTTTTCGAAGCCTATAGAGTGTCCCACTGCTGCTGGGCAAAGGCCTCCCCTCTCGACTTTCACTCGTCCCGGATTTGAGCAATCTCTGGCCAATCGTTACAAAATGCGTCAAATACATTATTTAACTTTTTTTATTTTTCTATTTCATGCCAGAAAAAGCTACGGAAGCCTAGTGGATCAGACATGCGGCTGTCAAACAATATTATTTGTATCAAAGTAAGTACCTTTACATAGCAACATCTAGAAAAATCCTTCCAGTAACGAAACCACAAATAATATAATCCGTCTTAATTTAGTAAGTTATTACGATATGCCACTCAGTAAAACTAAGCCAATCATTTATAAGTATAATGCTACATTTATCATAATTAACGAGACAGCAGAAATTATAATTAAGTATAAATACTTTATCGTTATCGAGAGGTTGATCTGACATTTACACTTCACATTCCAATTTATAAACTTTTTGCACGCCCGTGCACTCGATAGGTGTGAAAAACACGTTGATATCAAAATGAAATGTTAATGTATGTGCCATGTTGACCCCTAATATCTGGATAATCGTACGTTATGACTCATTTCTAACTCAAGACATTATTTATAGAATTCTAAAGCGTAGCGAGGTATTTGCTGTACAATTTATAATCTATGTTATTGATTACTACCATTGAAAACAAAACCAGATACTGTTCTGTAGTCACAATCCTAGCTAGCGTGATAGAGTATGTCCCTTTCTTACAACTGAGTAAGTGCGAGTGGGACGAATGCTTAATGGGTGCGTAATGTTTCATATAATGTCAGAAAAACTAACATACACTTGATACACATTAAATTGGCATAAAGTTATTTAATATAATGTAACTTTTGATATAAAGGTTTTTTGCTATATTTTGCTTTACTCTCATTATCGCTTGAAATAATAGGCAAAATTACATAATCTGCAAGTGGCATAATTCTATTTTCGTATAAGAGCGTTTCTCAAAAAAAATGCCACTATTATTAATTGTACTTATAGGAATTTTATGTTAACTATTTCCACTCAGAATCAGGAGCTCTTTCGACCCTGGTAGGACAAAAAACTGTCCCAAAGATATTTTTCCTATTGTGTTACCATTTACCATACACTTTGTATGGTGGTAACACAATAGGAAAGTTCAAAAATGTATGAACATTTTGGGACACGTTTTTTTCTACTATTGGGATGGAAAGACATCGTGATTTTGAGTAGAAATAACATAAAAGTTGCAGAAAATCTCCGAAAAAACGTAGTGGCATTTTTTTTGAGAAACGCTCATAACGCATTTATGAAATAATTATGTTTAACGTACTAACATATTATTTAATATAATTGCGTTTTCATATAAAGCATTTATGACATAAATATGTTTAAAATACATAGTATTGACTAATAGGCATTCCGCTGGAGCATTGACGGGTCTCGCTTATTTATTTTATTATTCCTAATATCTTTATTTTTAATGATTTGTTTATATCTAAAGTTATTTATTATAAATCTTATGAAATTTATAGCATTGACGAATTATGTCAAATAAGTCATTATGATAAACACGTTTTATACCAAGTGATAAATATAGTAAATGTCTTTTATACTAATTGTAATTATAGCCTTAAGCCATTATGTAACTTTTTACATTAAATCATTTGAAGATTATCTGAAACAATATTATACCATCCGTTACATTATAATAAGCAATGGTATATCAAACCAAAATAGATTAAGTGAAATTATCTAAAACGTCGTGCACCCCTATGTTCAACATAAACGCGGTCATGCTAGCTTGGCAGGAAGACTCAAGAATACACCAACGTATTACCATCCATACTAATATTATAAATGTGAAAGTGTGTCTGTCTGTCTGTCTGTTACCTCTTCACGCTTAAACCGCTGAACCGATTGAGATGGGTATGGAGATAGTTTGAATCCCGGGGAAGGACATAGGATAGTTTTTAGCCCGGAAATCATCCCCGGAGGGGGTGAAATGGTGCATGAAAGTTTGTATCAAGCTACGATATAAACGAGTTCCACGCAGACGGAGTCGCGGGCAGAAGCTAGTTTTTAAATAATACGGGATGAATCGGAATATTTTTTTTTCCTTCTCTATAATAAGTACTTAGAAGAGCGTAGTTAGTACATCCTCCTCCCTTTAAAATTGGCTGAAAAAGGCAACTCATCGCAAATTATCAGACAACGCGTACTTATTTATCCAGAAATCAGCTTAACACTTATCATCAACCACCAATAAATCACCCACAGACCTTTGTCCAGCTGTTGTCTGTCAAACTGTTCCTTTTTGTCACTGTCCTATTGTCAATGGTCGATACCGATCGCTCAATATTGTCATAAACACCTAGACACAAACAGACATAACTGCCATTGAAATAGAAGTACAATACGACTTTGAAAAAGGAACTCTTGGCTATTGTACCGGGGGTTCGTGAATTTATTACGTCACAATTGTTTGGGGTGAAATTGTCGTGTCATTTAATGATAAGTATGGTTAGGATGAGGGTCGTGGTTATCGGGCTAATCTGTGAGTTTTGATGGGTGTCATTACACTGGGGACCGCAATGAATTACTATTTTTTATTTCGAAAAAATCGTGAATGCACTGGCATTTTATTATGCTGTAATAAAAAATGTAGGGTCGTAAATTATATCGTTCCTTGGAAGCGTTTGCTTTATTTCAGATGGTTGTTGGCAGGTGAGTTGTAAGATTCGTTGACGTAGAAACGGTCTGAAGATTGCAAAATAATTTGAAACTTTGAGAAATGAAGGCTTATGTGCAACTTTTAATTTGCTCTTGGACGATTAAACAACAGTGAATAGGCTGTTACTGACCCAGTGAGTTCATATTAGGCTCTGTCGTCGCTTACCATCAGGTTAGACTAAGATCAATCACTGGACGGTCATCATCATCATCACCATCATCATATCAGCCGAAAGATGTCCACTGCTGGACATAGGCCTCCTCCAAAGAGTGCCACAACAAACGGTCCTGCGCCACCCGCAGCCAGCGGACTCCCGCGACCTTGTCTCGACACTGACACTGGACACACTGGACAGTTGTAATAAAAAAAGAGTTCTTTTTTCAAATCTCTGTATTTTTTGTAATTTATAATTTATTGTGACAATAACAAAATTATGTTAAACTATACAGTAACACAATTTTACACATTTAACATAAGAAAACTACGCAATTATACATTCCAACCTTCAGTACCTACCCGGCTTGCATAATTATTGCACACAGTAATGAGCACGCAACGTTCCATATATTACAATTCACCTTCCAGCCAGCATCAAATTCAAATGTAACTACGCCATAATTTTGAATTACGACCACGGCCATAACGAAGTGCGCCCTATATCACAAGCGTGGCACTAAATGGCCACTATATTAGCTATGTTGGCGTGCTAATTCTGAATAGATTTAAGACCTGTGTGCCAACATGAGTTTAAGCCGTTTTGCAACTAATATCCGCCTAAATTTTACTAAGGCTATGTGCTTGCTTTTATCTGGCGGATCACAATAACTCATTCGTTTTTAGAGGTAATATGTGGGCAGAAATTAATGGAACTACACCCGTTATTCCAATTTACACCCAAAAGCAAGGGAAGTGGGATTGTATATTTCTCTGGAGAGTTCTTAGCATCTTTCTTCCATTTTTCAAGTGTCAACTCTCCATCTCCATCGGCCACTTATTGGCTTGCCATTAAGTTTCAGACACTATAGCTCAGAGTAGAAGTACGAAGACGGTATACAGAACAACATTTTAGAGGGATCACTGTTTTGAGGATAACTTTAATGTCACATTAAAGCCGTTTCTTGACATGAAAATAAATCGAAACTTGCTTGTTCTCTGTTACTTCGACATCAAAAAAAAAAAAGGTTTAGCATTCGTAGCGTAACCATTTCAAAAATAGACCTACTAATTTTGCACCTAAATACAGAGTGCAGCAGGCCTTCTTCTAAATCAAAACGGACAGCTGTCACATTAACAAGCACAACCTCAAACCATTACTCAACCCCATAAAGATCGAAAAGCCGAACGGATCATGTTTCAAGCGAACAAGACCCGAGTCCACCCGTACCAAATCGTTCGCTACCACGATTCGTACCATGTAATTCATGTTTGCTGTTAGAATCTTCACGGCTGTATTGTGCACAATATATCACTGCTATTGTAAATCGTGCCTTGGTCACAGTTGTCTGCCAATCCGCAGTTGAAATAGGGTATTATGTTTGATGTCGAATGACTGTCAGTTATATTGTTGGTAAGTTTAAAGATTGGGCCTTCGTGTACAAAACTGACGTTGTAGGCAGGAAAAGTCTTTAAAAACCTTTGGAATAGCATTTGTACAAAAGTTCATACTAATTAAGTACGAAAATTAACGCATCATTTTAATTTTGCTCCTTTGTTAACAATTTTTTTTTGTCATTCACTTATCTATTCTGCTTACATCGTATTAGAAATTGCCAAAAATACTGGCAACATAAAAGAATAGTCATAAGTATGCACTCATGCACTTATTTCTACAAAATTTTCTAGAAAAGGTTTTAATCTTACAAGAAATGATATTTTTTCTTATATTAATTTTTTATTTTTTATAATATATTTTTTTCTTTATAGGACCAATTGTAATTCTGAATATTACAATTTGTCCTATAAAGAGTGCATTTGGAAATAAATAAATGATTAGAAAATACGTCTTCATTAGGTTTTGAAAGTACAAATAAGTCAAGATAAAGGATCAAGATGTGCATACGTCTATCATTTATAGGCAACAGAAATTGAAAAACGATCTACATCTCTTATGTTGATTTACTTAAACATTACTAATGGCAAAGTATTGTTTTGTACGTAACGTCTAGAAAACTTGTGATATTACGTTTTTTTATTATTTTCTATTACACACTTTCCATTAAGTAATTCGTAAATATTTCATAGTAAACTACTTGTGTGGCCATCAACTGACAGCTGACCACAATTAATATTCCCAATCACCAGCCCTCCACCCCATTTATCCCCATTTCTATAAAACGTCTCGCCATTGTCAGCTCAATCGTGACGGACAAACATACATTGTGAGGTCCGAGCTTCCTGCGCTTTCAGTCCGGAATTGTGTAAACACTACCTTAGCGTAAGTGTGCACCTGACCTAAAAATCACATCATATATCCCTTAAAACACCAAGCGAATTCGAATCATATGTTTACAGCAGTTGAGTTGTTATTGGCCTGTATTGGCTGTGTAGTGAGGTCGTTTAGGATTCGCCACTGGAAGTGTGTGCGGGTAAATGGATTGGCCGTTTGTCGGCCGTTCGACAAGTGACAGTGGGTGGCCACTTCACGCCGGCAGCTTTATAAAGTCGCTATGAAAGGACACAAAGGGCGAATTCTAAATGAACGTCTGACGTCAATTGAATGCAAAGTATTTGATGTATTTGTTGTTGGGTACATTTGAAAATAAACTTTCTTTATGCATTTGCACAGAAAGGTGTGTAACAAGTAGTGAGGAAATTGATTTGTGTAGAAACAGAGACTCTAGGCTAAATACTACCTGAGATATTCTTTGTATTACCGCTCTAGAAGAGTAATCTACTTTTGAATTTAATAAACATAGGTAATTCTTAATTGTGTATGATGACCCTGTTCCAAAAATAATGTTCATAAATCAATTAACTGCCCTAGCCTGAGAGTATCCGTGAAAAAAGTTGTATGGCAATAGAACCTCCACAGGAACCCACGCACATAATTTATGATGAACTAAATAGCCAATGTATATGGAAAACTTCCACCATCATCTTAGGAGGTCATGACATCATTTGGGAGGGAGTAAGCTTAATAAATTTATAATACTTATTTACATGTAGTCAAATAACACGAGTCAGAAGTCGGATAGACATAAAAACGTCAACAATCGTTATTAATGACGTCATTATTACCGTTCCTTATAAACGTCATGTCAAGTCACTTAAGCATACCATGGGCAGTATTATAGCATTATAGGGTCGTTTAAGCCTGAACAAGCGACGTACAACCTTATTTGATTAGGTTAAAGTTGAATGTTGTCTAGTTTGGTATACACAATATATGGACTATAAAAATAAAATATGCTTATCTCATAGCCAGTAACGGCGACTTAAGTAGCTATGTTTGAACAGAAATGTGTGACAAATAAGAACGTTGATACTATATTTTATTTAGACATAACATTAAGCCGTACATTTACTGTGTTCATGGATGCACAGAAACGTTCTAGTAATTTATTGGTTTATTTTATGTTTATGCTCATTAGTAATTTATCAGGAATGCAGCCATGGTTTAGCCCAAATTTTAAATTAATAACAGATACTATATCATGGGAGGATTGCGAATAATCTAGGAGTAAAAAATCGCATAAACAAAGCTGAGCTCGGCTCACTTTTATTTTATTTACGTACATTTCAAATTTTGTTTGACCTGTTACGTGTATGAAAATAAAAATAAAATGAGCCGAACTCTGTTAACTTTATATGATATTTTATACTCCTCAGGGCTTTAGGTATACACTGTCAATTATGTGGAGTCCTCCCGGGGCACAGGGTATGTTCTTATACCCTTATACGTACGGTACGCCTACGCAAGAAAACCTATGGTAGCCAAGTGGTTCAATCAAGCATGCGAAAAAGCATGTCATGAGCCGGCCCCATAGCATAACAACTATGACGCCGTAACTTTTATTACAAGCGGAAATCACTTTTTAACTGCTTTCTTTATAAATTTATAAGCTTCCACCCGCGACTTTATCTGCAAGGACCCGGGATAAAAACTATCCTTTAGTTTAATCCAGGCTATTATGTGTCTTCTTGCAATTTTTTATCCAAATCGGTCGAGCTGTGCAAGCGTGCTTGAGTCACATTCAAACATCTAAACTTTCGCTTTTATAATATTAGTAGGTTATTACCTGCCCGCGCGGCTTAGCCCGCTTATTGCAAAGAATGCAGGCAATCTCGCGGGATAAAATATAGCCTATGACCGTCCAGAAAGTCTATTGTATACGCAGGTGAAATATTTTTTTGAAATCGGATAAGGGATTCCGGAGATCACCGATTATGAATTCACTTATAAACCTACAAATCTCACAGATATTTCCTATTTATAATATTAGTATACTTGTAGATAAATTGTTTTGCAACGGGCCCCAGTTCGTTGCTATATTGTTGCATAAAATAATCCGAACTCTTTCCCATTTTAAATATAAGTAAGCAATAATAACAGTAAGCCGCGACTCAAAGACAGAACTTTATAAAACCAATTTAATTATATAGAACACATCAATGTCAATTATTAAAATAAAGGCTAATTTGTCCAACTTACTCGCAACACAGAGTGTAACTCAACATTTTTTATGTGCACAGATAAAGAAATACGGTCCACAGCTGTCACCCCATTATCTCCGCCCGTATTTCAACGTGTACTCTTTTATTTGTTTTACAGTGTATATTTCAAGGAGCGCCGAGTTTATCTTTTATGAGTAGTAAATTGAGGCGTAAACTGTCGTGCAGTGGAATGGGGATTTTTATTTATTTTAACTTTTGGCTTCTGTTGTGGTTGGAATGATGAGCGTTTTCAGTGAGTTGTCCTATATAAAATATAATAAATGCAACTTTGTGTAATACATTTTATTGCTCATCTAGATGATTGGTATGAAATTGGTTAGTTTAATCTTGCAAAATGCAAGCAAGGCAATTTACTATTTTTTACCTTCGACGAAAACTAGGGGTATATTATAAGTTTAGTTTAAAATGTCTATCTGAGGCATCGTAGCTGTCATAGACAGCAAATACTATTAAAAGTGTATCAGTCTACTTTTGATGAAGATTTGCCAATACCAGTACTGTATCTTTTTCTGACAATGACGTTAATACCGAGCGGTTCAAACGCTCGGAGATTCGCCCAGCTCCAAAATCGATTATTTATCGCTTTGGGGTATCAAAGATTTTTATTTTTGCAGATAAAGCAAGGAAAGGGTGTGATTAAAGAACTGATGATGTAGTAACCATTTGATGATTTACAATTTCAATAAGTCTTTTTTTGCTTGTTTAATAATAATTGATGGAACATTTTTAACAATTAGTGCATAGGCCTTAGGGTTGGATATCTCTGAAATTGATCTTAGTACTTGGTAATATAGTAATATTATATTCAAAAGTGTTAGTTCGGACTTTTATAATGCAACTGAGAGAGTCATAGGACTGCTGCTATCGTTATCCTATATGTGCACTTGCCAACCTGCTCCTTTAATCTTACAACGGGCCTATCCTTAAAAACGGAGACCATCAATCCGCCTTTATCTAATCCAAACGGCATCAATAAATAATTGCTAAGTGAAACATGAGCGATAATGTCAATTGAGCAAACAGCATTCGTGCAAACCCCAACTTCAAACTTTACTAAGACTTCATTCAACCAATTCAATCGATAAACAACTCTGCAACCCAGCTTTAGAGTCTATTATTAGTTCACGCGTTGCCACATACAACGTTTTGTTGAGGTAAACACAGCTCCATCTATCATCGGTAAGTGATAGATGGGTGCTGCCTAAATATTTGAATTATTTGATATTGGATCGAGGTCGGTAGTGTCTGAAGTCATTTGCCACTGTCTGGATTTATAATTTATGGGCCATAATTATGATAACTTCCGCGGAGACGAGTTATGGAGTTAGAGAGGTTTTGAATATACTATTCCTAATTAAATGTGACCGCGTTCTATGATGAAGGATATACATTTGTGTGCGAGTTAAGTTTGTGTAACTGTGCTTCAAATTAGATGATTTAGGGTGAGTAGTCAGCACTCACCCTTATGCTACGTCAATAAAAACTCCAGTCGTATTTTTCACCACTCGTGTTGGGACCTGTACATTTTTATTACCAATCGCTTGTTTTTCCCTGTCGGATGTTTCCCCAACCTCAACATGCAAGGAAAACTAACATAACCTAAACCTATCTACTTACTTTAGCCCGTTTAGTTCATGTATATAATTTGATTTAGTATACGTAGATTGGACGGGTTTTTAATCAAACAAGGGTTGATGTTTAAAGAGTGGCATAATAGGCGGAGATAATATACTAAATTAAATAATATGCTATAGAAAATAGCGAAAAAGAAATCTGACACTAGATGAATTTACGAATGAGACAAACTTAGCACAACCGCAAATATACAATAAATAAGTTTAGTTTACTGTCGATATTAAACTTATGTGAGACATGTTGAAATAATGCTAAAAATTACACGGTTCAACTCAATATGTATTAAATGTTACCACAGGCGACATGTTTTGAACTCTTCGGGAGTTCTTCTTCAGGTGTTTTCGCGGTCGCTTGAAACATGTCGCCCGTGGTGACATATTCTATTATATACGTAAGTTGGACCGTGTCATTATTATATAGCATTCAGTTCACCAAGAACGGTACAGTCGCCATCATATATATCAGAGCGGCCAAAGCGATCACAAATATCTGAACACGTCTCTAATGCCTCGACTATAGACACGTGGTCAGATATGGCCGCTCCGATATATCTGATGGCGACTGAACATAATTAGTTTACCGTGTGCTTGGTTACCACCGTCATAATATAAAAAAATGTATTTTTGCATGTGATACAGTCTCAGTGTGATACCTTTATAATTAAATCGTTAGCACCAAAAACGTTTATTTTATTAATAAATATACCCGAGATTTTTTTTACTGTCATAAAAACATATGATTTATTAGTTAATACAACATAAAATAAACTCGCACCTGTCATCAAACAGGTACTTTTAAAACAGCTTATACGTATACGCCATTTTGAGTAAATTGTTAATGTAAACATGGAAACGGTTTGTAAATACGCATAGTCTGTTACCTATATTTGTGGAGCGTTTAAATCAAATTGACGTTGACTTTGATAATGTCAACTAAAGTCTTATCAACGTTTTACGCTAACTACGGACATATTTAACCCTTCCGTGTCAGTTATGATGGAAAGTTTCTGATTTGAAGATAACGAAGGTTTTAGGGGGAAGATGTGGAAAAGAAGAGTTTAGTGAGGTAGGACACAGCGAAATGTCATCCCGCTTGAATTTGGAGCAGCTTAACTGGGGAAGTACCTCCGCCTTGCAGAAGACCACAGCCATAATAACACTACTTGCTCTGTAGTAGTGTTGTGTTCCTGGAGGTGAGCAAGGTCGCCAGAGCTCCCGAGGATGCATTGTGTTGAGAGCGAGGGCATTTGTTCCTTCAGCTGTCAACACGGCGAATCCTCAAACATATCAAAGGTTGCATGCGTCTGTAGGCTACGGTGTCTGCTTACCATCAGGCGGGCCGTACGCTTGTTTGCCACCGTCGTTGTATTAAAAAAAAGAAGACGACGTAGTGACTACGGTAAGGAAGGATTAGCATTTACGCCCAGAAGATGGTTAGATGGGGCGGAAAGGGGCGACCAAGACGAGCCTTGCAGAGCAACTGAATAACTTTTCGAACGCTATGTTAAGATATAATGGGGCGTAAACACTAAATAAAATAATGATGTATTTTCTTCAAAAAGGGCAGGGGGTTGGGGGGGATGTAGTCAAAGGGACTGTAGAAACAGGAACGCCAAATCACAAAGTTATGTGTCCAAAGTTCTAAGAGTGTTCTGTCCCATTTCCGCAAATCGCATCTTCATATGAAACGATTGTCATTTAATATGACGCTCGAGGATCGTGACGTCACGATCTGCTAGCGTTTTCTCTCTCTCTCTCTCTAACAAGCAACATTAAAACGGTTGTAGCTTCGTAATTTTTTGAGATTTTTGTATGGGAATTTCGTCATCAGGCATATTTTTAACCCCCGACGCAAAGAGAGGGGTGTTATAAGTTTAACGTGTCTGTGTATCTGTGTATCTGTCTGTGGTATCGTAGCTCCCAAACGGATGGACCGATTTGAATGCGGTTTTTTTTATTCGAAAGCTGATGTGGTCTCGAATGTTCTTAGCTATGTTTTATGAAAATCTTTTTAATTAAGTTGTAGTTATTTAGGCTTCTTTCATTTGAAGTAATAATAAACTTTGAACCCCCTATTATCATTTTATGTTGGGTAAAATAGCAGTTGTTATAGCCATTAGGCTATAACAACTGCTATTTTACCCAACATGGGGGTAGTTGCGTAACTTTGCGAACGTGTATTAACACGTTCGCAAAGTTACGCAACTACCCCGCTGCCGCTGAGCAGAAGAGCACAACTGCCAATCGCCAGTATTCGTAGGTCAATTTAATTCGCGACTTTGCATCACATTCGCTTAGCAATTTTATCAAACCGCTATTTTAATGGAATTGGAATAGCTGCCAGTTCATATTTACTTTGGCGTATTTCTACGGCATATTAGCTGTCACCTCCAGTTCTATTATATTATTATTTCCAAAATGCATGATTATTTCGATAACAAAAATAGAAACTAAAATCTATTACAATTTTGAAAGTTCAGGTATGTGGTCCGTCAGCTAAGAAATTACAGCTAACGTCATCACTTAGGCAGCGGACCTTCTGTACCTTTAGGTAGGTACTATTAATTATCCCTGTGCTGATAGTACGACGTTTGTAGGTAAATACTTCAAAAAGAAGTTTGTTTTTGCGATCAAACAGCATATATTTTTTGATCTTTATGTATTTCAATAACTTTGAATCGGGCAAACAATATTAAAACGCGATGTTTCATCGATTATTTCCATTAAGTTTTATTTCATGGAAATCTAAGGCCACTTTCTGATTTCTCGGTGTGAAGGCGCTACGATATTAGTTAGCTGTCGGCTGTTAGCGTTCACTGTCGCTTTCGCGTATGAAATTAGTACATCAAATTTAATACTGACAGTGTACCGACATGTGCGGAAATCTATGCGACATAAGTAAGCTCACGTCAAAACACATAATAACAACTTAGAAAAGTAGAAAAGCCCCGACATTGTCAGTTTAAAGTTCGATATCTCAAAACCTGCCAAACCGATTTTGTTGCAATGTGACTAAGAACCATCTCGATCACGTCAGCTTTCGGACAAAAACAACCGCATTAAAATCGGTCTATTCGTTTAGGAACTACAATGCCACAGACGGACACACAGACGTCAAACTTTTTGCGTCGAGTGTTAAAAATACCGCCTACATATCTCCCTATAATATATTTAAGGGGATGCCTTGATTTGACTCGAACGCCCCCTAGACAAAGATACGCTTATGCCTTCCGCGCACGAGAAAAAGAGATGTAACACTCTTCGGGAATGGCTTTTATGGACAAATTTCGATAAATACCTAACTTAGAGAAGTTTTATTTAGATTTCTTCAAGTGAGATTTTAGATGAGATACAATACTATAGTATTAACTTGATTGTGTCGTAAAATAATGTATCGTTTGAGTAGGCTGAGTAAAAAAAGGAAAATACAGACCCAACGTTGTAATTTTTTTCTATCGAGGAAATCTTAAACAATCATGTATCGATCAAATCAGATAAACAATCATATAGTCAAGAATCATATATCTGAAAATCAGACCTCACTTATTGTTCCTTAATCTAGTCAGAACGGCGTTTCAAAGCACGCGATAATTTCCAATGCACCGCCTTAAGCTATGTCAAAAACCGTATTACGAACGCAAAGAAGTCATGTACTAAAATCGATCTTATCACCCACCTGTACCCAAAGTGACCACCTATCCAAGTCCTCCGCGATGACTGATGACCCGGCGTGATTAACGACCCCATTCATCATCGGCCGACGTGTGACGACAATCAAATTGATTGACGCGTTTAATGTTTAATATCGAGTGATTGAGAGTTTGGGGGCGGCGTAAGAAGCCTGGGAGCCTGTCATGTAATGTACTGTATTATAGTAGTCGTTCGAAATGGATTTCTTTTATGTCACGAAAAAAATACAGTCACTCGCAGTCAACAACTTAAAACGATGTCCCACTCGCATGTTTTACAGTGTAAAAATGTATCTTTTGTATAGGAATGAAAACATCATATTTGGCAGTCTTGTCAATAATTTTATGCCTCTTTTTTATTTGACTAGCCGCCCGCGCGGGTTCGTCCGCGTATTGCAATGAACGCAGGCAAACCACGGAATGAAATATAGCTTAGGTATAACCATACAGAGTCCATTCTACACGCAGTTAAGATTCTTTGAAATCGGATAAGCTTCAGGTTATAAGATACCAATTACATGAAAATTTACAACCGAACAAACTTACAAAGCTATAATTTCACAGACTTTTTCTCTTTATCGAACGAGCGAGCGAAGCGAACGAAGTTCTATGCTCAAGCTTGAACCGAAAATCGTTTGTCCGGCGTCCGGTGTCTGTCCCGATGTCCCACTGTCTCGCTGTTCTCCTCTACATGTCGCATTACTTAACCGATTCTCGTGAAATACTGGGAGCAGGTTCGTTAATTATGTCGATTTTTTTTTTGTAAACTACTACTACCTACTACAGGCGAGTTAGCTCACATAGCCATTAGTAATATTAGTATAGGTCATATTATACTAGTAATCATTGCTTTTTTGTGTTCATTTGCATTTTAATAATTTTGTATAATTTAGATTATTTGTTATTTGACATTAAAAAAAATCGTTTATTTAAAAGAAACAGTGTTCTTCACAACATAAGTTAGCCCATGGTCCCACACTAGGCTTAGCCTGTATCGCGGTGACCGTTTGAAAAACATTATCAGTAAAAGTTTTTTTTTCGGTAGGTATTCTCTAATATCATTATAAAACAAATGGGTATGTGTGTGTGTGACACAGTGCGCGCGACCAAATAATAAATAAAGGCTAAGGATTTCTTTGCACGCTTGCCTGGACACCCTGAGCTGAAAAACATTGTACCTACTGTCAATTATTTTTATAATGTGTACTAATAAGGTCGTCAGAGCTCCAGAGGATGCGCTGTGTAGGGATGTCTCTTGCCGTCAACGAGTGATCTTGTCTGACAAATGCCTCTCGCCCTCAGCAAGGAGTGAACCTGCCTGACAAATGTCTCTCGCCATCAGCAAGGAGTGAACCTGCCTGACAAATGACTCTCGCCGTCAACAACGAGTGAACCTGACTGACAAATGTCTCTCGCCGTCAGCAAGGAGTGAACCTGCCTGACAAATGACTCTCTCCGTCAACAACGAGTGACCCTTTCTGACAAATGTCTCTTGCAGTCAGCAACGAATGTCTCTCGCCGTCTACAACGAGTCATCTCTGACAAATGTCTCTCGCCTTTAACAACGAGTGAACCAGTCTGATAAATGACTCTCGCCCTCAGCAAGGAGTGAACCTGCCTGACAAATGTCTCTCGCCATCAGCAAGGAGTGAACCTGCCTGACAAATGTCTCTCGCCGTCAACAACGAGTGAAACTGACTGACAAATGTCTCTCGCCGTCAGCAAGAAGTGAACCTGCCTGACAAATGTCTCTCTCCGTCAACAACGAGTGACCCTTTCTGACAAATGTCTCTTGCAGTCAGCAACGAATGTCTCTCGCCATCAACAACGAGTCAACCTCTCTGACAAATGTCTCTCGCCTTTAACAACGAGTGAACCAGTCTGATAAATGACTCTCGCCGTCAACAAGGAGTGAACCTCTCTGACAAATGTCTCTCGCCATCAGCAAGGAGTGAACCTGCCTGACAAATGTCTCTCGCCGTCAACAACGAGTGAACCTGACTGACAAATGTCTCTCGCCGTCAGCAAGGAGTGAACCTGCCTGACAAATGTCTCTCTCCGTCAACAACGAGTGACCCTTTCTGACAAATGTCTCTTGCAGTCAGCAACGAATGTCTCTCGCCGTCAACAACGAGTCAACCTCCCTGACAAATGTCTCTCGCCTTTAACAACGAGTGAACCAGTCTGATAAATGACTCTCGCCGTCAACAAGGAGTGAACCTCTCTGACAAATGTCTCTCGCCATCAGCAAGGAGTGAACCTGCTTGACAAATGTCTCTCGCCGTCAACAACGAGTGAACCTGATTGACAAATGTCTCTCGCCGTAAGCAAGGAGTGAACCTGCCTGACAAATGTCTCTCTCCGTCAACAACGAGTGACCTTTTCTGACAAATGTCTCTTGCAGTCAGCAACGAATGTCTCTCGCCGTCAACAACGAGTCAACCTCTCTGACAAATGTCTCTCGCCTTTAACAACGAGCGAACCAGTCTGATAAATGACTCTCGCCGTCAACAAGGAGTGAACCTCTCTGACAAATGTCTCTCGCCATCAGCAAGGAGTGAACCTGCTTGACAAATGTCTCTCGCCGTCAACAACGAGTGAACCTGACTGACAAATGTCTCTCGCCGTCAGCAAGGAGTGAACCTGCCTGACAAATGTCTCTCTCCGTCAACAACGAGTGACCCTTTCTGACACATGTCTCTTGCAGTCAGCAACGAATGTCTCTCGCCGTCAACAACGAGTCAACCTCTCTGACAAATGTTTCTCACCTTTAGCAACGAGTGAACCAGTCTGATAAATGACTCTCGCCGTCAACAAGGAGTAAACCTCTCTGACAAATGTCTCTCGCCATCAGCAAGGAGTGAACCTGCTTGACAAATGTCTCTCGCCGTCAACAACGAGTGAACCTGACTGACAAATGTCTCGTGAGACAGGCCGTCACCTTAGCGACCATCTGATTGATGATCAAATAAAAATGCTTTAATTAGTAATATAATACCGGATGTGTGAGCGCTATTATCAAAAAACATCGTGATATCGATGTGGTATTTTGATAAGGGCGCTCTTTCTCGACCCCATGTAATTCGATCCCTTACCCCTTTTATTTGAAACCGCCAAAGTGGAATGAAGTGGCTAATATTGTTGAAATCGCCCCAATACTCTTAACCCTCCGTGATCACTTGACATAGATGAATCTTTATCAGCATCAGTCATCTATGACGTTTTTTTATGGAAAAATAACATTTGCATAACGCGCGATCGAAACTTGATGTGATTACCCTTCAGGGCTCGGATTTTTCATCGCACGGGAAGACGAAAGGGAACTATGAAGTCGATATTACCATTAAAACTTTACTCATATTCATCTTTCATACTCATACCCACTCATTTTCGTAGTCCCGTTTCTTTTAGTTACGTACCTAATTATACAGACGGTATTATTGCCATTTGTTGTTGGACGCACATTTGCGAAAAAGCTTAGTTTTATAAAACATAATTATGCACACATTATTGAATCAATCACAAAGTAAGTTTTGTTAGGATTGTGTTTCCCAGCTATCAGAAAATAATAATATGAGCAAAGCAACAACCAACATAGACTGCTCTAACATTAAAATCCTACTAATATTAGAAATGGATGTTTGTTTAAGCGTGATTGAGTAATCACGCTTAAGCGGCTCAACCGATTTGGATGCAATTTTGCACGAAAGCCTGGATTAAAATACAGAACAGTTTTCGAGGCTTCGAAATCGCACGCGGTAGCTAGTCTATTGTAATATCAACAAAAATCAAACGTCCTACGAAAAACGTCTGTTTTCGGTCCAAAAAGTATATCATAACTACTTAATGCGCAATCGCACACGTGTCTTTCATTAGCTCACAATCTTATTTCCGCATCAAGATATTGTATTTTATATAATTAGTATGGTAATCTCTTTAAAAATATTCAATTGTGGTTGGTGTTCGACTGATTTAGATGATAATACGGATTTATTTTTATTAATTAATAATGTGATATGATGGTATCTTTGTACAAGGTTGTCTTGTCACATGGTCGTAGCTGAAAATAGGTTAAATATGGACGCATTCTTATTATACTATCACATAGGTACAAGATAAGTCGTTAAAGGTAATTCAATCTATAAAGTAAACTTCTTAAGCAATGAATAGCTTACACGGATACCTGATTGTATACAATACAATACAAATACTCTTGCACACCTCAATAACATTTATGAAAACAATGCAAAACAACAACTACTTACAACTACGTACAGTTAAGTACAGTTTGAGTTCTTAGTAAATAGCAGATGGTCTTATCGCTAACAAGCGATCTCTTCCAGACAACATTTGTATAATAAGTAGGTATAGATAATAATATATATTTTTACCTAAATATTTTTTTTAAATATTAATGTTTAAGCTTAAGGCGTGTTTTCGTAATATTTATTTCAACTTACATCTTTATATCTCAAGTTCAGTTTGTTCTCATTATTTATCACTTCACCATTCTTGATGCTTTCATTTGTGTTTATCCCCTGTCATTGTTACACGTTTTCTACTCAAAGCTGGTGCGGAAAATTTAATTTACAACCTCTTTACCTTGCCTGAGAGGGGGCCACAGACGTCGGTAATGAAACACTTAAAAACTCGATAACAAACTTCAAAAGGAGGTTCTCAGTTCTTCTCCACGCTTTTATTAAATTTGATTCAACATCAGTACCCCTAGTATTCGAGACGGCACTAGCATATGCAGTTCTTCAATCCGCTGGCATCATTACCAGTGGCGCACATTTCAATGCACCCGGGCTGCGCACATCTAATTGACATGTCGGGAAATAAGGACGCGGCTGGCAAAGATGGGAAAGTATCGATATAATATCTTTGGTAATCATTTGAGGACTAAGGCACCCGAAAATCATCCGAGTCCTAATCTTTCCTCTAAACCAAATCCTCATAGTTAAATCTTGGATCAGCCACTGAATATAACTTAATAATAATAATTCTATAAAATGTTACTTTAATTCATTTGTAATAAATTGTTTGCTTAAT
The DNA here is from genome assembly GCA_947049275.1 of Epinotia bilunana. Classification (NCBI taxonomy): domain Eukaryota; kingdom Metazoa; phylum Arthropoda; class Insecta; order Lepidoptera; family Tortricidae; genus Epinotia; species Epinotia bilunana. Next base: position 25,402,559 of record OX346257.1, read on the forward strand.
TCGTTAAATCACTATAAAGTCTTAAATGTAATTCATGCCCATATGTATTGTATCATAGCTTAATTAGGTTTAAGTATATACTAGAAACTTTATTTCAGAACTTTATTTCAGAAACATCTTTACAAACTTTGTCTTAGAAACTAGAGACTCTATTTCCTAAATAGGTATAACCCGAGCTTTAGGATAAGCAGTGCTCCTCCCCGTATGGTGTCCTAATTTAGATGTTTGACAAACAATTTTAGAGTATTCAAAGGCAATCAATTGAATCAATCAATCACCCAAGAATACTCGTAGGTTAAAAAGTACTTACAACAATAAAACAGATACTTACTAGATTTGTGTGTGTGTGTGTGTTTTTTTTTGTTTATGTGTGTGTGTTTGTGTGTGTTGTGTGTGCGGATGTGTATAAGTGTGAAGTGTGTGTATGTAGGCATTATTTAATTATATTTTGTATGTCTTCTGTATGTTCGTAAGTTTTGTTCATAAGCCAGTCAGTTATAGTTATCTTACAATTTGTCTTGTCCATCTGGTATATACTTATTAAAGTTAAGATGTGGTGTGATACTAGGTTAGGTATTACAATACCCAAAATGGGTGCAGCTTGATAGTGTTCACTCTATTTAACACCATGTAAAAGACATGTAAGCAATGAAATAAATAAATAACTTTTAATAGCAGTCAGCAGCGTGATTAACTTAAATGTGTCCCCCGCACGTCACAGGGTCATCCACCCCTTCACGTCTCTGTCTTTTAAAATGACAGACATGAAACGGGGGGTAATTAAGGCCTGATTCGTTACGGATTCGCCAAATTTAAAACGCAATTTTAATAAAATTAGTCACTATATTGTGTTTAATTATGGGTGATTACATGAAATGATATGTAAAATTTGACATTTAACGATATTTTCAGGGATTCTTTTTTTTATTCCACTCATGTCGTAGTTTCGGTCTGATGCCCTCCATCAACCGTGCGACAGTGTCTTTAGACACTTGTTTACATGCCCAATTCCATTTTTTAAGGAAATCCTTGTGGTCGCTTGCTGTTTTGCCTGATTTTCGTAAGATTCCTTTAACTAAAGCCCAATATCTCTCAATTGGACGGCACTGTGGAACATTTGGAGGGTTCATGTTTTTTGGTACGATTTTAATATTATTACGTTCAAGGAACTTTATCGTATCTTTTGCGTAATGAGCTGTTGCCAGATCGGGCCAAAATAATGTCAACATATTGTGTTTTCGCATGAAAGGCAAAAGCCGCTTCTTCAAACACTCATTTATGTAGACTTCCTTGTTGATGGTACCCTTTGCTACGTAAGCACGGCTACGATCACCACAGGGGCAGATAGCTTGCCAAACTAAATATTTTGATCCAAATTTTTCGATTCCAATTGTGGTTTCCGAATCAGGAAGAGTTTCTCCGTCAGCTATTGTATAGTATTGGTCACCCGGAAGTGTCGAAAAATCGGCATTTACATAGGTTTCATCGTCAAGAATTATATGAAAGTTTTTTGAGCCCAAAAAATCGTACAGTTTTCGAGACCTAGTTTTAATTGTTGCTTTTTGCTTTTCTGACGTTTTTGGTATCTTACGCTTTTTTTTAGACTTCATAGAAGCACGTTGCTTGACACGTCGAACCATGGATTGATCAGTGGATATTTTTTTTGCGATATCACATTCGGACATAGTGCGATTCTTACGTATGGTCCTTAAAATCTTTTTTTCCAATGCGGGGTCACGAGGACCATTACGTTCTCTGGTTCTTGGCCTCTGAGCCGTAGACTGGGTCTCGAAGTACCGTTTTAATACATCATCTACAGTTTTTCTTGTCATTTTGAGGTCCCTGGCGATATAATGATTCGGGCGTTGAGTATTTTCTAGCCATTTGGTGATGATTAGTTCTCGGCGTTGCCGTTGATTCATCTTATTTGGTGTTTAGTAAATATTTAACAATAAACATCGCAATCGTCATATTCTTGTGACATTAAAGCTGTCAAAACTCGAAACCCCAACGAAAAAGGTTGGTATATAGTGGTATAAAATAATTTTGAATTTGGCGAATCCGTAACGAATCAGGCCTTATAAGGACCAGTCATAATTTGTATTCAAGTTATACCGGTTTAGTCTGAAATGGGTGCCACTTGTTTCATCAAGGCTGATCAGGAACGACCGAAATTACAGTCTACAGTGGGAATTGATAATTATGTAAATCACTTGTCAGGTAGGTAAGTTTTTTCGCATGCTGTATGATAAAAATGATCTTAATTAGTGTATGTTATCTCATATTGATAATAAGATTAATAAGAGATCTTATTAGTCAATTTTGAGCACTTTATCCGCTTCGCTACCACCAGCATAGTCACTTTTATCACTCAAATACCTTTTCGTTATTTGAGTGATAAAAGAGACTGGTATTCTGTCCTAATACCCAGAAGATAAAACGACAGTTTATTAGAAAAAATATTACAACATGAACTTCCAACATGCTTAGATTAGAGAGAGATGGCTGAGATAAAATTATGTTAAAACCCTACATCTGTTGAAGTTAAGCCTATAAAATCACCCTTGTAATTGACCTTAGGAGACGTAACCGAGTCTATCGAGTGAAAAAAATTGATGGCCCAGTTATTAGATTCGAGATAAGAATTTATCGATATGTAATGTTTTGGTCACATCCCTAGCGCACGTCACGAGCCGCCGGAGGAAGCGCGAGTCGGAAGCAATGGCGGCGACTTGCTTCTAAGACTGTCAGCAGCCGGGAACGACTGTCACTTGTTTCTGCGGCTGTCTAACGAGTGACGCCGCATTATGCAGACGCGAAGACATTGTGTGATTGACTACTCTATTTTGCAACTATGATTGTACTACCCAATACTGTGACACTACCTGTGAGCTCCTATAATTGGGTCTTTGTATCCACTGTCAATATTTCTTGTGTTAATATAGCTGTTGGGTTCTCCTAATAAATAAATTAAGTTGAATTTGATACCAAGTCCTTTTCTATTTACTAATATTCTGCTTGTGGTACAGCTAATATGCCTTCCTCCAAGTGGTACCCCAAGGCAATTCGTCTTTAAAAGAGTGAATTTTCAAGTTAATCTGTTGGCTTGAGCATATAACGACACACACCTACTACATAATACAACTGTCACGTGTTTGACTTGTTTCTGCGACTGCGTATAAGAATGCCGCCGCACTATGCAGACGTGTGATTAAGGCTCGACCTTTGAAATATTCGTGAAAATGAGTTGTTTAGTAACCATATACATTATAACGTAACAATTTATGCGTCGGAAAAATATATCATAATCTGCAAGATATGAGAAGTAACATAGTAATCATTTTACTGCTCCATCTTTTATCAGAAAAAGATGAAATTTTATAATCTTCGTCAAAAAATAATGAACAAGAACTTTGTTTTGTTATTTACTTGAATTGAAAAAGAATTGAAAAGTTATGGCCAGAAAACCAGTTTTTTTGCCTAAAGTTGTTCAACTTTGATGCCAAATATCTCGAAAACAATAAACTTTGAAGTAAATATGGGATACTATATTGCTTAAAGTCGTTGTTGTTGATATAATAAGCTCTATAAAAACATTAGAAATCTAAGGGATTCAGATCATTCTTTCAGGTTTTTGGCGTAGAGGAGCCCCTTAACTAGACAGAGGGTCTATAATGTGACTCGAGCAACGTATTGTATCGTAAAGTCAAGGCGTTGTTCAGACGGAATAACGGAAAAATCCTACACTCCCCCTAGACGTCAAACGTAGCTAAGAACGATCTCGACAGACAACAACTTTCTGTTGATAGAGCGCACTCAAATTGGTTCGTCCGTTTAGAAACTACGTTGCCACAGACAGATACACAGATACACGTGCTAAACTTACAACATCCCCCATGGTGCTAAATATGCTCCTAATATATATGTGGTACAGGCGAAGCCTAGTGTGGAGACCCACGTCAAATTTTGTAAAACTAAATGTGTTTCACAACGATTATTATGATTATTCATGTCTTTGCCATATCTAGGGACAGTGGGGTCCCGGACTTGAAGGCTTGAAGGACCGGAAGGTATGCGCGGGGCCGAGGACAACAGCGCAGAGGCCATTTAAAACAAAAAAAAAAAAAAAACGATGGATACATACATACATTATTATTAATTGAAAGTCAGAAACTCGTTTTGGTCTTTGACGCATATATTGCATATTTTTTATTGCTGCAGAATCTTTGATAATTCCATACTTGCACCATTATTTAAACCTGTCGGACGTTATAAAGCAATGAAAAAGTAATAATTATAATTTTGCATATCACATAATTTTTATGTCATGCTGAATAAGCAAATGGGACATCAGATAGTGTGGCAGATAACCGTCGTTAGAAACGTAATCCTATGATTACCATCTAATTTATGATAACGATTGAATTTACGATAAGTTAGCTGTTGCTCCAGTTGCAGCGATGAAAGATAATTGTTGCGAATTGATAATGCAAAATGGCGGTTCGTTTGCCCTGTGTAATCTTAAATATGATGATGATGATAAGAACGAGACGACGATAAACATACTTATATAACTCAATACTCAATCATTCATTGCAATATCACAAAAGTAGGTACAGATGTTAACTTAAAGCTACAGATCATTGTGAACCCTGTTGGGCACTGCAATTTAGGGAGAGGACGGCTTACTGAACGTTTATAGGTAATTTATCTTCTAAGTATTCATTTAGCGTGTAATAGGATTTAGTTAGTAATAGTTGCTTTATTTTATTTATGTACTTTTTGTCGTCTTCCTCTTCCTTTATAGAGTCAGGTCAATTATTATAAATCTTAATAGACATTATTAATGGGCCTGAGGATAGCAGTGTCAGTTTGGCGGGCGGTCGAAAGAGTCTATTCTTATTACGGATAGGTCGTGAAGAGGGAATGTCACCGCGTTTTACATAGAACTATTTATGTTTCCGTACAAATTTACATGTCTCAAATACGTATATACTGGGAAGAGTAAGTAGTTTATGCTTTTTAAAGTAGGGTTTGCAGCTGTCAGTTTGCTTGATATTGACCAATATTTGGATTAGCTTTTTCTGGATGGTGAAGATAGAAGGCGCGTCAGTGCTGTTTCCCCAGAGCATAATGCCATACGTGAGCCATGCGTAAGCGTATGCATAATAAGTAGATAGCGCGGTTTCCAGGTTAGTGGATTTTTTCACTTCCCGAAGCGCGTAAACGAATTTCGATAATTTAGCTTTAATTTTGTTTATGTGGAATTTCCACGTAATATGCCTATCTATATCAATGCCCAGTAATGTAAAACTTTGTACAATATCAAGTTGGATGCTATTGTATTCATAGTTGATACTTAGTGGGGTTTTATGATACGGATGAAACGTCATGATTTTCGTTTTTGGAAAGTTTATTTCAAGGTTATGGTCTCTCATCCATGTAGTTATTTCGTTAAATATGAAGTTAAGCTTTTCATTGATGTTTGTGTCGTTTTGACAAGCTGTAATTATGGAGACATCATCGGCAAATAGTACGCACGGTTCTTTTGTTATTTTTGGAAGGTCGTTGATGTATATAAGGAACAACAAACATCCTATAACACTACCTTGCGGTATAGAAGCATTAAGGATTTTTGTTTCCGATTGTTCAAGCGTTATTTTTCCAGTTTTGTGATTGAAGTGTTCTATTTCCACGAGTTGTTTTCTATCTTTTAGGTACGATGCCAGCCATTTAAAGGCATTTCCACGAATTCCTATCCCATACAATTTTTGTACTAGTATACTGTGTTGGACCTTGTCGTAGTTTAAAATATTTAGTATCTCCTGGATATACTTATAAACTGCTAAAACTGTAGACCTTTGCTTCCGAAAACCGTTTTGGCAGTCATTGAATATTTTATATTTTTCGCAAAACCCGTAGATGCGATTGCACATGGCTTTTTCAAACACTTCAGAGGCTGTTGGCAGAAGAGCGATTGTCGGTAATTTTTAGGATCTGTTTTTGTGTTCTTTTTGTGTATTGGTTTAATTACTGCTACTTTTAGTAATTCAGGGAATGACCCTTCTTCGAAGGATTGATTAATTAGAAGACACAAAGGTATGGCCAGCTGATAAGCACAGTGGCGAATTAGAGATGGTGGTAATTCGCCAATCCCGTGACTGTTTTTATTTTTCAATTTCTTTATAATTTTGACTGTTTCTTGATAATTAACCGGCACGAGAAACATAGAGTTTTCAAATTGTTGGAGCACGGGCCGCCCGGTAGCGGCACAGTTGGGGTTATCACCTATAGATGCGAAGAAAGAATTAAAGTTTTCAGCTATTTGCCTTGGCTCGGAAACTAAGTTGTTGTTGATTTGTAGTTCGATATTGTTTTTATGTTTTTTGTGTTTTTGTTGGTCCGTTCGTTTTTATTTTATTACTAGATTTTTTTATTTTATTCGCATAATATAATTTTCGAGAAGTGATAACCGATCTTTTTTTGAATATTTTTTCGTATGTGTACGTATTTATACGTATTTATAGTATTTTTTGATTACATGGCTGCTGTATTTTAGTGTTAACAATTTAAGTAGGCGTTTATTTCGGCAAGCGAGTTTAATACCCGTTGTAAGCCAGTGCTTCGTGTAGTTTGTTTTAAGTTTTATGTTCCGTTTTGGTATACATTTATCTAAGATACCATTTAATGTTTGTGTAAATAATGTATAGTTTTCGTTAACATTTTTATCTCCAGTTATGATTGATTCCCAGTCCAAATTGGTAAGTTCTAATCTAAAGCTTTCTATGTTTTTCGTGTTAAATTGTCTTTTTTCTGCTTGGCACACTATTTGTTTTTTAAGGTATTTTTACATATAAAATAGTGCCAGAGTGATCAGAAAAGCCTAATTCTTCGACCGTTGTATGAATATCCTTATGTTCAAAATTTGTAAATATTAAATCAAGACACGTAGATACCGTTTGTGTAACATGCGTCGGCGCTCTTATAAGCTGAGTGAACTTATACTCTAACATTGTATTTATAAAGCGACTACTTTTTGGATTATCGACCAGTATATTAATATTGACATCACCTCCTAGGATAATGTTATAACTCGAATATTTAATATTAATGTGGTCTAACGTTTGCTTTAACGTCTTATAGAATAAATCTTCCTCTCGCCTATTCTAATACATTATAATTAAAATAGTATTCTGTTCAGTTAATTCAATTGCACACATTTCTAGTACATATTCAATGGGAATTTCCTTCCCTCGGTGTATATTCGATGTGGTCCTGTAGTAAAATACAGACGCCTCCACCAGTCCTCGTTTCGCGACAGAAAGCTGCTGATACTTTATATCCGGAAAGTTGGATTAAGCTTAATTTGTCATTTGATAGCCATGTTTCCGTACATATGGCATGGTACGTTGAGTTTTCATGGAGATAAGCTTCTAACAGATGTTGTTTATTATTTATGCTTGGAATATTTTGGTACAAAACTTTAAAGTTGTGTTCTTAGGTTGCGAAATGATCCGCTATTATTGTTGTTGCAGGGTTTATTTTATATTCGAAAGGACCGAGATCCTGTACCTCATTAAAATTATGGTTCTCTGTAGTTAAATCGGCGCTCACTGACAATTGCTGATGGCTATGCGGTACCTGGTTTGCAGTTATGTGTTGATTCCCTTGTTGTTGTTGCCGTAGTGATTGTTGGATATGTTTGTGTTCCCTCTCATTGATGAATAGTTTATTATCTCGGATTATTGCGTGGTTTCCACTTTTCGTCTCTTCTATGAGTATTTTTCTCATATCTCTGCGTTTTTTCAGTTTTTTCGGCGTCTAGGTAAGGAGCTATGGCTAATCCAAAGTCTCTGAAATAGCTCGAGTTTTGGAGAATATATTTGGACATTTTCTTACTTATTAATTCTATGACGATTGGCCGGCAGTATCCCTTCTTTCCGATTCGCAGGATGTCTTCTATATATCCGTCCAAGTTTACGTTAAGTGTCTCGAAAAAGATGTTAGTTACCTTATATTCCAGTTCATTTTCATTTTCCCATCTGGATTCCTCTACACCGTACAATACAATTTTTTTGCTATTGTCTACTTGTGGTCTTATGGTTATGGGTGAGGGGGGTTGGTAGATAGATGTTTCTTTTCCAGTCTTTAGTGAAGAACATTCTGCTTCAAGTGATTCAATTCTCATTTTTAAAGTGTCTATTTCTGATTTCAAAGCGTTTTGATCTGTACTTATTTTTTTCATGTTGCCTGTTATTTCCGCTTTAAAGTTTTTTAACGAGTCTTGGATTTCATGTTGTATGAGCGTTCTCATTTCTGTCATTATTTTGGCGTTTATTTCAGAGATGATCAACTGTTTCTGTATGTCTAGTTTTTTTATCGAGTAGCTCGCTGAGCTGCTCTAATGTTACGATTCCATGACTTGAAACTTCATAGTTACGTGAAACGGAAAACGTTGGTGTCCGCAAAAGACTAGGGGAGAGTGGCGTATCTCCATGTATGCTACTGCTATTCGTCGTCTCGTCGCATGAGATATTTGTGACTTCTAATGTCGTCTGGGGTATGTTTCTGTTTAACCCGGCAGGCTTCGCAGGCGTTTCATCGTTGCGGCAGCGCCGCGTAGTTAAGGTGCAATCTGGGCAAACCCATTGTTGGTGTAGAATTGGTTGTTTCTCTCTAAAATACGCCGACGTCATATTTAAACACAAATAAATACATAGAAAACATCCATGACTCAGGAACAAATATTCGTGCTCATCACAGAAATAAATACCCTTACCGGGATTCGAACCCAGGACCTCTTGCTTCGTAGGCAGGGTACGTATATACACACATATATCACACCCTTAATTAGGTACATCATAAAAATCCGAAATGAAAAGTGTGGCGACTGTATCATGTAGGGTATCGTATGAAAGAGTTTCATTAAATAAAGCAGCTTTTTAAATATTTTCACAATGTTAGTTTTTGATTTATTATGTAAAAATAAAAAGACCAACTATTCCCACTTTTTATCTCCGAAGTTTACACAGCAAAAAATAGATCATTTATGTGGTGTCAATACACCACCACATATTTGCAGTCATATTTTTTAGGTTTCGAAGACTTTTCAGTGAAAACCCGGAATCATCTACGAGATTCGATTCCCGAAATATTTACACACAAGTTTTTTCATTAAAAACTGACCCCTGATCGTCAGTGATCTCAGGGCCTACAATCAAGCTTACTTGTTCGTAGCTTATTCACTTTTGCTTAAGACATCTAAGTAGATCGTAATTGTCAAAGTATACAGATGACCGGGGCAAATTTTATTCCTTAGCAGTTCACATTATGAAATACGGAGCATTTCGCTCCGTGCGAATAAAAGGTATATTGGCAACGTAAGGATACATTCGCTCCCCACGTTTGAACGTTCGTTGAAGACACGGGGAAGGTGCCATTGTGCGCAGACTCTCCAAATTATACCCTATAGAACATGGAACACAGACTGAAATTCTACGCAAAAGATAGTTCAATTTGTAAGACTGTTTGCGTTATCCTCAATCTCTCCGTTTTCGTGTTTTGATCTCGAATACGAAATGTGTTATTTGTAAGAATAAGTGATTCAGGACATGGGACATTATGGTAAAAACTTTCTGAATATTTGATGGGCTGTTGCAGCGACATTGTACCTACATTTAAATAAAACGCTTTGACTGCACAAGTATTTGTGGACGGAAACAGAGAGATTTATTTATGCTCCATGTTGTCTTGATTAAAAGAAAAAAAACTGTTATACTCGTACCTACTATTTTTATTCCTTCGAGAACATCAATCAGCTGGAATGTTACAAAGTACTATACAATATCTAATGCAAAAAATTCTTAACCTAAGATATCAACTTTTTTCATAGTTCAACGTTGGAATTCATGGGAAACGGATACTCGTGACCAATGTAAACGGGACGTATTTCTAGGATTTTGCTATCTGTCTGCTTACCTGCCCGTCTGCCACAGGGCTGTGTGGTCGATCGCGTAACGCACTGTACGTTAGGTAGATCTAAACGTCAATTTCCGTGTGGTAGTGTATCACCACCCACTTTATTCCCGTGGGTGTAGTAAAAGTCGACTAAGGGAGCAGGGTTGGAGTGTAATGTGGGCGATGGGCTAGCAACCTATCACGGCGATATCACATTTATGCAAAAAGTGGCACTGGAACATAAGTTTCATGTTCTCTGCTTATCCCATTTGGGAATAAAGGTGTGAATCTATGAATGAATGAATGAATTTTTATATGGAAAAATGACAGTTGGATTACCCCTCGTGAGTCAAGAGGAATCATAAGCGCGTTGTCGACCCTTACATCAATCATTTTAAGGATTCCTTCACTATCAACGCAGCGCATCCTCGAGAGCTCCGGTTACTTCATAATTAAATAACTTGATCTAGTTTTAATAGATGAGATTAGATTAAGTAGATTAATTATTTCACGATAAAAAGTGACATTACTAATTTGTCAGATATCAAAAAAATAAGAATACTCAATACTCAATCATTTATTGCAATGTTATAAATACCGTTTGCTACAGCACTTGAACCTTATTCGCATTCTCATAAGTTTTACAATTGCAATATTTATCACGATCGTCAAAAAAAAAGAAAAATAAAGATCAATGACATTTAGTGCCTTCTATAATCTTTCTGCTCGTCAGAAAAAATCATTTGCTAAGTGGTCACTATGAGATCACTACCTGGTTAAGGGTTAAGACAATGTCAACAAATGTAAGAACACAATAACAAGGAAATAGAAAAAAACATAACAAAAGCAAAAGAACAAATGTTTCAACCACTAGGTACTTATCGTCATTAAAATTTACAATATTTAGCGCATCAAAAAACACGTGACACACATTTAATTTCATATCATATATTATTCAAATAATAATAATTTAACATGTCAAATCAAGACTCACAATAGGTATACTCTTTAACTGAGTAGTATTTGTGTTCTAGATATTCAACTATGCCACCGGAATTAATAGAGCTCCTAGTCAAACAAACTTGAACATTCCATTCTATTCTAACATTGGAACGCGATGTATGTCATGTTAATTGGCTTTCCTAACTCAAAGTCGTATGCAATACTAGACAATCTTCGGGCAAATCGCTAGTTGCCCGCAATGCCCATCTCTCTACACATTGTTTGAATTATTACACAAAGAAAAGCGATTGTAAAACTTATAAGAATACGTATAAGGTTCAAGTGCTGTAGCAACGGTAATTATAACATTGGCATTTCTTAAATAATAAACAATGAATTGACATAAATTGACGACGATTAGTCTGTCAGCGGTCAATCAAAATGATCAATTCGATTCCGGTTGAATGCGCACGATTGCGTTCCAGAGCCACATAAATAATGCATAAATGCACTAATTTACCATTCGATACCGTGTTTTTCGAGTTGAAGTTTTTCCTGACAATTCGTGTATGTTTTTGCGAGGTTTCATAGACATTCATCAAAGATATATTAAGATAGATCAGTCAATCACTCAAACGCAGTTCTTGGGGCATTTGCAGGCACCTGATGTATTGTGGCCTAGGTATATTCTATACAAATGTTTTAGATTGTAGATATTGTATCTAACGGACGAACAGACGGAGTCTCTCTATAAAGGTTCCTTTTTTACCTTTTTGTTACGGAATCATAAAAATATAATATGAAAGTTAGAAAATAGATATCGGTTAAGTAACTATGTTTTCTGCTTGTCACTAAAATACCCCAAAAATTGGCTTGCTTTCCTTTTATAGATATTGCGACATATGGCATCTATTTAGTTATACGTCTGTGATATTAATGTGCGTTAGCGTGTGTTAACACATTGCTTCATTCAATTCGTAAATTAAATTTTATAGTACGTTTGATTGATGTTTTAACTACTCATTCTCTTTAAGCATAATTACTTAGGCTGCGCAGTTAGCTTAGTTGTTAGTAACGTTCGTTCGTTCAAGGTTCGAGGTTCAATATTTGCAACTGCCATTAGTGCCCTTCCCTCGAGCCTCTTGGTTGCAAGTATATTCTACGGCGCTTAACGTCAGGAAGGCTGAGTACATATGGACCGTGTTACCCAGGACAAGCTTTGGTAATAATAATACCACGACCGAGCGAAATAAGTGATATATCATCATTCGTTGTCCTTGTCATAGTTCCACGTTTTAGGGTTCCGTAGTCAACAAGGAACCCCTCATAGTTTCGCCTTGTCCGTCTGTCTGTCTCTCTATCTGTCTGTCTGTCTTTGGCTTAGCTCAGTTACCATTACTACTAGAAAACTGTGATTCGGCATGGGTATATAAATCAATCACGCCGACAAAAAAGTACAATAAAATCTTTAAAAAAAATTTTTTTTAGGGTACCTCCCCTACACCTTTAGCGGGGATGTAATTTTTTTTCTCGTTAAACCCATGGTGTAGGGTAGCGTTTCATAGCTCGTTCAAAAATATTATGGGTTTCCGAAAACCTTTTTTGAAATCAGTGATTCGTTAGCGAGATATTGGGCTTTAAAATCCTAATTTTTGTTCGATTCTTCCGACCCCCTCTCTGCCGGCTACTACGGAACCCTACACTGCGCGTGGCCCGACAGGCACTTGGCCGGTTTTTTATTTTTTATTGCCGCGACTGAGTTGGTTGCGGCAAATAAACCATTACCAGCCCAAATGAAGTAGGTTGTTTATGGTAAGCCGTCAGCCTAGCTGCATAGGAGCCTTCCCGTCCCGTCGTATAGCTACGGTAGCCTAATGGTTCAGGCATGCGGCTGTCAAGGGTTCGAATCCCGGCTCGTACCAACAAGTTTTTCGAAACTTATGTACGGAATATTTACCGATAGCTTTTCGATGAAGGAAAACATCGTGAGAAACCGGAGTTATCCCAATAACGGCTAGCTTTCACTCTTGGTTGGAGGGTCAGATGGCAGTTGCTTTCGTAAAACTAGTGCCTATGCCAAATCTTGGGATTAGGTGTCATGGCGAACCCCGGGCTCTTTTGTACCTCTGTAGAAATCTAATTTTAAGGCCGAGTACGTTTGCCACCGTAATTAAAAAAATTATGGCGCTTTTGCACAACATAACAAAAGCGAATCACTCATGTTATTGTCGCCATCACTCGTAATCCGCCCGCACGCTTGTACGAAATGTCAATACAAATGTCAGATCACAATGTCGCGCTGTCGCGACGTATCCGTTTCATTGTTCGCTTGTCATTTTTTTATCTGAGCTTCATCGATTGTCTATTGTTGAAGGATTAAAATGTTGGATTGCGTCATGCGTAAGTGCGGTGTTTTATGGTTCGGTATCTACCCTAAACCCCTGGGTATATACCCTATCCTACTATAATATGTGAATGTTTGGATGTTGAGATATTTGGATGTTTGATACTCAACCACGCTTAAACAGCTCACTCCATTTGGATGAAACTTTGCACGAAGACAGTTTATAACCTGAATTAAAATATAATATAGTTTTTACTTCACGCAGACGAAGTCGTGGGCGGCAACTAGTATAAATAAAGGCCAAAGTTTGGATGTTTGATGCTCAATCACGCTTAAACGGCGCACCCGATTTGGATGAAAGTGCACGGAGATAGTATATAGCCTGGATTAAAATACAGAATAGTTTTTATTCCGGGTTCATGCAGACAAAGGTGCAAAATTCCATCTGGGTCGGTTGAGCCGTTTAAACGTGATTGAGTAACAAACATCTAGAAATCCAAACATTCGCATTTACAATAGAATAGAATAGTAGTTTATTCCCACACAACATTACCATCAGATACAGAAACAAAACACAAAACATACTAAACAGAAAAATAAAAGCTAAATCTAGTATATTATTTAAGTTACGTAATCTATTAGTTCACATGGCCACTCTCCGTCATCAGTTCAGCTCGGGGCATTAACCCACTCAAACACCCCAAATTCGGTTGAAACCGTTCAACCAATGTCACTAGAGCGCAAACTCGTAGAGTATTCCAGTGTTTAAACCGCCCCGCGTGGTCGGAGGTTTCCCCTGGATTTTCCCCAGGCTAACATTCCAACCACGCAATTCAACCGCTGTATTGGGTTCATCCTATATATTATAGCAACAGTCAGGGATCAATAAAAAATCATACCTTGACTTGAAAAAGTTGACAGAGCTCAAACAAGATGCCAAATTCCAACACCACATTACCTAAACACGGCAATATCGATCGATCATTCTATTAACGAACGATACCTGACACAGATAACATCATGCAGCATGCAAACACTCTGACACTTTTATTACACGTCCCCAAATGACGTGATTAGTCGACAATTATTTCAATTCCCCATCCACAACCAAGCCAAAACCAACCTTGTTTGAACAACTACAAGGCTGGATTTCGGTTGAGAGTAACAGGGAATATCCGCAATTAGTTCATGACATGGTGTCTGGCGGGTGACAATACGTCAGGGTTGACAGGCGGACACCGAAGTGACATAACTTTTCGACGCCGTCTATTGTGGGATCGTGATAGGGCTGCCAACGACGGATTTATTTTGCATAGCGCTGGGTTTACGTTGGGTCACGGTGAAATGTTACATGGATTATAAGGGGCGGTCGTTTCACTCCTCTAAGTTCCGTTGAGATATTAATGTATGGGACATTTGAGCTCTATTTGAGAAATTGTTATATATGGGATTAGCCCAATGTTTAGTGTAATCATTTTATTGAGTAGATACGTAGAATATATAGCTTGAAAGACGCACATCGGATATGTTAGTCGGAGTTTCAACAAAACAAAGTTCTCATCATACAAGAATACAACACAAGTAATAATGGCACTGCTGTTACGTCCGGTAACGTATGGTAAATTATGAGCGCGAATTAAACAATTAAATTCAAGTTTCATCGCATAAACAGTCCCCCCCGATTTGTCACCACATTTAAATATGTCCGAATCGACACAAACAAGACCTCTGTAAACGTCTCAGTTAGTCTTCACCTCTTCTCATAAGTAAAGGCTCGCAGCTAAAGACCGACATATTTGATTAAACACGAGGATCATAAAGCAAAATCGCAGGCGACGCGAAATCGCTGTAATTAATCGCGACGGGTTTGGCAAGCTGCGAGCGTTTATTTACGGCGATGCGACGCGACGGTGTAGCGCGGGAGCCGTGTCGGATAAAACGCATTATTTAAGTAGTGTGTATTATTCAATTACTCTTCCTAGTTGGTCCCGTGCTAGTCTCATCTACCTAACCTACTATCACAGTTAATAATGTCGAACATGAATTAGTACCTAAGATTCATTTACAGGATAAAATCTAAGTGACAACAACCATTGAACTAACGTTGTTTTAAATTTACTACCTACTTGGCAAGCCTCTTTGCCTGTAAGTGGTCTGCAGATGTGCTACCTGGCAAAAATCTCTCATCCTGGTATTCCGCTCGACCGCATAGCTCGAGCTCTTTCGTTTAGTTATACTGGGTCTTCAGGTCTGCGTGTCATCGTCGTGGTACAACAGCAGCGTTTACGATATGTGTCATTGTCGACAGTGTCAACCGTGCTGTGTTCGGTCGAATCGCACCCCGGAGGCATAATCTGAGTTTAGTCAAGACGGCAAGAGGGATAGAAATACGTCCCGCTACTGGGGAGGTAGTCGTCATCTCTCATTGGGCAACAAGCATAGTCGTCAGCCAATTATAAATGTAAACATATTAAATAATATGACGTTTTGTGTGCACAACGATGGCCAACGACGTTAGTACTTCTTTTTACTTGAATATGATAACTTGATTGACTTATTGAAGACTACACAGCGACTCGATTCGAGATTCAAACTGCAACGTTTTTAATGGAAATATTCCATTAAAAACGTTGCAGTTTGAATAACATTTCTGAACAACATATCTCTATTGAAATCGAAATCATATAGACATGAAATAAAACCAACAAAAGTCACGTCCTTACGATATCCCCCTTTGTCAATTATGATAAATGGAATCGCTGTCCATGAGGTATGTTTATTGACAAAAGTGTTTTTACTCCGAATGAAAATACCGACTATTTTCTCACAGCGCCTCCCGCGACTGTCTTTCAACACACCCATCCGACTTAGTTGCAGCGAGAATAGTGCGCGGGGAAACAAATGACAGCTCATTTGGTGCGCAGCCACACGACATTGAGACGACACGACAGCGAGACGACACGACACGTGTACAGATGAGATGAGATGAATGTGATGGAGAAGCGTGAGGTCGGATACTAGTAGTAGTGCCTACTACCTCGAATTTCGAAGATTTCCTTCCTTGTCAGTAAACTGTCAGTATTACATTTGCGCATTATAGTTGAGATTATATTATTTATTTTGAATTTATGGTTAAACGTCCAATTCATTGATAAATAATCCCACATAGCTGTAATATGAATTTTTGGACCTAAAATAGGTACGGCATCAGAAGATCAGCATTATACTATTTGATTACTATTAAAATGTTGTACCAGACACTGCTATTACTAATACAATACAATACAAATACTTTTTAGTGCACACCTCAAAACATGAATCTAATACATGACTTAAAAACTGGTGGCAACATTAGAAGTAAAATAACTTACAACAGACACAGTTACATCAACAATAAACAGATAAAGCAAATAAATAAACATACACAAATTCTTACATAAATGTTAAATTCAATTATACATTATAGTGTTAACGTTAACCATAGAGTCGGAAAATGTATAAATAAAAAGAAATAGAAACACTACATGCAGAATCATGACAGAGATTATTTTTAAACCACAAAACTTGAATAATGCGCGCAAAGAACATTGAAATCGCTCTTTATTTACCAATCTACTTTAAAAACCGCCGGTTTTAAGCGTTTATAGAACGAACGCGTTTCTCTATTAGCGTTGGAAGCGTTTTTTTCCCCCGTAAATCACGATGGGCGCAATTACCGCGGCCATTACGGTGATTAATGCAATTGCTCTATCAACGTGCACGTCAAAACAAGCAGGGCTGTTATTCGCTACGCGCTAAAGCGGCTCACCCCGCCGATCACCGGTCACGAAACTAGACCTTTACCTACGCTTAGTTACTACGCATCGCGGTGTCAAGATATATTTGCAGGTGAGCGTTGAGGTGAGCTTAAATCAATTTACAGGATAGGGGGGCAGGTGTGGGCAAAGACTAGAGAGTTGAACAAGCAACATAATTGGAACGAGTTACTGGAGGTATTCAGCGATAAGTCCGCCTGTTGACTACCTCTGCCTATATATTGTATTGTTACTCATTGTTACTGCTTTGTGTGTGTGTGGGGGGGGGGGGGATGATTACCAAACTTTTTTCTCTTCATCGACTGGAAGTGCGTTGTCGCTTCTGTAGTTTTATTCTTCGTCACAGCCCGATGATGGACGTCTCGCCTAGTTTCATTTGTTACCCAGCACGCGAAAACTAAGTACATATAATCCATCCTACTTATGTCCACGAGCTGAGTAACATACACGTCGGATTACTTATACAGTTAATTAATGTGAAGAACGACCGTACTTTTATGTAAGAAGAACTGACGTGTTGTTTAAAAAATGTAATCAAGATAACTTTCTAGCTACTTATTTATTTATTAGTACTGAACAAAAAATATGAGAAACTACTTCCATTAAATCCATCAGTACCGAAGGCGATGTTTCTTGAGTAGAATATTGAAAATCTTTTGCTATAAGTGTGTTTATAATATTTGTGGAGTTATGTCGACTCCTCTTCATTATGTGTCTCAGCTCTAAGAATAAGACTAAAGAAGCTCAGTTTAATTGAGAATCTAGCTTTGCCTGAATTCAATTGAATTGAAAGAACAGGGGTTTTAACTATAATAAGAGAAGAGTAGAGTCAGTTTAGCAAACATAATGATAAGTTTAAAATAAAAGCAGGACTTCTAGACAAAATAGAAGTAAAACCAATACGAGAACATTAAGTTTATTTATACATATATTATGTTAATTTTGCGTAAATATATATGTATGCTGAATGTTTTTGGTATTCTAGTAGTTTTGGTTGCACCAAACTAGTTATAACTGTTTATTTTCTCTTCACTACCCAAAGGTTGTCTGGAAGAGATCGCACTTTAGCGATAAGACCACCTGTTGTTTGCCCCTGCTCTTTATTCGCTGTTTTCTGTACTACTGTATTACTATTCTGTATTACTATTGAGGTGTGTGTATTTGTATTGTATTATTTTAAGTTGTAGGTAATTCACATCAATGCAATCGGCACACTATGCAAACTTCTCAATGATTTGGAAATATCTAAAGCAAACAACAGTATTTAAAATACGGCTGTCAAAATTTCATTTATGCTACAAGCTTATTTTGCGCATTCATTTGAGGGGGTTCCTTATCTACAGCTACACTCGACGGGTTTATCTTTTATAGTTAAAGATTGTTAGGCTATATTCTGTATCCATCATGAGATCAACTCGGTGATGTTATAATATGGCGTTGTCAACGAACTTGCATTAGTATGCCAAATTGTGGCTGAATCGGTTAACGACAAAAGTGGCTGCATTTGAAGGACATGTTAAGTACCTTTATATACATACGAACAGCTTGAAAAGAGAAAAGTACTAAAACTTTAGTCTCGCATTCAAAGTTAAATTCGTAGTTCCATCGGGTTATCTAAAACCCTGTCAAATGAAGGCGGAGAGCACTTTAATACGACGCGACGCGTAAGCAAACGTCTGGCCATCTGTTGCAATTATTTACACAAACAACATCCATTAGATATGCAAACATTTGTCGCCAACGTTTGCCGTGTTTCAAATGTTTTTGCACGTCCTCGAATTTGTACAATCATCCTTTATTTTGTAAGTAAATGGGAACGATTTGATTTGAACACGTCAAGTTGTTTTGAGGGGTGGGTGACTTTTTTTTGCAAGCTTTTATATAACTTGCAATGTATTGTAGTTATGTATATTTGTTATAGTGGAAATGTTATGGTACCATAAAACTGGTCTGATGGTAGCGGCGAAGGTGTTTGTGGACTGATTAGAATTCACTCAACAATAACGTAGTTGATGAAGAAAGTGACAAACTTGGGGCCCTGCCCTTATTTAAATCGCACTCATACACTATTATATAATGTCATCATCATCATCATATCAGCCGAAAGACGTCCACTGCTCGACATAGGCCTCCCCTAAAGAGTGCCACAATGATTATATAATCTGTGCGCATACATTACAGTATTCATTATTTTTGTGTTACTTCGGACTTAAGTCTTAATATTATAAATGTGAAAGTGTGTTTGTCTGTCTGTCTGTCTGTTACCTCTTCACGCTTAAACCCAAGAACCGATTTGGATGAAAAGACGATGGGCAGATTTGTATGGGCCCCGTCCCCACCCACCAACAGAACTGACGTTAATTTTAATATGATTGTAATGGTCCATAAAACGTGCAATCACGGTTATTGGGTCAGATATCAATGGGGTTCTTCCAAAAAATGGATAGTGATGGTATTTGGAACTAAAAAATCCCATACAACTGGGTCAGTCACGCAAAGACAGTGGCGCCTATATTGTAACATCAGATAACGAGCTCAAAATGAATAAAAATCATTTAGTTTATTATTAGTAATTATTTATTCAATGAAATAAATCGTTCTCAAATAATTGTATTAAACACCCTATTTATACAAGAGTACGAGCATGAGTCCCGGAGTACCTACATAGGATAGTTTTTATCCCGGAAGTCATCCCCTAAACGGGTGAAATGGGTGAGAAAGTTTGTATGGAGCTACAATATAAACAAGTTAAAAATAATAGAGCTATCGTATTACATTATGTCGAAGCTATTTATTCATGTCAATTTTATTGACTAATGATACAAGAGAAACAATGTAAATGCCTTGGTCACTTATTATTAGGTAAATACTGGCTCAAATATTGAAATAACAAAATGAATGGTAAACAAGAAATATCACGATTGTTTTTTTTACCAAGGGATAATTTAGGCAAAATGTTTTTACCCACAAATACGGAAGTTAACAATAATATTATACAACTAGCTGCCGCCCGCGACTTCCTCTGCGTGCACCCGGGTCCTATATTTTAATCCAGGCTTTAAACAATCTTCTTGTAAAATGTCCTCCAAATCGGTAGAGCTAGCTGTTTAAGCGTGATTGAGTAAAAAACATCTAAACATCCAAACCTCTAAACTTTCGCATTTATAATATTACTACCTTCTGCCCGCGACTTCGTACGCGTATAGATTATGGTTTAAGTACTGGATATTAATTCTTATGTTTAGCCATACATCTGACAAATTTGAAAATAAAGATTTAATTTACATGGACTGTGCGGTGTGCGTGTAACATAAACACCCTCATGAACTTGTTCGTCAATAACAGTATATCGATGCCCAAATTATCCTTTTAGAGAGCGCTCCCTCAGCGTGCCTCAGGTCCGAAGGCCCTAGGGCGAGCCCGACGGACACTCACTATCCCCAGGTGTCTTGCAAGCAAGACCTGAGGCCCAAATTCCCGAAGGTAAAAGAGGAGGTAAGTGAAGCCGAAGGCTGAGCCCTATAGCATGCCTTTAGAGAGCGCTCCCTAGGTGAGCTCGAAGGCTGAAGACCCGAACGCAAGCCCCTACGGACACTTACAATCCCTAGGTGTCTTGAAAGCGAAACCTGTGGCCAATGTACCGAAGATGAGCGGCGAGGCAAGAGAGCCCTCACGGACACATACTATCCCGTGTAGGTGAGTGGCGAGGCGAGGTAAGTCCCGTAGGTGAGTAGCGAGGCAAGCCAGGCCAAAGGCCGTGCTTTTCGTTGATGAAAGACTCGAAGCATTCCTTCAGAAAACGCTCTAAATGCGCCCTATGGACGGACACTCATTATCAACCTGTGTCTTGCAAGCGAAACTGAGGGCGAGCCCCCACATACATTTACTATCCCCCGGGATCTTGCAAGCGAAACCCCAGGCCAAAGTTCCGAAGGTAAGCGGCGAGGCAAGGAAGGCCTTTTCGTTGGAATGAAAGCATTGGGCGCTTCGCAAGCTTCTGAGAGCGGTCTCAATGCGAGCAATGACCCCTAATGACACTCATTATCTTCCGGTGTCTTGCAACCGAAACTTGAGGGCCGAAATCCTGAAGGTAAACAGGGAGGCAAGTGAAGAAGAAGCGAAACGAAGGCTGAGGTTTTCGTAGAAATGAAAGACTCAATAATATTTCAGAAAGTCATGGGAGTTTTGTACATAAAAAAATCAATTCTCCGCGGAATACCGTTTTTTCCAAATTGTATACCCACATCCTTTCACGTTGGATAATTGGAAATAAGTGTTCAAATGGTGGCCGGGGATTTTCTCAACAGATAAGTAAAGTTTGCATCAAAATCCGTTCAGCCGTTTTTTATGTGCCGTGATGCGCGGTCACATAAACAGACAAACAGATAAACAGACAAAAATTGTAAAAACTTTTGGAACGTGTTCTGTTATCGATTCTAAGTATCCCCAGCCAACTTTTTTCGAATATCTTCCATGTACGGACTTTCGACCCTCTCCAGCTTTATTATATGTATAGATAAGCACCTCAAACATAAAACAAACCACATAATACAATTTTTCTATTGGCACCAAACGTTTGCTCAAACATTGGGCCACACGGAACATTAGAGAGACGCCGACGCAGCGCGAATCGTCAATCATCTGTACGCATTAATCTTGTGTAGACAACTTGATAGATCATCGCGTGGGGCCAGCGAGCACGAAACTGTGGAGCGGCCATTTTGAATTCGTTTAAATGCTGTCTGTGGGACATTTAAATCATCTTTTGTACAGTTTGCATTGAACTGCACATTCACCTGCATTTATTTATGGTTTAAATTTATAATTCATCTTTTCTTTTTCTAAGAATCAAAAATACTTGGCACTATCCTGCTAATATGTGACCAGAATAAGCGCTCAAAAATATCTGACGGCGTTTAAGCATTTCGGATGTTTTGAGTACATTTTTCGTTCGTATATAATATACATCTACATTGCCTGAATTAGTTTAGATTTCAATTTTAAACACTGAGATTAGTTGTTTATACTGGACTCAATTCGAAACAACAAAATATTACGTTCCTGGCATAACAGTGATATCCCCACTTCATATTTGTATATCTCAAAATTACAGACATACAGCACAAGCAATGTCAGCAATCGCTGCACCGGTCGTATTATTTTTATTAGTCCTAATGAACCCGTTAATTTACTTACTATAGCTATGGTTACTTCCTCAGTATTATAGCTTATGGGATTCTGTTGTGGGAAAAAGGGCAAAAATTAAGACAATTGCTTCGCATCATCTGAACGCCTTCAACTGCTTCCTTCTTTAAATATTGTAATTTTAGAAGACGATTGCGTTTGTTCTTCGTAATTACAGGATGAAAACTCGTCGTGTCCATTCTTCCTCGCTCCGCAGGTAATAAATCGTGTTAAACAAGTAGGTTGGGCCGTTTTATCAAAGTCAATCGCCATCGGTGAGTAATTACTTGGCTCGAACGGCGGTGCTTAGGGGAGGAGTTTGATCAGGTTACCATTGATATTTCATTCAATTTCAGTTATTGGGTAGTTGTGACGTTAAGTGAGACTGCAGTTTCACTTTTTTTTCATTCGTGGCCGTTCAATTGTTTTATTGTTGATTAATTTCGTAATATTAATTAATAGTACGTTTTGTTAAAAATATAGATATTTTAAATAGACGTATTGCAACACAAAAGAAAAGAAACATACCGAACTATAATAAGTCTTGCTTTTTTGTAAAATAAAATAATATTTTTAATACATTTCAACCTTACAGAATAAATTATACTACCTAGGTAAATATTACAGTGACAACATAAGTACTTAAGTAAAAAAATATGTACTAAAGCTACTACAAACTTTTCCAGAAGTCTAGTAGCGACACAAAGACAACGTTCAAATGACTTATTTTAGTCAATTTACAGCAGGTAAGAAAAGAAATCATCTGTCAAAAACAGTTGTGGTGTTCGAGTTTACCTAGTTATATGTACGAAAAAGCTCGCCCGAACTGAAAATTTATACGCGGGTTTATCCGTATTTATTTGTTTTATTTACTGTAATAATATATGGGTCAATCAACTTTTTCATATTTTGGTCCCGGCAAGCCAAGAGACGTCAGTAACAATGTCTTAGAAAAAATACTATTAATTCTATTATGCTAAGGAGTTGGCTCAACAAGGAATGAAAAACAGGTGCTTAGTGGATTTAAACCTCAAAAAATCATAGTTTTAAAGAGTGAGACAGGAGACGTACCCATGGCAACAATAGTTGATTGGCTCATTTATGGCTTTCGTTTAGTACACTTTCCTACGTTGTTTTTGTATAGTCATCTTGATTTTTTGTCATTAACGGTTCAGGTTCAAGTAACAGTGGAGTAAACCCATCAGTGCAGAAATTCCTATCGCTTTGTGGTCTGATAATCTGCTTGCTCCACTGTTTCTACGCATTTTGGATCATCATGACTGTATTATGCGGCATGGCTAGCAGAGTACACAGACGATTTAGAAGGAGGAAATGGCGATCGCAGCACAGAGACTATGGGCGCTATTTAGAATAGACAAATGATGAATTTACCGCATTCATTTGCGCGTAAAATTGAAAATATGTGTATAAGTAGTTTTATTGGTGAACAATAGAGAATATTTGTATTGTTAACAAAGCCGTGCATAGATCAAGTTGACGTATTTAAATCAGTACTATGTTTTCAAATTAAATGTGACGAGACGATAAATAAATCCTTCAACACGATAGAAAAAAAGTATTCTTGAAACCTTGTCTGCATCTGCCACATGTCATCGCAAAAATGTCAGAGAGGCGTCAAAACATAATCGTGTTCCTCACTTTCTCACCAAATTAAGGTCGAATTTCGCATGACAGAAACACAAATGGCGGTGGAAGATATTACTTTAGACGCATCAATCATACCCGGCTGGGATCGTTGAAATACGATATCAGGTTTCAGTGACAACAGTTATATTAGGTCTGTTGATAAATTTAATCATTCTGTTAGCGGATATAATGCAGATGTTCATTTATAATTTATAGTGACGTTTATTTATAGAATAAAAAGGATTGTTTTTGACTTGGTGAGAGAGTGTCCGGAGCTATAGAGAGGGCACAGTGCAGAATATCATCTCGTCCATTCATATTCGGAGCAGCTCAACTGGGATCTTCCCCATTAAGGCTCCACATTCGAAATTTTCGTGAACATGAGTTGTTTTGTAACCGTTTTATACATTATAACGTAACATTTTTTCAGTCGGAAAAAATATATCATAATCTGCAAGATATGCGACGGGTCATAGTTTTCGTAGAAATCCATTTTAACAATAAAAATTGGAGAAAAAGAAATCTTAAGTCACCCGTATTTTTTCACATGTAACCATTTTACTGCTCCATTTTTTATCAGAATAATATGAAATTTTATAACTTTCTTCATACAATAATGAACAAGGGCATCATTTTCTTATTTTCTTAATTTTCTTAAAAATTTATCTCGTTTTCTGAAATATTCCGCGAAAGTTCCTACGCCTCCCCGTTTTCGTCCATACGGTCAGTGCGGGACGAGACACGTTGCGAAAATTTCGGCGCAGCGCAAATTGACACAGGTCCGTCAGTGTCAATTTGCGCTGCGCCGAAATTTTTAAATATTTGTGGAAATTGTGGACTATATTTGTTGCATAGAGTGGACAATCCGTTTTGTGATTCGTATAGTAGGTAACTAATAAATATATGCGTATAGTTTAGTTTTTAGTGACAGATAATTTTGTTGCATAGAGTGGACAATCTATTTCGTGGTTTGTAAAGTAGTAGGTACTATAGACAAGACAGCTGACTGACCATCCGTGCACTTTATGTGCATTGTAATAAGGATCTTGTATAAATACAGGATGGTCAGTTAACTGTGTTGGCATTTGTACCTAATTAACATTTACGTAGGTATAGTTTAGATTTTGTTTTTAGTTCAAGGCAGTTCAAGGCAGAGCACACGAAACCTGTGTCCAGTGCCACTGTTAGCATAAATGTGGGTATAAAAGATCGACAAAATGTGATATAGCAGTGACAGGTTGATAGCCCATCGCCCACAACACACTTCAACCCCGTTCCCTTAGTCGACTCTTACAACCCCCACGGGAAGAAAGGGGGTGGTGCTATTCTAACCCGACACCACACGGGTAATAATAATAATATAATATTATTAATATAATAATAATAATATAATATTATTAATATAATAATAATAATAAATTCTTTATTTCAGGCCAGTTTGCCCATAGATTGTTAGTAACATACAAACTTACGATACTAGAGTTAGTAGGTCTTAGCTTAGGTCTCACAAATTTTTCAATAATTATTTTGGGTCTTTGGGGTTAAATAAGCGCGGGAGGAAAATACGTAACATCAAGAAATTTTACAAGAGAAGAGGAAAAATAATACACAAGTAAATACCTATTCTATCAAAGTATCAAATATCTAAACAGTATCAAAATTGGGAAATCGCTAAAACCAGACATTTTATTAGTAAATATATTTACAATATCTATTGCCTACTAACAATATTGTTTTATCTGCTCGTATTAATGACTGTCAAGTGTTAATAGAATAAGTTCTAATAAAAATAGTGGGCTTGGCAAATATTGTAAGTACCTACCTATGGGTTGCATGCCAACTCCAAGTTCGATACAGAGTTATCATTTGATATGAAACAAAGTATGGTTAACGTACAACTAATCTATAAGTATATATTTACCTGAGGCCGATTTCTGTACAGTCAGCATAATATAGTTAGTAGCAGCCAAGTTAGCCAAATATATCGGAACGTACATTCATCGAAATAGTCTTTGTTACTATAAGTAGGAGTAAGGAATGTGTTACGATATATTTGACTACTTTGGATGCTACTAACTATCTGATGCTGACTGTACACGCCATCATCATCAAATCAAGGAAGTAGAACGTAATAAATATACCGAAAATTAGTTTAAAACTTAACAACCTTACACTTACACAAAAAGTAACGGACAGACAGAACCACTTTCGCATTTATAATATTAGTATGGAGTATGGATATGGAAGTATGGTTAGTATGGATTATATGTCTTTCCCGCTCACGGGACAATGATGTCCCGGACCTTTAGGAGGTGTGCGTGGAGCTCTGAGCCAACACGTAGATGCCCTTTTGACAATTTAATGAAATGCAAGGAGTACACCAAGCGGATGCTGTCTCTGCCCGTGTCATGGGACGCACACAGAAACAGCACCCGCTGTGGTGTAAGAGTCTATTGCTAGTTGATAGAATCTAAATAAAACGGGTTATTGGGTGAAAATGATGGACTAGTAGCTGGGCTATTGGATGAAACATCGGACGCCTGCCCAATAAAACTGTTTCACATTTTATCTCTGGCAGAGGGTAACTCGCTAACTGCTAGATGGGCCCCTATTAATAGCGACATTAAAAAATGGCCTAAGGGCAACAGTAGGTATGGATTATTATTATTACCTTTATATTTTTCTCGCACTATACCTCTCTTCCCTAATGTTCTAATAAGAGAGAGACCGATAGTGCGAGAAAAATCGAGTGTATGTCGCGGCCGTCTCGTGCTAGCCGTGCTGACGGAACTACACTAACCGTAAGTAAATAGTATTATAATAGTAGAGACATATATTTTTGAACTTAATCAATTATGTAATTTATGTATGACAAATATCAAGATTCAATTAAGCATGACGAATGTCACCCACCCACATCCACTCTTGCATAACTAACTAAATCTATATCTAATTGATCTATCTAGATAATAACTTAATCTATGTAACGCTTAATAAACGACGGCGGGTTGTGCGACTTGCGCGGGGAGAGGGTCGAGGCTCCGCCCATACGCTCAAGGACTTTAGCGGGTATACAAGCCTTAAGAAGACAGCAGGCATAGTTTGACCACTGAAAGCTGTCAACAACGAACCCTGGTGGAATAATCACCAAATTTCGATAGCTTGATTGTGATTTGTGATTCTTCTCAAGTTGAATGCCTACATTAGGTGAAATAAGGTGTCTGCTTACCATCGTATAGGTACTTATTTTTCATCGTAGTAGTATAAAATAGCAGATTTTGACACCGCATCTAAACCAAAACAAGACCACTTACGAGTATCATAATACATTGTAAGGCTCTGGCTCTCCAACTTCTGTATGTATTGCTACGAAATCGCTTGTTTTTTGAGTTACGGTCACAATAGACATTATAAGAATGTCCATTATAATACATCTGTCTGGTTGTGGCACGGCATCAAAAATGTAGTCTAAACCCAAATATAAGTGCTGCTGTAACGCCCTTAGTCCACCTATGCATTCACATGCGGTAGCGAAGCGAAACGAAAGAGATGGCCGGATTGGATTCTTGCCCTCGCCGTGGCCATCTCTTTCGTTTGGCTTCGCTACCGCATGCGAATGCGTAGGTAAAAATGGCTTGATTTCTAGAAAATTATTGGTAACGAAGCAATTAAAGTTAGGTTAGGTTAGGTTAGGTTTTCTGACTAAAATAACTTATAAAATAAAACTAAACAATACATTACGCAGACATCAATCAATTTACTATCCTTGAAAACGCAACAAAACATATCAAAAACCTTAATAGTTTTCAAACACATTACGCAATAGCAAATCATTCAAACTGACGCTTTTGATGGATGACCAAGCTAGTATTGAAACAGATCACCAGCTATTGAGAGCTCCCGTCATCGAATAAAAAGAAGCAATCGCTCTCAAATCTCAAGACGAAAGAGGCCTCGATAAGCTGGCAAGTTGTTGGCAACTGACCAGGTGTTAAGACCTCTGGGTGTTTGAGGCTTTATTTGAGTCAGTCCTGACGTTTCTATCGAAGTAGGGGGTGGGAGGGATCAAGTGTCAGTGGTTAAGTAAAACACTGATAAATGGACGAAGGGAAAAACATGGCTACTTTATTACAGGACCGGTTATGATTTATTCATGCTCTTGTCAGATTTGAGAGAACATTGGCGGGTCCGCTTTGGTACTTTTATTTCGTACTTGTGTCAGATAAATGACTGGTGTAAACATTGTACACGGTTTGATGGACAGACGTTAGACGCTCATGTGCGTAGTTATACTTGTACGTACGTTGATCAGCCTATATATCCTATTGCTGGGGACAGGGGGCTTCCTCTCGGAGGGGCAGAGCAGGGGATTTCCCCTAATATTGTTGTAGGCTCCAAACTGGCCCAGCACGGGTTGGGGATTTCAGTACACCTTTGAATTTATTTACAGACGTACGAAGATCTCCTTAATGATGTTTCCAATTATTTTGTAGAATTAAGGTTTTCTTTTCGAAAATCTAAATAGAAATGGTTTGGACTTCGTACTCGTTTGAAACAAGGATCAAATCAAAAGCGCCAATAAGAACGCACTCTGGAAGCTTCATAGAGTCATTATCTAGGAAGGCAGCATGACTGATGACTTCCCATTGATGCATGCCTTTATCCAATAGTCACGTTATGGCGGCGTCATTTTTTAGAGTTCCGTCATAACCTCGATGATGATTTACGACAATTATGATTATATTATGCATATCTTCTAATTGATTCATAACGAAGTCGTGAGTATTATTTATTTCAGGAAACATTTGTAATAGAGGCCGGAGCAAAAACATTTTACACAAACAAAATATAAGCAAATAAGTTCAAAGTCGGTTAGAATTTTAATCATTTTATCAATTGAATAATATCCATTTAGATATTTATTGCTGTTTTTTTCTTAAGAGACAGTTAAATAATCTTAATTCCTTGTATAGTAAGGGCTGTTTTGAATGCATACCTGGCAACATGATATAACAAATATTTTCTACGTGTATGACTGAATGGGCGAATATTCAGCGTTTTAAAGGCGTTTTTTTTTCGTCATTGTCGTCGACAGGGAATACTATTAAAAGATACGAATATCACAGTCCACTTTTGATGAAATCGTAAGGCAATGTCGGTCGAGTCTTTTTTTATTAAAGTTTCCGCGGTATTTTTTACCTCTGCTGAAATAATCTTGAGGCGACAATGACGTTAGAACCGAGCGGTTCAAACGCCAGGAGATTCGCCCAAATGTCTAAACAATGTCTGGCAAACTTTCCCTTGCCAACCATGCATGGAGAGACCGCCATAAAAAAATCTCTAGTACTAATACCATACGAAACTTATTTATTGGAACCAACAGAACCCTCCTCACATTCCTCAACTCCGTATACAATATCTCTATTCTGTATATCAGACAACTGCACACTATTATGCCCATATTATAATTAATCAATAAGAATTACTAGAACTGGTCTGACTGTAGCCAGCTGGTGTATAGTTAATAGTAGCAGCTTTGTGCTATCCGAAGAAAGATAATTTACTAGGTACAGACGACTTTAAAAACATAGGTACATAAGTCTTTTTCGTTTTTGCAATACCCTCAGCACAAAAAATACAATTAAATTCTAATGGACTTAACAGGAGAAAAAGAAACATTTGCTTTGTTTCAAATGCAACGAAACAAAAAAAATGCAACCTGCCTTTTAATTTAGAAGACTATCATGATACTCGCCAATCTAAAGCAAATATTATACGCGTCATGTTCATAATTACGATAACGTAGAACCTCTCGGATAATTTTTGACACGAAAAACTTGCTAAAACATATTTATTCTTCTTGCGTAAAAACGTAAGTCCGTTACTCTAAACGGCGATTTGCAGGAAAATGATATCCACGATCGTGGTACATACGGTTGTGGGGCAGTGCTCGAATAAATTGTCGTAAATGTGGACACGCTGGACAAAAACACCAATTTTTTTTCCGGCACTTGTTAGGTCCATAGCTTTAAGTTTTTGATAGAAACCACCTCCTCCGTTGTCGGCAATATTTTATTTTACGGCGGCCATTTTGAATTATAGTTAATTACTAATATCTCGAGTTCTAAGTCACTTAGAATCACAAACTTGGTGTCTAAATATACATATTTGGGGTCAGGAAATTCAACTAGATAAGTATGTTACCGATAGCTCGGTTACTAAATTACTTGAAAATACAAAATTGGTATTTATTTATTTAAGATAACGACAATTAATAAAAACAAACATAAAACTTAAACTACAGGTAAAAAAATTGGCATAAATCGCCGTCAACGGGCAAGGTGCCCAGAAGGCTGGCCGTATTTCCTCGCTGTATAGCGATACTAACACGCTGTGCGAAATACTGGCCAGCCCTCTGGTCGCCCGAGGCTTCTATTAAGCGCGTCGCAAAATCTTTATAAAGCCGACGCGCACTTGGCCCCCATGGCCCCAAGGTATCAACGCCAAACGCCGCAAACATGTAGCTGTTTCCTAGGACGGCATATTTGCGGCGCTTGAGGCTTTTTTTTATTTAATAACTCGTACTAGTAATGTATTAACGTTATTATATTTTTATTATATACATGTTATTATAGAGGCTATAGTAGTAATACATAATCTGCGGAAATTTCAAGTGTCTACATATTACGACTCTAGAGATATATACCGATAGTTATGAGCGGGCAAAAAACGCAATTTAATTATGTTTATATTTTTATGTTTTTACTTTTATTTTTTTGAATGTATGTTAAAGCAGCAATAGAAAAACAGCTTCTGTGAAAATTTTAACAGTCTAGCTATTGCTGATACGCAGACAGGCGGATGGACAGCGGAAGCTTAGGAACGGGGTACCGTTTGATATCCTTTGGGAACTCGACTCTAAAAAATATCTAGTTGAATTCCTTGACCCCAAATATTGTATATTTGGACACTAAGTTTGTGATTATACGTTATTTAGAAATTTAGAACTCGAGATATTAATGATATACGTATAATTCAAAATTGCCGCCATAAAATTAAAGATGGCCGACGGAGGAGTTGGTTCCTATCAAAAACTTAAAGCTATGGACCTAATAATGACCTGAAAAAAAGGTGCTTTTGTCCAGCTCACAGTTATATCTATATCTGTGCTCCAGCGTGTCCACATTATCACCTGAAACTGCCCTACTATAAAGCTAGATAAGCACCATCATCTGATGATGATGGTGCTAGCAGTGGACGTCTCTCGGCTGATATGATTATCAGCCGAGAGACGTCCACTGCTGGACGTATACCTCCCCCAAAGAGTACCACAATGACCGGTCCTGCGCCACCAGTCCACTTTGTGGGGGGGCTAGCCACGCTGCGCCTTCCGGTGTTTGGTCGCCATTCGGTTATACGTGCAATGTGCCCCTCCCACTGCCACAGCGATTCAGAGCGCTATATAGATAGATAGATAGAAAGATAATAACTTTATTCAGCCACAACAAACAAGTATAGTGGTACAAACATTTAGAAAAACATATCAAACAATTTTATAACCTAAGGCATTCAGAAAAGTAAAATACTTAATCGAGGGTTGTCTGTTGTGGTGTAGAATAGGTGCTGACTCAGCGTTACTGCTGCGGAGTCCGCAGCGTTGATCTTCCGCCAGAACCTTTATATCGGTTATATAGATAAACATACAGTGTACATTTTAAAGACGCCAAAATCGTAATTTAGAACACCTTTCTCCAAAATTGCTTAAAACACTACGCGCCCTCGCGCCCCGTCGGCAATTTGTCAATGTCTCGACTCATTTCTTATTTTAACCGAGTTGTCAACTTTGGCGACGCCCCCTTATTTCATTTTGATGTCTAGCTGTTGTTGATCTTTCTTAAGTCTTTTATTTTTGTCCGTCATGTGCCGCTTCAAATTATTATAAGCACTCGTAACATAATATGTGTTGATGGTTAAACAGAACATCGTCAAATCATGTTATTTACAGTTTTATTTTCTCGACCGAGCTTCTCGAGTGGCAAGCACGTACCGGCAGGTGCAGCGTGGGTAGAGTTGGACTGATGACCGGGTAAAGGTCGCGAGAGTCCGCCTGATGCGGGTGGCGCAGGACCGGTCATTTATGCACTCTTTGGGGGAAGCCTTCGTCCAGCAGTGGACGTCTCGGTTAATATGACGATGATGATGATGAACTTGACCAGCCCAGAAGCGTGATAAGTTTTATGGTTATATTTTAAGTGACGTATCTGTACATTTGGGCCTCAAAACGTGACCATAAAATCTAGCGTGCTAGATGGGCTGGGGCAATGTTGAAGGCATTTAGACGCCGCCTTAACATACATACATTCACGCCTTTATTCCCAAAAGAGGTAGGCAGAGAGTTAAATATATTAATATATATTACTCAGTCAAATAGAGTGTTGACTTGACATGTCAGATTATTATTATTAAATATTTAACATTGTATTAATACGATTTCTACAGTGGTTGACGTATTTATGTTCTTTTGTTTTTCTATTTCCGTTATTGTGTACTTACATTTTGTTGATATTATGTTAATATTATATCATAAAAAATCTTATATTTTTAAAATGTATTCGTAATGTAATGTTTTTAATTACATTTTTAAGTAAATTTTATTATAATGAAATAAATAATCTCTAATCTAATCATCTTGGCGAATTCACTTCACGTTTCTTTGAATAAAAGCTTCCTACATCTAGTCTAGTTAATAAGCCCTATACAAGGTCAACTTTAAAAGGTGTACAATTTTACGTCTTATTGCCCAGATATAATTTTCAAATAAATACACATTTATTGTGTGTTGCACCAATCATCAAACCGTCCGTAATCGTAAATCGTTGGTGTTCGTTAAAATCCGAATGTATGGAATGTTTGACAATTTTCTATGAAATAACAGCTATCGGCGCCATATTTAACGGTTGATCGGTCTGGTGTAACCCGCCCCTATAATGTGACTTCTATTATTATTGTTATGTACCACACACATGAAATTAATTATAATGATAATTCTCGCTGACATATAAAACCATCCATTTGATATCTACGGCACGACGTAATTTAATATTGTTTATCGACAGATTATCAGGCATTAAATTGTGATTTACATTGATGGAGAGTGTCGCAAATGATAGCATGTATTTTTACTGGAATCGATAAAGATTAGTCATTTATAAGCTAAGTGGTTGGTATGATGATTGATGATTTCCTAATTAATACAATAAATGACCCGTAGACTATAATTAGACGTCAGATGACGCACTACGTATATCACAATGTTCTGTACTACTTTCTAGCGTGACTGCGTATTATTGAATAGCCTAGATATCTGACGGGCTTCGATTTTCGCAACCTTCGTCACTTTAACCATCCTGTTACCATCAGGCTTCTCTATAATGCACTAGTTAGAAGCAAGCTTGAGACATCATCGATCGTTTGGCATGCCTGCGAATCTACCTATAGTTTGCTTCTTGAAAAGGTACAAAAGGCTTTTTAAGGTTCTTATACAAGAAAATGTTTGGTTACTACCCGTTTCTTTATCCGACGAAGTATATCCTTGGGGCCTTAGGTTACAACTCTTTGGTGGTGAGACGTAACCTTAGCTTATTGATGTTTGCGTGTCGGAACCTGCGCGGTGATGCGGACTGTCCAGAACTGTGCAACTGCATGTACCAGACATCCCCAGGATAGTCCTCAGACCGCGGCGATGCGATCTGTTGGCTTTGCCAGCGGGACGCACACCGTGTCGCGCCTGAACTCTCCGCTGCTCCGTGCCCTCACACACTTGAATGCACTCTCGGCATCAGCACCCGAGAGCGACCTGTTTGCGTGGCGATGGGCGTCTGTGAGAAATGAATGCCTGAGACTCTGTGAGATGATGGATGCGAGTCCTACATCCGTGAAAGAGTAATAAGTGACAGTAATTTGTAATGGTGTTATTTGCAATTATTTGTTTGTACCTGATTGTTATTTGTAGTAAGTTTCATGTCGCATTGGATCTATCTGTAAGGGCATGTAAACATATTTTCGAATAAATAAATAAATGACAACATTATCCTGTGATATGCTCTCTAGTTTGACTAATACTGTGGGGGTTTGAAAATTCGTCTAAACACTGAAAAGGGGAGTTAATGTCTTTGGGCTATCTCGGCGTGCGCACTACTGAGAACCCAGATTCTGGTGTATAAGCTATTCAACTATTAACTTGAAGTATCATCCGTTAGGTAGTTTTTGTGCGAACGAATAATAACATTTAAAAAAAATTACATGAAGAGAGATCAATGACGAAGAAACAAAACTTTTCCTACTCTTTACATGAAGATTGTCCACTCAATCATCAAATCAATGGATCAAAACTTACGGATCACTACCATATAGGTACATACTTCAATATCTTGAAAACGAATACCGCTAGCGTATTAAAATATATTGATTTTTATAGACAATTCCAATTCTTCGTGTCCGGTTCATATCTGAGTTTATCATATAAGAACGTGGTTCTTATTACCTCCAAGAAATAATTAAAATTAATCTTGATTTAAAATCTAAATCTAATCGTTTTTGATTGCATATCGTTTTAAAATCTTGATGAGTCTTGTAAGTGTATATTCAAAAACAGTATCAAATAAGGGCAATCATTTTCTATGTATGTGTAGATTTTGAGAAAAAAAAAGGTAAATAAGCAGAACAGCTCCATGGTAAAATGTGTGGGAAAAAAGTCGTCATATTCGAATGAAACAAATGTAGATATGTTATAAGTATAGTTGACACAAACAACTTTTTTTAAACTCACAAAAAAAGTTTTTGCTTCCGAAGTAATGCTACTTTGAAAATAATGCTAAACCTTCCTTCAGGAAAATACATAAGTATTATGTCAAATTGTCAAAGCAATATGGGTTAAATTCGAATTTCGAACGAAGAGGATATTTCTTCATTCGAAAATAAGCCATGTCACTTTGACATAAAGTGCCCAGTCATACACTAGTTCAACGTCGAAGACTAGGACGTCTATCGTATTTACTTGAGAGCATGTTTTTGTTGTAAAGATACTTAAAAGTAGGTAGGCAGGTAAGGGTAGTTAAAAGTACGTTTTTTTAAATGCTTAAAATGCTTGTAGCTTGGCGCCTACAGTTGCTTCAATCGATTTATGCGATCGTGTGCCTATATTTTCTGTAGGTACTTTATCCACTTCGACGACTGTTGCGTGCATAGGTAATAGAATAGTACAATAATTAAGCCTTTTAAACCTCCCTCAATAATTGACTTAAATTTGTCTACCACACAATTAAACCCTATTTTGTGTTCGTACAACTTTAATAGCCTTCTGAATAAATAATCCCTATGTCAGCAAACCGAATTGTCACAGTATGTCATTATGCTCATTATAGTTCTGTGAAATGATAGTTCTTGACTTTATTCTGTTACGTTTTGTGTAGACGTATAATAGGCTTTGATTGCACGAAACGTGTCTGGCTGTACTATAATGACGGAAAATTATAGTGGCACGGTACTGTTACAGCTTTTAATGACAGAGTTGTGGCCATTGTGGCAGATGTTGAAATCCTTTGACAGTTCTAGGATCAAACTTACGTTATTCGGTTTTTGTGGACGGGGTATTGTGGTGTCGGGCTAGAATTTCACCACCCTCTTTCTTCCCGTGGGTGTCGTAAAAGTCGACTAAGGGAGCAGGGTTAAAGTGTGTTGTGGGTGATGGGCTAGCAACCTATATCACTGCGATATCACATTTTGTCGATCTTTTATACCCACATTTATGCTAAAAGTGGCGCTGGAACATTACGTTTCATGTCTCTGCCTACCCCTTTTGGGAATAAAGGCGTGAATGTATGTATGGGAATACATACATTTGTTCCTCTCTACAAAAAGGTACGAATGGCATCAAAAAAAATCGTCTGAATCATGCCTGACTGATGCACTGACTTTCGGAGCGATAATCTCCGAATGTATTGACTTAATAAAAAAAAACCTGAACCCTTATAGTTATTTTTAAAGACCTATCGATTAATGTGCCGCATGTTGACTCACAGTGTTTTTTAAATTTATTTCTAGTCACATGTATGTAGTGCCCACCTAAAAAATATGTTCACTATTTTGGCTAAGGAACCCTAACAGTCAGGAATTTAAAATTGTTTTTTAAATGAGCCAGGCAACACACAGGCACTTAAGTAACAAACGACTGGACGAGACGTTTGACCTGTATTGCCTATCTAGACAAGTAAATTTGCAACTATGTGAACAGGCATTCTATAAAACCTGTTCATCCCAATATTGCTCTCAAGTAAAGCTTATAGTTTATCTGATTTCGCCTAATTAGCTCCAAAAGCCAACATAAAGACTAAACTGCGTGAAGTTATTAGTAAGCAACATTACTCTATTACTAACAATTAAAAAACCACTAGCGACGATGAATACGCTCACAACTACATGAAACAATGCGTCTTTTCATAAACAAAACACACTCATCACCATTCATACACACAAAAGAGCTAGTAAACAATAACACGCATCATTAACTTAAATAAAAATACCCATAAAACTTATCATTACTACGAAATTTGACATAAAAACAAGGTTTGAAACAACAAAAAGTATTTAACACTAACTCATTGCTTTGGAAAGTGGGTAATCATTTTAAATGGTGGTTAGTTAGAGGTTGTGTGGGGATTATGGTTGTAATTATAGAGTGTTTCGAATAATGTGGTGTAATGACAGGCAATGGAGAGGCCGTGCGGCAAATGGGAGACTTAAAGAGACGTGAAGGCTCTTGGGCGGAAAGAATATTTTTTACTATGACACACGCAGACGGCCTGCTTGAAGAGAAGCAGGCACCGCAGCAAATAGGAGGCTGTGCCTCCAAAAGCAGTCAACAACGCACTCAATGAATGAAGGGGTCAGCTTTTTAATTAACATTCCGTAGTCAACAAGGAACCCCTATAGTTTCGCCATGTCCGTCTGTCCGTCTGCGGCTTAGCTCAGTGACCCTTACTACTAGAAATCTAAAATTCGGCTTAAAATCTAGAAAGACATTTTTTGTAGGGTACCTCCCGTACACGTGAAGTGGGGATGTATTTTTTTTCTCTTTAAACCCATGGTGTGGGGTATCGTTGGATAGCTGGTGCAAAAATATTTTGGGTTTTTTCAACTCAGTGATTCGTTTGCGTGATATTGGGCTTTAAAACCCAAATTGTTGTTCGAGTCAAATGTAATAGTAAATAAAGATAGTAAAATAGTAAATATAAAGTAATTTACTCTCCAACACGAGCACAACACCATGAACCAGTGACCCTATAGAACCAGCTGTGGAGTTATTTATGGCTACGGTTTGTACGGTTTTGTGGTGGAGATATTGCCCCAGTTGGCTCCAAATATAACTAATATAATACTGTAACCTATGTAACTGTAATCCTATATTTATACCGGAAAGTTATTTATGCTTTTAGTGCCTAGAAAACTGGACCGAAATGGCAAAATAATTTCGTTTTTCCTCGATTTATGTACTCACTAAAAACTAATAAATTCTGCCGCCATGTGTAAATTTTAGTCAAATTGAGTTTTTGACAATCTCGGACTCGAGGAAAAAAAATGATTTTTCTATCTCACACGGGTGATTTATACAAGCATAAGTCCATGTCATTTTGTTAAGTTCACTTCCTGTTCGACGTAGAAAAGTCATAACATCATGTTCATAGGCAAAACAGTACTAAGTAACCACCATGTTTTTTAATCTTTGTCTTGGATGTGTGCCTATAGTTTTTATCATAAAAAGACAAAACATATTTTCATTTGGTTTCAAATTATTTAGTTAAAAATAATCAAGAAGGTATGCTATATCTTATTAGTTCGTGCTTTTTATCAATATTAAAACTAATTTAATAAACCACGAGTTCCCATTTGTGCTTTTTCAAATTCCTAGACCAATACCAATTAAAGCGTTTGTGAGTACTTGTGTTATTTTTCTTACATGCTATAGCGCAAAGTTAACACAAATACATAGCGCATGCGCAATTGTGTTCTTCTTTCTTTGAAACATTTTTTTTCCATTTTTTTTAAGAAGCAGATCCTTTTTTTCTTAAAATCTAATTCAAATAAAAAGATTAATAACAAAACGAAGTTAAATTAAAATTCTACAAATTATCTTTAATTATAAACACAACTTTATACTTTGAAATAAAACTAATGGTGTAAAGGTCTGTGCCCACTAGACCGTATCATACCATGACCGAAAAACGTACCGTCACATGCAAGAAAATATTCTTTGTATGACTCATCATGAGATGACGCCCACTAGACCGTTCCGGCACCGGCACTTTTTAATACGAAGAATATTTTTTTGCCTGACACGTTCATAGTACGGTCATGGTATGATACGGTGTAATGGGTACCTTAAGTGTATTTTTTTTTTGGATTTATCTCAAAATTTATTTTTGGACACTTATGGATTTTCTCCTTGAGGGGGCCGAATTGTATTCTTAATTTGAAGCTTCTATGTCTGCTAGTAGTGCTTTAGAGCTTTGATGATCGATCGATCAGTCAGTCAGTGAGTGAGTGACAAAATTAAGAAACTTTTTATAGTTCTTAAACTACTAATTAAAATTGAATTAAATTTTAAATATACCGTGTTTATACAATGCCTGATTGGTTACTGAAAATTCAGACTTCTAGTTTTATCCACAACGAAGTTATAGGGGGTCGAAAATGGCCTGAACTGCTTCTAGAAAAGGATGGTACGGCCGTGCTGCTGTTTTGCTCGACTTGGCGGGGACACTGCCATGCCCCCAGATACAATAGTTTTTTTAGGAATCAGAAACAGTTAGACTTCCCGGGTAATCCTCTTCGCCTTAGTATTATCCTTGGGTCCGCCTTGTGTTTAAGTGGCATTTTTTGTGGAAGCGACTTATTTCTGATCGTCCGACCCAAAAGGGGAAAGTATACCTTAATGAAATGAGATTTTGTCATAGTGTGATTGGGCTTAGAGATTCACAACCGAACAATTCTAAGTCGTCTTAGCATATTATTTCCAACTCCTTATCATAAAATCCGCTCCCGGCCAGACGAGATTGTTTTTCCATCTCCATTGTAGTCTGTTTACCTCTGTAGTCATTAATAATCGATTCTCGATCATCGAAATCACCAACAAGACATAATAGCCTAACATCGTTATTCATTCTAGGCGTGGGCCGATTGGAATTGTTAAAAGGGTTATATCTTACTATAAAAATATAGTCGGTTATGTCCTTTTGTAAATGT
The DNA here is from genome assembly GCA_947049275.1 of Epinotia bilunana. Lineage (NCBI taxonomy): Eukaryota > Metazoa > Arthropoda > Insecta > Lepidoptera > Tortricidae > Epinotia > Epinotia bilunana. The sequence continues at coordinate 25,441,748 of OX346257.1, forward strand.
ATTCAGGGTGAGTTATCGAGTGGCGGAAATTACTTTGCACGCCCGAGGTATTCGTTTGTAGTGTGCAGTCAAACAATTTGATTTGTAGCTCACAGAACCCTGTCATAGCAAACTGGCGATCTATTTTAATATGTTGCGATATTTTTTTAAAATAACATTGACACAAGGTGGCCGTTGCGGCGGAATGGTTCTCGAGTGGCGACCACCCAGCGTGGGTAGACCCCACACAAGGTGTACTGATGACCTGGTAAAAGTAGCTGGAATACGCTGGATGCGGGTGGTGCAGGACCGGTCATTTTGGTACTCTTTGGGGGGAGGCCTATGTCTAGCAGTCGACGTCTTTCGGTTGATATGATGATGATAATGACTTTTGCATACGACGGGGGCAAACAACCCCCTACCAACCTACGGCCTACGTAATGATAAGTAGACGCCGTAACCTAGGGACGCTTACGCTTGCTCCAGAAGAAGTTTAGGCGCGGAGTCGACTGATTTTAGATTTGAAGATTCGTTATGTTAGAATCAAATGTGGGTCTTGGGAGCACATCGTTTCAACAGCTGCATCAATCCAAACTCTCACAGCGAAATAATACCTATGCAGGTCCAGAACCATTTGTGGGACTCTCGCAGGGAACCATAATTTCGGCCTTTAAAGCCTACGCCAAACCAAACACCAACATGAGTGGAGGAATGAGGCGGGCTTAAAACACTCTAAGCCCTTCATAGAAGAAGTAGACTCGGGCTGGACCAGAAAACTGGAAATCTAGTAGGAAGCAACTCAGAATTATATCTGGGGTGTTCACAGGTCACACCGGGGTCAAGGATCTCTTGGCCAAGATGGGACTATCACATAATTTAGACTGTAGAATGTGTGGCGAGGAGGATGAGACTATCGAACACTTATTGTGTGAATGTCACGCCCTTGCCAGACAAAGAATGAATTACTTTGGTAACGGCTATCCGTAACCAAAGGAATTCAAGGTGCTTCCACTGAACTGCATCACCCGTTTTGTGAAAATGATGATGCGAGCTTGGGAGTAGGCATAAAGGAGAGGGCAAATGCACAAAAGATCCCACTGGGTTAAACTGTATCCGAAAGGGCCCTCATCTATATGATAAGATAAGAAAAGATACCTATGCAACTTATAAGAGTTATTACTGAATGCCCAAAGTGGGTTGCCATTGTAACTCACAAACTAAACTTGTTGAAGACAAAATTGTACAAGGCAAAGAATAAAATAGATCATTGAAACATTTTTTCGTAATTGAATCTGGAAAATACTCCACGATAATCTCGTTCTCTTTCACAGAATCTATCAGAAGAAACGAGACAGTGAGACTCAAAGTACATTTTTACGCTTATAAAAAAAATGGTAGGAATAAATGGAAATATTGACTTCCATTTTATTCCTACGATTTTTTTAGAAATGACTCATCAGGTCATCAGTGCTTCCATTCATTTAGATATACTAATTATACTATACTATACAGTATGGGCGGTCCCTAAAAGCATTAATCTTTCTTTACAGCATACTCATCAATAAATTGGAAGACTATTCATCAATACTTGTGTGGGCTGTGCATGCTTGTTCGACGGTACTTGTTTGATTCTTAAACGACTTCGCTAAAAGTTGCGACTCATGTGGCGGTAACTACAGACAACTTTGTTAATAATCATAGAATAGAATAGAATAGAATAGAATAGAATAGAATAGAATAGAATAGAATAGAATAGAATAGAATAGAATAGAATAGAATAGAATAGAATAGAATAGAATAGAATAGAAAACATTTATTCGTGACAACACAACACAACAGAAATATAAAAAAAGGGTGTTGCACGAAATGGTTCCATCCCAGCTTGGTGCTGGCGCAATTGCCATTCGGATGGAAACATCAAGTGATTTCCCAGCCGGTAACACATAATAAAACATAAGAAAGAAATAAAAAATAAAAATAAAAGACAATGAAAAATAAAACAATAATAAAAATAAAATAAAATGACAAACTATCATAACAGAAAAAAAGAAGACATTAAATCTGAATTTGTTCAGTTTTACTTAATAACAATTTACAAACACAAGAGTAGGAAGAGAAGAACATATTATTAGAGGGTCAAAAATTTCATATTAATTAGTTCAACAAGGAAAGCTTCTAAAGATAACAAGCAGGTAGGATAAATGTACTAGTGTTAAATGAATTTCTGAATAAGCATCATTTCCAGGCTTTTTCAGCTTTGTCGTCAGTAAAGTCGTCGTCTAATAGAATATTTATGCATGTGGCGTCTTGTGCGACGGACTTAATGCTAGTTTTGCCTGGGAACTGGGTTAAAGTATACATGATATTATAAACACATGCCTATTCCCTATCTAATTTCTAGTAATGTAGGTTAGAGACGGAGATTTATATTCATATTCATAATTGGATTTTACCATCTCTTTATGACGTCAATAAAAACAAATTACCGTAAACCGGGGTGGGGTTACTTTAGGAAAAAATGGGGCTATTTAGAACATTTAGAATATAGCAGAATTAATTGAAATTAAGAAGATTTAATCGAGTAAACAGCAGATAGAGTACTTATACATTCACTGCCACAGTTCACCCACAAGTAAAAACAATGATTTCGGAGAAAAACCTATTTGATCAAAGTCGCCCCCCGAATCAAAGTACCACCCCATTCCATCGTATATAAGTAACTACATTAAATTACATACCTATTCATTATCTAATTACAAAATTAAATGATTAAAAACATACAATTTATTTCCAAGGGTTCCGATCTTCAAGGTATTTTGATATTCTATAGTATCCCTTTTAACTAAAACACAAATTGACATTGAAGTTGGAAGAAGGTGCCTAGCCCAATGCCCACAACAACACACATTAACAGGATTAAAGACGGTGGTCCTACTCTAACCACCACACAGAGAGACGGTTTCCATAACTTTTCAAACGTACGTTAGGGCAACTCAACTGTAATTCGCATACAACATTTTACATTTAGATCTACGTGACGTGCGTACAAATCGTTACACAATTGAGTCGCAGGCTGAATATGGTTTTACATCTGAGTATCAAATATGTATATGAACGACTTCTTAAAAATAAAACCAATGATTTATTCCATTGTATAAGGCATTGAAAATGATGTTTTTCCTCAAGCTCGGTTGGACCAAACAGAGTTATGGACTTTATCTGAAGTTAAACTTTTAAAGTGTCATGGCTTATATCAGAATTAACTATGTTCTGGTTTAGCCGATTTGACCTTTAAGTGTATCATTATCTATAAATTGTAACCATAGATTTATACGCCAAATACTTCCTTCTTGAACTCAGAAACACGATATTAATATCTTCGTTATTAGTTATTAATCACAGTCCTAAAAAGTTGAACGTCGAATTCAAATGAGATCCAGTATATCGTCGGCAAATGAATGAAAGCTTAATTAAATTTCAAGAGTATTAAATCCCGACGAAAGAGCTCACAATGGCTTGACAAGCTTTCGAGATTGTAATTATATGAAAGTTCAAACAGTAATAGTACATTGTATTTAAATTTTTCCTCTTTATTTATTTTTTCTCCGCTTATGTTAAACAAACTACTCGCTCTGTAGGTATGTAGTTTTTAATCTCTATTGCACAAAAGAAGAACTTATCCTACTAAAGGCGGACTTAACGCTGTAAACATTCTCTACCAGTCAACGTGTAGCTGTAGTTTAGTGTTCCTGAGGGATAATCAAGTAACGTTTTCAACGCGCGTTAGGACAGTCCAACTGTCATTTTAGGATTCCGTACCCAAAGGGTAAAAACGGGACCTTAATACTTAGGCTCCGCTGTCCGTTCGTCCGTCTGTCTGTCTGTCTGTCACCGGCCTCTAGCACATGAACCGTGATAGTTAGACCATTTGGCTACGGAGCCCTATAAACAGAATAAAATAAATATTGAAGGGGGCTCCCATACTACAAACGTGATTTTTTGCCGTTTTTATAGATAATCGTACGGAACTCTTCGTGCGCGAGTCCGACTCGCACTTGGCCGGTTTTTTCATGCAAAAATTGATATTTAGATCTACCTAATGTGCGTACGAAGCGTTACGTATTCGACCTGCTGAAGGTAAATAAAGTCGCTAAAGCTCTCGACGATGCGACTTTTGTCTTCGTTTTCGCTACCCTCCTCGAACAGGGTAGTTTGCTCGTGTTAAAATCGATAATGTGGTCTTGCTAAATGGATAGTAAACGATCAAAATATTGTAATAAAGTATAAATTACAAATTATAATTAAAATTATAAATAGGTTTTTTTTACTGACAAAGAGCTACCAATAGAATTCTTACGCTTTTAAAGAATAAAAATTGTATGACAACTATGGGCCTAAACGCAGTATTTCGCAACCGAAAAAGCAATTTAATTTGATTTCCATGCAACAATTAGTGCGAATAGCAAACTGTGACTTCATACTTCTATTTCCAGTCAGTATGGATCGTTTCGGCTCCGAGGAGGTCCGTTGTGACTCAATTTTTTTGGTATTTATGCTCTTTAATTGAAGTTGCTCCATCTACGTCCGTCACGTATTGACAAGTATGCGAGTGCGAGAGTGACGAATGACTTTTCCACAACGATAAGTGATAAAATGACAATCATCTTAGCCCTGCAGAGGCAGGGCTAGTAATTATTTTATCCGCTATCAATAACAAAAAGAAGGTCTCACACTTTTAGGTCATTGTCAGATTTAGGTCCGCGTCTCTTCAGTGGACATTGCCAAAGCTAATAAATACAATAAAAAAAATTGAACTCTGAATCCGCATTTTAAACGTCGCTGTCGCCTCTTCCACAATTCTATGCGATAAAAACATATGATATATAAGTTAAGGGCTTATAAACATATTATAAGCCATTGTAACGAAACAAATTATTTTATTAAATATTTCCTGTCGGGGGCTACAAACGAAGATGGTTTATTTTTCCATTATATTCTTTCTCTCTGTATCATATCGTTTATATTATAAGCCCTTAACTATTGACCACAGAAAGGACGATTTATTTTGTCTGACGAATGTATTTTATAGAAACTATTGTAAAATAGTTTAAGAAATTAGTTATTAAACTAAATAAAAAAGGTTTATTATTTTTTGCTTTTCAGGGTTATTTCGGCGGTTTAATTTTTTTGTTAAAAAGTTTTTATATTTCAATTTTCTGTGGCTTTCTTTAGTTAATTACTATCTTAATAACTAGTTACATGCAAATAAGGTATTACACAAACCTCACGATGAACGAGCTTTAGCAGAAATGCAGAGACTGAGAGGTCTACACACAATGACAGGTCTAAAGCAAAAACCTCATCGTGAGGTTTTTCACACGACAACACAACACACACATCCAAACACATGCACACACGTGCGCTCACACACACACACAGACATGCGTGGTGATACATTTCAATCAGTAAGTGAACAATCAATCATCCCCTGTTTTCCTACCCTTAGGGTTGAAATTTTTATTTAATACCCTTTCTAATAAAAAAAGAATTATCAAAATCGGACTACTCTGTAAAAAGTTATGCGTGGTCATACATAAAAAAATATATATATACGCGTTGACTTGAGAACCTCCTCCGTTTTTTCGTCGGTTAATAACAGGACACAACACTTTGAACAGACACCTCTACAACTTAGGTATCACAGTCTGTGATACCTAAGTTGTAGAGGTGTAGAGGTGTGTGTAGGGTTGTGAGCTGTCTAGCTCTATGTGCAGAGCGTGCATGGAAGCAGAAGAAACCACCAAACACATTTTACTGGACTGTTAGCAGGTAGAAGTATACAGGAGAAAACACCTAGGGTCTCCGGACACACTATGGGACGCAGTCAGCAACACCAAGGCACTCAGAAACCACCCTTGTATAATTCGAGCCCCAAACTGGGATCTGTCATGGCATTACCGGCTGACCTCAGCTTTATCTTACCTTACCTTTTAATCCACTCACAAATCACAGCGCGGTAAATCAGAATGTCAGCGTCCGTAAAGCCCCCCACACACGGGCGTGCGACATAAATCGGCGGCGTAATCGCGCGCGATCTGACACCGCGCCTGTTTTAAATGAATATTCGTGATAAATCACTGTTTAGCGGCCACCACGAGTGGTGGCGTCCGTGGAGTCTTCCATTACTGCATTAAATGCATTACTTATAAAACAATCTTTATAATCAAAAGATGGTGGCAATAATTACTTACCAGTTCTAGCAGTCATTGTAAGTTCAAAAACTGAGCAGATGTGATACCTGTTGTAGTCCCATCTGTTAGCTCCAACAATCTATAACTGGTCTATAAATAACCCTATGTCCATAGTTCACTATTATAAAACTTCTGGGAAGAATTTATAAACTCGACACTACACGGGGTAAAAGGTAAAAGAAATGTTTTAAACTTGGCAAGCAGTTTATCAGTAAAATTGAGACTCACTTGATTCCGGATTATAAAAAAGGTAACTGCTTCTAATTTTTCAGTATCAAGGCAGCCCATAATTCGATTGGCAACCACAGTTGCCACCATCAGTTTAGGGGTCTGCGAAATTGGCAACAACTGTGGTTGCCATAAGCAAGTGAGTGGATAAAATCGTTCTACAAAACAGAAGAAAAACAAGTAAGGGTTCTAAAATGGAACAAAACGGTGACTAAACATTGTGTGCGTTTGAAAATGTTACGGGGTTAATTTAAAAAAAAACAAGATTATTAGCTCCACAGTTTTCTTGTCTATCAGAAAACATAAAATGGCCTCTCCTCGTCTCACATCGGTTATTACTGTCTCGTCCATTACGAGTTTATTATGCTAATACGTCAGTCTGTCCGTGCGTTTGTGTGTAACACGAGTAGCGACCTCGATGAAGGGTTAGAATGGCGGCCATCTTTATTTTATCGGTAATAGGTAAGACTTGTACAATGATTGTTGATTCTTCAATGCCGTGGCTTTATACATATATCTGCCATTTCTGCGACCACGGCGTACAAAGTCTTCAGGCACCAAGGGTATAATTTCTTCCTCTCGCCAATTGCACCTTTTTCTGCCAACACTCATCAATAAGTCAAATGAAGCGGTAATGCGGGCTTGCTTAACGGCTTATTGTGTAGCTTTTGATTTATTTAACGACCGTACTTTCACTGCGCTGCAATCATCGTGCGCTGGATTGTTGCTGGCGGCTTACTTAGACGTTTTAAGTGTTTAGAGTAAGCGATTTTTAACTGAACTCTTTGTTTAAAAATCATTGTTTTTGGTTAAATACCCGCATTCATATTGTTCACTCTTTGCCATCTTCATTTATGGAGCTGACCGCGTACTATTTGAATAGAAAAAAAGTTTCATCATCTTTACGTTACGAGGGATTCAAGTGTTTACAACCACGACGGAAATAATTTTGCTTTCACACCTTCCACGAGGAAAATTGAAATCCCTCATTGAAGAGTAACAATGACTATTTTCTGCAAATCAGATGTGAAAAATATGTATTTAAAGCTATTCACCAGTAACTCAAAAACTAAGAACTCCGACAACTTGCGCCAATACACAAATGCACACTATCGATTGTTTACGATTTGAAAATTACTAGTTGAATGAAAGATTTGCGATACAGTTTCGTTGCTGCCGACCGCCTCCGGTGATTTCGTGATGAAAGATAAGCATTGCTTTGTGCTTTATAACTGATCTATGGGCATCTATTGTCTTGTTAGCTCTTGTGTTGGTTGAAAAATGCTCGAGTTAGCTAGAGTGAATGCTTTCATTTTTATGCCTTTGAAATAGTCAAACGTGTCACTGGTCAGGTCAGGAGAAGAGGCTTTGACATAGGTACATTCAGGGGTATTAATATACCTACATACAAATCTGTACAGGACTCTATTGTTAATTTAATAAAGGCGTGCACAGATATTATTACCCCTGACTGTACTTATGTAATCTTAAGATTTATCGATGGCATTTTTAGGAAATGGTCTGCTAATCCATCAACGCGGTTGAATTATGCTCTACTGAGATATTATACTACATTTTGTATATATTGTTATAAGCCTTTATTATTAAATTATTATTTAGATACAAGTTCTCACAGCTGGGTAAAGGCCTCTTTGTTTTACGTATCCGTGTAGTGGGTAGCCCTCACCAAGTTAGTCAAGACATCAAATTCAACTCGTTATCTTTGACGAGGTCTACCTTGTTGTTGCCCTCGGTTTATGGGTTTGTGACACTTAGTGATTTTAGCCTAAAAAGCTTTCGGTACGAAGCAGATGTACCCGGCCCAGTCCCTTTTAAGTTTGGCGGGTGTGTGAGCTATGCCTATCTTGGTTTGGCACCTCAGTTTTCTTTTACTTAATTTTTATTATAATTAGGAGCTTGTGGTGTCCCACTGCTGGTCTTGTGCTGCTGTCTTCCCCCTCCGTTTCTAGGCATCCCGATCCCGACCAGCCTCTGGTCAATCTTTAAAAAAGGAATCTATCTCGTCCGGCGATAGCCGGCGAGGTCTGCCGTGTCTTCGTTTTGAGCTGTCGGGCTGCCATTCAGTGGCAATCTTGGCCCACAGCGCACTTCGCATGCGGCAGACATAACCAGCCCAGTTCTACTTCAACATAGCCGCTTTCTATGAGCTATGTCGATTACTTGCGTCTTCGAGCGCAGCGTGGTGTTTCGGATATCATTTACTTGTCTCAAATAAATATATCTACTTAAGTTCTTCATCATCATCCTCCTAGCGTTATTCCCGGTAATGCCCCTAAAGGGGCCCGGGGTCCGCTTTGACACCGAATCCCAAGATTTGGCATAGGCACTAGTTTTACGAAAGCGACTGCCATCTGACCTTCCAACCCAGAGGGAAAACTAGACCTTATTGGGATAAGACCGGTTTCATCACAATGTTTTCCTTCACCGAAAAACTAACGCTAAATATTTATAAGTTCCGAAAAACTCATTGGTACGAGCCGGGATTTGAACTCACGACCGCCGCTTGACAGCCGCATGCCTGAACCACTAGGCTACCGTAGCTCACTAGGCTAGGTTACTAGGCTATCTAATTAAATCCTTAAAGGTACAAAAATACAGACAGATACGGTTTTACTAGTACAAAGGCGAAGGTAAGTATGAATGTATACCTAATACTTATGCTGAGGGATACCTTCCAGCAGATCAAGTTAAACTTGATTCCACCAAAACCAATAGCTGCTTGGTAACCACCAACTGCATGCTAGGGAAACGGTTCCCGACTGACTAGCAGCCTAGCTACAAAATGAATCTATAACTGGTCCTCTCTCGGTTGGGTCCTCTAATTCCCAGGACTTCTCTGTGTCAGATATTCCAATTTTCACCTTAACAACCCTTCGTGGTACCTCTTCAGGCTGAACCCACGATGATATGTCTAAACTTCCCACGCATACCATTTGGCTACCACCAATCTTCATCTTCATAATTTGACATGATCGCTTTGGCCTTGAATAAAAAGCCTTAATACAGTCTAAAACGCTTACAGGCCCGGGGAACTATTATGTGTATATCATAAGGAAGTCCTAATTGCGGCCTGTAGACTTCTGCGAGCGCGGGCTATACTTAAGCCGTCGTAAAATTTAAGGAGCGGCTATCATCGGCAATTGGTACGAGTTGTGGTTAAACACCAGTTGTTTTTTCTGCTTTATAAGCCTTGTGTCATAGAAAATATCTTAATACCATTGGTGCATACAAGTGGTGGAGTGAGGGATTTGGACAAACGTAACGTGGGACTGATGCTGTAATGATCATTTGCAGTGGTTTGATTTCGTATAGGGCAAGCCCAGACCCCGTATCATGGTCGGCTTATCACGCGATAAGTGACAAGATAGAGCGTCCGTCACTGGCTGACACCGTTCGATAGAACGAGACTGACGCTCTATCTTGTCACTTATCGCGTGATAAGGCCGACCATGATACGGGGCAGGATTAAGTTTTCATCATATACCTGCATTCAGCAGTGAAAGGCCAATGGCTGATGATAATGATGATGGTCAAATGATCACAGTATAACAGAACCTTGAATACTGATTTTGTGTCTAGGCTGGGTACATTGAGATCAATGTACCCAGCATGTTAGATAACGATCAAATAATCAATTGAATCAGGCGTTACTTTGCGGAAGTCCATGATATGTTACGAGAACAATATTCCTTTGCGATTTCGCTAAACAACGTGCTGGTCTCAGCAATAACTGAGCTGAGATTTGCTCAGTGGACGTGGCGCAAGCAACATCTCCTGTCGGCATCTCCTGATGATGTCTCGAAGAGAGGCGAAACACGGGTCGAGGTTTTTGTCATTATTGGTGGTGCTTTGCTGGATTTTTTTGTAATAGTTGCATCTGATCTTCACTGATAGAGACCAGCACATTTTTTCGCGGAATAGCAAAGGAATATTGTTCTCGTAACAGATCAAACGATCAGCCTTCCGATATAAAAATATATATATACATATATATATATATATATTATTGAAAGAGCTAGCGAAGCCAACGAAGTTGTCATTTTCAGCTTCGGTCCAAATTATTTCGTATATCTGGGACCGGATGAGCAGATGTCCGGCTGTTCCCCTCTACAGGTCAGATTTCTCGACCGATTCTCGTGAAATTTTGCGGGCAGGTTCAATAATTATAAACATGGATTTTTTGTCGTCAAAATAAATAAATAGATAGATAAGTTCGTTAGTTCTACCGCTCACAGAGCCACTAGTATTTAGTTCTGATTCAATGTAGAAAACGACACATTTAACAATACAGTCGCTAGTTGGGAATTAGTGGCCTTTTTTGCTTCTTTACATACTTAGCAAGAAAGAAAGATACATTTATTCACAGACACACAGGACACAATATTAAACAAGAAATACACCATTAAACTAGTGTGTTTCTATCAATGGCTAGTTATGTTGCAGGAAATTCAGCAGTCGGGCGTATCGTACTAACAACACAGCTAACTGACCATCCGTGCACTTGATGTACATTGTAATAAGGTTCTGTATAATTACAGGATGGTCAGTTACCTGTGTTGGCGTTTGTACATGATGATTAATGACATCGGAACTATTGCAAATAGAATCCGCTTGTTTGCCTCATTAAAATACTCGGTAATAAAGGTGTAGTATGTTAACACCGAGTCACGTGCAGGGGCAATATTCACAATGCTCGGCTAATCGCCCCAGCGGAGGTAGCTCAACTAAAGGCTCATTTACATGGTGCAACAACTCGCATGCGAGTTTTATTACATTGCAGGGCAGGATTGAATTCATCGTATTTCGGTAGCCTGCAGAGATTATGTAATGAAAACCGCATACGAGTTGTTGCATCATGCAAATGGCCCTTAACATAGCCATGCGAGCCGAGATCTAAGAATAAGAATAAAATTTTATTTAGTAAGCACAAAAAACATAATCTCTTTCTGATATATATTTAACTTGCCCGTGCAACCCTGCCGCGAATTACAAAGAACCCGCGAATAAAAGTATTTAGCACGGATAAGTTGTTCCGGATGTCACGCCCTACACACCCATACTCATTTATTTGTAAAACCAGTTTACATGTCAAGTTAACTTATACTCACTAAATTAGCAAATTAATTATAAAAATTTAATTTTTACAACACATTATTAACATTACAGTATCAAAATTGCATTTATAAAATTACATTATTAAAAGTACATTAATAAAATAACTTTAAAAAAATCTCATACCAAATTAATTTGTCAAATTTAAATTAAATCAATTAATACGTTATCATTACTAAATATGTATATGAAAACAAACAACTACACTAGTCACTATTCTATTAAATACCAACTATATCATATACAAAAATAAATAAGGATACTCTTAATAAGTTATTACAGGACCGTATGAGACGAATTAGACTTTATTGTTAATCGCTGTCAAGATATATAGCCGGTAATTGCCAGTTGTCGGACACAGAGTCAATTTATCGATCAACTCGGTTTGTTAATCGTGTTTTATTTGAATAAAATTATCTACTGTCAATACTCGTGAGCATACAGCACTGACAATGTGGCTGATTTACGGAGATTAGAACTGTTAACATCGGTCGATATTTACATGACATGGTTTCTTCAAAATTATAGAATCTATGAATAACTAGCATGCCGCGCGGCCTCGCCCGCGTATACCAAAGAATGCAGGCCAATTTGTGGAATAAAATATAGACAATGACCATCCGGAAAGTCCATTCTATAAACTGGTGAAAGAAAATTTGAAATCAGATAAGATTACCCATATTAATCAGATTAGATATACAAACTTACGAACTTACATAGCTACAATCTCATTGACTTTTCCGCTTTATAATCCTGCTTAGCTTGATATATTTTGAAATAAAGAAAAATACTGGCGTAATTAGAAGTTATATTTTGCTCAATTAAAGAGGTGTGACGAATGTCGGATCAAGGCAGAATGACCGATGAGACGAAAGCCAGCAGTCAAGAGAGATGAGTAATGAGTTCTGAGTGTCAGATATAATTTCAATAATGTATTTTTGATAATGTAATTTTAATAATGTATTCATGTAATTTCTATAATCAATTAACAAAGTGAATATTATTTCACTTTACATGTAAAATGGTTTTACAAATATATGAGTATAAGTTTGTGTGAATTATGATGGACGTAGTTCATTTTGATAGTTATTCTACTGGAAAAAAGATTCATTAGTGGGACTGTTGGATCTCAATCGAGAGACGAATTTATTGGTGAGGTAGGGCACAGCGAAATGTCATCCCGCTCGAATGTGGAGCAGCCCAACAGGAGAAGTACCTCCGCCTTGCAGAAGACCACAGCCATAATAACACTACTACTTGCTCTGTAGTAGTGTTGTGTTCCTGGCGGTGAGCAAGGTCGCCAGAGCTCCCGAGGATGCGTTGTGTTGAGAGCGAGGGAATTTGTTCCTTCAGCTGTCGACACGGCGAATCCTCAAACATATCAAGGGTCGGCAACGCCCATGTTACTGCTTTGGAGTTGCATGCGTCTATAGGCTGCGGTGTCCGCTTACCATCAGGTGGGCGGTACGCTTGTTTGAGCATGAGCGAGCGAGACAGCGTGAGCGTATGTTTGAAGCGAAGGAGGGGAAGAAAGGAATCAGTAGGTCAGCAGAAACCGTCCAACGCAATATACAACGTGAGAGGACAAGAAAGGTAAAGAGCATGCCCTATTTCAGAGAGAAGTTGAGTCTGCGTTAAAGGATGGTGACACCAAATAAAATACACAATAATAATGTTTTTTTTTAGGATTTAAAATGTAGGAGAAAAAAGTAACACAAGACAGTAAATAGATCGCAAAGTTATGTGTCCAAAGTTTTAAGAGGGGGTACACTCCGTCCTATTTCCGCAAAACGTACCATCACATATGGAACGATTTTCATTTACTATAACGCTCGAGACAAGCAATATTAAAACGGTATAAAAATTAATCTTCGTAACTTTTCAGATATTTGAATACTTGGGATTTTCGTCATTAGTTATATTTTTTGCCTCCTTTCATTAAGAGTAATAAAAATAATTGAGTCCACAACCCTATTCTCACGACGAGGATCCTTCCTCCACAGAAGTGAAACAGAACTTTTGGCATGGGATAAAGATGCTTCTATACCTAGAGGGCCTAGACAAGTGCGCTGAAATTGGTGTTGAGTTATCGCAATGGGAAGCAAGAAAAATGCAGCAATTTGTCTTCTTTAGATATATGTACGGTTAACAAAACAACTCGCAACAGTAAGGCTTTCACAAGACGGCGCGCGAGCTCTGTTGATTTTTCTTGCACTATTCCTCTCTTTCTAAGTGTTCTTATAAGAGAGAGACGGATAGTGCAAGAAAAATCGAGAGAGCTCGCGCGCCGTGTTGTGTTAGCCGTGTAGGTGTAAGTAGGCCTTATCTGAAAATGGTATGAGCAAGAGAAAAGAATACCGTGGTAGCAGAAACTAATGATTTTTAAGAGGGGGCACTCCGCGAAATCGGAGTTCTTAGATTGAATATTTACCTATGACAAACTAAAGCGAATGCCAGTAAAAAGAACAGACAAAGACTACATCATATTTGCTATCTATTAGTCTGAAAAACAACCATACAAAACCAAAATTGCCTCGATAGAAAACAATCGCCAAAACATGTCTTATTTTTGGGTGCACGACGTTTTATATAATTTCACTTAATCTATTTTGGTTTGATATACCATTACTTATTATAATGTAACGGATCGTATAATACTGTTTCAGATAATTTTCAAATGATCTAATATAAAAAGTGATATAGTGATTTAAGGCTATAATTACAATTAGTATAATAGACATTTACTATATTTATCACTTGGTATAAAACGTGTTTATCATAATGACTTACTTGACATAATTCGTCAATGCTATAAATTTCAGATGATATAAGTTGATTTTACAATAAATAACTTTATATATAAACAAATAATTAAAAATAATGATATAATGAATAATAAAATAAATAATCGAGACCCCTTGAAGCTCCGTCGGAATACCTATCAGTCACTGCGTACCTATCTTCACTTTTCATTCCCCTCGTTTCCAAAACGGATGGTCACATAGAAAAGTTAATAGGCATTTTATACTGACAACAATTTCACGATACCGAAATTTTCCTTTCCCCAAGTCCCTTTTCACTTTCAACATATAGCATAATCCACCTTAAGGCAAGTCTCAGGTAGGTACGAAGACGAGCGAAGCGAGGAGGAGTGTTAAGTAGAACTGCGACCATACAGTGCGCGAGCCGAGCGAGCGAAGCGAGCGTGCCGTGCTAGCGGACGGCGAAGCGCGAGAACCGAACATTTTTTAGTAATACTTACATTACATATTATGTAAGTACTTACAAAAATCTACGGCAGAGGGCGGGAAATTGAGTCCCAGAAACGAAAGTGGGGCTCCGTCAACTTCTTGGCAGACATTGTTATATGGAAGCGCAATTATTTTAAATAATACCGTACATGTTAAACCTATGTATGATATAAATGCGTTATATGAAAACGCAATTATTTTATAAATATGTATGTTAAGCATATTTATGTCATAAATGCGTTATACGAAAATATAATTATGCCACTTGCAAATTATGTCATTTTGCCTATTACATCAATCGATAATTAGAGTAAAGCAAAATATAGCAAAAAAGCGTTATATCAAACGTTACATTATACTAAATAACTTTATGCCAATTTAATGTATATCAAGTGTATTTTAGTTTTTCTGACATTATATAAAACATTACGCACCCCTTATTTTTACCTAATTTCAATAGTGTGACGTTAAAGTTCAAAATTGTATTTTAATAATAACCATAAGATTACGCAGCGATCGGCCGGTGACCGGCTTCTAAGAATAATTTGTGCAGTACATGCAAAAGAAGACGAACATTTTTCTGTCGATCGTGTATTTACTTCATGAAAAATTATTGAGAGTAAATCCGGTTTTGTTCAAAATCGATGTCTGAGATAGAGGTCTCTAAATACGAATTCCAAGTCAGAAATATTTTAAAAAGTGGTCGCATTATTAACATTTTTGAAACGTGTTGAAAATTAATATACGCGTTTTTTTTAAAGAACAGAACTTATCAAGGGTGCAGATTCTAGAAATGATGTCGATTTTGGATCCAAAATGGCGGACATTGTTTGCTCGAATTTAAACTTTCGTGAGACGTGTTGAAATAATACTAATAATTACACGGTTCAACCCACGTATTAAATGTCACTGCGGGCGACATGTTTCGAACTCTTCGGGAGTTCTTCTTCAGGGTGTTTTCGTGGCGGTATCGCTTGAATCACGACAAGATTCAAGCGACACCACCACGAAAACACTCATCCTGAAGAAGAACTCACGGGTGTCGCTTTTAAGGTTATCGAGGGTGCAGATTCCAACAATAGGGGCGTAGACACTAAATAAAATAATCAATAATGTGATATTTTCTCGAAAAAGGATAAAAAATGTAGTCAAATGGAGAAAAAATCAACGCAAAAGGTTAAATAATCACGATTAAGTTATAAGTGTCCAAAGTTTTAAGAAGGGGTATGTTCTGTCCCTTTTTCGCAAAACGCAACTTTATATGAAACGATGACGCTGGAAGAATGTGACGTCACAGAAGACGGCAACGTGCCGCGCGCATCGTGGTCGGCGCCGCCATCGACGCGGCCTGCCGGTAGCATCCTGTAATGTGAACTCACACACCGTTTGCGTTTTCTCTCTCTAACAAGCAATATTAAAACGGTTGTAATTTCGTAATTCTTTGAGATATCTGAATGGGATTTTCGTCACTAGGCATATTGTTTTGCCTTCTTTCTTTTGGAGTAATAATAATTTTCGAGTCTACACCCGTATTATTGCCTGCGAACTTAGACATTTTTATATTAAAGAAGTGAACACGCAGTTTTTCTTTAATACGAGTATGTTCAAAATTGCTAACTAAAGGGCCAAAGCGTCTCCATTGTCTCCAAGTACGAATCCGAAATCAGACCCCGTATCATGGTCGGCCTTATCACTCGATAAGTGACCAGATAGGGGCGTCGTCTCGTTCTATCAAACGGTGTCAGCCAGTGACGGATGCTCTATCCTGTCACTTATCGCGTGATAAGGCCGACCATCATACGGGGTCAGCATTGAAAAATTTGGCGGCCACACAGTGGCCTGAAAATCTGGCTTCCATAGACATGATCGAAGTTTTCATAATATATTACAGTTTTTTTAATGCTACTAATAAATTCACATATTAAATGTCACGACAGGCGACATGTTTCGAAATCTTTGGGAGTTCTTCTTCAGGATTAGTGTTTTCGATGTTTGTTGTGAAGAAGAACTCCCGAAGAGTTCGAAACATGTCGCCTGTCGTGACATTTAATATGTGAATTTAACCGTGGATTTATTAGTAGTATTTAAGACACATCTCACAAAAGTTTAAATTCGATTATAACTGGTTTTTTTTTGCTTTAGGCTTTTACAAGACATTATTATGCTAAATTACAACCCTTACGTGATTTAGTAAAAAAAACGTAAGGTCATATTTCAGTTATAGCTCTCGAAACTCTGACTTACTAGCGAAAATTATATCTTCAAATATCGGTACTTACAGATTTTGTCTTTTTCCCACTAATTATAATTATCTACTTATAGGTTTTCATCATATTTCATCTGACTGTCGGGGCATATACTATGCGAGAAGGAGCGGGGAAGCAATAGACGCATCAGCGCGGCAGGTGCGGGGCGCGCGGGTGATTTCTGATTTTTCCCTGGCGGTACGCCCTCTTAAATCGGATTGTTTAGTTTTCATTCTTCACTCAAATGTGGATAGGTATAAAAATATTAAAAATATTAATTTCCTCTTTTTACAAACTCAAGGATTACAGAAAAAACTGATTATTTAACCCATCACATAACCACAACTTAATATTTCCAGGAACATGAAATTTATAACCTCAAAATCAAGTACTTACGTCGGCGAAGTTGGGCGTATTTAATTGTATCCTGGAACCCGATTGAGACGTGTTAAAAGCAATCCGAAGGGTTATGACTCAACTGATTAATGGCCTATAGACCGTGCGCTTAATCTTTGAGATGGCCGATGGGCGTTTATTTTGACTTTATGTGGGACCCTTTAATTTATGGGGGGTATAGTCGCGACGAGTTTGGCAATGAATTTATTCTACTACTACTAAGAGCCTTAAGTATCCCACTGCTGGGCAAATGTCTCCCTCTTATTTTTCCACATATTCCTGTCCTGGGCAGCCCCCCACCATCTTTATCAAATACGTCAAGCTCGTCTTGCTATCTTCTACGTGGTCTACCGCGACGCCGTAGTCGGTTCTGTGGGACCCACTTGGTGGTAATTGTAGCTTATTATAACGCTTCTGGCATGCGGCAGACGTGCCCGGCCCAGTCTCATTTAAGTTTGGCGGCTGTGTAAGCTACGTCAGCTACCCGAGTTATTATTCTAGATAGGTGTTATTAAGATTATAGCCTCAGA
The DNA here is from genome assembly GCA_947049275.1 of Epinotia bilunana. NCBI lineage: Eukaryota > Metazoa > Arthropoda > Insecta > Lepidoptera > Tortricidae > Epinotia > Epinotia bilunana. The sequence goes on from OX346257.1 coordinate 25,459,762, forward strand.
CCAGCAAGACCATGCATTGCTCTTAAATTAATGATGTGATTACGTTTCACTAAATTCTTGTCGTACATACCTACTGTTATGTAAACAGTGCACAGACTTTTAATTTGTGAGAAAAATGTTTTAAACAACGTGCATATGGGAATGCAAAACTTAAGTGTCAGACTGCCCTGACCAACTCGAGCGCATCCATCAACGACGCGCGTGTATAATCAAGAGATTACGATCGATAGCTGTGATTAATTCGATTGGTGGCCAGCTTAAGTGGCTCATATTCACAATACATTCTGAGCTTACCACCATAATACGAGCCCCTGACCCGTAAGAACGTACGTTATTGGAGGTCCGACAGACTGGATCACTTGGAGACAGCCTGGTGTCGAAGTTGCATGAGAATCTTGTTTAATTCATGTTCTGCTTAACTTGAACGTGTCCAAGTATAGTTAAAACCTTTATGGGACTTAATAGCAGATAGTCGGTAGTCAATTATTTAACGACTCCAATGTCAAACAAAACTCGATGAATTTATGAACGAAATCCTAAAATCGACCAGATTATGGTAATCATGAGACTGCCCTTTTTTGGCCATAGGTAACGTCATTTAGTAAATCTGCTAATTAGCAGTAGTCCTAATTAGGAGACAGCGGTTTTCTGTCGCATACTTTATCCTGTTATGCATATTATTCAGAAAATCATGTAGACTATTAAATGATAATATTGTGATGTTATTTCAAATGATTTTATTCATATTATCTACCCGAGTTTCAAAATTCGTATGACGTTTGCAAATTTTAAAAATTAAATGTTTATTAAATTTTTGTAGTACCCAAAGAAGATAGATATTGTTTCTTTTATCTTCAACATTTGTTAAAATTAACTTCTTGTTTCTAATAACCTAATAAGTCAGTATTAGTCAGCCCTAAAGAAACGTATTCACTATAAATAAGGTTTCGTATACGCTGACTCTGAAGCTCCACGTACGGTTGTACAAAACAAAACGTTTCGATGTTTGATGAATACATAGATTTTGTTTCTTGAGGTTTAACATTTTTACCCGGTTGCGCGACAGCAGTTACAAAACGCGGTATTTTTTTTATTGAGCTGTAATAAACTCCATCGACACACATTATAAAGATGTCTTCACATCAAATCCTACTAATATTATAAATGCGAAAGTTTAGATGTTTGGATGTTTGTTACTCAATCACGCTTAAACGGCTGACCCGTTTTGAATGAAATTTTGCACGAAGATAGTTTATAGCCTGGATTAAAATATAGGATAGTTTTTATCCCGGGTCCACGCGGAGGAAGTCGCGGGCGGAAGCTAGTAATACAATAAATAAGCAGACCGACAGCCATTTTGAAATTTTCTCACGACTCGAAACCTGACGGAATTAATTCCTCATTCACCACTTTAAAATAAATAATGGAATCACGTTCCAATATCACAACGAAAATAACATCAATCGATCGATGTATCGATAACTCACGATCAATACCATCGGAATACCCGAGATTGCTTACGCAATTTGACTGGGTTTCGACTTTGTAGCAAGAGTACTGAGATGAAAATCGAACACTGGCTGGAAGCAGTGTCGACCTGTTCGCGAAATCGTTTAGATATCGAATGAATACCACGATAAATTCTCTCCCTACGTGGGCACGATTGCTTGTAGAACTTTATTGATTGCTTTATCATTTTATTCCAAATCCTATTCTCTTATAAGTAAGGCTTTATTTCATGTGCCGTCGCTTGAAGCCTTTGCAATCGACGTAGGCACCATTGTTTCTCGATCTGTCCCTAACATTACTTTTTATCACATCGATGTCATTCCGAGATATTTTCTTTATCGATTTTACTGTAAGTAGGAATCGGGCTTAATGTGGGTTTACCTGACTTTATTTTTATGCAATGCCTTCGAAATTGGTAAAATAGATGATCTGTCTCTATCGTAATGTCGTTTTTAGATTGGTTCTTACTTTTTTGCTAGAAATCGGAGCTTTTAACGAAACATGCTCACTTAAAATAAATTATATTTTGAGTAAATGTGTTAAATAAGAAAATGAGAATAATCTATTACTAATTAAATGATTTTTATTTTTTATTTTGTCCTCTGAACTGGATTCGAACCGGTGCCTGCCTACAGACATACGCGGCCCTTCGCTATTAACCAATTGAGCTATCGCAACTATCCGTCTCGGTCACCAAATTTTACTTTCAGTTCCCTAGAAGACTCAGGTTTTCTAATTATAGTAATCCAAAAAATTAACAGATCATACCTTCCTCACCTGAAAGTAGAACGACAATATGAACATTTTTCGGACTTACGTACTTAAGAACAATACATTTTACGTTATCATTATTTTGTTAGTCATTCGCGTCACATAATTCCCGCAAACTTAAAAAAGGAACCAATCATTCAGTAAATGAAGTCCAAAACTTGGCATAGATAGAATGAACACGCGACAGTTCCCCCTAAAACTTTTATCTTGGTTAAAATCTATCGCCACCTGTCAGATTATTATTTTAATTTCCGTGTGGAGGATTAATTGCCGTTCATAATTTCCGTAATTGTAATTGCACACATTATTTGACTCTCATTATACCCTGAACCTACCAACATTCAAAAATGTAATCGTTACTTCGCCAAAATCAATTTCGCTTTAAAACACCACACTAATTTCAGGGTTGCCTTCGTTACTTTCCGACATAACATTATCGAAATGGTTGGTAATAACTCGTACCGGCAACCCTGCTATCACAGGCCTACACATTACCAACAATCTGCCTCAGGCAAACCAATATAAATCTGACCACAACCATGCGTGGTTGTTACGAATCTCGGGTTCAAGCGATACTGGGAACGAGTGAGTACAGTTGGCACGGGTTGCGAATGGCATATCTGCAGTGATTAATGAACTGTTTTACCTCGCCCCACAACTTGAATCCAGTTTATACTGATCCCTTTTTGTAATGGTAACCAAACAGCATAGATTATAAATACATAAGGTTAACAATATAATGAATACATAATCCAAAACAGTCCCCACTTATATTACATATTACTTTTTTTACTCCGAGTGCAAAATAACAAATATTTATGATAAACCAAACTTTTAAAGAGAGGTGAGGAGACGAATTCCATTTGTCATATTCGGAGCCCACCTATGGAAGTATATAATAACACCATTGCTTGCTCTGTAAGTAGGTATTTAGTAGAGTAAAATCGCAGAACTCCTAAGGGTGCGCCATACCTATTGAGAATAAGACTGCATTTGTTTCTTACTTTCAACGACTTCAACGTACACTGGTTAGCTTCAGGCGAGGGGTTCGTAAGCGTCGCATACCAGTACCAGCCCTGTACTGTTCTTCATAACAACACACTTACATGACCTCAGACTAACCAGTGTAAGACTGGTTTCCGATTAGTTGTAGTTATTTCTGATCACGGAGTCAAGATACAGTAGGAGCGGTGAGGTGAGGTGAATATGGTGATAACAAGTGGTGAATGATATAGCTGTATTGAGATCTAAAGGCGTGTCTACATGCAATTTATGGTGCAGCATGAATTACGAGTCGAGAATGATAATCTCGACTTATAAATGATTGCAGTGCAGTGTAATTATGGTCATGATCAATTTGCAGTGTGGTTTTGGTGATATGATTATTTTAGTATTACGTGGGTTGGATTTACTGGAAATATTAGTAAAATCTTTTCTCTCATAACATTAGGGATTTACAAACTTAATCCGTTTCTACACAGTAGGACAGTGACATGAGGGAAGAGCTGTTCTAAATCTACCTCACTTGGTGAAGCAGTACTACTGACACGAGGCTATTGTCAGCTATTGTGGAACTCTCAATCGACTCAATGTCGTCAAACGGGCTGAAGCAATGCCATACGAGCACATGGGCTCACACGCAACGCAGCTTCCAGGGTCAATCAATCCCTAAGCTATAATCAGGGCGCGAATCGCTGAAACTTCCCGCAACACTATCTGCTCTAGCCGTCCAAAACGCCTGTCCAACTCTGCTATTATGATGTCAGGTTCTGGCGATGTGGCGAGGAGCATGCAGACCGCGTCACGCGCGGCCCCTGTTAAGACTGCACTCAATCGAGCTACATTTTCTGCTGCTGAGAATGTTTTTTTCGAATCGTTGTATGACCTTTTAAAAACGAGCCAGACCATAGGGGACTTGCCGTCATAGTTTCGAAGATGTATCCTATATTTATTGCGTTTATTAGATTCCACTTTGTTTACCAAACTTTGAAATGTGTTTACTAATCGAGACACATTATCCACGCCGTCATAACAGCAGAAATTGGCTGGAGTAGTACAATCGTAATCGGTCGCCTCGTAGATGTCTAGACAATTATTGGACCGGGACGTCGTTGGCAGTTCCGCTGCTGATAACGATGGTAGGTTTATCGTGTCATTCCTGTCGATATTCAAGCTCGGTGAAGGAATCTGTAAATAGTTGACAGTGTTAGTAAGCCCAGGCTGAGGGATATTATTTGTATTTAACTCACCTGTCCCCGAGCCGGCACTTAGGATGCCGATTTTGTTATAGCTAGAAGGCAACATATTAAAGGTGTCATTGCAAATTTCAGGCATGCCTGCATGGCTGGCTGTAGATTGTATCCATTCTTTGACACTATTTCGCCTCCTACTACTAACCGAACCATGTTTACTAGACGCGTCAATAGCTGCGAGCTCAGCTCTGGTATTCCAGCTCGGCCGTCCTCCGCTCGAGCTCCACTTTCCTGGCAGCGAACTCCAACTCCAATTATGCGAGGTGATGAGCGTGCTGTGCCTCTGCTGCGAGTTTCCTCGCAGTAACCATCGCCGAGGAGCTGCTCGTGCGCGATGCTGTCGAGCGTGCGTATGAGGGGCCGGCCACGAGCGCGGCAGCGGCGGGATCAGTTTCATGTTCCCGCGACGTCGCTGCTTCGCTCTCACCGGGGCCTTGAGCTATTTGAACGTTCCTTGAAACATTACCTGAAGGGGTTTCCTGATTATCGGTAGCCGATTGTACTAGTTTTGTTTGGCTACGTGTGACAACCATTTTTAAGACTTAATAATATATACACTGCACTGTATTACACTGGTTTTACTTGTTATAATTAGAGAAGGACCATTATTTGGTTACAAATACTAATATTGGCTATAATTTTATATTAAAATTCAAAATTCAAATATTTATTCTGTAAGTAGGCCTCAAGGGCTCTTTCACATGTCCGAGCTTACAAATTCAATTAATTAACATGAAATGACATTTAATACATAGCAACAATGAAAACATAGACAATCCCTGGGCAAACATTTTCCGGGAGATGTATAGTCTCCGGGTCCAATATCACAATAATCTTATTCTATAATAATAAGGAGATGTAAAGTCTCTAGCGTCAAAATGAAATATAATAATAATAATGGAGATGTAGTCTCCAGCGTCAAATAAAATAAAATAACTGAGATGTAAAGAGTCCCTGGTCAAATAATTCATAATCGAAATAGAAATTACAAAATAGACATGAGTTGAGACAGGCAGTAACAACGGCGTCCCAAGCAGCACGCGAGTCTCTCCAGCACACGACTACATTAGTAGACCAAATATATGTATTAATCATAATCCTCCTAGCGTTCTTCCAGGTTGTGCCCTAAAATAGATTGAGGATTCAAGATTTGCCATAGGCGGTAGTTTCACGAAAGCGACTGCCATCTGACCTTCCATCCCAGAGGGGAAACTAGACCGGAAAGCTAAGGGTAAATATTCCGTACATAAGTTCCAAAAACTCATTGGTACAAGTTGGGAATCAAGCCCACGACCGCCGCTTAACAGCCGCATGCCTGAACCACTATTAGCGGTGAGGTTATACTGATATTAATATTATGGCGGCGGTTGACCAAACTACTACACACCGGACGTCACGTAACTTAGAAATGGGCCTGGAAGACCAAAGCACGTTCTGAAATGGATGCCTCGCTCGAGGAGACAGGTCGGCAGACCCCCGGCAAGGTGGTCGAACGACATAAAATTGACCGCAGGGCCGGTTTGGGGGCGAACTACGGCACATCAGGCTGGAAGGAAGGCGTATGCGCAACGCACACGCTGAAGAAGAAGAGAGAGGAGAAGATAATAATTATTATGTATGAAATACATTGTGAAGGTAGGTTGAACAATCTTAGTCGGTGAGTCTGAAACCACAAGAGAGGAGATAAGTACAATTTTGATATAAACTTTCAAAGATTCTAGTTGTCTTATTTAGAGATACGGAATTATTATTTACCTGCTTTTGTAAATTAGTACATTGTTTAACGAGGGGCGTAAGTGGAATATTGCGAACAAGAGTCTATCAGAAGCCCGACGCCGAAGGCGGAGAGCTTTTGATGACTCGAGTCGAGTTTGCAATATTCTTACGCCCGTGTTATACACAATGCTTTTCATTACATTTGCTAGGAATGATAATAACTACAAAAGACAGAAAAATCTATGTTTCATACAACTACACAAATCAAAAATTGTCGAAATTGACAACTTCACTTCTAGATTGGAGCGCACAGCTTTAATATTTCAACCAATCAGAGAGCAGTACAGTAGTATTCTAGCGGCGCGTGGCCAGCTAGATTTTTTCAACCAATGACAGATTAGCTTAAACCAATCAGCCTACGCTAGCCTTCTGACTTCTACAGACCCAATTATTGACAATGCAGGTGTTAGCCCGTGATTTGCATGCGTCCACAGGCTACGTTATCCGCTACCCTCAGTATCTTAAGCTTACTGTTTGCCTTGTATCATCATCATAATTATCATCATATCAGCAGAAAGACGTTCACTGTTGCACATAGGCCTCCCCCAAAGAGTGCCAAAGTCATCATCCTGCGCCAGGCCATCAGTCCGCCTTGTGAGTGGCTTCTAGCGTGCTGCGTATTGTCGCCACTAGGGAACCTTTCCGCCTCAGGCCATCCGTTCTGCGCGCAATGTGCCCCGCCCACTGGCACAAGCCTTGCATAAAAACACTAAATCAAAGCATTTCACTGTTAACATGCAAATATTATCACATTTCGTATAGCTATACCATGGTGCAACACAAATACTTAGTGCTGTACCGTAATTTCCAGATGAATGCCTTTTGTTCAGCTATCAGCCATCGCATTGTGGTATTATGGAACACACGATCCCACGAGAGGTCTGCGAGAATATAGTCTAAAAACATACCATATACTCACGCCTGTTAGCTCATATGGGAGTAGGCAGACGTGGAACATAAGTCCTGTTCAATATGATTAATATTGTAATATATTAACATAATGTCAGTCGAAATACGTGATATATTATAAATTCCGGTGGCATTCGGCGAATCCTTAAACATATCAAGGGTCGGCAACGCCCATGTTACTCCTTTGGAGTTGCATGCGACTATAGGCTACGGTGTCCGCTTATCAGGCGGGCCGTACGCTTGTTTGCCACCGTCGTTGTATAAAAAAATTGGATATTTATGAAGACAGTATAATAATGGTACTGTACCGCAAGTTGCATCTTTCTCTCTCCCTCTGCGTATCTGTTTTCCCTATACTACTAAATACTAGAGAGGGCTTTATAGCATTTCGGAAAAAGTGTCATTCTTATATTGTTAAGAATTTTTTAAGCCTATTTTTGTCCCCAGGCCATGGTTAAGAACATTACCGAAGAAATTTTCAACCCTTAAAATATAGCAAATAGAATTATTACGTTTACTATTTATATATATGATTCGAACATAAATATTATGTGAATTTTGATTAGGAAATCGAACATATTAAGTAGGTTAACACTGAACGTTGAAAAAATCAAAGTTTCAATTGTATTCCTCTCTTAGAACACTACGACATTGAACATTGCCAAGCTACGAGCACAAAGATATTAACCCCTTTCAAAACTTTACTCCTTCGGACTGCTACTATTTTCACTTTAACGGCCTCGTTGACTGCAATAACTAATGGAATGCTAAAAATAATACCGAATCGGAAACTTAAACCAATAAATTCATTCGAGGCACAAATCCCTGTACCACGGTTAATAAACACTGATATTTCACGCTAGTCAGGATGACATTATATACGTCTTCTCCTCCAATTTAATGTCCTCGCTACCTACGAGTCGGAGCACGATAGTTCTTTTGGCAAGAGCTTTGCACGGAATACGACGTCGCGGGTTCAAATCCATTTTTTTAATTTCTTTTGAAAATTATAACGTCCTACAGCTAAGTGTTGCTAAGCACAATCTTCCGTTTAAAAAAAAGAGGGAATATGCCTGATTTCACATAAATATATACTAGGTATCTTTCACATTTCACAGAATACATTCTACTTATCAAATTTCAACAGTATAGTTCTTATAGTTTCGTAAAAAAGTGGCTGTGACATACGGACAGACAGACAGACAGACAGACATGACGAATCCATAAGGGTTCCGTTTTTTGCCATTTGGCTACGGAACCCTAAAAAGCGATTAATCGTAATACTAGTTGCTCTGTGAGCTGTAGAACGACAGATAAAATAGAACTTAATGCATGCTTCATATAATTATTATTTAAACTAAAATGGACCCGATTCTACAGTGGCCTCTTAACTTCCTAATTTTATTTAGGTGTCGCTAAAACACTTTGCTATTCTATGAGCAGCTGTCATAATCAAATCACAGCGCTAATTTGAATCTGACGTTTCTTATTTTAGGCGGTCTTTACAACTTACTTAGCTGCCTAAATGCTATTCTAAATATGTCGTTTTTAATCTGCCGCCTAAATTATGTCTAAAAATTAGACAAATTAGTTTTAGGCTAAAGCCATGTGCACGTAGACTCGGGTCCATTGTATATGTAATCATAAAATCATTAATTATTGGTTAGTTTAAAATTGCCTCGCCCTATCAGGGTTAATTTTGTATTTTTAAGTTCTTGGACATCATTACGAAATGTACATAACTGCAATATATTGAATAAAAGAAATATATTTCTTGATATCTTATGAAAAAGTGTACTTCTCTTTCAGATTTATGATAACTTTTCACCCCGGCACAAACGAAGTGTAATGTAGATACGAATAAATAAAAGAACTTGTGAACCTGTCTTTTTTGATGTTATCAAGAACTGAATCGCCAAAAAACAACCGATATAATTATTGAACTTGCTCACAAAATAGGCTGAGAAATGCGACCTGAGACGAATAAATTTTTGGCTAAGCTGAAATGTAGAACTTCGATCGCTTCGCTCGCTCGTTTAACGATTAAAAATAATACTTTGTCGGCAGTTACGATCCTCTGCAAGAAGGAATCGAATGATAGAGATCGAGTAGTTTAATATATAGTAAAACAAAACAAACGTCTATAGAACCATGGCCAAGTTTAATGCTAAAATACGCATTTAAAGCTTGCAACATAACTCTTCGCTCCAGCTTAAACCTTATAAAGAGGTCCTGACCACTGATACCGTCGCTATCGGTAGTACTTAACATTTAGCTACTACTAATTGAATAAAAATAAACATGGCCAAGCTAAATGCTTAAATATGCTAAAATGCGCAGTTTACATCATAAATCTTCGCTCCACCTTAAACCTTATAAAGAGGTCCTGACCACTGGTACCGTCGCTATCGGCTGTCATAATTTATCGGCAAAGGAAGCCTTAAATCATTGCGCGCGCAAGCTCTCATAAATCCACCAATATTACCCGGCTGTGTCAGTTACACCACTCCCCCTCTCTCTTTTTGACTCGATGAATTTGCCATTTGCAAGAACGGGAGGAATTTAGTCAGGATAATTTCAGTGCTCTGCAGTTTAATATCCAGATTACATTTGAGGTGCGATAACGTTTTATGGGATGGAATTATCTATTATGCACCATTTAACGCGGCAATAGGTTAGTTATGTAAGTTGGTGATTTATTTGCGGGATCGAAACAGGGTTGCTTCAGCACCCTAAATAAAGTCTGAACAGTCGACAACTGAAACTAAACTGTTTTCTATAATAAAAATTTGCTACTGCGTCAAAACTAAAGGTGACATTCTCTCGATTTTCTTGAAAAAGATTGGTGAAGTCTAAAATCTGAACGTTTGAAATTCCGAAATAACCATATTTTTTTCAATCATCATTATCATCATTTTCAGCCCGTAATCGCCCACTTCTGAGCATAGGCCTCTCTTTGAGTACCCCACCCGTCCCTATCCTGAGCTTATCTTATCCAGAAGCGACCCGTAATCCTCCTAATATCGTCCACCCGTCGAGCTGGTACGTTTTTAACCCCCACGCAAAGAGAGGGGTGTTATAAGTTTAATGTGTCTGTGTATCTGTGTATCTGTCTATCTGTGTATCTGTCTGTGGTATTGTAGCTCCCAAACGGATGGACCGATTTGAATGATGCTCACGTTCTTACCCATGTTTCATGTAAATCTGTTTAGCCGTTTTTGAGATATTGGACTTTGAAATGAAAATTTCGGGGGTTTTTCAACTTTTCTAAGTTGTAGTTATACCTAGAAGTGGCCACCAATCTGACACCTTTTTGGTTCACCTACCATCATTGTGCTTGGCAAGATTTCCTGCCTAACTCCACTTTAGTTTTATAATGTCTATCTCCAACCACACCTTAGTGCGACGTTGTTCAATACGAGTTAATCAATAAGTATTTTATTTTAATCAAAATTTACTACTTGGACAAAAGGCACAGTATATTGAGCTAACATTAGCGAGCGAGTGAGGTAAAATTTAGGGTGCCACCGTCATCTTAACTAAGAAAACACAATCTAGTTCACATTTGGAACCACATCGGGAAACCACACACGCTATCAGACTTGTTGCAATAACTTAACCAGATACAATGTCTCCAAGTGTCCACGTGTTATCATCCCATTGCGATATGAAAATAAGGCTTTAGTTGGTTAGGAACTAAGAACTATTAGAAATGTATACTTGGGCCTCAAAGGAACGAGCTGCGTTTTTAGGGTTTCGTACCTCAAAAGGAAAAAACGGAATATAAGGGTAATATGATCACTTTGTTGTCCGTCTGTCTATCTGTCTGTTTGTCTGTCTGTCTGTCTTTCCGTCTGTCAAATCTCTTTATTTCAAAAACGCGTGGAGGGGTATTGAGTTGAAATTAAACCCATGTAGATCTATAGTCCCTTGAAGCTGTAAAAAATCAAACTTAACTTACATAGTAACGTAAAAAAAGATATGGCCGTTTATGCCGCAAAAACGTATAGGTATTTTGACACTCTTAGGGGAATCAAAATTTATGGGTATTTTCCGTTGATCTAGAACTATGAAATTTGGCAAGTAATATTGACTTATACTTAGAACAGGGAAAAATCTGAAATCTATACATTTGTAATTAAGTACGGAACCCTCGGTGGGCGACTCCGATTCATAGGCTTAGTTACAAGCCACACACCGTCCGTTAGTTCGCAAGGATTAGAGTAGCGTATGATATGGACGGAGCGAGTAATTAAATGAAAATCTCACAGGCACGGACATGAAGTGAATTCGAGCGCGGTGCAAACGACGCAATTTATGAACTGTGAACTAAAAGAACTAACTTCAGGTCTTTTAGTTCAGTGATACTTGCGTCATTCAAAGGAACTAGTTCGGGCTCTTAGGTCCTAGATTACTTAAATACTGAACTAGTTCCTTTGACCGATTGAACGAGATCGGGACGCATCGTTCAAATACCAAGCACAACTCTAGTGGAAATGACGTCGTCAGAGCCTGCAGTACCGTTTATAGTCTATTCACTATCTGTAACGGCCTTAAAGCCCCTTAAGTGCCAGTTGTAGAGATACCGGCGGCGTATCGATACCGGCACTGTCGTTACCTATACTATTGCTGTTAGATGCTTTCGATATTGGCTTATTGTGTGCTTTGATAGTGGGATGGTTATGCAATTTTGAATTGAAAAACGAACGATAGGATTGCCATGGAAGTTTAAATAGGTACGCGTCACTTGTAAGTGATCTTTTTTATGTCTTTAATATAATTTGAAGCGAAATGTTTAAGTTACATAATTTTAAGCGAAATGTGTATGGAATCCTACAGATACGCTATACGTATATATGCAACTAAATTGAGAACTTATTAATATTACCAAAAAGAACCTTACTTATAGTTGGTGAGATCTTACTTCGAACATTTGACTGCTGTCATCCCAGTACAATTTATATCATCATATGTCATCATTGACGTTTATTGTACCGGGATGATAGCTGTCAAATGTTCGAAGTAAAATCTCACCAACTATAGTTTCGGTGGGTAGGTGAATATTTATTTGCCATTCATTCAAATTCATTAAATATTAATTTTATTCAAAGCAGACTTCATGCCGCGCTTCATGCCGAGTCTGGTTAGCCTGAGTTTGCCACCATTTCCTCCTACACTCCTACTATAATATTATAAATGCGAAAGTTTGGATGTTCGGATCCACGCAGACGAAGTCGCGGGCGGCAGCTAGTTATTATATAGATAAATAATAATGTAGCTAGATATGAGACGACCGCTTTAGCCTAGTTGGTAGTAACCCTGCCTACGAAGCAAGAGGTCCTGGGTTCGAATCCCGGTAAGGGCATTTATTTCTGTGATGAGCACGAATATTAAATTTGTTCCTGAGTCATGGATGTTTTCTATGTATTTAAGTATTTATTTATCTATATAAGTATGTTTATCGTGGTCTAGTACCCATATAGCCCGTGCCATGTACCCGTTTAGCTTTGCTTAGTTTGGGACTAGATCGATTTGTGTAAAATTGTCCCCTAATATTTATTTATATAGCTATTATTTATATACCACTTTCATTAAAGTTTGCAGACTTTTTGCCGTATTTTATGCCGAGTCTAGTATAGTTAGCCTTAGTTACCCACTGTTTTAGTTTTCATTAAAAAAAAACAAAATCTTGTACACATTTTATTAAAACACATTATCTTTTAACGCAACTAAAACATGCGTCTACACAATAAAAAAGATACACGGCCTTAACAAAAAGCCCGCAAACTTGCATCATAAAGGCGAGAGTTATGGTCCTTTCAGCACCGCGTTTAAGCAAAGCATATTTCACAAGTTTCAACATATTAAGCAACATTTATTTTGGCAGTGACTTGCACATTACGCCGTCGGAGGCGGTCTGAAAAACTTAGTGTAACTATTGGTTGTCGAATCATTTTCGCTTTGTTAACATTTACAACACCTCCGAAACAAAAACATAGCTCATAACCATACCCCGTTATCAGTGTTGCAGAATCATTGAAAACGCTAGGGTGGGCACTGCACGTATAATATTTTTAACATGTGCCTCTAGATATATATAATTTAATGCACCTTTTCTTAATCGATATAAACTAAGTTTTTAACAAAATAAAATCTCTTATCAACCCGTAATTAAAAAAGGTTTTATTCTTTTATTCACTCCATTATAGGTGGTTGCGTCATTTATTTGTCAAAATGGATTTTGAAGTTATTAATAATGGAGAAGCTGAAATTACAAAATGCATTAACAAAAACACCATGAAACATTATAATTGCCTGAAGTATTTACCAATTACATCTATAGAAGTGGAGCGATTTTTTTTCATATTTAAAATGGATAAACAGTAATTAAATTAAATTAAATTAAATAGTCATTTATTTCAGATTTTCATCCATACACACATTTAAATTGCATTAAATAATATTAAGTTAATTAAAATAAAATCAATAAAAATTAAAACGTTAATTTAGTGTTAGTGTAATAGCTAGACGAGAAAATTTAACGCCAGCTAACCTAGAAGAACTCTAATTTATTCAGACAAATAATGAAAGTATACTTGTAGGTAGGCATGTCTTTAATGCTTGTTAGTTTAGTTATAAGATAATTATATTATTTATGAAAAGATTTTACCTTCGTATGACGTTCATAAGTGCATTGTAATATGCCTTCTTGAAAAATTAACTATCTTTATCTTTATATAAATCTGTTATTTTACCTGTAAAAAGATTCTTCAAGCAAAAGCCTACACACCAAAATGTCACATGTCACATTGACAATAAAATAGATATTGTGCGACAACCCTATTATTTAGTTTCAATGGATCTGCAACACTGATAACGGGGTATGCTCATAACCATCTCTTCAGCAAAAAGGTGTCTTCTGATGCCTACGCACTAAACAGGAAACGACTACTCATGCTGGTGAGGGTGCTTAATTGCCTAAACAAGCACATGCAAGTGTTAAGGACTGCGTGATAAAAGGCAGTGCAGACTCTGCCTTGAATCAGAGGAGAGGCCTAGTTACATCCTAAGCGATTGCCCCTGCCTTATGCGCATCTATAACTCATCATGTGCCCGGAGGAGATCAAATTTCTTGAGTTCAAGAAAATCCTGCAATTCTACGAGTTTGCAGGACTTGACCATGAATTGTAATAAGTGGCGATCACAATAGATATAATCAGCGATGGTCGCAGTGATATAAGGGCTCTTGCAGCCTGGAAGCCACTACCAGAATAATAATAATAAAGACCCATCTCCACTCTCCACAGACAAGACTTTCAATTAAAAAACCGCACTGAAATCGGTTCATCAGTTCATCACTGATCGACATTTTGAATTGTCTTATCAGTGCCATCATCAATATAAAAATCTAGTCTTAGACCAAACCTAAATTACTAAAGAAAAATCTAAACCTAGTTTCAAAGTCGGCTTTTAAGGTTTGTAAGAGTGGTCTTTGGATAAGTGTTCAAGTGCGTTGCGGGCGAAGGGAGTATTATGTGCTCAGCCTATGAGCCTACCTCATTTGAGAATACAGGCGTGCTAGAAAGATATATTAACATTCGGCTCATTAGGAGTAAGACGCAAAAGTTGAACATAAATATTTCACGTCGACAGCACCTTTTTTAAAACCAAGCGATAAACTTGTGAGTTTCAAGGAAGTAGTGACGCTTACTGTTATTGCTAAGTCGCACCAGCCATCTTGCTACATTCTAGTCTTGTTTTAGGCTCCATGCCAGTTCTTTATTATTTACTGCAGCCCCACTTTGCACTGGAGTCTTCAGGCCGTCGTTATGCATTTGTTTCCATTAGGCTCAGCAGTGGACGCTATTTCATTTCATATTTTTTGAAGTATGTTGGAATGATACCAGGAAGAACTTTATTGTTGTAAATCTGACTATCTGCCCGCGCGTCTCCTTCTACGTATTAGAAAAAAACGGGGTATAAAAATAAAGCCCCTTCATAGAAACTTACAAAGCTACATACTGTATGACTTTTATAATTTTAGTATCTAGACAAATAAAATAATAATATAAAGCTTTCAAAAACTGCGACTTAGACTCGCCCATCGTTGGTTCTGTACAAAATTACAAATAGGTATATCGTTTTCTGATTTTTCCCTGTAGGTACCTTGTAGTATAAGACGATACTACTTGTCAAATTTCATAGTTCTAGGTCAACGGAAAGTACCGGTTACATTTTGATTCCCTTGAGAGTGTCGAATTAAACGTTTTTTGAGGCGGTATCTTTTAACGTTAACGTAGAAGTTTGATTTATTTCACAGCTTCAAGGGACTATAGACCTAATTATGGTTTTAATTTCAACTCGATACCTCCATGCGTCCCCAAGATAAAGGGTCTTGACAGACAGATAGACGGATAAGAAAGTGATCCTACAAAGGTTCTTTTGAGGTACGGACCCAGAATGAATGAATCAGATGGAAACTTATTTCCATCCGATTCATTCTGAAGCTGACCTCGTTTGACTATTTATGTCATACAATACAAGGAATACATAAGTATATTTTTCTAAACGGCTATAACTACAAAGCGGTCAATGGTCTACAAAAGTGGGTGTGATCCGGAAATCCATAATAACATAGGCCGGTCGCAATATAAATAAAACGCCAAAGTTGATTTACTCCCTAATGACTTTAAAAAAAGAATAATGACTCAAAATCAGGCGTTGCTAAAGGTGTTTTCCTAACAATAGTGCAGGGCCGATGGCTAGGGCGTCATTTCATAATTTATTCGGCATGGTCCTTCGAGCCGGATGGGCGGGGCGGCACGCCTCTTGGCTCTCCGGGAGGCCTCTAACGAGATGTCGGCTTTGACGACAGGATGTCACATTCGTGGGTTGTTTTGATGTGAAAAGGTGTTTTGTCGGTGTTTATTTATGTGCATGTATTTGGGATAGTTTGTTTCTTAATCCCTTCGAGGGACGAAATGGGAGAAGCCAATTTGCCGCTTGTTAAATGCTTTGTTGAAATTAGAACTTGCATAAAAATAGCTGGTGTCACATATTATTAGGATTATCGCTGTTTTTGTAGTATAATTTGATATTTTAATAATGCACTACAGGAATGAAAATGTTGCTCAAAAAACCTCTGCATCATGGTAAGGTTCGATTACAAAGGATTAGTTTATGCTTGTTCTTTTGAGACTGATAGTCACCAAGACGAACTTTTTCCCGGTTAGAAGGTCTAATATGGTCAAATTAGACTATTTTATGGTGAATCATCACCAGCAGCCTATGCACATTTCACAAGTTTGCAAACCTAGGGATCTTACATGCATTAGGGTTCATTTTTACTGGTGGTTCGTGTCATCCCACGATCATAAAGCTCGTGCTATTCTCGTTATTGTTACAGGGTAAAACAAGCTAAGCTCTAACGATCAGTGTAAATGACCCTTTAAGATATATGGTAGGTTAAGTCACCAACCCCTCAGAACCCTCTATGTTAACACTAGAAATCCTCAGAGGCGTAGGTGACCTATGAATACAACACAGTACACTTTTACTTGGCTGCAGTCTGCTTTAGCGAACGATATTTCCCCCTGTGCTTTACCTACCATTCTTCCTTACCTGTAGCCACCTATACTGCCCTTTCTTTAATTGTGTTATATATTCGCTCTTCAACGTCATACCAATTCCTTTCACTTCGACGCTCCGCCCTCTCCTAACAAGGCCCTTAGCCTGATCTCTACGCAGTGAGTATCCCATTATGCCGATGTGCAAATTTGATTCGACAGACACGGGGGTAAATTGGTTTGTTTCGGGCCTATTAATTATTTGGGGAAACAGGTGCTGTGTGTTTTTTAAGGGATCACAAGTACTTACTTCATGGTAATCATTTGTTTTTTTTCATCTTCATCTGATATATCTTTCTTAAGAAGATTAAAATCGTGGCTCCTCACCCACTCTTTTTATGACATCAAAGAATTTTACAAGTTACCACAATAATAATGAATATCCATAAACGTGTACAACTTAATTTAAGAATGATGACATGTAATATTTTGAATATTATTAATAAATGACTCATGACTTATGACTTATAACATGAACAGGGTTGCAGTGGTTTCAAGCGGCTGTTTCTTGTGTGTAATCGTAGTTATTAAAATCCGGCGAGTTCAATTTGGAATTTGCACAGACACACGGTGTAAGTTACAAAGTTATGAGGAATGAATGTATAGATGAGAAAGGATCGAATGAACGGAATTATCCGGCCACTCCATAATCTGTGTTGGAGTTGTCAACATAATATTCAGTCTTCTAAACTCGTACCTATTAACCTATGATCGGTGTTATCTTAACTAAATTAGAATAATATCATCATCATCATATCAGCCAAAAGACAAAACAAATAACTACAACTTAGAAAAGTTGAAAACCCCCCGACATATTCATTTCAAAGTCCAATATCTCAAAAACGGCTGAACATATTTTCTTGAAACATGGCTAAGAACACTTGGGATAAAATTATCTATGACAGAAAAAAACAGCATTCAAATCAATCCATCCGTTTGGGAGCTACGATACCACAGACAAATACATTAGGTACACAGATATACAGATCAGATACACAGACATGTTAAACTTATAACACCCCTCTCTTTGCGTCGGGGGTTAAAAATATAATATTATACATTCTGTGAAATCGAACATCAAAACCTAGGTATGTGGCACGTGGATTTAAGAAAGGACCATTTTCCTTTTCATGTTTTGTGGTCATTCAGACAAAACAAACATTATTTTAAAACGATGCTGTAAAACGAACCTGGTCTTACAAAGTCACGCTAGCAAGTGCTAATTGCCAGCAATTGACTACGTAAGCATTCATCATTAAGAAATAAAGCTTCCAACATACTACCTACTCCCACCATTTCACAACGCGCTCCGCAAATCATGGTCTTTAAGACTTTAAAGCACTCGTGACTTAAGGGTCCCCGCCCACCTCCACTCTAGACTCTAGAACACTCAAAATAAATGTCTGCACCACCAAATTTCTTTGGCACCGAATTCGGCCGTAATTCACCTTTATGGCCCAAGAAATAAAGGTTGGGGGGAGTGCATGGAGCGTTTTGGGAGTTTATCACGTTTGGATTCAAGTAATTGTTGAGAAACCTTTACGAAGGCTGAGTAATTGAACGATTTGCTGTTCAGTTGTTAACGCCTATATTACGTATTGCTATAAATTAATTGTACTTGCGATTTAATAGCTTGGTCTAAATAATGAGAGCAATCGAAATAATACTGGTTTTGATATTTTAAAGTTTATGTGAAACCCTTAACCTTGTTTTTATTTGTCTAGAATTAATACCTATTAGGTTTTGTTTTCATTTTCTCTGTGTTTTTGTACACGGTATAAGTTTGCCTATCTCGGTCTACCTACCTTCCTCTCAATTGCTCAAAGGTTAGCTGGAAGAGATCTCTTATAGGGATAAGTTCGCCTTTGTACTTTGATCTATTGTGTGACATGTATATTCTTTAACCTGTTATTGTGTACAATAAAGTGCTTACATACATACATACATTAACTGCTATAGATGCTTTTGTTGTTGTTGATGCCTTATCCTTAAATATTAGCTATAATACCGATTAAGATATTTTACTGACTATTATAGAACATACAATCCATGAAAAAGTCATTAATTCTATGGTATCGACAAAATTAAAACGGGACACTCGAAAAATCTAAAATAAATCTAAAAATTCATACGCAAGTTCTAAATTCGAAAAGGCATTTCCTGCTTTCCAAACCTTTGAATTCAGTTAATCTGATGTAATTATAAACAGGTTAGGTTACTTCAGTATTAATATTAATCATGAAAATTAAAAAAAAACACAGACCACAATATGGTTTTAAATTATAAATATCATATGCTTTTGGACAAATGACTCTTCAGAATGATGTAGTATAACCGCATCCTCCTGGGTTGAAGATACAGATATAAGGTATTGGTATTTAACGATATAACTAAGCAGCCAATGATTATGGACAACTGCACTGTCTTTATCTATTCTCTCATTAATACGAAATACTACTTCAGAAACGACATAATGAGTCCTGACTCATCGTAAACTCAAGTACAATCGTTGTCTGTCTGCCAATTTAACACAGACGATTTCGTATTTCGGTGTTAATCACGAACAGTTTTATTGTATGAGAGTGTTGTCGGGAGTTTACGTTAGGTTAAGAAAAGTGACTAAATCAGAAGCAACACCACTGTAAAATTCACAATTATGATTGCAAATATCACGGTATTCATGAAATGACACTTAAAAAATAAAATTTCAGACCGAGATACATAAAAGTGTTAGTAACAATTGGGACTTACAAGACTATGTTAGAATTACACGTTACATTAAGTTAAGTTTTAAGTTTTAATTTAATGTTTGGTGTTGTAGAAAGGCAGGAACAAGTGGCGATATATTACTCCCTACTCCGCTTTTTTCAAGAATGACTTTCTTCTTCAAATTAAAAAATATTCTTAAAGTCCCCTAATTGATGAAGTAGGCAGCGCGGTATCGCAGCGTTAATAGACGTCGTGTGCGCGATAATCTGTCGCGCGGTAAATCAGCGTCCACCGCGACCCCCGTATCGCACATCGCGGCAGGGCTGGTGATGTTGTAGGGTGGATTTACACAAAATAAATGGAGTACTGGACCTGAGAAAGTGTAGACACAAAAACCATTTTAATTACTTTATAGTACGTAGCAGATGTTAATACGTTACGCATAAATTAGCGTAGCAGATCAAGAATCGAACTGGATGTCTCTGGGTTCCCGTTTCATTCCGTATGCATCTCCACCCTGTCACTAATCTTTTAGATCTTCTTCTGTCATATTTGAAAGGCATATTGCCTGCCAGATTTTAATAGTAACATCAAGTTGTTGCCTTAGTTGTTCCGTCATCTGTAAGGTCCAACTTTGAAGATTATTTAAGTAAGTTTTTTTTTTAACCCTTAATAAGGCAGTGGTCATATATTTACCACTTAGTTCTGGAGGACACAGATTAAAAACTATTTGACATAAACGTCATTCCGTTAGGTTCATGAACGCATACATAATCTATTGATTTAAATTTTCACGATTCTCACACATTATTTATACTAAACGTACTACGTACTACGTATTTATACTAATTTACCTCAGTGAGGTGAATAAATAATTTAATTATACGCGATTAAGCCCCGTTTAGTAAAATTAATGCATACATAATCTGTCAATCATAAAAAAATACGTTGGCAACACTGTGAAGTGTCAAAACACGGGTCTGTGGCTGGTTATCAGGAAATTTAAAATTCGATCAATTTTGTGGTGTGTGATAAATACTTGTTGCCGATTTGTTCAAGCAAGATTCCGGTAAGTGGTTTTTGTTGTTTTTTCGTAGTAATACACTATATTACCAAGTTATTTACGTGTTAGCCATTTAGAATATCTATTCGCACCTATTGGAAAGACAGTTCAAGGTTGGTGGTACATATTTTACCATTGCCCGGTACCGTCAAAAAAGGACGGATTGGTTTTAAAATTTTATTTTGTATTTTCCTGTTTTCAGTGAGAATGTCTAAAAAAAAGAGACATTGATATTGATAAAATACTTGAAAATGATCTTTCGCATCCACAGACGGTATGTCCACACATCATCAATCTGGGGATGGTATTGCCTCAAGCAGCACGATGGGGCGACGGTAAAATAGGTACTACTTTCTACATGCTATAATGAGGCAATGGTCAAATAGTTACCACCCTGTTTTTCAGGGAAAAATAATTCCTGTTTTTTTTTATATATTATGTTGATTATGGATACCTACAATAAATGTCTAAAAAAGTTGCTTAATTTGTTTTTTTCTGAAATTAATACCATTGCCCTATTAAGGGTTAAGGAGAAAACGTATTTAGGCGGTGTGTATATTTTTTAATGTCTCCTATTTCACACAAGTTACGTACTGTCTTATCCTTTAAAAAATCGAGAGAACATTCACTTTCAATATCAATTCCGAATTCCCGAAGTTAAACGAAGACTGCAGAGTCGTCATTTATCATAAAACATATTTTCTATCCGAGTCGACTTGGCCCCGCTGTTGGATCCACTCCAACTTGTCAATAAGTATCTGAAAATATGGATTCCATATGTGAAGTAAATATGCTGCATGAAGTTTTGAATTGTGACTGCAGAGGCTGTGGCATTGAAGGTGTCAAATGCACGGGCCGTAACGAGGAATGACATCTTTGTAGGTAGCTTTGCGGGGCTATGAAGTTGTTATGTGGTTATTGGTTTATATTTCAGTCTGAGTATGACGTCATGTTTTGTATTTAGTTATTCATCAGGCACTTGCAGATGCAGTTCCCACTTACTGATTTAAAAAATGTTGAGTAAGTTATTATGCCAGCCCTACATGTCATGCGTATTATTGAACGTTACATATATTCCTTATATTAAGACATCGGCTTACGTCAGTTTTGATTTAATAATTTTAAACATTTCACATGACTACTGCGCTAGGTGTAAAACTACTTACTTTTGATTCTGCAGTTCAATCCATAATTAGAGACACTGAAGGTCAGCTTTTTTCAAGCCCTCTTCGATTGGAGCTACCTAATAAAGCAATGCGAATGTTGGCTTGATACAATATTACGAAAACAACATCAAAACTGGCTTTAAAAAATTAACCACGCAACGGTGATTCTTTTGGCTCTCATTTGTAACGTCTTGTCGAATCTAAACACGACGTGACATCGCTTTCATTCTTTGTTCAATATGACGTTGAACAAAGAATGAAAGCGACAAGAACAAAATTCAAGGTGTTCAGCTATGTATGAGTTCAACTGTACCACAGAATGTATGTAATAAAAATATTCTACGAGTACAGCCAGCCCTAAAGGTCGTGCGTGTTATTGAATTTTGCATACTCCTCATATCGAGGCATCGGCTCCCAGGCGCGCGTCCGCGCCGCTTATACCAAAGCTTTGATTTAATGCATCTGATTCTTGCAGTTTCCAAACAATGCACAACGCAGTCATTATTTCGGGCCAGTTTTATAGGAATACATTCAGTGGGTTATTTCAGTTTTTATAAGCAGTCTAAAGAACATTATGAAATTTAAATTTATGAAAATCTTAGGCGCGTTAAAAATGTTAGTCCAGGTTTTTTTTTGGCAAAATGCTTTTCATATATTCAAGCTCACCATGAACTTCGCCTGAATTTTTGCAAAGCAACTGATATTTTTCGCTTAAAACTGTCCAAAGACAGAACATTCTTTATCATAGTGATCACAACAGCCATGAACATGAACAGAAATCAATTGAACATTCATATTTTACGGAGCAGGACGAGGTAAAATAGTGGGTAAATATAAACGCATTTAGATAATTCGAACTGGGACGAGTATTATTAATACAGAGGAAAGCTTTTGCCCAGCAGACTTTTTTTAGTCACGCCCTTATCCTGGAGGGGTTTACACTTTCTTACTGATCAGATTACCATTTGCTACGATCTGAACAAACCTTTCTCACTTCATTCACTCTCACGACATAGTAAGCTATTGAAAATGCACTAAAATGTGAATGGCTTCTTGTTTTAAGCACGAAATACGAACAAAATGTAAAATCGCCGTACAGCAACCAGCATTGTCTTTGGCAGTATTTACCAGTTTATCTCCGACTTAATCGTTAGTCAATTTGTCTTTATCTATGTCAGAAGTAAATCGATTCCGCTCGACAAAGGCACTCTCGGCATGACAGTTGCAGGCAACAATATGCTGTTATCAGGTAGGGCTGCCCGTGATTTATCGATATATTATTTTTGTTATTTTTCTCAATGACATCCACTCCAGGAGCATTAGATGAAACCAATGCAAGTTTAGAATTTGTAACCTCAACAAGTAAGCAGCAATTGTCTGATAATTTTTAAATAAATATGGAAAACAGGACAAATACAGGTAGAAGAACTTAATATAACAGGTCCTCTCGCGCCTACTGGAGAATGGAAAATCTGATGAAGAATATGAAAGATTTTTTTTAATACAACGACGGTGGCAAACAATCGTACGGCCCGCCTGATGGTAAGCGGACACCGCACCCTATAGACGCATGCAACTCCAAAGGAGTAACATGGGCGTTGCCGACCCTTGATTATGTTCGAGGATTCGCCGTGTTGACAGCTGAAGGAACAAATTCCCTCGCTTTCAAAACAACGCATCCTCGGGAGCTCTAGCGACCTTGCTCACCTCCAGGAACACAACACTACTACAGAGCAAGTAGTAGTGTTATTATGGTTATTATGTTAAGATAAGTTGAAACAACTGACATGGTTTGAGAGAGAACAGTATCGTCGGAAAAAAACTTTAAAAGTAATAAGGCCCTGTCGCTGAGGTATGTCGTCAGGGTAATTTTTGTATATTTCTTTACTGCGCTGTTCTGATAGACTTTTTTCTTCATTATGGACTATATAACCACCAGTCATCAGCATCATCCTCATATCAGCCGAAGAAAGTCTACTGGTGGACATAAGGCTCCTCGAAGGAGTGCTTCTTGCCCTCTAGGAGAAACTAAAAGCGATTACTGGTACTCAGCCGCAGAGTGGGTAGAGCCTCTACAAGGTGGACTGATGACCTGGTAAAGGTCGCGGGAGTCCGCTGGATGCGGGTGGCGCAGAACCGGTCACTGTGGCACACTTTGGGGTCTCCCCCAAAGTGTGTCAGTGGACGGCTTTCGGCTGATATGATGATGATGTGTAGCATATGGGGCAAATGGTAGGTGGCGAGGTAGGTAGGTATTAGATAATAAGTTAAATATTGTGTGCCCTAACAGGGTGTCATGTATTGACTAAATTAACTGTAACACCTTATTATGTAATTATGTTCATGATTATGCAATAAATGAAATATGAAATATGGTAAAATTCGTTTGGGAACTACAATTATTTATTTTTCACGCCACTGCTCGGAAATGTGGCAAAAGATGGTCAGAAAACAGGCTTCAAAGCTGGGGTTAGTTGGACATCGCACGAACAGGCCAACTATGAGTTCAAACTGCGATTCGCTCAATCACAGCTCGGACCTCGAACCCACTCGTCCATCTATTGCCTACTTTCTAGCCTTTACAACAATGTACTATTATCGTATGCCATACATTATTTTGGCCTTTTTAAAGTACAGTCGCCACCAGATATATCGGAGCAGCCAAAATGCTCACAAATATCTGAACACGTCTCTAATGCCTCGGCAATAAAGACGTATTCAGATATTTATGAGCACTCACAGACAGACGCACAGACACACAGAGACATATTTTAAACTAATATCACCCCTCTTATGTGTTGAAAAATATTCGTGGCCTGTGTGTTAATGACGATGTGAGCTATACTATTCATTGAAAGTCTATCGTTGCCTGTTGGAATATTTCCCTGCAGTGGCTCGCCTGGTAGCCACGGCGGCATCACGACTCGCTATTTACGACCCTGTCGCTGATACCAAGTATTATTTATGTCTCTTTTTCCTGTTCCTTTTGCAATCGGTTGGAATTGTTTCGGTTTCCGAAGCGTTTTGCGTTTTTGCACGATGTGGAGGGTGGGTTTGAGGCTAATTTTTGGATTTTCGTTATAAAACTCTTATACTGTTTTCATTATAATCGAGTCTTGGTGTAAACAATAGCGCTCGTCTTAGTATAGTCGCCATCAGATATATCGGAGCGGCCAAAGTGCTCAGAGATATCTGACGTCTCTATTGCCGAGGTAGGTATTATAGACGTGTTCAGATATTTGTGAGCACTTTAAGCGCGGCGATATATCTGATGGCGACTGTCCATTGAAATGCCTAAGATTATACAAAGAATCGTCGATGAATATTTATTTGAAATAAGTTAATGCCAAGATTAAAACTTTTTTTTTAGAACAACATTTTTATGAAGTCATAATAAAAAAAAATAAAAAAAAAACAGATTGCTTAGATCCATTTGGTTGTTAGTTACAAAAACACTTAAAAACTACATTAGTCAACTTAAACAAACTATTTATTTTTTAGGTCTTAACACATGAAGGTCGGTGTATCGGCGGAGGATATCCGAGTCCCACCTCTCTGCTATCATTCTCAGGATGCTATTTGAGCTCCCCCTCGTCTGCATCACCACAGATGTCTTCTTCCGTACTATCGCATAAAAGTCCTCTACGCTAGCATCGGGAAACATCCCAGAGGCACTGCAGAATCGGGGAAACCCATCCAGCCTCCTGAAAATGTTGTTATATTGGATACGCAGGGTATTACATGACTTCAGCCTGAAACTAGCCCACAGGCCACACGTGTAGAAGCTTTGACAGTAAGCTCTAAATAAAGTCAGCTTCACTTGGGCACTACAGCGTGCGAACCTGTGCGCCAGCACCCTGCCTCGGACCGACAACGCCCTGCGCTCCCGCTCGATGTCGAGATCGTCTTTCAGGTCCTCGGTCATGACCCAGGCATTTGAAATGAGTAACACGATTCAGAGGATCTCCGTTCAAAATTATTTTGGGTGAATAGTCTGGACACTTAATTTTACCCCTGAACATCATGAAATCGCTTTTGCCCGCGTTGTATTTCAAACCGTGCTGTTGTGCATACCTCTCGCCTATAATACACATGTTACATATGTTGTACACAATGTAAAAAAACTGAGATGATACAAACAGACCTGGAGGTTCATAAAACACAATATTAAAAACCAAAAAGGGAAGTAAGAACAACGTAGTAAATAGTACCTATAAGAATACATAACTAAGCATACACTCAAGGAACAATGAAAATGGGCCACGTTGTGTAGTAACTGTTTATATAACAATACATAACCGACTTAAAATAGTAAAACTGAAGAATATAAATACAAGATAAATAATCAAAAAACATAATGCGTGATTATACAAGAAAGCATATTGTGACACGTGGCGGTTATCACTAGCGAGCTGAACATTTTTTTATCTTTATAGTGGCGAATTGATTTCATCGCCGAAGTAGTACCTGGCTCCTAATTCGCCTTACTTTTAGAGTTCGCCAAGTAAAGGTCACTGGATTGCTTCGTTACATATCGACCCGGCAATGTATGTCGAATCGTCTTAATAGTTAAAAAAAAATTTTGAAGCGAATTTTTTTTTACCTTAGTATGGAGCGTTGGCCGACTGGGGCGACAAGCTCCATAGAAATGTAAAAAAAAATCGCAAAATAATTCGCAATCGTCAAAAAAAAAAATTTTTTTTGTTTTGTCTTATCAGAACACGATACTTGTTAAGCCCTTGATCGGTTCATACCCCATTTTTGATCTACCTGACGTATGTACATACGCACGTTGCGTTACGTGATCGACCTACTGGTGACAATTTATAAGTTAAAGAAGTAGATGTACGTTCAGTATATGAGATTCAAAAATGCTCCGCAAGAACAGAGATGGAAGTTTTAGTGGAGATAAATGCCACATGACCCTGTCATCTCCTTATGACTAAATATGTACCTAGTTTGCAGGTATTTTCACGATAAAAAGGGTTAAGTTATTGTTTAGTGTTATGCGGCGCGGCCTGTAGCTGGATACGCACGTATGTTACCATTAGGTCGGGGATACAATGGAGGTTGCAATGAAAGAAAAAAAATGTAACCGAATTTTAAGAAAAAAATTCTTAACTAATTATAAAAAAATAGTATTATATGTATGTATGTGATACATATATTTGTTTATTCGGAATAAATAATTTACAATTTCAATAATTTATGATTAGATTATTACACAGAAAGCCCAACATTTGACGTGAATTCTGGCATACAATTTATGACGATCAAACTTTCCGCTTATAATTTTATGCTCTGCCTATCTCTTTCTCTCATCCCAGCCTACCAATCTTTGTCAGCCTGTAGGGCCGCAGGTGATAGGAGTAGGTGGTGAACAGGGAAACGGGAAAAACAACGGAGACCAGGGCAGTATGCAGTTATAATTAAAAGATAAGGCACCTGTAACAAACAGCCAATGCTTAGCCTAAGATTTGATAAACAAATCTTGATTAGGTAATTACTTAAAAACACTGTTACTTACAATAGGTTGCTATCGTGCCTTTGTAGGGGTGAACTGAAGAGCTGGATAACACTCTTGTGGTAAACTTTTAGTATACCGTATTAAAAATCACAATAATAATAAATATTGCGAAACTGACTTGAATTAAATTATTTAATATTTTAAAATGTTCAATGCAGGAGAAGTGTCTCGATCAGGAATCTAGATCGAACCCCCTGTCAGAAAAGCTGCGCAATGGCCGTGGAATTGGAATAGGGATCTGAAATATGAAAATTTGAATACTGTTAATCCAAAAAGTAGCCAGTAGGTTGGTGTGTAACGTTCCGTTACACGCATCGTTACAATCTTCACTTCACACAGTCTGCCCTGCCCGACTATGTCGCCGTTCACCGCCGTAACGTTGTCGTGGTAAAAAACAAACGCCCAGCCAGTGTGCCCCCAACACAGCCTGCCGACGGGTACAACGCCTCTTCCATGTCTCGATCACCGTCGGATTTATGGGCACCGCCTTAATTGCAGCCCATCACCACAGCCGTTTCAATTTGTCCTGTCTGGCCGACGTGAGTTTGTGACCTTCAGGCTGAAGTTAAGAGTCCGCAGTAAGCTCGGCCGAATTTCACCTTCCCATGCAAACGTAGTTACGCTCTCATTTTAAAACTACGTGTTGGATTGTGACGAAACTTTGCATATGCAGTGACATGAGGTATATATATGTCTGTAATTAGTTTATACGGTTCCAGTTTATAAAACAAACGAAATACAGCAAAAACAAGTTTTGTATGAAAAATTTAAATTTGCTGTATTTTTTTAGTATGATATCTGAAGCTACATAAACTAATTACAGACACAGATATACCTCATGTCATTGTATATGCAAAGTTTCGTTACAATACAACACGTAGTTTTAAAATGAGAGCGTAACTACGTTTTTATGGAGAATCGAGCTTACTGCGGACTCTTAAAGCCCAAGAGGGTTAACAGGTAAGTTCCCTAACCGCGCAAGCGCAATGAAAACGGATACAGTTTTTGCAAAATGCGTATTTCCGCTTTTATGATATTTTCGATATTGATTGTGAAGTTACCAGACATACAAAACAAAGCTATAACCTGACAGACTTTTCGTCTTTTTAATATTATTAGTTTAGATAAGAATGCTACTGTTGTTAAGATAATCTGATAAATCTTAAAATGCTATTACAACATCCTGGTCCTGTGTACTCTGAGTTAAAAAAGGAATCTGCATACAATAGCCACACACAGATCAACTATTTGATAAAATGTCTTCTAATTCGTGTATGCATCTTGGTAATATTATTACTTTTGATGAGACAAAGTGGGGGGTAACATCCGGAATTATTCACCCTATTAAAAAAATCTCACCGCTATACTTAAATATACAATTATATACAATGGACCTTCGGTATAGCCTTTGGCTAATATTTATATATACATATTAATTGGTGGATTTATACTTTTAGTGATTGACATGTTTTATTATTGATTTTTTAGTGCAATTGTAAATTATTGTATACCGTACAGCGGTTGATTGTGACACACGCAACACTTTTATGTAACATCTTCTGTACTCGCACAATTTGACAATAAATGATTTCTGATTTCTGATTCTTTATAGTTCATCCCGCGGTTTCGCTTACGTTCTGCGTGGAACGCGAGTGGGGCCGCGCCCGCATCTAGTCTTAACTTACGTGCTTTAGTTTCGTCCAACAGACATGGGCGCTTTTATAACCAAAGCATGTACGATTTAACCCTGTCTTCTAAAAGGCCATGCAGCACACACGTAGCAGTTCCAGACAGCAATACATACGTTTCATTCTGATTCTAACTATATTAAGTTTGTTGTCATAAATTGCATCGTTTGTCGTGTGCTTGACATAACCATGAATCCTAACTGTCTAGTTCATCACAAAAAGATAACCCGAATCCCGTAAAATTAGCGGTCATCTCGCTCCCGCGCACGTTTTATTGCGCAATAAAGAACAATTCTCGCTCGGCCTATCGCTGCGCTATCGCAACAAATTGCAGGTGATGTATTATCGGCCGTTACTGCGGGGGCCATCTTTGTTCGACATAGAGGACAGTCTTCAGCAAAGGAGAAAAAGCAGGTGGGGGAATTTAGGACTTAGTCTGAGTTGAAGCGTCTAAATTGTATTTATGAATAATTCTGGAATTCATTCTTTAGCTTTGGATCAAATTGTTGGATGAATTAATTTTGCAATTAAGTATACGTTACAGACAAAAAAAAAGTGGAACAAGCATTAACTGTCGACCGTAATTTTTTGAAAAGGTTGAACGTGTAGGTGAGTTTTCTTTTAAAATTTGCTAACAAGTTTTTCAGCCAATTGCTGGTATACTTTTGATATGAAATTTTATTTTTAACCCCCGACGCAGAGAGAGAGTGTCTGTCTGTGTATCTGTGTATCTGTCTGTGGTTTCGTAGCTCCCAAACAGATGAACCGATTATCGTTTAGTTTTTGTGTAATAGATAATTTTATCCCGAGTGTTCATAGCCATGTTTCATGAAAATCGGTTCAGCCGTTTTTGAGATATTGATCTTTGAAATGAAAATGTCGGGGGTTTTTCAACTTTTCTAAGTTGTAGTTATTATTTATTTATTTGTCATAAAGTTTATTTACACGGCATTACAGACAAACCAATTCGCCGAGAAACTAAATTAACAGATAAAAAACAAATATATAGCAATTGCAAAAGGACTTATTTAAAGTATACACAATGATTAGGTACTAGATTTCCTTGCATCCATCACCTCACAACAATTCAGAAATTCTTTGTAAATAGCCGTCCTCTCCATGCAAACAAATACGCTCGGGTGCTGAAGCCAGGAGAGCATTCAATACCGGCAGCGCACGGAGTAGCGGTGAGTGCCTGTGTGATACCGTGCGCGCAAGCGGCACCGCCAGCAGCGGGCGCGCCCGCGGCCTCAAGCTCACGCGAGGGACCTCCGGGAGGTACAATCTCATTACTCGACCTAGAAGCTCAGAGCAGTCCGTCTCACCACGCAAAATTTTGCAGGCTAGTAAGTAAATTGTTGTTGCACCTTACTTCCAGAGAATTCTATCCGAGACATTCGAGTAAACATTTTGTTGGATATAATAACCGTACCTTTTTGTGTATAGGAATCACAAGAACGCTTTTTGAAATTTCTCCAAAAGTAAAGCGTATGTTGATTCATGTGGGTTCCATACAACCGATGATGCCTCGAGCTTGGCAAAACCATCTTTATGGCTCCAACATCGCGAAAAAAGTGGTGTGTCCGCGAGAGTTCGTACCTATATGTTCATTAAAAGTAAGACGCACATCGAAGATCGACTGAAGACGCGAACTATAATCTCATTTCCAAGCTCATACTGTGCAAGTAGTGGGGAAGCCGCTCGACAACACTTCGAATGTATCAACAGAAGCTTATATATTATATTATTATATATATATTATTGACACTCAAGTACCGACTCAATGTCTTCCTGCAAAGAGTTGCAATCTTCCCTACGCTCTACCCCATAAATTCGTTTCAGGTCATCAGCATACGGCAGACTTTGTGAGTGCTTGATGACCGAAACTAAGTCATTCACCATTTAATGGTGACGCATTAGTGGTGGTGGGTTCTCATCCAATATGGAATCCTGGCAAATGCATGGCCATGGCCTGGGAACAACAACAACACCAACTAAACCTGTCGTGTTTGGGCTTATTGGAACCCTCTCAGTGAGTACATGGTGATTATGCAAGAAAAAGGGCAGTCAGCAATAAAAGCTTGTACAAAAAGTGTTTATTTGTTATTTTTCTTAGAAACTTATCCATGCTTTCCAGTAGAATCTCACTTGTGCCACTCTCTAATTACCCGTCCACCAAGCACCGTGTAATACAAGCAGACATTCCCGTCTCCCACAAACTATTATCCACCCTAGATTACCCGGCCCGACCGCGCCGGCCGGATTTTATCGCTCCTTCGACCCATTAAACCAGCCATAATGAAGTTTCCTCGACGGATAATGCACTGGAGCATTACGCAATGATTTACAGGGGCACAATAAAAAGAATTTAAGGGATGACCCGCTGTAATGGCCGAGCGTCGTAAAGGAATGTGCTGTATTGCGGTTTAGTGGTGCCTAAAAGAGATGGTAGCGATTCGGACGTCTTCTGATGATCTCGGGAAAATGCACTTGCGAGTAACAATCTAAAATATTGTTGGTTGTAAATCTAATATCAAGAAAGCGTTCCCGGTACTGCTGGAATTATATAGCAATCATAATTTATTCATACTAGAAGCTTTGCCTGCATTTTTTTGCAGGCGCTTTCAGGCTTTTTCTTTTCCTAGTCATCAAAAAAATTATAATATTTGTATTTCCTTTCGTACCATGTCTACCTCATCTCAGCACTATCCCTATTGCATCTTTATGGAG
Organism: Epinotia bilunana; assembly: GCA_947049275.1. Classification (NCBI taxonomy): domain Eukaryota; kingdom Metazoa; phylum Arthropoda; class Insecta; order Lepidoptera; family Tortricidae; genus Epinotia; species Epinotia bilunana. The sequence continues at coordinate 25,491,488 of OX346257.1, forward strand.
GCTAGGCTAGGCAAAGATGAATTGGCATTTGATACCTATTTGCGGATTCAATTACCATGTGACCTAGAGGTTTGTATCATTTACAGACCTGTCAATAGTAAACTTGACAATAACCTGTCAGTCAAGCCTCCTAGGCAAACTGGCGCGGCCTGGGGCCCATTTCTCAAATTCTTGTAACTTGTAATACAAGCGGAAGTCACTTTTTAATAGAAGGAGTGTAAAAGATGCGTCCGCTTGTATTACAAGTTACAAGCTTTTAAGAAATGGGCCCCTAGCCGCAGCGATCAATTCAGTAGTAAACTTGTCATTAGCTGTCAAATTCACTATTGACCGCCACCGCAGGCCGCGCTAGTGTGTTGCAGGCCTAACACGTTCGCGGACAGTAAGTGACAGTACATGTCATAGACCAAACAAAAACAATCGAGTAATCTTTTTCTTCTTGCGTCCGCGAACGTGTTATCTAATCAAACCTTTTTGGTAGCTTAGTTCCAATAGTACATTACGTACCTAGGGCGGTGAATTCGTGAATGCCCCAGATCTCAGGTGTTTATGAGATCTGGGGCTTTACGAATTACCGTCCGTGGTGCGTAGACAATTTTACGTCTTCTCCTGGGTGTGAAGTGAGATTTGCCGCTGCGCCCGTTGGCGGTAAATCACAGTTACCGCCCAGAGTGACGGAAAATCCATTTTTACCAGACCGCATGGGACATACGCCTTTAAATCTCTAATTTAATCTCCAATAACACATTCGCTTCACACTTCACAGCGCTAATACCGCGTCAATAGATTTAATCTCAATGACAATGAAAACTCGGGTTTAATTCGAGCATTGATGGGGCTTGTATCAATTTCGGAGCTCAGTGGGACTTGGCCCCCTGGTGGGTTCTTTAAGCTCCCTCAGGTCGGCTGATACTGGGATCATGTAGATGGGACAGTGCTTTGGCAATCCCGTATTTTATACCATTTGAATATTAAATATCTTCAAAACTTCATGAAATGAGCTGGTTGATTCCGCTGTGTGGTATCCCCCGACGAAAAATATAAGTTGTATGTGTATATCTGTCTCTGTGTGTCTGTATGTCTGTATGTGGCGTCGGAGCTCCCAAATGGATGAACCGATTGGAGTGAGTTTTTTCTAAACAAAGTCTTGTCTGTCGAGATCTCAAGCAATCATCGAAAGCCTTTCTAAATTCTACTCAGCAAGGTCAAGCCATTTAATAGATACAAGTAATTAAATACATAGAAAACATCTAAGAAACAAATATTCATGCTACACAAATATTTGCCCTTACCGGGATTCGAACCCAGACTTTCAGCCTCGTGGGGTTACTACACCAGGCTAACCGGCCGTTGGAATATAGAATTTAAAGATCTCTACTACCTTACTACAGAGTTTAAAGATGTAGACTTACTACAGACTTTAGTATCTCTTCTACTTAGTCTGTGTCATATTTCCATGAACGGGACCCCCGGGGTCACCCCGCGGGATTTGAACCTAATACCCTGCATTATTTACTGATTTGGAACCCAGCTCACTCTGATGCAAGTTTTTAATACTCGGCGGGAGCAGTGCTATTTAACACTACATAGGTACGTCAGGTTCTTAATGCTTGGCGGGAGCAATGGTATTTAATATGGATGTCACACTGCGCCGCATCTCCGGACGGAGATGCGGAGCTCGTTGTATGCAAGTACCTCAGTTTGTATATAAATTCCGTGTGGTACGACACACTGTACCGCACCTCCGTCCGGCGAAATTTGTAGGCAGCTCCGCACCTCCGTCCGGAAATGCGGCGCAGTGTGACATCAACCTAATACTACATAGGTACGTCATGCCTGCTCAAAGGGGTAAGATTCAGATTCAGATAATTCAGTCATAAATATACATTTCATTTACTTGCCAATTTAAAAAATACACAGCTTAATATGTAAGGGTGTTTTGCTAAAGTAGTGTTTAAGATTTGTCTAATAAACAAGTACTTATATATTTTTTTTTTAGCATTCGGAACTTTATTTATCTTTTTTTTTTTTTTTTTTTACTTACTACTGTACTTATATTTGACAGACATGACTGCAATATCACATTTTTGTCGATCTTTTATACCCACATTTATGCTAAAAGTGGCGCTGGAATATACGTTTCATGTGCCCTGCCTACCCCATTTGGGAATAAAGGCGTGAATGTATGTATGTATGTTTGTATGACTGTAATGCCATACGATTAAATAAAATATTAAAACTTATAGATACACCATAAATTAATTATTTTGTTTACTCTCGTTCGTATGACCTTTTGTTACGAAGTACGTAAGTTACAAAATACATATAATATGAGTGCAGAAAAACATCTGTAGAAATCGCAGTAACGTTGAAATATATGAGTATAATGTCGGTATGAGAACATAAACAAGGCCTGTAAACATAAAAAAGGAGAACCACTTGAAATTGAAAAGGTACCTTGTCCATAATTTCAAAATGTATTTCGGTGTTAAATAGAAATATTAAAATATTGAAAAGCACAGTTTGATATCTTCAATTTAATCCGCTTAAAACCCCGATCTCATCGAATTTTGGGATGAATCACGTTTTCGAACAAAAGTTCGCTCGATGATCGATTGTTAGCCCTGACGCAGCGCCTCTGTTGATTCTTATCTAATTTCGATTAAAAATTACACCTGGAAGCATTGAGGTTTTTTTTTGGTTATTTCATAAGAATACATCAATCAGGGGTTCATTTCGAGTCTGGGTGAATTTTTGGCTCCCTACTACGTACTTGAATTGTATGTAACATCTGTGTTTGCGTAACGTCGCAAAATAGGAATTAAAAACGCATTGGCGATCCTTTATTGATTGGAGAATTCTTTGTGTCGATAGCTAGAGACAATTACAAACCACTCACTCTCAGTCTCAACACGGTGCGTCCTCGGGTTCTAGCGAACTATCTCACCCGCACTGAGCAAGTAGTGTTGAGGAATTACTAAGGTTATATAACTGCCGTCTTCTGTTCTTTCACAGTTGAGCGGCAGTGCATACATTCAGGTGACTTCAATGTATGGGCAGCCGCTCTTCACCCCGCTGCCCGCTGGCGTCCTGACCGCGGCCTTAGTGGAGTCTAGAATCATCATCATATCAGCCGAAAGACGTCTACTGCTGGACATAAGCCTCCCCTAAGGAGTTCCACAATGACCGGTCCTGCGCCGACCGCATCCAGCGGACTCCCGCGACCTTTACCAGGTCATCCAGTCCACCTTGCCTTCCGGTAATTATCGCCACTTGAAAACCTTTCCGCCCCAACGGACATCGGTTCTGCGTGAAATGTGCCCCGCCCCCTGCCACGTAAGTTTAGCGATTCGGATGGGCTATATCGGTTACCTTGGTTCTGCTGCGGATAGCCTCATTTCTGATGCGATCATGCAGAGAAACTCCCAATATGCCCAACCCCCCCCCCCCCCCCCCTGCATTGCCCTTTGGGGGACTAGAATATATAAAACATACATAAACATAACAACATCGTCAAAACAAATAATAAACCAACACAAACAACGATCTTAACGCTCCTCAGTATTGCCAACTTTGCGACATAACACAATCAGCGAACGAAAACAACATAGAAGCTCCTTACAAATTTCTACCCAAACACGTGCCTAAAACCCATTATGCGCATGTTCGAACTAAACGGCTGCAATGGTATCGTTTTGACACCCCGCCCCCAACCCCGCATAATAGCTCTTATTCTGTGGGGCCATTTTGCGACGCTACTAGGTACTTAGACTTCTATGGTTTCTTCGTTCGCTGGTCACAATACAAACTGGCCTAATGCTTTGTAAGTTCTTGCATAGATCCTGGGGCTAGTCTCTGTTCTGAACTCTGTTTTCAACACAATGTAGCCTTGGGAGTGATAATAATATACCTAACTCGCCACTGAGAACACACCACACCACCTACCTACTGAACAAGGACATAGTTTCCTCAGGATAGCTATCACAGGGCGGCCCGCGAGTTGTGTAGCGACGAGATAGAGTATCCGTCTTTCTAATTAGAACGCTTAGAAAGAGACGTATAGTCTATGACGCCGCGACACTGCTCGCGGGCGCTCATGTTAATAGCCGTGCAGTTGTAAATATGAGAGAGATGACATATCGCTGCGTCATAACATAACCATCTAATGTAATCCTGTAAGCTACTCTTACACGCTACAACATCATGCACGTTGCCAACCAAATGCTATTGTAAGTTCGTGTATAGGTCCTGGGGCTATAGTCTCTGTCAGGGGCTAGTTCGGTCGCCGTAATTCCGGGGACAAAGACCGCCTGCCGCGCCGGAGATTAATGTACACGCCACGTTCATTGAAGTGTACTTACCCACTGGTTGGATTTTGTGGCAATTAGCATCAATAATGAAGAGATTTTCCACACTTTGCAATTATGTAAAATACGAACGAGCGAGCGAAGCGAACGAAGTTATATGCTTCAGCTTGGGGCGAAAATCATTAGTCCTGGATATCCCACTGAACGGCTCTTCTCTATTACAAGTCCCATCTCTCAAATTCTCAACCGGTTCTCGTGAAGTTTTTTGAGCAAGTACTAGACGGTACAATTTTTTTTTTGTCGATCCGCCTTCTCGATATTCATAAAAAAAACTATTTCTTGAATGAAAGACAGACGCAAGTTCTACTGCTCACAAAGCAAATATTTTATACATCGTTCGATCTTTAAAGGCATTGCCACTATGGACAGAACAATATTTAAGTTCCTCTCCTCTATAGAGTAAATCCCCACAAGGTGGACTGAGTAAAGGTTGCTGGAGTTTGTTTAATAATCAATTACCGGTTTCATTGTATGTTGGAGAACATAAAAAAAATGTGGTCACGGGTTTTGTTATTTCACCTCAAACTCATTTTTTTTAATTCAAGGTTCCAAAATAATTTGATTTCAACGCAGTTTCATTTTTTATGTGCTAAAGCCATTAATGGCTTACTTAAAGCTAGAGTTCGTACTAACTATTTGCTATGTAAGTACTTACATTACATTCACATTATTTTTCCACTAAACGAGATTCAAGCAAATACAATCAACTTATTTTTTTACCTCTCTTGAGGTTTAGTAAAAATATAGTGTGTGAATCGTGTAAGTTTAAACCAATATACTTTCATATTTTATATAAAATCCGACACGTCAAAGTTTCATAGTTTCACAAATCTCTCTACAGCAGAAGTTATAGGGTTTGGTCACTTTTCAGTACTTTGAAGGACCATTTCTCCCAACAGATTGAGTTTAGGCAGCTAAAAAAATAAGTGTCTGTTATTTTAGACTACTCTATAACATATATAAAAATTAATCAAATCGGAACCGGACAGTTGGGTACCTTTCCTTGTTAGTTGTGGAAAAAACTATAAGCCTAAATTTTTAGTAATTACGGCCACAGTGAGACGGTATTACTAAATGAAAGGTGACTTGGCAATCACACAATAGGCACTACATAGTTGTAGGTATGCAAAAAAATGCAGTAACTTTGTGTGATTTCGAGGTTCCAGAATTTTATTTACCAAGCAAATAAAGATTTATATGAATGCCTGACTTGGCTCTACGTAATATCTCCCACAACTTTCGTCGGAGGAAGAGTTTCAAGACTTGGTCAATTTTTTTACATGGAACGTTTTTATGGGATAGGCTTTTAGAAAATGATTATAATCCCAATCCATCCTGGATTTATGATCATTTTATAAAAACCTGTTAGCGCAATAGTTATGGTCGACGAAGTCTCAAGTTACTCGCAGATTGTTGCTCGGAATCGAACCTCGCACGTCGCACAACCAGTGTGATTAAGAAGCAATCCGGATAATACGTATATATCGTGACACAATACGTCTTTGTTTCGGTCGTGTGGCGCCCGGGGCGGCGCGTGAGGCTGACAGACACTGCCATTTCAGTAGCTAGGGATGGGCTTTGCAACAATATCGATAAAACGAAAAATACAAATACCCATCCGCCTTTTCAGAGATAATCGCTTTAGGGCCTCCGTCACATGCTGAAATTTAAATGAAGCTAGCAATACTACGTATGCTACAATATCGATTAAAAAAGAACAATAATAATACGCTCCACGGGCAATTTCGGCAATGGCGACTGCTCTCATCTCCTTAACAGTCGCTGGTATGCCCGTACGTGGCTAAAGATACGTCGTCGTACTGCTAGGCTCAAGTGGGGCAGGGCTGGTCACGTTTGCCATATGCACCCACAGAAGTGGGCTGAAATAGCTACGGAGTGGATGCCATATGATGGGCAACGGCGCCGTGGGCGGCAGTAGATGAGATGGCGGGATAAACTGGACGTCTTTCAAAGTGACTGGCCAGAATTGGCAATGAGTCGGGCAATGAGTTGAAAGTCTAGGGGGGAGGCCTTTGCCCAACAGTGGGACACGACATAGACTTATAAATAAATTTAAAAAATATACCCCGTCAAATTTTCTCTCAGGGTTTGGGGTTAAAATGTCATCAGGGAACGTTGGGACAAAGAATTTATAAAATTTTACTCACGTAATGACCAGAAGATATACGGTATGTCGATTTCTGAAGTTTCACCGCCCACAATCTGTCTGCTTTGCTCTAAGTTTGACTTGTGCAGAATGCTCTCGGCATTCAGTCCGCGTTGTGTACAATAATAAGTTCTTGTTTTGTGCAATAAAGATTAAACAAATAAATAAAAAAGATTTTATATCGATAATCTAGTCCCATCCCTACATGAAACGTCGGCTGACCGCGCCGCCCTCCGAATTTAACTGATTGCTTTTCTATTACGTAGAGCACGGAGTAGCGAGGGTTCCATCTAACAACTTTGTTTGGGGATATTGTTCCACTTAGTATCTTGTTGCTGTTACAATGTTTAACAAATTGTTACCTAGCTAAGGATTTAGGAATTATCTGAGAAACTTCGCATTCCTATTTGGTTAAAAAGTGTATTGAAGTTAGTAAGGTTACTGACCTTATCACCTGTCAAATATGGTAAAGCCTGTGTGTGGTTGGTCTGCTAGAGTGCGGGGATCTTCAAGACATGAGAGTACAGGTTTATAAGAGGTCGGCAAAGCTTATTATTCTAGTCCTTGGGAGTCGTAGGCTTTCATGGACTATGGCATCCGCTTAACGGCCGGCCGTACGCTTATATAATAATAATAAATAATAAATATTTGGGGACAATCTAACACAAATCGACCTAGTCCCAAACTAAGCAAAGCTTGTACTTTGGATACTAGACGACGATGATACGACAATAATGATTATTATTACGACGTTATCATATCACTTATCAGTTTTTGAATAAATACTAATACTTAGTTAAGTTGTAATCTTGAATGAAAAAGGGAGCATTTTGCAAAATTCGCGCATCTGTAGGAATAAGGATTCTTAGACTAGACGTTTCGCAGACATTTCCTCTTTATAATATACATGCTGCGCACGGCTTTGCCTGGATATTGCAAAAAACGCTGGCAAAACCATGACATAAAATGCCTTCAACCATCCAGGGAGTCAACTCTACACGCAGCTGAAATCATTTTTGAAATCAGATTGCCAGTTCTGGAGATAATCATCCTCCTAGCGTTATTACCGGTTGTGCCCTCAAGGAGCCCGGGGTCCGCTTTTACACCTAATCACAAGATTTGGCATAGGCACTAGTTTTGCGAAAGCTAATGCCATCTGACCTTCCAACCCAGAGGGAAAACTAGACCTTGGGAAATCCCAAGGTCTAGTTTTCCCTCTGGGTTGGGATCCTCACGATGTTCTCCTTCACCGAAAAGCTCACGGTGAATATTCCGTACATAAGTTCCGAAAAACTCATTGGTATGAGCCGGGACTCGAACTCACGACCGCCGCTTGACAGCCGCATGCCTGAACCACTAGGCTACCGTAGCTCTTACCGGTTCCGGAGATAATCCGTTACAAACAAACTTACATTTCCGCAGACTGTTCCACAGACAATCTCACAAAGTTTTCCACTTTATATGTAGCCTGTATTATACGAAGCAAGCACCCATATACGTCTTTAAAAAAAAGTAAATGAAAACGTTTTATTATGCTTACCTCTAATTAAAACGGCTCCCCGTAGCGAGTTAGCGACCCGTGGTTCACTGAGCAAATCGGGGAGGTATATCAAAATAGTACTCGACTGTTCTAGACACTGTAAAATCAACTTGATGGCGCCAACATAAAGTTTAAACTGCACTAACTACTCGAGATGAGAGATTTTCAATTTTATAAAGTGTTACATTGTTAAAAATCTTTTAAAAACCGCAAGCTTTGTCAGAACGCCGCGGGTATTGGGAGCGAGGTTTACAAAACCAATTAAATGAAAATGGGAGCCTAATGCTATTCGGGGGGTGATAAAACATTGTTACAACTGGTATATTTGAGGTGAAACACAACCTAGTGCCTTAAAGGAAATAAGCTCACTGCAAATTTTCTGGCGCCATTTCACGAGAGACGGTCTTAAAGAACGGCAGTTTTGTTCGAGACATGTTGGTTTCAGAACGATAAAATCATAGGTAAGGGCTTTTTGATTTAGTGAAGATGGCTATAAAAGAAGATCTAGGGCATTCACGAATTTACCGCCCTACGTACGTAATGTACTATTGTTCACCCCCCATGAAAAAGAGGCATGTTATAGTTACGAGTATGATTAACATGTGTGTATTAAAATGAGAGGCAAACTACGTTTGTATGGCCTATACCATAGTGGACATCTCTGCTGATATGATGATGATGATATGTGTATTTGTTTGTGTGTGTGTCTGTGTGTGTATCTTTGGGTGTCTGTGGCGTCATAGGTCCCAAACGGATAAATAGTGCCTTTTTTTAACGAGTAGGTCTGTCGAGATGTCTTAGCGACTGTTTTATCAGTCGTCTTCTTGTTAATGCTGATACAGATCTTATATCGAATGTAATGGTCATATTTTGCAATTTTGTTTTGTTTACATTAACTTAGTGACATTTAGTTTGTTAACCTTTTATATATAATTTTAAATTATTATTGTGTAAGATTATTATTATTATTTTATTGTAAATTACGGTTTGACATGTAAAAGTGCCCTTGTGGCCTATTTGCAGAATAAATAATTGAATTGAATTGAATTGAATTGAAGTAGTGCTCCAAAGTTTTTCAATTAAGGATGCCAAATTGTTGCTCAGAGGAGTACTGGCAAATGGATGTTCTTTTTTCACAAATTCTGAAGAACTTTTTAAATACACCCGCAACGCAAAGTGCAAGTTATGCCAGGACGCTCATGCACCATACTCGTATCTGTGCTCCATACAAACCTAGTTCTAGTTCTCATTTTATAACGACACTAGCTGATGCCCGCGGCTTCGCCCGCGTGGTTATAGGAAAATGTAACCTATGTCATTCTCCAGCCTCTAAACTATCTCCATACAAAAAATCACATTAATACGATGCTCCGTTGCGACGTGAAAGAAGGACAAACAAACACACACACACACACTTTCGCATTTATAATATACCTAAGTAAGGATGCTAAAATAACACGAAACTTTGTATACACAATGGGATCCGCTATATCTAGATCGAAAACTAGTTTCCTATTGCTAGAAATTGCTCTAATCGCTTCGACGACCTTTGTAGCCTAGTTGGTAGTGATCGTGCCTACGAAGCTGGAGGTCCCGGGTTCGAATCCCAGTAAGGGCTTTTATTCGTGTGATGAGCACGAATATTTGTTCCTGAGTCATGTATGTTTTCTTTGTATTTTACATCAAATCAAATCAATTATTTATTCTGCAAATAGGCCACAAGGGCACTTTTACATGTCAAACCGTAATTTACAATAAAATAATAATAATAATCTTACACAATAATAATTTAAAATTATATATAAAAGGTTAACAAACTAAATGTCACTAAGTTAATGTAAACAAAACAAGATTACAAAATATCACCATTACATTCGATTTAAGATCTGTATCAGCATTAACAAGAAGTTAATCATATTAATTCAGTATTCCAGAGATGTACAAGGTCTCTGAGCTTCCAAATACAAATATATTTTTATTCTAATATTCTAAGAGATGTATACGGTCTCTAAGCGTCAAAACAAAAAAGGAACAATGATGTAATATTGTCAGCGATGTACATGGTCAATAACAATAAAACGTGTCAAGATCAGAATGATGTCTCTCGTCAATACGATAATAATAATAATAACACTAGTATGTAATTAGTTAACTATGTACTATGCCCTTGCAAGCATGAACAGTCCGGACTCCACAAACAGCTCCCGATCACGAGTATGACGCATATCTCAGTCATCGCCTCCCTCAACCATATTTTAGGGAAGGTGGCGACCCGATCAACGACGCCACCGTAAGCAAAGCCCTTTAAGCGAGCATGACATATTCAAGCCACCGGACATTGATAATAACAAAGATTAAGCGACTTGTTCGGCGAGATACAGCATTACGTGCTCTCTTCTTACATAAAACGGAACAGTTATTTCAGGTAGGTACTTATAATGATTACGTGTATTTAGGTATATTCCTAATAGAATTAGACTACTAAGTTTAAGTATTTATTTATCGTCGTCCAGTACCCATATTACAAGCTTTGCTTAGTTTGTGACTAGGTCGATAAGTGTAAAATAGTTAAAAAAAGTGGAGTGATTTGCTTCATTTTCTTCTATTATAATTAAATTTATAGCAAAAGAAACTAGTTTTCGACCTAGACATGGCGGATCCCATCGTGTAAAAAAGTTTCATTTTATTCAGGTTTTCCCGAGTTCGATGGGGTTCTCCAAAAAAGGAGTGAATACATTCTTAATGGGTCGGCAACGCGCATGTAACACGCCTGGAGTACCGTTTACCATCAGGTGGATCTTAAAATGAGAACTAAATTGTTTTGTATGGAAAGTCGCTTTGAGTCGATCTTGCTGGGGACTAAAAGTTTCTAAAAGTACTTATTTTAATTTTCAGATCAAGCTCGCGACATAATGATATCACATTGATATATCGATATGTCGACCCAAATTGTCTCCTCGTTAGCACTCGATACCTTTGATTTGCCGACGATACGTTTTTATAAATTAATCATGTATTAAATTGTAGCACTGTGTTGAAACGATGCTTTTGAGATGCTCAATTTTGCTACGTATTCGTATAGGGATAAGGATTTAGAGGCTATCAGGTGGCATTACCTTGCTGGTCCTGCTTAGGTGAGTGTGCGGTGAATTATTCATAATTTTAATTAAACAGCCTTTAACCGGTACCTATGTATACACCTTTGGTCTGAATAGCCCGTATACTTCAATATACTTTAATAGTGTATTCCTGACCTTATTTGGAGACTAAGATTTTGTACAAAGTTTGCTATATTCGGTTTTCGGAGAACTAATTTTATTTTTGTATAAATACTCGTAATATTATTTTAATTTGGTAAAAAGGGCCTTTCGATAGTGACATTGCTACTAATGTCACCAAGTCTCAATATAGTTTTGACACGATATTAAAGTGACAGATATCACTTCTGAAACTCTTTTATTGGCACTTATCGCGTAGTTTGTACCAAAAATCGGTTGTCTGTCTGTCTTAGTTACATCGACATGCCGTGCGGTTGCGTCAGCCGAATTTGTAAGAAAATTGGCCTTTCCAAGTACACATTAAGTCGGTCGACTATTACTCGGTAACTACTTATGCCTACTTGTCCTTGATAGTTTTCCTTTTAAATTCATTATATGTTGTACTACTGCCACGATTTTTTTCACATCCCCAGTATTAGCCATGTAGCCGGCAGGGGGGACACACTCGAACAAAAATTAGGGCTTCAAAGCCCAATATCTCGCAAAATAATCACTGATTTGAAAAATGGTTTTCAAGATTTTATTGTACTGTTTTGTCGGCGCGATTGATTTATATACCCATGCCGAATCACAGTTTTCTAGTAGTAATGGTTACTGAGCTAAGCCGAGGAAGGACAGACGGACATGGCGAAACTATAAGTTGTCTACGGAACCTTAATAAAAAGTAACATGAGGGTTTTAGAAATAACGGCTCTGCCCAACAATTGCAAACAAATAATACATTAGTAATGTAATGAAAAGTGATCTATATCGTGTCTTTTCTTTGTTATTTATCAATGAGACGCGCAGCGATTGCGTTCTAGGTGGAAAAGTAAAAAAGTTGTATGTAGTTACAAAAACTAACTTTTCGCACGCTTTACTGATAACGAATTAATTACGTTCGCGTTTTTTCTATTATATCATATAATATTTGCAAACATATTACCTAACTTTCCTATATATAGTAGGAGATCTTACGGTCACCACCTTGCATTTTTGAGACAAAGCAAACCGTTTGGAACAGGTGTTCCTGAGGGTGATCTGAGCTGATTTAGCCCGGTTGCCACGAGGTTCCCCCCAGCAGGTGGGCAGGGGCGGGGGGGGGGGGGGGGGGGGGGGGGGGGAAAGTGCCTCCGGCGCGCCTCACTCTAAACTTTATATCTCGTATAATTCGAGGATGACGAATTCATTTTCGTGACTAAATTTTCACTCACCCATAAAAAAATTACGAGAAATTTTAAATTAAAAAATAATCTTTACCGTTTTTTTTTGAAAATCCTCTACAGAATTAAAACTATTAGGATTAGCTGTAGAAAAAAAATACCTGTGAATAGCCCAGTTATCCTACTATATAAAAAAATAAACTTGTCATCCATGTATGCCTTATAATTGTAATAAAAAAAAAGTTTTGTGTCGCACCGTGGACCGTGCTGAGGTCGGTATTTAGTTTAATGCGTAGGCATTTAGTTTAAGCACGCATTCACTTTAAAACGTTATTCTACACTAGTGTTTAGTGTATAAATCAAGGAAAAACTAAAATATTTTGCAATTTCGGTCCAGTTTTCTAGATACACCAACTGCATAAATAACTTTGTAATCCCACAAAAATATATAGGATTACCATGTTACATTTGCAGTGAATGGGACAAAAAAGCAAGAATGGGACTGCATTCATAATTTGTATGTATTGATAACACAATTCGCTTAGCTTAAGTAAGTCCCGTGTACTTTCTGTTTGGGCACTCGTGGACAATGTGGTAAATGGACTGTACAGGTGCTCCACAGTCGCAACTCGATGTATCTCGCCACCCACACTTAAACATAAACTCTCCGGATCGCCCGCATTCAGTGCGGAGTCTATTTAGTTGGCACCACTCCCGTCTCGGGGCCGAAAAACCTTGCGGTTGGCGGGTGGGATCGTAGCTGGCAAGGGATTCCCTGGGTAAGTTGGCAATCCAGTTCTCTCTCCATTTATCCTTGATGTTAAAGCTGCTCCGTTTAAGTTCCTGTACCGTATTGTATGGTGGATGTCGGGATTTTAAGCGTAGCATAGGCGGACAGAAAAATTCCGAGAAGACGGGCAGCTCTGGATTTGAAGCAATTTTGTCTGCTTCCTTTAGCAGGGCTTGTTGTCTCCTAAGTTGAGGCGGAGCAATGTGGCTCAGGGCCGGTAGCCATTGTGTCGGAGTGGGCTGTATGGTGCCGGTTATGCACCGCATGGTTTTTCGCAGCTGGACATCGACTTTCTCCACATGCGCACTATTGAGCCATACGGGTGCGCAGTATTCGCCAGCGGAATAAACTAGGCTGAGTCCCGTCGTGCGAAGCACGTCAGCGCTGGCTCCCCAAGTAGTACCAGTCAGCTTGTGCAGTATATTATTACGGGTTCCCAGTTTTTTGCTCAACTTACAGAGATGGGAGCAATACGTAAGAGAGCGATCTAGGGTCACGCCGAGATATTTTGGCTGTGGATTGTAAGCAAGGGTTTTACCGTCAAAGTTTACTGGGGGAGTATGAGGCCAGTCTGTTATTCAGATGGAATGTGGAAATCTCTGTCTTGCTAGCATTTGGTACCAATCTCCACCTTTTAAAGTACAAGTTAAGCAATTGCAAATCTGTGGCGAGTTGCGTTTCCGACGGTTCGAAGGTGCTGTGCTGGTGGGTTAAAGCAATGTCGTCAGCATAGACAAATTTTCTGGACCCCGTCTCTGGAAGGTCGTGGGTGTACAGATTAAACAGCAGTGGTGCCAGTGTGGATCCTTGTGGAAGGCCGTTCTGTAGTTTGCTAGGACGACTCTGCTTATCTCCTAGATGGACGACAAACTCTCTATTACACAGCATATTTATTATTAGGCTAGTGATTCTTCGGCAGGGGACAGCTTTCATTAATTTTTAATGTAGTCCTTGCCGCCATACCGTGTCGTAGGCTGCAGATAAGTCCTCGAAGACAGCTACTGTTTTTAGTTGTTTTTGGAATCCTGCCTCAATATGCGTCGTGAGGGACAGTACCTGATCTGTACAGTTACGACTCTCCCTGAATCCCGCCTGCTCCACGGGAACGACTTTTTCAATAAGGGGTGTGATTCGGTTAGCGAGCAGCTTTTCTAACAGTTTGTATAGAGAGCTAAGCAGGGCTATTGGTCTGTAGCTTTTTGGGTCATCTGCTGGTTTGTTAGGTTTGAGGATGGCTACTATTTTGGCGTAGTTGAAAGCGAGCGGCGAGGAGAGCAAGGCCTTTTCATTGGAATGAAAGGCCCAAATCCACCCTTCTGAAAGTAGTCTCAATGCGAGCAATGACCCCTAAGGATTATCTTCCGGTGTCTTGCAAGGGAAACTCGTTCCTTATGCGCTCTCAATAATATTTCAGAAAGTGATGGGAGTTTTCTACAGAAAAAAAAATGGTACCTAATATACTCAATTCTCCGCGGCATGCCGTTTTGTCCAAATGTTATACCCACATCCCTTGACGTTGGTGAACTATGATCATTCGAGATAAGTATTCAACTCAACCTATCAAACAACTTTAGATGACCTCTGACTTCACACTAATATTATAAATGCGAAAGTTTAGATGTTTGGATGTTTGTTACTCAATCCAATCATGCTTAAACGGCTGAACCGATTTGAATGAAATTTTGCACGAAGATATTTTATAGCCTGGATTAAAATATAGTATAGTTTTTATCCCGAGTCCACGCAGACGAAGTCGCGGGCGGAAGCTAGTCAAATATATGAAGGCAGTCATCTATCAAGGTTGCTGGTTTTTCAATATCAACAGCGACGTCGTCAGTGACTGGAGTTCCAATTAATATAATTAGGTCTCTAATTTCTAACAGTTACTATCTGTGGAGGTATCGATCAACCAGTTTTGGTTAATATATTGTCTTTCGCCGCCTAGCACTATTTAAAATCCCGTGTTTATTCACGTTTTATCTATATTTTGCTAAAAGTTTGAATGGGGGTCTTTTTACTTTCTAGTCAAGTATATACTTGCGAATTTTCAAGTCTTTAGCTCATAGATTCGAGGAGTTCCCAGTTGTCCGTGGGGGCTCACCCACAGGCCTTCAGCCCAAGAGCTCGCATAGCGACCGCTCTCTAAAAGCATGTGTAGGGCCTTTCATTCCTACGAAAAGCTCAGCCTTAGGCTCCGCTTGCCTCCCAGTTTACCTTCAGGACTTTGGCCCTCAGGTTTCGCTTGCAAGTTACTCGGAGATAATGAGTATCCGTGAAGGCTCGGCCTCGGGCTCGCATTGAGCATCGCTCTCTGAGGGATTGCTTTAGGCCTCGCTTGCCTCGCCGTTCACCATCGGGACTTTGGCCTCAGGTCTCGCTTGCAAGACACCTGAGGATAGTGAGTGCCCGCCGGGCTCGCCCTAGGGCCTTCGGACCTGGGTCTCGCATAGGGAGCGCTCTCTAAATGGATACTTTGGGCATCTCTATTATTAATATTATCGACGACCAAGTTTATTTGTGACATTTTGTGACTTGGCAATCACACAACTTTACTGCATTTATAGATTTTTTCATACCTAAAACTATGTAGTATTGTGTGAAGTCACAAATTTTGATTGAGTAAGCAAATAAAAATTAATAAGAATGCCTGAGACTTGAATCCTTGAAATATCTCACAACTTTTTACGGTGGAAGAGTTTCGAGACTTGGCCTTTTTTTTACATGGAATGTATTTTTTGGGATCTAACCTTTTTGTAGGTTATTGTGTTATCAATACATACAAATTATGAATGCAGTCCCATTCTTGCTTTTTTGTCCTATTCACTGCAAATGTAACTTGGTAATCCTATATATTTTTGTGGGATTACAACGTTATTTATGCAGTTAGTGTATCTAGAAAACAGGACCGAAATTGCAAAATATTTTAGTTTTTCCTTGATTTATACACTAAACACTAGTGTAGAATAACGTTTTAAAGTGAATGCGTGCTTAAACTAAATGCCTACGCATTAAACTAAATACCGACTTTAGCACGGTCCACGGTGCGACACAAAACATTTTTTTTAATTACAATTATAAGGCATACATGGATGAGAAGTTTATTATTTTATATAGTAGGATAACTGGGCTATTCACAGGTATTTTTTTCTAGAGCTAATCCTAATAGTTTTAATTCTGTAGAGGAATTTCGAAAAAAAAACGGTAAAGATTTTTTTTTAATTTTGAATTTCTCGTATTTTTTGTATGGGTGAGTGAAAATTTAGTCACAAAAATGAATTCGTCATCCTCGAATTATACGAAAAAGACACCAAACTTGATATAGTTGGTAGATGTATGCAGATATAAAGTTTAGTGAGGCGCGCCGGAGGCACTTTGTAAAATTTCATACAAATCGGCTTAGCCGTGCGTGATTGAGTAACAAACACACAAACATCCAAACTTTCGCATTTATAATATTAGTGGGGTGACAGGATTGTCACCTTGACTGAGTCCCAAATTAAAATTCGTGACTAGTGCATAGTGTTCCATAGGACTCGAGCCTTTTAGCTCTTTTTTTCAAGGCTGGCTTCGATTTTGACGCCTATAGGGCTAAAAGCCTATAAAGCTCTTTAGCCCCGAAGCCTAGTTGTATTCAGCAGCCTACTCTCGGAGCTCGTAACCTTATTAAAAGGCTACTTACTTAAAGACTAAAAGTCTTTGTAAAATATTGAGACTAGAAAATATTTTAGCCTCCAAGCTTAATTAGGCCCGGAGGCTAAAATATTTTTGAGTTTATAAAAAATATTTAATACATGCGACGCTTTTTTGTTGTGGTGTTTTAAATAAAATTAAAGACTCGAGTATGTTTATCTCATTAATTATTTATCTAAACCATTTTGTTTTTGAAACCGGCAAAAAATACGCCAAAAAAATACGTTTTTCGTAAGGGAGGCCCTTTATTTTTTTACTTTTAGTATTCGCTGTTATAGCTTCATCAGAAATACACAACAGACCTTACATAAATGTTACATATATAGTATGCACATTAATAATAATTCCCAAAATTCGCGGTATAAGATTTCATTACCAGCATAGCATCAATATATATAATAAAGCTGAAGAGGGTCGAAAGTCTGTACATGGAAGATATTCGAAAAAAGTTGGGTGGGGATAGGTACTCAGAATACATAACAGAATACGCTCCAACAGTTTTTAGAATTTTTGTCTGTTTATGTGAACGCGCATCACGTGAAAACGGCTGAACGGATTTAGATGCAAACTTTATTAATCTGTCGAGAAAATCCCCGGCCAAGTTTAAGGCTATAAAAATTATAAAGATAAGGGTGCAAAGAGGGTTAAAAAAGGGGTTGCACTTTGTATGAGAACTCCTAGAATCTATGAGCTAAAGACTTGAAAATTAGCAAGTATGTACTTGACTAGAAATTAAAATGAACTCCATTCAAATTTGAAGCAAAATATAGATAAAACGTAAAAAACTCGGGATGTAAAATAGTGCTAGGCACTATATATTAACCAAAACTGGTACCGATACCTCAACTAAATACCTCAACCGATAGTAACTGCTAGACATGAAAGTCCTAATTATAGGTATAGGAACAGTTTCTAACGTCGCTATTGATATTGAAAAATCAGCAACCCTGATCTGATGATCTCTGCCTTCCTATATTTCCTATAAAATCAGAGGTCATCTAAAGTTGTTTGATAGGTTGAGTTGAATACTTATATCGAATTATCATAGTTCACCAACGTCAAGGGATGTGGGTGTAATAATTTACTTTAAAAACAAAGTTTTAACCGACTTCAATTCAGTACTCCGTCAAGTCACATGAACATTTTCACATTTCCTTTCCACTTTACCGCAAGAACATTGATTATTACAGAAAAAATCCAAATCGCTGTAGTTATGTGGGCCGATAATATTTGAGGAGCTACGTCGATTAATCAAGAAAGGTGATTCTGAGACCTTTGTACTTCATAAGTTGCTATTTCAACGGAATCATATTAGAATCTGTGAAGTACTTTCATAGTTTAAGTACACCATTGGGGAGGTACAGGAGCCATCTGTGGTCTTCATCATCAGTTCCACTTTAGCATATTTGTGATTCCCGGGTAAATATACGAGTTATAATAGAAAATACCGAAATTACTACATGGGTGCCTAATACATTTGAGGAGTTCCCTCAATTCCTCATGCATTCCATCATCCAACTGGATTTTTTAAATAGATAGGATAATGATAAAAAACAACCGAATTGAGAACCTCCCATTTTTAAAGTCGGTAAAAAATTGGACAAAACGCATTCCGCGGAGAATTAAGTACATAAGTATAAAATTTATTTACGTAGAAAACCGGTGACTCTGAAATATTTTTGGTCTCTGGTTTCACTTGCAAGACACCTGGAGACAGTAAGTGTCCGTAGGGGCTCACCCCCGAGTTCGCATAGCGACCGCTCTCTAAAACATGCTTAGGGCCCTTCATTCTTACGGATAGCTCAGCCTTCGGCTCCGCTTGCCTCCCCGTTTACCTTCAGGACTACGGCCCTCAGGTTTCGCTTCCAAGTTACTCGAAGACAACAAGTATCCGTGGGGGCTTGGACTCGGGCCTTAGGCCCTCGGGCTCGCAATTCTCTGAACTCTGAAATTTGAGACCGCTCTCTGGAGAATTGCTTTAGGCCTTTAATTCCAATGAAAAACTCGGCCTCCGGCCTCGCTCGCCTCGCCGATCACCTTCGGGACTTTAGCCTCAGGCCTCGCTTGCAGACACCTAAGGATAGTAAGTGTGCGTCGGGCTCGCCCTAGGGCTTTTGGACCTGGGGCTCGCATCGGGAGCTCTCTCTAAAAGGATACTTTGGGCATCTATATAATATTATTGACGACCAAGTTTATGAGGTTTATTTAGATTCGAAGAGAATTTGAACTGTTACAGCTATGGAAATGAGATATTTAATTTTAAATTTGTCAGTAGTATGTTTATACATAAGAATATCATATAAACCATATCGTAAATACTTCTCCTACAGAGCTTGTACCGACGCGCATACATTTTAACTATTAATCAGTTATCCTAATTAGTTATCTATTTCAGACTGCGCCAATAGCCGGGGTATTCAGTTTTCCATATTTACAATAGATTTAACTATTAGTGCAGTGTTTTTGTCGTGTTTTCCAGCCAGTGTTCAATAGACTCAAATAATAATACCAATAAACATTTATTTCCACAATCGCGTTGTTTTCTCATTTAATTCCACAATAACCATAATTGATACGCGTACAAAGTCACGGGCAGAAGCTAGTATAATAGGAAGCACTTGCATACCTAAGTCTTAAATTGCTTCATTCGGAAGTTCCAACTTAGTTAATTCTCTTCGCACTCGCACACACTCTTTCTGCAAAAAGCCAGAGCCCTTGTGGATATTTTTTTATTTATCGGAATGAAGTTCAGAATCATAGTCTGAACAGGAAAACTACAAAAAATTAAATTCTGGGAAAAAAGTAAAAGTCGCACATTTGAGTGAAAACGCCCTCAGCTTAGGTTTAAAAAAAGGCTACAACCTTAAAAAAGGCTTAAGCCCTTAAAAAGGCTAAAACCCTTTAAAAAAGACTAGCCTTTTTTAAGACTATGGTCTTATTAAAATCACTAGCTCTTCGAAACCCATTTAAATAAGCCAGCTCTAAAAAGAGCTCCATAGCTTTAAAATTAGTGCTAAAAGGCTCGAGTCCTATGGAACACTACTAGTGCATAATTCTTTTCCATCGTATTTTCACAGAAACACGCACGTGTCTTGCTATTTCAGTCAGTCACAGTACAAAAAGTACTGAGGTTGACTGAAGTAGCATGACAAAATACTAACGATTCCTAAAAAAACGATGGAAAACAATTATGCACTACATCTTAAATAAAAGTACGTACGTACGTACTAACGTGTTTGAACTGTTATACATACTTATTATCCTAAATCAGTCCCGTTTTGTATTGCATCGTCATCTCTTGAGTTTATTGCGAACTACATCGCATAGAACTGGCTGAAATCCGAACAACAACAATGGTAACTTGACTAAACAAATACGCTAGATGGCGGTAACTTGTAAATATTCTGGGCAGTGCAAATGTGTTTTACTTTCTTATAAAATTATTAATTTTGTAGCGACTGGGTCGTATAAAGAACTTTATTATTTACTTTCAAGTCCCCGTTACAAGACTATGACAAGATGACTTCACTTCAAAATGAATAAATTAATAATAGCGCCACCTACCGCATTAGTCACAAACTAAATTGGAGTTTACTCGCAACAAGGGCCGGCTGAATTAGACCGTTGTTGTTGACACGCACATTCATTCTCGCCTCGGGCGCAAGATGTCGCTATAAAATATTCTCTTCATCGACTTCGTGGCATTAATTGTTGTTATTGTATGGTGATCTATGTGCATGTATAAATATATTGATGTCATGGATAAATATTTATTTTAGTTAATTCTTCGTTTGATTTTTTAAAGTTAAGATTTTGTATGGAGCTTCCCTGAGATGAAAAATATTATAATGGTATCCTTTGATAGTTAATCAAAATATCGCAAGTATGTAGTATGTGCGGTGCGGCGTAAGCCCAAAGTACGAGTATACTTAGTGCGAACGTGCCAGGCAAAATAGGTGATTCCTACGGTTTTTTTTCATTTGAACCAATTTTCAGAGAGGAACAAATGTTTGTATGGAGCAAGTAAAATTAAAGTCGGAATCCTTGGCTTCTACTACTTGGAGGGTAAGGCCAAATTAGCCTCGATGAAGCTCGGTGTGCTCAACAGATCGAGACAGTATTTCACGCCGGCTCACCGCCTACAGCTCTATAAGGCGCAGGTCCGTCCACATATGGAATACTGTTGTCATCTGTGGGCAGGGGCTCCTCAGTACCAACTCCTCCCTCTAGACCGCATTCAACGGAGAGCGATTCGAATTGTCGGCTGCCAGCGTGTTTCCGATCGGCTTGATCCCTTAGCACTGCGTAGAGATGTAGCCTCGCTTTGTATTTTCTACCGCATGTACAATGGGGAGTGTTCCGAAGAATTGTTCGGATTAATCCCCGCCGCTTCCTTCCGCCATCGCCTTACGCGACAGCTTTTCCATTCTCACCACGTAGATGGTTGGCAGTCCTCAACTGTGCGTTTCTCCCGAAACTTTCTGCCTCGCACAGCCAAACTCTGGAATGAATTTTCGCCTGCGGTATTTCCGGACCGTTATAACCTTCAAGCCTTCAAAAAAAGAGCGTACCCCCATCTTAAAGGCCGGCAACGCACCTACAACTCTTCTGGTGTTGTAAGTGTCCATGGGCGTCGATTATCGCTTACCATCAGGTGATTAGACTGCTCGTTTGCCTCCTATTTCATAAAAACAAGTACATAAATAGACAGAAAAAGTAGCTTTAAAATTTCCAGCCCAATCCAAGTTGGCTCAGTTCGGGGTTGCACAGAACGGTTCCAGAACGCTTCGGGACCTCAAATACCGCGAGCCATCCGGTTGCCTCTCGGACACTGAAACTACGCGTCATTGCTTTAACTATATAGCAACACTACGTTGTTAATTTTAACATAAGGAACCTACCCTATTATATGGGGGCTTCAGTCGCCTTAAACCGCAGAATCTATTTGGATACAATTTGCTGTGGAAATAAGTATATTTGCACAGCAATGGCTGTGCGACTTTTCAGGTTTCTGTATAGGTTTCGTACATTTATTATAGTTATACCTACTCACATTCCTGTCATGCCAGATACCATCATATCAGCCGAAAGACGTCCACTGCTGGACATAGGCCTCCCCCGCATCCAGCGGTAGACCCCACGCTGCGCCTTCGAGTACGTGGTCGCCACTCGCGAGAGTCAGACAAGTATGAATCCGGCAAAACATGAATCGCAAAGCCAGTGACGATATCAATTCGAGATAATAAAATGCGACATCTCCGCAGCGTATAACAGGGATATTCTTTTCACTTTCTGTGTGCTTTCATAATCAGAAAGTGACAGATGAAACAAAGGCGATGATCTGGAAATGTGCCCATGATTAAATCAATTGGAGATGGAATCTAGCTTCTGACTATTAAGTATTCACTGAAAAGTCGGCTTCAGAAGTAGCCACGCGTACAAATAGGTCTAAATGATCTATACACGCCTTTCATAACCATCATATCAGCTGAAAGATGTCTGCTAGACAAAGCCCCCCCCCCCAAAGAGTGCTACAATGACCGGTCATGCGCCACTCGCATCCAGCCACCACCATTACCAGGTCATCAGACCACCTTGTGGCCACACTGCACTTGCCGGTACGTGGTCGCTGTTCGAGAACCGTGCCGCCCCGACGGCCACCGGTTCTACATGCTATTGATACTACGCAAATAATATTGACGTGATATAACTCACGTAAATATTGCTGATACTTAGAATGATGACATTGAAATCTGGTTCCGATTATTTAACTTGGCCGACTTTTTATAAAATTATCGTTGGAATTGGAATCTTCTACGTTTCGTGGTAGAGTTGCTTTTTGAATGAACTACTTTGATGCAATACGGCCAACTCAAATAATCTATTAAACAGCATGTTTCTAATCGGTTCGTAGTGAAATTGGAACACAATAAAACCTACTTATAATCTGTACTAATATCATAATGAGGAAAAGTCTGTGAGTTTGCAGCTTAGTATGTTGGTATTATAGTGGCTAATCTCCGAAACTAGTTATCCGATTTCAAAGGATCTGCCACCTGGGTAGAAAATGGACTTTCTGGATGGACAAGACTACTTACCTACTTATATTATGTCTTATGGGTTTGTACTGAAATTGAAACAAAATAAAACTTAGATACGGTCGAGGACTTTAATTATTGGGCCATTTAGTTGACATCTAATTTTGTTTTTTAATAGTTAAGCTTTGAGGTGTCAGTATAAAGTGACTTACGGCCATTCCCAATAATCAACTCACGGATAGTTTCGTGACCAGCAGTTACATTTTGACAGAATACCCGTAGAAAATGTGTCAAATTGTAACTGCTGGTAAGGAAAACTATCTATGGATTTGAATGGCGGTTAGTTAGTTAGACTTAGATAGTTAGGGGATTCCTTTGTTTCGATAGACAGGAATTTATATCCATAAAATGTAGGTATGTTAGTATGATTTTTTATTAAGTATATGTATTAGTGAAAAATGTTAATGTGTTATAATGAATATAATATTTATTGACTGAATGATGAACATCGGAATGAAGATCGAAATTGAGGTCTAGAATCTTCGGAAAGGGGGTTATAACGGGACCACGTTCGCATGCCTCACTAGTCTTGAGAGTCTTAAGTTAGTGATCGAAGTGGAGTCTTAAGCGGAGTCTTGAGAGTGGAGTTTTTGGAGTGGAGTTCTCTGAGTGAGATACTAAGTGAGTAGTGAGAATCGGGTGAGAACTGGATGAAAAAGAACAGTAGAAACAAGTGGTAAAACTGAAGTGGTCTAGTGCGAAGTAACAGTGAGGTGTTAGCTGAGTCAGTGTCAGTACTAGTAGATGCAGACTCAGTCACTTGTGTAAGGTAATTGAGTCGGTGTTAGTGCGTGTGGACTGAGTGGATTTTGCAGTTCGGGAAAATCGCTGAATAAATCTACATACTGTCGTGTTAAAGGTGTTATTAACTCTATCCTGTACCTCACACGCTCGTATCATTTGCTCGTGAGATTAAATGTTAAACTAACTTATCTTATCTAGTGCCTACCAATTGTTATGACCTGCGAAAAAAGATCTTACAACAATTTGCCAGGCCATTGTTGGTGTTGAAGATCGTGCCCACGTTACGATGTTGATGGGGGAGTAGAGGGTGAGTGTGGACTGCACCCCAGAGGAGGCAGAGGGGGCAGTCCACACACAGAGAGACACACTGGGGTACTGTCTATACAATGATTATTTATTCATCCTCTCACACGGTATAATACTAGTAGCTACATGCATAATCATTCATACATCTCGCACATACTTAATCTATGGCTAATCTTATACACGTTTTATACGATATCTTATCGGCAAAGCCCGGAAAATCCATAGCAAAAAAAGACTGTCGCAATCAAACTAGTGTTAGAAACATTTTTTTATCGATATCGATAGTTGTGTAATATGAGAAAAAAACGGCCCACCAAATGAAAAAATAATAATAATACAAAATTTCTCATAGGTTTGTATAATTAATTATACTGATACAGCTGCAATTTCTCCCTCGAAGTCCACGTCAGTACACACAGCAGCACATGACATCTTATTGGGTTTGTTATAGTGATAGGAGTAGATAATCATTAATTTTCAACATTCTCTGGGAGAAGCCTGTTTCGTTTATCACTATAAAGCCTATGTATACTATGTATACTAAATGAACGTTCGACTTCACTTGACGTCAAGGGAGCAAAATAATAAAACTCATTGTAATTGGTATGATTTTCGGATATTTCTCGTAAATTGTCATAATCAGGATTTCGGTCTAGTACAGCTTCAAATTTGCGTATCACCGGTAAAAGTTTACTCCAATTTATGTAACAACGAACAGTGTGTCGTCCGGTAGAGACTTTTGTGAGCAGTTGCAGTACAAATATTTATTAAAAAAATTACGAAAGTTATTGTTGTTGACTGTTGTCCACGGTATATTGCAGGACGAAACGAAACTAAGCGAAATAAAATTGATCTTTGGAATTTGGTTCTTCAGTACGGTTTTTGTGTCGGTCGCTTTTAAGATGAATATCAATGTTACATTTCTTTAGTTTTAGATGTACATCACACATGGAGCAGGGCTGTTATTCGCTAAGCGTTAATGCGGCTCACCCCGCCGTTCACCCGTCACGAAACTAGACCTCTACCTACGCTTGGTTACTACGCATCGCGGTGCCAAGATATATTTGTGGGTGAGCGTTGAGGTGAGCTTAAAACAAGTTACAGAATAGGGGGGCAGTATATAGTGGAGGTCACTTCGTTGTAAACCAGTTCAGGGTGACTGGTTGGTTATCCACGTTTTAATACGATCTTGCACATTACTCATTTTTTTAAATGAAAACTATATTAAATCAACCAATGGTTTTATATATCAACCACGTCCGTTTCAAACCGTTTTAAGATACAAAGAATTATTATCTATAGAGACACGACTTATATTTTATCGCTGTCATACGCAATGAAATGACAAAAATGACATTCAATGTCATATGGAATACTAATTTTCTGAAGTGTCTATTATTTTCAATGAGGTTGATTACCTCTTTGTCACCCGACTACGGCCAAGCCAAAGGGGAAGGGTTATTACTTAATATGAAATATAAATAACGTTGATAATGTAAGTTACATTGCGATTTAGATAGTATAACACATATAAAACAAACCCTTAACTTACCACTTCTTTTGCGTTCGGCGTGAATGATTATAAAATAATGTACCTATCCTTATCGGTATGTTTTTTTTTAGACAAAACTTACTCGATATCGATAAAAAAATGTTTCTAACACTAGTTTGATTGCGACAGTCTTTGTTTTGCTATGGATTTTCCAGGCTCTGCAGTTATCGGTTCAATAGAATGTGCCTTGCCGGCACAAACAATTATTATAAGCTGCCTTTAACATTAAGTAATCACATACCCGGATATTGAATGTTACGATATGACTAACCAATTTTATCAGCAACAATAATGATGACCTGCAACAATTGGAATTCCAAATTATATGCGATAATATGCGTTATAAAATTTATGATGGTAAAACGTTATGGACTGAAAAAATCGAAACTTTAATTTTATATGCAAAAATAGAAATCGTTCGTTACTTGTATACAGGGCATTTTCCGCAAGCCGACGTCCAGTGTGCCTATTTACCGCAAGTCGACATCCAGTGTACCTATTTACCGCAAGTCGACATCCAGTTTGCCTATTTACCGCAAGTCGACATCCAGTGTGCCTATTTTGCGTGACCAAGGGAGGGTAAGCGCCTAACCAGCCCAGCTCCTCTAAAAAGTTAGTGAGTGCCTATTGGTATTGCTCACTGCTTCCCGTGGTGTGCCTGGAGACCCTAGATGTACACTAACCGGCAGAAAATTTGGCCCAAAAGCTTTTCGTGATTTCAAACTATTCATTGAATAAATTAAATAATATTTTATATAATTAAATGCATTTTTCTAATTAGGGCTTTTATTGCCGGTGAGTATATTTTCCTCTATGCATTTTTTAGCTATGTATTTTATTCTACCTGCTATGTTAAGACGTTTCTTCTGCATGCTCTGCACATGTCTGTCTACATTAAAGCGGTGTCATTCATTTAGAGTTTGTGGTCGCGTTTCGATCTCTTTGGTCTGTCTGCATGTGTCCATCTTCTCCAAGTGTCTTTGGTGAATTGGTTCAGTTGATTATATACGTATGTACTTATGTAGCTTTGTGGCAGGAGTAAGATAGTTCCGGTCCGTATGCCGTTGTTTCTAAGCCTTTTTTGGCCAGGTCTGCATGAGCTGCATCTTGAGATACTCTGCCCCTTGAACCGTTGTATTAGAACCATTGTACCTTTGTTTTTATTCGCGCACACCTGTGTGAGGTTTTGATGGCACTTAGGTACTTATTATCCGTCTTAATACGAGTGGCTCTGTGAGCTGTAGAACACGAGGGCCTGCATTAAAAAGAAATGAATTTCGAAAAAGTGACTAGACACAAAAAACTATATAATTAACGAAGCTGCTCCCACAGTTTCACGAGAATCGGTTGAGAAATGCGACCTGTAGAGAAAATGGGCAGAGGGACAGATACCGGAAACCGGACATGCGAACGATTTTCGGGCTAAGCTGAAGCCTAGAACTGACCTAGAAGAAAGGGGAAAAATCTGGGAGATTGCAGCTTAGTATGTTGCTATATAGGGGGTAATCTCCGAAACTGCTTGTCCCATATACACGTTGTTTGTTGTTGTGCGTACGTGTCCACTCCACAGTTTCTTTTTTTGCCATGAATAAATGTTTTCTTTCTTTCTTTCTTTCCATATGAAATAATCTTTAACCTGGGTAGAGCAGACTTAGGGCTGTACTTTAACCTTCGAATTTGCCTACGTTCTTTGCAATACGTGTATGCAGCCGCGCAGCTAGAATGTTATCAAGCGACGTTAGCTGATTTTAGTGCAGCTGGTGTAACGCGCCTAGTACGGTGCACTATCGATGTATTGCAAAACTACGATAAAGAAGATAAACATTCAACGGTCTTGGCCTTTGCAGGACTTTCCTACTCTTGAAAAAGTCGTGTGTTACTTTTTGTTTCGTAGTGGAAGCGCTATCTAATCCACAAACAGTGATACGATAATTACGTACATCGAATTAAAAAAATATATCATTTGCGATTTGCAAATCAGAGTGCAGATATATCATTTACACTCGGTAATCTGGGGAACAAAGACGCTGTTATAAAGTTGTTTAATAAAGCAAGTAAGTGCTAAGCTTTTTGTTCTTTTGTAGTTATTTATAAAGAAGAAAAACCAACCGAATTGAGAACCTCCTCCTTTTTTTATCGGTTAAAGATACGCTTGGTGAATTGTCTTGCTGGTCGATCACGTAACGCATTGTACGCGGGTCAGGTAGATCCAGATGTCAATTTTTTAATCTGAAAATGACAGTTGCACTGTCCATAACGCTCGTTTGAAGCATAAACGTGTTTACCCCTAGAACCCTCGAACGCTACGTGAGTACCCCAGAGGGGTACTCACGTAACGTTCCGAAAGTAAGTTAGCACAACTCAACTGTTATTTTTCCATACTAAAAATAACGTTTAGATGTATTTGACGCGTACAATGTGTTACGAGATAGACCTGCTGAACGACTAAACCAAAGTTCTTAATTTCAAACGTCCATCAAGCCTTTTTTAGTTAATTACCAGTGAGTTTGTTTACCTTTATCAGTCACTTTTGTAGTTGTGTTCATAATGAAAGGACTAAAGACATTTTATTTAACTGAGGTATTGCTCAATGTACACTCTGGGTCTGGAATGTAACAATTGTTGTAAAGTGTAAAGTTTACGTTTGATTATATTAGAATTACATAGATGGCACTGCATGAATCTAAAAAATGGTACATGACATTTCGTTACAGCATGGCAGCAGGCGTACGGCAAAGGCAAGGTGAAAAGCCAAAGAAACAAAACAAAGAACAAAATGCCGAAGAAGCGGGTAGAAGGAAATACTGGGACCCTCTACAAGACGGAGTGAAATGGATTGAGAAGTACAGCGAACCGCTGGAAAAGTTTTTTGAAAGAATACCAGATTTTATTGGTACTATCATTGCTACTTTTGCAATTTTTACGTTGGGAGCTACGTTGCGTGGTAAGTAACAAGTTTGGTTCAAGCTGTGTTTTGTTTAGCAGTATGAGTGTTGCTTTTGTTGATTTCTTTTATTTTGGTGCACGTTTGTTCCTGTATTCACTTCTAGTTTAGTTTAGTATGGACGAAAATGGCCGAATGATAAATAAAATGACATCAATCATTTATTATTATGTACTGTCTTTGATCCGCCATCGATAACGTATTCCAGCAATTAAAATCCATTGCTCGTAATTGTAAAGTTGCATTCACTTCTTTAATAGACACTCTGACACCTTGTTAAACCTGCGTCCTATTTTTTTCTTATATCTGTGTACCAGCCTTTAAGCTACGGTAGCCTAGTGGTTCAAGCATGTGGCTGTCAAGCGGCGGTTGTGGGTTCGAATCCCGGCTCGTACCAATGAGTTTTTCGGAACTTATGTTGGAAGGTCAGATAGCAGTCGTTTTCGTTAAACTAGTGCCTATGCCAAATTTTGGGTTTTGGTGGCAAAGCGGACACCGGGCTCCTTGAGGGCACAACCGGGAACAACGCTAGGAGGATGACGATGTGTACCAACCTTTGTTGTACATTTTGATATATATTTGTAGAGATTAATATAAACGTACTCTTCTTTGACAAGCTTTTATATTTAGTTTCACCTGTCCCGTTGTCTGTCTGTGTCTGTAATCAAATCTTGCAAGTAAAATTTGACCCACTTCCCGGTGACCGATTGAGCTGAATATTTGGGTATAAGTATAGTTTGGATGACAATTCAATATTATGGTACCATTAAGCTGATCTAATGATGGAGACGGAAGGTGGCCATGGGAATTCAGTACTTAACCGACGTAACCTCGTTGAGTTTGGGCTCGTTAGAATCGTCTCAATTAGTAGTTACCAAAAAAGATTATTTTGACAGAAATTTTTATTATTATTATTTTATTCTAAAATAAATAATTTACGACCTTTAAAACCGATAGCACGCCTTTGTGATAAATAATCAGATCTAATCATGACTCTCTTATCTAAAAATTATTTATGATTACTTATCATAACTGCTAATCATCACTTGGTCAATTTTATTAAGGATATCTTTGCACTATTGTAAAACATGGTAATTTGTTCAAGCACGTTTAGTTTTTTGCAAAGGTGTAAAAAGATGTATTATAAAATACTTTCAAAATATCTTCAATTTCTTAAGTTCAATTTGCAAGTTAAATTGCCTTTTTTAGGGTTACGTACCTCAAAAGGAAAAACGGAACCCTTTATAGGATCACTTTGTTGTCGTCTGTCTGTCTGTCAAGACCCTATATCTCGGAAACACGTGTAGGAATCGAGTTGACTCAAACAAAAATAAGGGCCTATAAAATAAATAAATAAATAATTGCGGACAATCTTACACAAATCGACCTGGCCCTCTAAGCAAAGCTTGTACTATGGGTTCTAGACGACGATAAACATACATAAATAGATAAATAAATACTTAAATACATTGAATACATCCATGACTCAGAAACAAATATTCGTACTCATAACACAAACAAATGCCCTTACCGGGTTTCGAACCCAGGACCTCTTGCTTTGTAGGCAGGGTGACTGCTACCTACTACGCTAAAGCGGTCGTCCGTTTAAAGCGAATCACTGAGTTGAAAAATGGTTGACGGAAATCCATAATATTTTTTATTGAAAATTTTGCTTCAAATGCTTGATTCACCAAAACCAAAACTAACTTAGGCTATACCATCATAAAGAAAGAAGAAAAAGAAAGAATATTGTACCTACTTTAAAAAAATTGTCGTGTCTTTTCTACGCGCCTCGTTTTAAGTTTTCATACACAATGTAATGTAGTTATTGAAACAAATGATGGTGATTACAGGAGAATGGGTCGTGATCCTAGTGTCAGCTCTAAAGCAGATGTCAGGGACCACTACAGACAAGAATGGGACAGCGCAAGATTTTTACAGCCTCTTCACGGAGCGTAACCTGAAGATGGAGAACTTTGGCTACATTTTCGTTAGTGCCCATGTCGTGTCTTACGGCATGTATTTCCTGATAGGGGGATTCCTACACGTAAGTATGGGAACTGTCTGTTTTGTGCGTCGTACTTCGCTGTCCGTCCCGCTATCTGTCACCAGGCTGTATCTCAAGAACCGCCATAGCTAGTGTTTAAATTTTCACAAATTATGTATTTTTGTTGCCGCTATAACAACAAATACTAAAAACAAAATATCAAGGGGGGCTTCCCATACAAAAAACGGGTATTTTTTTGCTGTTTTTATAGATAATGGTACGGAACCCTTCGTGCACGAGTCCGACTCGCACTTGGCCGCTTTTTTAGGTTTGGGTTTTCGCGTTGCAACAAATGAATTATTTGTCTACGTATCAATGTTTCTTTGGTTTTTATGAACTTAATTAAGCTATTGTCACGAAATTCAATCCGATTTTCACAAGCTTTAAAGAAGAATACTTCTTTTGTTATTACTTACCAAACTCACTCGGAACAAGTTTCAGAGTTAATCCGTTTGAACATTTCCCTTTATCTTCATTTGGTAACACTAAAACCAATCTTTTAAGGGGAAAATCGATAAATAATGTTTGTTCCGATCCTTCTGGAGCGAAGCGTTTTGATTGTTTCGCGGTCTTTGCTCAGTAATCGTGATGTATTTTAATTATTGTTTGTTGGGATTGTAACATGAACACATGTAGCTCAGAATGTATTTACCAATTCGTTTGAACGCACTCGTAAAATTGCCGATTGTTTTGTTTGCCTTGTACCATTAGAATAGAATAGAAAGTTTTTATTATCCACTGTGTAGGTATACATATAGATCATCAGTACAGAGAATGGTATCAACAGCTGCCCTCTGCGAACATACAATATAAATCTTAAAAACTACTTATAAACTAAGCATATACTATATTAACTTTATTTACATTCTGTAGCTGCATGCATCGTCAAAAAAATCTTTAAAATTGTAGTACACCTTCTCAAGCAGCCATTTCTTTAACTTATACTTAAATATATTACCTTGCAGCATTTTTAATTCATTAGGTAATTCATTAAATACACGTAAAAAACACATTATAAAACAAACGTTTCGCTCAAAAGTTACTTGTTAAATATTTTTTGGACAACTGACTGTGGAATTTTGTAGGGGGGTACCCCCCTGCATGTTTATTTAATTTGTCATATATTGATCATGTTTCTGATTACAGTGGTACTTCTACGTCAAAAGACGGGACCGTGCCACCGAATGGAAGATTCAGCACAATAAATGGTTAACCCCAGAGCTCGAACGCCATGAGATAATGATTGGCTGTATGTCACTCTTCGTCACGGGTTCCTTTTCTGCTCTGCTGGCTACGTACATCTACAATGGAAACCCATCGAGCATTTACTATCAGTTTGATGAGTATGGCTGGTGGTGGTTCTTCTTGCAATTCCCTGTGATATTCATTTTGAACGTGAGTGTGACATAATTGATCTAGTTTTTATTTGAAAATGTTTCTTTTTTTTATGTATTATTGTAATTCACTGAAGAATAATTCACTCCGTAGAATTTAGATGAGAAAATAATTCACCGATGTAAATTTACCTAGTTTTAGTGTTCAAATGTAAGTATATCAATGCGGATTTGGTATTAGAACAATATGGTATAATTTTATTGTATGTTGAAATTCATGACTATAGGCAAATTTATAATTATCTATGAAATCTTTCTAATGAAGACATTGCATTCTAATGATAATACATAAGATATTGTTACTGATATTTAAGAGAATATTTGTAACTATTGTTAATTTGACGTTAAATTGATAATATAGTCGATCAGGATAAAGAAAAATGGGGAAAACAAATAAGGAGAGCCAACTCCAGATAATTGGAATTTTTTCTGTCATTCTGCGCAAATGAAAAAATGTACATGTCAAAATATTTGGTTATTCTGAACAATAACAACTTAAAACAACTTCGATAATCAAGATTGAACACTGAACAGCTTCAATAATGCTTAAATTTAATTCAGATATCTAATTTGATAAATATTGCAGTAAAAGTTTATTTGGAATTACTTCAAAAGTATGACCGATCGAAAATACGTCATTTATTAATTTCATACAAAATAATCATAATATTGAAAATAATTTAGAAAATTTGGCTTTGGTGCCGCATGTCAGTAAATAATATTGTGCACTTTGTTAATATTAACATTATCTTTCAGGACTATCTGACTTACATCATGCACCGCCTATACCACACGCCGTGGCTTTATAAGAACTTCCATAAGCTACACCATAAGTACAAGCAGCCGACAGCCTTCTCCGTCACCGCTATCCATCCAGTGGAGATTCTGCACATCCAACTGACTCTGTGCTTGCCACTGTTCACTTTCCCTACTCACTGGCGTAAGTTATAACTCAAATGTATATTATTACTAGCTTCCGCCCGCGACTTCGCCCGCATGGACCCGGGATAAAAACTATCCTATATTTTAATCCAGGCTATAAACTATCTTCGTGCAAAATTTCATTCAAATCGGTTCAGCCGTTTAAGCGTGATTGAGTAACAAACATCTAAACATCTAAACTTTCGCATTTATAATATTAGTAGGATTTTATTTAAAGAGCAGCAGTTTCTTCTATCTGTTCAAAAATAACTTTTTGGATTTGGACTGTCTGTATTTTCTAATTATATTTCGATCTAATGATCAGCGCTTTCAAAAACGAAATTTGCATTGTTTGCGCCAATTAAAGCATATAAAAATCAGTAAATACAAAAACTTCTTAAATTGGTCCCCAATTACCTATTATAAGTTTACTTGACGTTCTAATTAAAATCCTTCGCGTATATAGTCGGTTCTACTAGTAATTAAAATCAACAAAGTGTAGTCAACGTGTGATTTTAGAACTTATTGCTATATATGAAAAATTCTAAATTCAAAACATTTATTCAGCAAATAGGTCACGAGATCACTTTTACAAGTCAAAATGTCTATCTATAAAGTTTAAATAGTATGAGTACATTATCCATAAAATAATAAAATTAACTACATCAGAGTTTACATGTCAAATACAACAAGAGAAAAAAAATACAATCTTATTTCTTAGAGACGTATAAATTCTCCAAGTGTCAAAATTAAAATGATTATAATTAAATTATAAAATAACAGCGATGTATATGGTATATATGTATCAAAAACCAAGTAATAAAATAATATAATCAAGTGAAGACAGAGTGAAATCTCTCATATTAAAACCGCAAAACATACCGTGGAAACTTTAATCAAAAAAGACTCAGTACCGACATTGGCTTACGTTTTCATCAAAAGTGAACTCTGATATTCGTATCTTTTAATAGTATTCCCTGTCGACGACAATGACGAAAAAAAAACGCCTTCGTAACGCTGAATATTCGCCCGTTTACCTTACATTTATTCGCAAACAAAATGTTCATCTTATATTATTACATCCTTACAGTTCCTTTCTACACTGTCGCCATATATGCCTTCTACCACGGCATCATCGACCACTCCGGCATTAACTTCAAGGCCCAATGGTGGCAGCCTTGGCAGCCAGACGCCGTCTTTCACGACCAGCATCACGAGTTCACTCACGTCAACTTTGCCTTCAACATTGAGTTCTGGGACAGAGTAAGTGTTTTCATTTATATTGTGCTTACTATTATAGTTTCTAGTTTCGTATTTTGTGTCCAGATCAAATAATGGCAGTCACTTTCATACAAAACAACTGCAATTAACTGCGGCTTACTTCAATTTAATACACGTGACAAGCCAACGGGAAGACGTTACAATGAAGTTTGTTTGAGCAAAAATGTGCTTCTTTTTGTAGCCGCATTCACAGAACAAGACCCATACATAGGCTAAACATTTTAGGAATCTAAATAAAAATTATAATTAATTTCAGAGGCGATGTCCGATTATTAATGCATGATTTTAAATTTTGTAATCAGAATGATGTCAATTTTAATATTGATTCCAAATTAGATGGGTAGTGGTATTAAAGACGTCTATAATAGTAACGCCTGCATTGTATTAAAGTTATTTTAGCATCATACGTAGTCATTTAACTAATTTATAAGTCTACTCTTTCTTTACAAGGCCTCTCAAATATAAAGAAGTAGAGACACAAATTAAACAAGCTTTTTTTCATTCCACAAATATTCAATATTTTATTAATAAAATTGTGTGAATGAGTTTATCATAAAACTTGAATCAATATATTTTATAATACATTATACTTCCAAATCTTCCAATACAGATAACAGATTAGATTAAAGAAGTGATTCATCCATTTACATTAAATCACCAGCTAGCCTGATAATTTGCGACAAAGATAACTTTAATAATAATTATCATGGCATGAAGGTTACTGATGCCAATTACCTTACTATTAACGTTCCGATGAATCTGACATCTTTTGTTACCTAATTAATTGTTCGTTTCGTTATTACTTCATACAACTCAAACGATACACATGTTTTTGGTTCTCTAATTTATTGCCGAAAATTGTATTGCCGATTATCAGTTCGCAACCAATTTTTCGCATAATTTCATTTAGCCGAATGATCATGTGTCAACTTATCAAAAGATTTCGTTTTATTTCCCAACCTCACGGTTACCATCTGTATGCTTGGTTTTTTTTTAACGTCGCAGAATCTGTCTGTCTACTAGCAGAATGGTTTAGTTTGAGTAATATACATTTCATGGTATAACGCTTAATTTTTTGTTTTTTTACTACGGTGCCTTGCCCCGAGCCGGTACCGAGTCGCCTTTTTCTAGCTGCCCTAACCTAATCTTCTATATTACAATCCTTATACGAAAATATACTATGTGTTTTGATTGTTATACGTTATGTATGTTATACTAAATTATATATATTGTTGTTATATCTCGTGAGACGTACCCTTCGTGCGCAGTTCGGTCACGGTTTTATCATACTCCTCCTCGCTTTGCTTGTTTTTTGGAGTAAAAAGTTGCCTAATGTAAGAAGAGGGAACTGTTGCACTAACGAAACGTTATTCGGTTAATAGTTTTTTGACCAACTGAAAGATCTGCCAAATGATAGGTATCCCAAAAATTTTAAGTCATTATAATAATCGACTTTAAAATAATTCTACCAAATTATACGTTGTCATACAACAATTTGCCATTAGTTAGTAGTCAGGGTTATCTAAGTTTTACCAAAAAATGTTCGACAAATTATCACTTCTAAAAAAAATTAACACTGACATATAATTCTTAAGCAAACCTAGTGTTTGGCATATTCATGTTGAAGCAATATCTGGTTTACCAACTGGTATATGCTAATATTTTGATTTTTGATTTTGGTACTTTGACCAAATTTCATTCAGTCAAATATGTTAGTTGGCATAATATGTATTCGGTCCAGTAGTTTCGGAGCATATTCAATACAAATAAACAAACAAACAATCAAATCTTTCCCCTTTATAATATTATTATTCTGTATGTAGATTAAGCTATTTTTGGCTCTGGTTTTGCTATTTTTGGCTTTTTTTCAAGTCATTTCTGAGAGCTGGAAAGGGTAGAGACAAAATTTCATCAGGTAATTTATTATATAAAATCGAAAAACCAGAACGAGATAACACACGCAGGAACGAGCAAGATAGCGCCTTACATAAAACACGATCTCTGCCATCACGTTCCTCAAAAACAACGCAAGTAACACGAGAAATTAATTTTAGAATCAATTTTCTTTTAACTTAGAGTAAGAGCATAAAGGCTCCCGGTTCTGTTGCGTATTTTTTCTAGCATCACGTAATGAAATCTCGATAACATTGACAATTTGAACCGTCGGCCATTGTTCGGAAATGTTTCGGCTAATGTTTGCATCGGTCCCGCTTAATTAATACCTTATGTTTAAGTACTCATTTGGTCTCTAATAATGCCTTAAGCCCTGCTTAGACGGGAAAACCACGGTTTGTGATTAAAGAAATGGATAAGGGGGATGGAGGAGTGCTCCGTCTCTTTCGCACAAGTGCAATCCGGAGCTGTAAGTATATATTAAATATAAGTGAATAGAGTTCATTTTTAGTATGAGTTGGCCAGTTATGGAACGGTGGCCGCAGAGTACAAGAGGTTTTAATTACTGAGTTTTATGTTGACATTTTAATATAATTATTCTCTTTTTTATTTCCATATCGTTACGTTGCTAATCAAGGTTCATGAACATAATGCAATTGTGACAAATACATTCATATAATTCATTCACGCGGGTGGAGCCGCGGCTACGTCTAGTTTATTATAAAAATGGATACATTGACCCGAAAAAGACTTGTATACTTTACGAACAGAAAACTTTTTGGTTGCTATTTAATTTTTATTTCGTGTATTTAAATTGTTGGTATCAGGATTTTTACAGTATAAATCTATGTTCTTAAGGACATAAACAATAGTTTCATAACTGTATTGGGACGCTACTGTTAAAATGATAATTTCTTTAAAGAGTTCTCTCACGGATTCTCTTGCTCTCAGGTTATATATAGAACTAATGGCTCCTTTTTGTAATGCAAAGATTGTCTGTATGTCAGCTGCTTTATCCTAAACCAGAATACTGTACGACATAAATAACTATGATAAACAAGGCGAGCTGTTTTGAACATTGGTCAGTTGTCTATTTTTCTAAAAGCATATATGGTTGAACTTAGTTTTCGCGCCAACACGGCTACATGGGCACTCCATTGTAGATTTTTGTCTTATGTTATACCCAAATTTGGTTTATCTACTATTTCTAAACACTCATAATTAGCAAATATACTTAGTTTCACCGGTCTAACATTAGGTAAAGAAAATCTAACACACGTGTTAGATTCTACACTAAACTACATAGTTTTCTTGGCATTTAATAGATTGTTAACGGTAAATCAATCGAGTACTTTGACCCGTGTGCAATTAACATTGCTATAGTCTGTTGTTTTTCGGTCAACCTTAGAGATTAATGATGTATCATCGGCAAATAATAATGAAAATATTTGTTTACAGTTACATGGAACTATGAGAAAACCCAACAGAGTATACACTGAAGAAACCTACCACGGCACTGCTCCTATAAAAGGCACTAAAGAAGCGAAGGCTGCGTTAGAAGCCGAGGCGAGAGAAAATGAGATTGCAAGCAAAAGAAGTCTAAATTCTAAGTAAATAGAAATAAATATAATGATGTAGCTTTTGTTACAAAAGGAAGAACCCACAATTCTAATTAGTACAAAGTTATCAAATGTTATAAGCAACTTAGATCAAAGATAAAGATGATAACGGTCTTGGCACTGGCAATTAAGTACATGCGTTACACGTGGATAATGCCTTTGTTTTATTTATCATGGAACTGTTTGCCATTATTTTGATAATGAATAATGAATGATGAATCACATACTTGTAACTATATGAATACCACTTATTAGCTGTATTAATAGATAAATTACTGAATTTGCCTTCGTGACGGAAAACAAAAACTCAAAGATTTTGAAATAACTTGATCTTCAATTTAAAGGATAACCATATTTCGAAGATAAATCTTCATTAATACTTAACCCTCTCGATGTAAACTTCGGCAGTTGTTTATAACAGTAATTCATCGTTATTATTGTAAATAAAAGTTATGATATTGTTTACAAAGCTTTTGTTTTGTTTACGGTTTCAGCTAGGTTTGGGATTTCAAATTGATTTATCACACTCAGCAGACCATTTATGGCTGTAAAATAATACTGTATAATTTGCAACTAAAGTCAAGAGTAAACGTTTCATGTCCACCTGAAACTTTTGTTCTTGAGTGTATAATAAAAACTAAGAAAAACACTGAAAAAAACCGCAACCTAGCGAGACTTGAACCCACATATTGTTATGGCCGTTTCCGGCTCCGAATTCGTTTAAGTCAATAAAGACAACAAGTAAAACCATCATCATCCTCCTAGCGTTATTCCCGGTTGTGGCCCTAAAAGAGCCCGGGGTCCGCTTTGACACCTAATCCCAAGATTTGGCATAGGTACTAATTTTTACGAAAGCGACTGCCATCTGACCTTCCAACCCAGAGGGAAAACAAGACCTAATTGGGATTAGACCGGTTTCCTCACGAGGTTTCCCTTCACCGAAAAGCTAACGGTAAATATTCCGTACATAAGTTTGACAGCAGTAAAACCACAATACAAAAAAGTCGGTGGCTTAGTAACGGGACCTATAGCTAATTGGTAAAGCCATGTGCCCCGGAAAGGCAATAAGATAAGACGTCAGTTGGAATCCCGCTAGTTAGCGATATTTTTTTATTGTGTTGATCTAACTTTCAAATTATAACAATAAACTTTAGTACATAATATGAAGTAGCGATGGACATTGCACGTAGAACCGATGGGCGTTGGGGCGGAAAGGTTCTCGAGTGGCGACCACATACTGGAAGGCGCAGCTTGGGTAGTCCCGCACACACCACAAGGTGGACTGACAACCTGGTAAAGTTCACGGGAGTCTGCTGGATGTGGGTGGCACAGGACCGGTCATTGTGGCACTCTTTGGGGGAGGCCTGTGTTCAGCAGCAGACGACTTTTGGCTGATTATGATGATGATGACTTACATCTAAAACCCAGCTGAGCTGCTGTTCCTAATGTTCTAGGAGAAAATCACAAGAAAATTAACAAATTAGAAGAAACCATTCATACACGAAAAGCTACGTGTATATATGAACAAGCCATGGTGAGAAACATATTTCCTTAAGCGGCTGTGGTGGTTAATAGGTTTGTCATTTATTGTTAAGGAGTGCCTTGATTTGAGTCGAACACGCCCCCTAGACAGAGACACGCTGATGCCTTCCGCGCACGAGGAAAAGAGATGTAACACTCTTCGGGAATGGCTTTTTTGGACAAATTTCGATAAATACCTAACTTAGAGACATTTTATTTTTTCATTGTGAGATTTTAGATGAGATAAAATACTATGCTATTAACTTGATTGTGTCGTAAAATAATGTATCGTTTGAGCAGGCTGAGTAAAAAAAGGACCAGTAAAAATACAGACCCAACTTTGGGTTTTTTTTCTATAGAGGCAATTTTAAGCAATCATGTAGGGATAAAATCAGATAAACAATCATATAGTCAAGAATCATATATCTGAAAATCAGAACTTATTGTTTCTTAATCTAGCCAGAACGGTGTTTCAAAGCACGCGGTAATTTCCAATGCACAGCCTTAAGTTTACTATAATATTGCGATTTGCCTTACAGACCTGGTGAAATTTAATGACAGGTCGATGTCATAAAGACTGACAGAGAAATACTTTTCCCGCTTCATCTGTACAATGACAGCCTTCTCAAGTTTTCGAATCAATTCTATCGAACGGTGTCAGCCAGTGACGGACGCTCTATCTTGTCACTTATCACGTGATAAGGTCGAGCAGGATACGGGGCCAGAAAAGAAAATTCAGTCCCTAATAAACATAATACAAGTTTTTGTCAAGGGAATATTCAAGAATAGGGCAGGTTCTAAAAGAATCCTCCTT
Organism: Epinotia bilunana; assembly: GCA_947049275.1. NCBI lineage: Eukaryota > Metazoa > Arthropoda > Insecta > Lepidoptera > Tortricidae > Epinotia > Epinotia bilunana. Next base: position 25,531,596 of record OX346257.1, read on the forward strand.
TTCACGTAGACCATTTATCACTCTTGTGAGGTGGAAAAAATTGCGAAGGTCTTAAGGGGCGGGGCACAGTGTGATGAAGAACAGAAGTGGGTCATTTATTGGATCAAAATTGCAGTCTTTCAAAATTTGCATGATAATTTGCATTTAATCATCATTTATGAGGTATTCGAGGCCTACTAATATGTATAATAAATGTTTAGATCTTTGTTACTCAATCACGCTCAATCGGCTCAAATGATTTGATTTGAGAAATTTTGCACGAAAATAGTTTATAGCCTGGATTGAAATATAGGATGGTTTCTATCCCGGGTCCACATAGACGAAGTTGCGGGCGGAAGCTAGCATTTTTAACCGCCGACGCAAAGAGAGGGGTGTTATAAGTAGAACGTGTCTGAGTATCTGTGTATCTGTCTGTGGTATCGTAGCTTCCAAACGGATGGACCGATTTGAATGCAGTTATTTATTTCAAAAGCTGATGTGATCCCGAGTGTTCTTAGCCATGTTTCATGAAAATCTGTTCAGCCGTTTTTGAGATATTGGACTTGAATGAAAATGTCAGGGGTTTCTCAACTTTTCTAAGTAGTAGTTATATAGTAGTAGTAGTATGCAAGCCTCTAAACCTCTTCGAAAAGTCTGATTTCTGACTTATCATCCATCAATTAATTGGTTTGAAGGAGGTCGAGTTAAATCTCACCTAATCTCACGTGTGAGAGACGGGCGGGCCTCGACAATAGCAAGTATTTTTTCCCCCAGATCATGTGCACTCGCCAAAATCACTTAAGACATTTTAGCGAAAACCACCCACCGAGGACTTCACTGCGGGGCTAGCGAGTCAAGAAAGATCTATCCTCTTTCTAATTCTCACGGTGCGAGTAAGACAATAGACGCTCAGTCGTGCGCGAAGCGACTGAACAGCAAGTTGTGCTGGACATACTGGTATTAAAATTAATGAGGAATCGATAGGTACACCTTAATTGTAAAACTGATGAACTATTTTTGGTGAATTTGAACTGTTAGATCAACATTGAAATTTTAAACAAACCTGTAATTTAAGTCAGGTGCACCAGGCTTCTAATTATTTATTTAATACACTTATTTACAATAGGCAATCAATAAAACAGAACTATCAAATTTAAATGTCGTATTGACCAAGTGTCAGTCGGGTACGTTGGGATCTTAAATGTCAACATTCAGCAACTCCCTGAGCCACGAGATCACGCCGGGTGTCAGAGGCAGAAGGTCCTCCTCCGGTCCCAAATATGAGTGTAGAGGATAGCGTCGGTAGATGAGTTTGAATCTCTTCGCCGCACACACATGGCCGAATCTACCCAGCCCCATTTGTGCAAGTGGTAGTTCCAGCGGCCGGGCCCCTACCTAGGCCTCTAATAAGGTCCTTTAAAAACTTGCATTAATGGTTGTCCAAACTACTTCAAATTTCGTGCGTTTACGGCCACAGACAAAAGTGCATTTTAGTTTTTAATCAAGCGCGCTGCCATTTAAATAAAAATGCCTTTTGCTATTTTATGTTAAAATATTGCACATTTTATTGTTTTCTAAACTTTACACATCATTCGAACTTGAGAAAAATAATGCAAATGACGATATCTTTAATGAAATTTAATGGGGCCTTCAATCAGTTTAACATCCAATTATAGGTAAATAATGTTACTTTAAATCGTTTCGTCGTTTCTTCACCTTCTGCGTCACATTGTTTTGTTGACACAAAATAATGTTAAAACGGGAAGGGCCACGTTTGATTTATTTTACTTACATTGGGGAGCCTTAATTAAACGCAGGCGATGACTCTGTCTCTTTCGCTCCCCTATCAATGTGAATTCTTTCGTTCGTTATGGCTTCCTGAAGATTGGCATCATGACTTGTGATGGAGAAATAGACAAAGTTTGAAATACATATTTTAGCTGTTCGGCAAGATATTTTTGATCAAAACAAAGTAAGTTCCTGGCCATCTGATAAAATTTTGAATTTAAAACAAAACGGAAGTTCTGTAGCTACGCCTTATCGCGACTTCTTAAATTGTCTTAAATAACTTATGGCGTTCTCGGAAGAAAAATACACTTAGTTTTTTATTAAAAATAATGCGGCAGTGAAAAATATATTTTGTTGTTACAATAGAGTGGCTCGTTGTTTTTCGGAAGATATTGACAATTGACGTGAAAATGAGTTCTAGTTCGAGTGACGAGGATATGTGTACGCCTCCAGATTTAAAAGAAGCTGCAAGTTCAGTTATTGATAATTTGCCAATTTCATGAAGTGGGAAAAATAAATAAACTTATGATAAATTGTTGTCTTCAATTAAACTTACTTGCACTTATTTTGTTTTCTTGCACCATTTTTGAAAAAAGCACTATATTTTTCTCAGCCAGAAGGCCAATGGCTGGCTTTGTATTAAATGAAACCCAACCATCCCAAGGTCGTCTGTTTAAAATTAATATTCAGCCAGCAATTTGCTTTGACAATGTACTATTTCACATTTGCATTACATTTTGATCGATAGCCATAAGGTAATTTTCTGCTTAACAAGAAGTATAAATTGCGGTCCATTTTTTTACCCAATGTTTATTTTTGGTTACCTATCTGAATCGCTAAACTTTTTTGTCCTATTTTCATTTCGGCATTTACTATTATTGGACAAACTTCATTTGCCTTTTTTTTTCGTTTGTCCGACACTTTAGTTCGCGAGGTTTACGGCTGGTCATTTTATGGTTTCGCTTTTGTAATTGTTTGACAAATCAATGATTCCCAGTTATTGGTATACCCGCAATATAATTATACCGACGAACGGTTTGGTTAAAAATGTGTTGGTATTTTATCAAATCGGCTTTATTATATTTGACATATTATTGTTTATACGGAGCACACATAATATAATATATGTATGTTACTAATTCATATATGTATTTTTTTATGAAAATTGTTCTTACCTATGCATTTTCAATATTTAAAAACATTAGCAAAAAGTTTGAAATCATACTAAGGTTATCTTCCCTAAGCTTTATTTATGGTAAATAATGTATACAAACAACTGTATACTAACTACGAAATGTATTCTAACTGTATATTATTTTATTATTACTTATATGTGTGTTGTTTAAATAAATCGGTACTAAATAATTACAACATTTGTTTATCAAGTTATTTCTTCCGACCTGACCCTTACTTATATACTCGTAGTACATATGTAAGTAATAGGTAGTAAAAAAGTGTTCGGTTCTGGCGCTTCGCCGGCCGCTGCCGCGGCACGCTCGCTACGCTCGCTCGGCTCGCGCGCTATAGGGTCGCAGTTCACCTAACACTCCTTCTCGCTTCGCTCGTCGTCGTACCTACACCGACCTACCATAGTCTCTGTAAAACTACTTTGAATTTCACTCAAAATGAACTTTTAACATATGTTTAATTTTAAGTTATCATAATAAGTGAATTGTAAAATTCTTAATGAGAATAAATGATCTTTAAACCTATTTGGCTAAACGTAATGCAATGCGGAAAGTAATGATGGATAAGTAATTGGCTGTGAAACAAAAGTTGTTACGAGAGCTCAAATGACTGTAGCGGTAAAAGTGTTTCGGACAACTGCAACACTTGGAAATACATCAAATTGTAAATGAAAAAAGTAATGAATTGTATATTCGGAGAACTCATAAAAATACGAAAAGTTTTCGAACAAACGATATTCGGTCAATAAATTATAGTGATTGCGATAGGTAACCGTTTTTTATACCACGTCGGTGGTAAACAAGCTTACGGCCCACCTGATGGTAAGTAGTTAAAGTAGCCTATGGACGCTTGCAACTCCAGGGGGGTTTAATGCGCGTTGCCGACCCTTTAAGAATTTATAGACTCCTTTTTGGTGGTCTCTCGGGAAAATCTCGGCAGGGGAGCTCATTCCACAACCGGAGCGTCCGAGGAATTTAATTTTATTTCTTCTGACGCCCGCCAAAAAATATATTCTGTTCCCATTTTTTGATATTCTGTACATTAAACTTTCTTGTCCCACCGTTCATAATAATATTATCCGAATGATTCCGAGCAAAATTAGACCTACCAATTTTTGTCCTAAAATAATGACCTTTTGAATAAATAACTCCTGACCCTCACCGAAATGAGAGGACATTTGAAAAATCTTAAATTGACTCTAATTGGACTCATAAGCCTTTGCTTAAACGGGGACAGGAAAGTATCATTATCATAATTGTAAGAAATGAATACTTTATAAGGAGGTATAAAGTTATTCGCTAATGGCCTTCTATTTTATTAAAACGCTTTCTTTACAATGAGGAAAAAGCTACTTTATTACTTTCGAGTGTTGTTATTTTTATTACATTTATTCCTTTGAGTAATGAGTTGCTTGGAATTGAAATATTGAGCCAGATTTATACTAATCAGATTTTTTTTCACATAATTGTTTATTTATTAGGAACATGGAATGTACCTATAAAAATAAAAATGTTTATTTCAGACCGAGATCCATAACAGTGTTAGTAACAATTGGGACTTACAAGACTATTGGGACCACACTGTTAACGCTAGGAAATTAGGAAAACTGAAAGAAGAAATGGATAGACTATAGATTGACATACTAGGCCTTAGCGAAATAAAGTGGGAAGGGAGTGGAAATTACTGGTGTGGAGTGCAAAATTATTTACACAGGAAAAGATAGAGGAAGTAATGGAAAAGCTATTTTATTAATACTAAACCTATTTTTCCGTACCTACCCCAGCAGATCAATAGAAAATACGGCTCATATAGTGACAGGATGACAGCCATTAAAATAAATACAGAACCAATTGATTGATTTATAATTCAAGTCTCTATGCCAACAGGAATTACTCCGAAGAAATAATAGAACATATGTATGAACAACTCAATGACATTATTTCTATAATAGCAAAAAAAGATTACCTTGTTATAATACGCGATTTGAATTCCGTGGAAAACGAAGGCAAGGATGGGAATACTGAAGGGGAATACGGATTACTATTGTATGGGCAAAAAAAAATTCCAAGTCTCAAATCACAAACTATTCTTCTCAATTTCATTTGGCAAAGAACCATTAGTCAAAACAACTTATCGCAATTTTACAGTTACCAAATTTTAATTTGGCAAATTATTGTTTAACAAATAATTACTAGGTCATGTTTCATTTTACCATGTGTGATTAAGTCAAATGTATCGTTTGGCATAACATACTCTTCCCAAAATATTGCATGGCATTGTATATAATGCACTGTGAATAGAACATCAATTAGTATAACGATCTCATTCTATAATATTCATATAAGTAATAACAATCAATACCCATATGGAGTCTAACTTACTGATTGTATAAGTAGTGTGTCTTTTTGCTTAGACTGTTGTAGGTACTTACATAATATGTAATGTAAGTATTACTAAAAAATGCCGCTGCCGTCGTACCTGAGACTTTCCTTGAGGTAGACTATGCTATATTTTGAAAGTGCGAAGTGACTAATTTAACTAACATTTTTTTGGAATGTAATTTTAGCCTAAGGATAAATAAAACTTGACAAAGTAAAATTATGCCAAATGATAATTTGACGAAATGAATAAAATGCGATAATATGTAAATGTGCTAAAGGTTCACTTGGGAAATTAAACTACTGGAATAAGTTTTTTGGGAAGTAAAATTTCGCGATAAATATTTTGCCCAAACGGCAGTACACCGGGGAATACAGATCAGGAAATAGAAATGAAACAGGATATAGACTGGTACAATTTTGTTGAGAATATAGTTTGGTCATCCTTAATACGCAATTTAGGAACTCCAAAGGCAGCCGGTATACATGGAAATGCCCAGCGATTTGGCTTGATATCAATTAGATTACAGACTAGTTAAAGCAAAAAATAAAAAAAATTACATTGAACTATAAAACATTCCCGGGAGCAGAGACCTGAATACTGATCATAATTTACTTATGAGCAAGATGGACATGAGAGTTCAGAAAATAAGTAGAAAACATAAAACCAAGGTAAAAGTGCAATATAGTAATAGTGTGGGCAATACGTATATACACAATAATGAAAATGCAAATATTGATATTAGTAATAAATAGACCAATAAGAGAAAATTAAATCAAGTGCGCAGGAATGCCTAGACAGAGAAAAAAATAAGCCAAGGAAGAAATGGTTTAACAAAGAAATCATAGATTTAATGATTAAGAGAAGAAACTTTCATAATAAAAAATGTGCCAACAACAAAAATAAATATCAACGGCTTACTAAAATGATAACCATGAAATGTAGAGAGCGCAAACAAAAATATATTTAAGAAGATTGCGAATACTTATATCGATCACTGTATGAAGAAAGGGAAAAAATACAGTGCATAAAATTTTGTTAAGAAGTTGACTGCAAACCACAAAACTAAATCTACAGCGATTCTTGATGAAAATGGGAAACTATTGATAGATAATAAAGCAATCACAGAGCGATGGAAAATATACGTAGAATTCTTATACAAGGGTGATGGATGGACTGAAAGAGACATAGAAGATAAGGTAGAAATAAAACCGGACGACTTTGGTCCAACACTCATGAGGAAAGAATTTGACATTGCTTTAGGAAATATACACGATGGTAAAGCGGCAGGAAATGATTGAATACATATTGAAGTAATCAAGCATGCTAATAAAGACATTTTGATGAATGCACTTTTCGAGTTAACTTGCGAGATGTATAATGAATACCGGACAGATACTAAAAGATTTCATGACCACAAAAACAGTTACAATATCTACAAAAGCCAACACAGTTAAGTGTGGGGAATATAGAACAATTCGCCTTATATCACACGCCTCAGAAATTAGACTAAAGATAATATTAAGTAGAATCAGAAACAGAATCGATTGGCATTTATGGGATGATCTATATGCATTCCGTCAAAATAAGGGTACTAAAGAAGCTATACTAGCACTAAGGCATAAAACTGTCAGGAGAATGGACCTAGGATTAAACACATATATAGCTTTTGTAGATCTAGAAAAAGCTTTTGATAGTGTAGATTGGAGGAAACTGCTAAAAAGGCTTAAAGTAATAGAATTAGATTATACGTATAGAAGGATCATATTCGAATTGTATAAGGACCAGTATAATATAATAAAAGTTGGAGAGGAGGCAGGATCGCAAGAATGAAGATGGGGGTAAGACAGGGCTGCCCACTCTCCCCACTATTTTTTAACGTTTTCATTGAATCTGTCATAAGAACAATACATGAGAAAACAAATAAGTAGGTGTAAAATTTAATGGTCACAGTATTCACAAAGATTTAAAAACATTTACAAGAAACAATTAATACAGTATTTAAAGAAATTTTGCTTAAAATGAATGCCAGCAAAACCAAAATTGTTATAGCGTCTAAAACAGAAAATCCACCCTTTACACCAATCTGTTTTAACGGATCCACCGCCGAAAAAGTAAAATCTTTCAAATATTTAGGAGGCCTTATCACCGCAAACTCTAGAGTCCAGATGCACCAGATACAAAGTCCAGAATAAGAATGGCAAAACTAGCTATCAAAAGCAAAAAACAATATAAACTTCAAATATATCGAAAGAAACGAAGAAAAAATGTATTAAGTCATACATATGCAGCATAGCATTGTACGGAAGTGAAACGCCCCTTGACCAAAGATGCGGAGATATTAGAAGCGTTTGTGATGTGGTGTTCGAGGCGAATGGACAAAATAAGCTGGAGAGAGAGGATAACCAATGAAAAAGTGCTGAATAGAGTGAGACAAACCAGGCAGTTAATGAGAAACTTAGAAAATAGAAGAGGGAAGATGATAGCATCTCATACGACACGACAACTCATACTCATTATAAGAAAAGAGAGAGGGGAAGCAAGGAAGAGGAAGACCTAGTACAAGTATAAGCTACAAAGAGCAGCTCAAAAAGAGAGTCGATGTTAGGTCGTATCGAGATGTCAAAGAGGTTGCCTGGGATCGGAGTAGATGGAGGGCCTACTTTGAGCTACACCGACAAGAGCTTAGCTCTTAAATGAGGAGAAGAAGATTTATTTATTAAACTACTCAAACTGTAAATATGCATAAGAAACTAGGTCCTAAAATCACTAAAACTAACTTAACGTATGGGGCCTGCAACATATAAAAATATATCCCCTAGATTATTACCACTTGGTAGGGTGCCCATAAAGCTGGCTGCGATACCTCGCTGAATGGCTATGCCAATGCGTTAAGCTAGGAACGAGCCAGCCCTAAGGTCATCTAATTTCATGCTAAAGCATAACTGTTTGAGTCTAACCTTCTTTCTGAACTCGAAGATGGCTATATGCTTTCTCTGAATATTTGATGCAAAAAGTCCAGCCTAAGCTTACGAGGCTGCACTGGAAAATACGAAAGAGGTAACTAACGACAAAATGTGTAAAAAAAATAAGTAGACTTTATTTCTACGCTATAAGGTCTATTAATGTTCGTCTAGCCTTTGTGAAGTTTTGCTGTCATAGTTTTTATACCAGCGGCAGTCAGTCACAATACAACATAACTCAAACCAGTAACACGACTGGATGAAGCTTTTATAAAAACACAACGTGGGCCGGGGAAGTATAGTGTGGAACAGGCAATATGCATGATTTTTAACAGTACTTTAGATTGATAGCTAACTTAACTTCATTATGAATATTATGATTAATCATTTTTAAGTTATTGTCTATTTGATTCATGTCTTGAGATGTGCAATAAAGAGTATTTGTATTGCATAAAATAATTGACTGTCAAAAAGTTTATTTTAGGACAAGCTTTTATTGCCGACTGTACTTTTCTGTATACCCTCAACTGCTCATTGAGGCGATTCTAACGAGTCCATACTCGAACGGGTTACGTCGGTTAAGTACCTACTGAAATCCCACGGCCACCTTCTGCTCATCATCAGATCAGCGCGATGGTACCATGATATTAAATTGCCATATAAAAAACATACTTACACCCAAAAATTCAGCTCAATCGGATAACGACAAGTGACTGAAAAGTAGATTGCAAATTTTGACGGACAACCTACTTACATACACACGAACAGTGCAAGTTAGGTTAAAGCTTGTAAAAAAACGACGAGCAAGAAATGCATTGTTTAGGGGCAGTAAAATGGGTCAAACTTAAATGACTCATAATATTAATAATACTTATCCCCAACTCTCGTACCTGGTAAAGGTTGCTGGAGTCCGCTGGATGCGGGTGGCGTAGGACCGGTCACTTTAGCACTCTTTGGGGAGGCCTATGTCCAGCAGTGGTCGTCTTTCGGCTGATATGATGATGATGATGATGATGATCCCCAGTTCTAGTTGGTGCTAAAGAGATATATTATAGAAAGCGAGACTCAAGAGAGACGTTGCCCTTTGGAGGAATAGACTTAAGGCAAGCGATACAAATGACTAGACCATCTCATCCTCCTAGCGTTATTCCCGGTGGTGCCCTAAAGGAGCCCGGGGTCCACTTTGACATCTAATCCGAAGATTAGGCATAGGCACGAGTTTTACGAAAGCGACTGCCCTGCTATCTGACTTTCCAACCCAAAGGGAATACTACACCTTATTGGGATTAGACCGGTTTCCTCACGTTTTCTAATGGTAAATATTCCGTACATAAGTTCCGAAAAAATCATTGGTACAAACGACAACACAGTTAACTGACCATCCTGTATTTATATAGAACCATATTACAATGCACATAGAGTGCACGGATGGTCAGTTTGCTGTGTTGTCGATATAGGATTCACTAATGCCTTTTACAGACCATCAGTTGTAACTGCATCGTTTTAACTGTTCAGTCAAACTGTTCAGTTAAAACTGATGGTCTGTAGGCAAATTTTTGAACTGTGCAGTTGAACTGACGGGCCACAGACCATCAGTTTAACTGAACAGTTTGACTGAACAGTTAAAACTGTGCAGTTAAAACTGATGGTCTGTAACAGGCATAATGTTAGACCAAACAACTTTTGGCCAAATGTTTCATTTGACCTAATGCATTTTTTTCTTAAATATAAAGCTTTATAGGATTATTATAAAACAAACCTAACCTGACCTAATCACTTCTATTGGATGATATTCAAAGAATACCCGAAAATACCGCTGTTTTGACGAAAAATGTATTAGGTCAAATGAAACATTTGTCAAATGATACATTTGGCTAAAAGTTGTTTGGTCAAGAGACAGGACCCCCGATAGCAGAGCCGGGACCGTGGGTGTGTGTACACCCGCGACCGCCGCTTGAGAGCCGCATGCCTGAACCACTAGGCTACCGTAGCTATGACTAGAACGTACTGATATTACCTACGTACGGTCAGCAGCAAAAGGAGCTACGCGGGTCAAGTGCTCAAAATTACCTACAACGCGACTGATATCAAGAGGATAAGGACTGTGTAGATTATTTTGAGCGTGTTGTTTTGCGTAGCTGCTACTGCTACCTACTGTACTGTGCCGTGCACCTGCCGAAAAGCCTCGTGCATTATGCATCGGCTTGCAACGTTTGGGCGTTTACACAGGTCTATTTCGACAATTTTCGCCGCTTCCAGATTTTCGCCTTTTCCTGTTGGGATTGTTGTACCGGTTTTTTTCGCGCTGGAGCATTTGTGCTTTGCGGAGCACTTTGTTTTAGCAGAGTAGAAGGAGTAGTTTAACTTGAAAGGCATAGGTACTGTGTTCGACGTGTAGTCTGAAATTATTATTATATAGTATTAGTCTGAATTCATATCTGCAATAACAAAGCAGACGGAAATATCTGACTCTTCTTAAAAGCCATGAAATGGAGTTGTGTCAGATTCATGAGCGCTTTGACGTCGGCGGCTCACGCCTATCAGATATATCGGAGCGGCCAAGTTGGTCACAAATATCTGAACACGTCTCAAATGCCTCGACAATTGAGACGTGTTCAGATGTTTGTGAGCACCTTGGCCGATCCGATATATCTGATGGCGAATGTACCCCTATCTGTTACGGAGTTGGTAAGTGTGCGTTGCAGTATGGACTTTAATAGAAACAATACTGAACGGCTCGAGTTGAAGCGAAGCTGGGGCCGTAGACAAGGTTACAATCGACACTTAACGCCAATAGAAAATAATAAAATGTAGGGGAATGACAGATGCCGACGAAACACTTTTCGCCAACATCTGTCATTCCCATACATTTTGTTAGTTTTCTATTGGCGTTAGCGCTTGTCGATTGTAACCTTGTCTAGGCCCCCTGATCTGGAGTGGAGGCGATAGCTTAAATCGTTTCGCCATTAGTGCTGGTGAAAAATTGCATTCTGACAAAGCCATAGGCTACGATATCTGCTTGCTATCAAGTAGGTAGTAAGTATACTTATTTGGCACCGCCATGGTATAGGTAAATTCCTTACAGATTATTTCTCCTTTAAAGAAACCTTAGCCTTACCAGGCCTTACCGTAAAATTACGGTAAGGCCTGGTTTCTGGGTTTCTCATAAAAAAAGTCATACATACCACAAAGCGGTGGCCAAGCAGCTGTGCTACAAGCGTGCGTGTTTTCACACTCGCTTCACGACCCAAGACAGCCATGGTTATTAGTCCATGAACAAGCCCTTAAAACATTGTACGTAACAGTGGACGTACCTAAAATATATTGTTATTGATTGATTAATTAAATCTTTATTCCTTTCCACAGCGTACATGACATTGATATAATACATTACAAAATTTTTACTAATCAAGAGCAAAATTAAAAAATTTGAAAAACCCACGACGGATTTAATTGTAAAATAATTTAGTAAAATTTGGAAAATCCCCCGACCATAAATAAATAAGCACAATAAGGTAAATATAAACAAATGTTTTAAGAAACGGTTTATTGGTTTCCATGTGTCATTACAAAACCACTAAAATCCGTCGGGGGGCTGCCTGCTGTTCGGGGTTTTGAGTGGGAAGGGCTGAGAAGAGAGCAATTGGAAGACGGAGAGCTGCCCAAAAAAGTTTTTGTCCAATTTGATGACTTTTTTATCGGTAGAAGTTACCGGGATGAAAATGGCTGGGTTCCTGTAGCTCCAATGAGTGTGAATTTCAAAGCAATAAAGATACAGGTAAACTATAAAGAGTAATGGTTCCACTCATATTAAGTTGGGCCGTTACTGTACATAAATTACAAGGCACACCAGAAGACAGGGCGGTCATATACTTGGGTCCCAAAACATTCGCCAAAGGTCAAGCTTACGTGACACTGAGTAGAGTAAGATCATTAGACGGGATCGTAATAACCAATCTTGAAAACTGTTTAATAACCTACACCATACCATGGCACTGAAAGAATTAGAGCGGTTAAGAAAGTCGTTGCATGGGACTCGTATCGAGGAAACCGTTGAAAAGCCACAAGGTTCTCCTGATCCCATTAATTGTCTCATGCCGTTACCACAGTAAAACCCTAATTCGATGTAGGGTCGCAAATTGCATCCGACTCCTCTAAAGTTAACACGGTAAAATAAAAATCATGTGTCTTTTCTAAGTTTCCTAAAATGTTCTTCTTCTCCATCCTCAGACCCTCAACAGTTTATGTACCGAAGCCACTTGGCAAGCACTATCTATAGAACCCAAATACACTAATATAAATATACGCCTTCTGAAAATTCACTACGATGCTGTTCTGCTCCATTTTCAGACCCTCAGCAGTACAAGTAAAGTACTGTACCTACAGAAGCTACTTGGAAACCACTATCAGTAGAATCCAAACACAGTAGAATTGTTATGTTCCTTCTCAAAGATCCGCACGATGTTGTCCTGCTCCATCATCAGCTCATGTTCAGAAGCTACTCGGCCAACACTGTCAAAAGAACCCAAACATGGCATAAATCGTTAAAGCCGTATTCGAGATAATTGGGATCATTCGTGTAAAATATTCACTACAGCGCCCCCTGGTGAGCAAACATCATAATTTAAATGTCAGAACCATGCCTGATAAACCACAAACTCATCTCCGAAAATTGCATAGAAATCGGTCAAGCTGTTTTTGAGATGATTGAGAAAAATCATTTAAAACGTTTACTACAGCGCCCCCTGGTGACTAAACGTCAAAACATCTATCTAAGAACCACCCCTGATAAACCACGCATCTATTTCTGAAAACCGCATCTAAATCGGTCAAGCCGGTTTTGGAAATAAATGGGAACATTGGTGAACACAAACAAACTAACAAACAAACAGCCTCTCACCCTAAACGCATAATACCTTCTCCGTTCCGTCGTGGGTAAAAAGGTAAAAGAATAAAAATACATATCTAAAGAAAGCACGCAAAAAGTACATTCATAAGAAGCCATGTGTCGTGGCACAAAATGGCGCTGACTTAGCATTATGTGGCAAGCCACATCGCTGAATGCCAGGACCTTAAATTACAAAATTAAGTATAACAAAACCGTTCAACGCTCATCAAATTAAAATAAAAGAATATATGCAAACCTTTGACGTCCCCTGTACAACGTTAATTAATTTAAATTGGATCAAAGGAGTCATAAACTCATAACAAATATTTGATTTCCGGGTAACTATTAATAATTATTACGATCGTACGCATATTATACTGCCAAAGGGTGAAATGAGATCAATTTCAATTAAGCTTAATAAATTCTATTAACAAATAATAATTAATCATTATGTCACACTTATTGATATTTATTGAAATATGATCACAACAATGAGTTTCAATTCAATTTATTTCACAGAATGCATTTTCCTATACCTAGGAATATTCCCATTATTTTGTTTCCAAGTATTTGTCATCGTGATTTGCTTTAACTTATGGATGTACAACTATTTATTTTAGCAATAAATGAATATGGAGTAATGTTTAAGAAATAATAAATAACGATATAAAATTATTAGAATAAAACATTTAGTACTAATGTGGTAATACTGACCTGCACGGCTATCACGCGACGGCGCGCGAGCTCTCTCGTTTTTTTCTCGCACTATCCGTCTCTCTCTTATTAGAACACTTAGAACAAGAGGTAATAGCGCGAGAAAACTCGAGAGTATGCATGATAGACGTGCTGGTTTAAAAATAAAATAAATTCTTAGAAAAAACACATTTTTAGAATTTAGTATAAGTGCCCCGAGTGTTCGTGATTCCATCCAGCCATCTTGAAGGCAGCAGAGCGGTATGTGAGGAAAAAAAAACAATAGGAAGAGATGCATGAGCGAGGCTAGCGATATTGGTGAATATTTTCCTCGCACACCACTCCGTTACATCGCTCAGCTCTGATGGACTTTCGCCCTCACTCCTAAAGTTGCGCTGTGATGAGGGAACCTTTCATCTCAGCCGAAAGACCTCCGCTGCTGGACATAGGCCTCCCCCAAAGAGGGCCTGGGTCACCCGCATCCAGCGGACTCCTGTGACCTTTACCAGGTCATCAGTCTACCTTTTGGGGGCCTACCCACAATGGGCCTTCCTGCACGTGGTCGCCACTCAAGAACCTTTCCGCCCCAACGGCCATCGGTTCTACGTGCAATGTGCCCCGCCCACTGCCACTTAATTTTAGCGATTTGGAGGGGTATATCGCCGAACATTTACTGATTTGGAAATTCGTTGTGTTTAAAGCTAGAAATGGATGTGTCTATTAACACAACGATCCTCAAATCCGCCAGCATTTGTGTGACGTGATTGTACTACGATTAGCAGCTACGCGCAACTGCGCTCGCAGCTGCTTTGTGCAGCAGCACGGCTATCATGGGACGGCCCGCGCGCTGCGTCGCGGCGACATAACCCATCCGTCTCTTTCTAAGCGTTCTAATTGGAAAGAGACGAATAGTCAACCTGTGATAGCCCTGTTGGTGTTCACGGACGAACAGCGCAGCGTCGGGTACTAGGAGCACCTGGCATTATGCTGGGAGTTTACCTTTTTCAGTATAGTCAGTGAACGGCGTCGTTGTATAAAAAAACTAGGCTCCCTTTGACTTCTCCAAAAAAAGGGAGTCGAAGCTTCCAGAGACGAATATGTTGACGCCACGCCACTGCACCCATATACCGAAATCATTTTAAGGACCAAACGCTACAGAATAGGTCCCCGAGGCATAATGTCTCTGAAAACAGTCCAGGACTGATCCTGTATTGTCTCAACAATAGGGGCTATAACGATAACGTCTGACGTGTAGGTAGGTGGCTATTCTCAACAGAGGCTGCACGAAAATAATTGAATGAGAAATTATAAGATTAAAAAAAAAAGAGCATCCTGTAGCTGATTCCATTAAATATACGAGTAGGTGTCTTTTTATTCTTTTCGTTTGGCAATAAGAGCTGGACTTAGCACAATAGAAAACGGAGGACTATTTATTATTATTTATAGAAAAAACACATGTCAGTTTTTTTATCGCTTATTCTACAGAGTGTACCAATAATGGGGTGTGAACCGATCAAGAGCATAACAGGTATCGTGTTTTGATAAGAAAAAACTAAAATAAACATTTTTTGACACGATTTTTTTTTTACATTACATGGAGCGTTGGTCGACGAGGGTGAAGATCTGCTCCATACAAATGTAAAGGAAAACGCGGCAATTTTTGTTTTCTTTTAGTTATTTCTTTCAGAACACGATACCTGTTATGCCCTTGATCGGTTCACACCCCTTTTTTGGTACATCCTGTATACATGGCCTACGCTAACATATTGTTGCGCCGGTGGTATAAACTTCAAACTTGATTTTCCATGCTTTGGAAGCGTTTTCAGCAGGCTGAAAAGTGATTTCAGGCCGTTTCAGAGGTGGCTCTTCCACATACTAGAAGATTGAAAATTCACCCTAGTTGCCGTTGTTTTCAGGCGCCTGAAACATGTTTTCAGTCCGTTTCAGGACAGCCTCTATCAGATGGCGCGATAACCTGAAAACCCGTTTTCAGGCGTTTTCAGGACCCCTTATGGGCCTTTGAAGCACACTTCATTATATGGCGAAATTTCTCGAAGGAATGAAAGAGACAGCACTATTAGAGAGAGACATCTAGATTAAGAAGGTTCGAGAAGTGTGTGAAAGAGACAACTAGAAAGAGACAGCACTATTCTCTAGAGACATCTAGATTGAGAAGGTTCGAGAAGTGTGTGAAAGAGACAACTAGAAAAGGACAGCATATTCGGGAATGTTCCAGTCGTCGGGTCGAACGAGCATCGAACCATCTAGACGCTCTGGAACATTCATGAACCGAGGGGTCGCCGTTCCTAGAATTGGACCTTGGACCGTTTATTCAAGATTTCTCCGGAATGTTCTAGTGCGAAGGGCTCCGGATATATAAGCCGCGCGCCAACGCAGCGGAAGAGAGTTTGGAATTAAACTGCGAACAGTGCGAATCTCAAAGCGAAGCGAGTGAAAAGTGCGTCATAGTGAATTGATTTATTAAGTAAGCCTTGTTAATTTGTAATTTTGTAATAAAGTTTGCATTCCTTTTAATTAGTGATTAATTAGTGTATTTTCTATCACGTTACCCACCCCGTGGACGTAACAATATGTTAGCCAAGTAAGGGATAAAGTTGATGTCTAGTCGTATGAGGAAGCCAAGAGGCTGGCAATGAATAGAGAAGCGTCGCGGTTACTCCACCGACTAGAGCAAGGCTTCTTAAGTAATGGGGATGATAAATAGGGGTAAATAAAAAAAAAAAAAATTTCAATAATGTCCTATTTTTTCGCAAATGGATTAAAAATGTAGTCAAATGGAGAAAAAAGCAACGCAAGAGGTTAATCACAAAGTTATAGGTGTCCGAAGTTTTAAGAAGGGGTATGTACTGTCTCTTTTCCGCAAAACGCAACGATTGTCATTTAATATGACGCTTGCAGCTTGTGACGTCACTAACTGCGAGCGTTTTCTTTCTCTAACAAGCAATATTAAAAAGGTTGCAGCTTCGTAATTCTTTGAGATATTTTAATGGGATTTTTCTTTTAAAATTTTAATAATTTTCGAGTCTACTCCCGTATTCTATTCAAATTCTACCCGTATGCTTAAGTATTATCAGAGAGTAGAATTATAAAGACTGCCATTAACTAAGGAGCTTTTTTTTTCAATGATTTCATATATCGATACCATAGTTCACAAACGTACTAATTACAGGGGGAAAAGTGGTGTAATTAGTATGATAGTGCTCAAATCATAAAGTTACAATTTCAGTGACAAAAAAAATCTAATTAGTACGACTGTGAACTAGGGTATCGAATGGCAAACTATAACCCGTTCGGGTTTAGAAAATAGTGGCTCATCAGTGCAACTGCAGTGTGAAGTATTCATTAATCATCATTATATCATTCATTTAGCGTATTCATACTGAGGTAAAAAAAATACAACTCATATTTAAAAATTGTTTTATTACAATAAGTATTCAATAATTTAAGCAACATTGTTGATAATAATCTACTTTCTGTTTTTAACTTTACCCACATATTGTGTATGGCCTTACCAATTTAGAATTAACGTTGAATACTTATGTATATTGTAAACAACAAGGACGGGAGGGGAATCCTGTTCCGCCGCGATACAGTTTTTACTAGTACGGGGAACAGAAGACGCTAACTCACCGTTTTAAATTACCCATTTTGCTACCATATATTTTGTACCTATTCTGTAAGCAGCTAAGACCCATGTGAAGGCTAATAAAGATGCTAAAATACACTTTTATTCTTACGAACATTTTTAAAATTGACAATAGTCATGGTGGCACTATGTGCACTTCAGCTCGTTTGTGGTGCGCGTGCCGCGACCGCTACAGGAGACCATCGCATGTGCTGACTTCTGGCCGAAGGGTGTCGTGTTTCGACGGTTCCGGGGCAATCTGCCGAATCCTACACCGGAGATGACGATGCAACGGGGCCACGCCGTTTCGTCGCCTAAATAGTATTATTTGTTGTTTTTAGTTTCGTGACGCATTGGTTATTACTGTAATGTCACGTAAATGTATTTGTCAATAAATAAATAAATAAATAATAAATAAATGGTTAAAAAAAATATGATGTCATTTGAACCAGTTTTTTGACAGGAACAAATGTTTGTATGGGAGCAACTACAATTAAAGAACATAAATACCCAAAAATTTAAGACGAAGATTAACTTCGCTGGCGGCAGCGCAAAACGCTTCATACTAGACAGGCAGGTATGACGTCACCACCGACATTTGTTAGTACAAAGTACATGTATTGTTGTATGGAAAATCAGGTAAACTGTTGTTTACTCTTGGACAATAAAAAAAATGCATATTTTTTCTATACTTTCAAGGTTCATATCTTTGTACGATTTTATTATATTTTATAATTTATACTTTATTACGATAATTTCATGGTTTACTATCCATTTAGCATCACTACGTTATCAATTTGAACATGATGCATCATGCCTATTGTCGCGACCGCAGTCTCAGACTACAGCCTTACATCAACTGGTAAATGTGAAGACGGCTTCCTAATTTAAAGTGACCTGATCAGTCAAGGGGCGTGTTAGCCGTATACCAGCGATGACTTCCTATTATCTAAACGCGAACGGACAGTAGTCTCTGACCATACTCAAACGGGCAGACAGATTGTATACTATAGGACCGATAAAAAAAACCTACTTAAGTGTTTTTCCTCGGTAATAGTCCTCCGTTCTCCAAATTACGGTAACGACCGTTTGGAATCGCCTATAAATTAGGCAATGAATTATACGCAGCCTGCGCTCCTTGGTACCACGGGTGCTCGCAATGGGTTTTTCTACTTAATTTACATGAAAGTTCGCGATTTGATTGTCTACCGTCTATCAGCCAGCACAGAAGACGAGTAGGTGTTTATATACTGAACATGACGTAAAATAACTTAAAAACAACCATTACCTGTAATGTAGGTTATTGTTTTATTAAATTAAAGAGAGGTGAGGGATACACGTATTTATTTATCTTAGGTTATTATTATTACAATGGGCTTATTAGATTCACGTTCTTGTGTCTTCGTGACAGGAATGAGAGCCATACGCCATCTTGATTTTCCTTATGTATGTACGTATGTATTACTTTATTATACAAAACATTGGAAAAAGTACTAAAGCAAACTTATCCCTTTAAGGGATCTCTTCAGGCTAATCAGATAGCGTTCGGAAACGTGCACTTAATTGTAATGTAACATTGAAATACTGCATACATACATAGATCACGCCTTTATTCCCAAAGGGGGCCAAGCATATTCAAATACTAATATTAATGTAAAAAATTACCTAAATCATTTTTTTCCTCGTTATCTTCACCTCGCGCTGTTAAACAATTACGCATATAAACAATAGATAAAACAGTACCTACTCCAGTACACGTTCCCCCTTAGATTAGTTTTATGACGTGTCTTTGTTATCCTTTTATTTCATATTTAGCAACAAAACATGTTTTAAAATCCCACGTTAAGTGCATTTCGTAAATCTAAGTAAAACCAACTACTTATAATAAAATTATTCATAAGTAGGGCACGTGACTCGAACAAAAATTAGGGCTGTAAAGCCCAATATCTCGCAAACAGATAACTGACTTGAAAAATGGTTTTAGGAAACTAGTAACATGCCCAATGATACCATGTTTAATAAAAAAAAACAACGACCATTTTGTCGGCGTGATTGATTTATATATCCATGCCAAATTACAGCTTTTTAGTAGTAAGGGTCACTGAGCTAAGCCGCAGACGGATAGACGGACATGGCGAAACTATAACGGTTCCGTTTTTGCCATTTCGGCTCCGGAATCCTAAAACAGGTAAATCAAGAAATTGCTACGTAAACGGGCCGTAAGTAGGGCCCTCTACGTTGCACTTATGTATGACGCCAAAGTAATACCTATTGGGTTAAATTCGAATTAAGAGAGATTTTCTTCAATTTAATTTAAGCCATGCCAACTTGACGTCATACGCTAGTGCAACGTCAAGCACTAGGACGTTTACGTTACGTTACGTTTATTATAAGTTGCGTTTATTTTAAACTAGCTTCCGCCCGCGACTTCGTCCGCGTGGACCCGGGATAAAAACTATCCTATATTTTAATCCAGGCTATGAACTATCTTCGTGCAAAATTTCATTCAAATCGGTTCAGCCGTTTAAGCGTGATTGAGTAACAAACATCCAAACATCCCAACATCCAAACATCCAAACATCCAAACATCTAAACTTTCGCATTTATAATATTATAATATAATATAATATATAATATAATATAATATTATAGTAGGATTGCGAATTCTGTAAGATATTTTGACAAAAAGGAAGATTACTATGGAGAAGTTTAGTGTCACCATGATGAGATTTTGATGAGATTTGACGATAAAGTTTTAATACCTTTGATATTACAAAAGATTTCCGTGCGGAAATTACTAAGGATAAAATTTATATCGATTACTTTATAAAGTTAGGAAGTGCTTACGTCACGTTGCTTATCCTCTAGCTGCCCAAAAGGCTATTAAACCACCCTCCTCTTTAATGTAGGCTACCATTCTAAATTGGAACGGAGTTGCATTTGTTTTGTTTCGTTAGATTTTAAAATTATACTACCTAACTACCCTATTGCCTAGTTCAAAAATCGCCAATATTCCTTGTATAGTGGGTTAGCTGGTTATAAATAAACCTATTTGTTTAGGCAATGACGCGTAGTTTTCCGAGAGACAACCAAATGGCTCGCGGTATTTGAGCTCCCGAAGTGTTGCGGAACCGCCCTGTGCAACCAGAACTTGAACTGGGGCGGAAATAAAAAAACGTACGGGATTTTTTTCCTCGTGAGGCAGCCGATTTGAACAGCGGTTGCTTGAAATTGTGTACACTGTTTATATAATGAACTGCTGGTCTAAATCGTATACCTGACGACATTTTTTCTCGGACATGAAATAACACCCCATTGCCTCAACTATATAGCCACAGTCTGTCATTGGAGTTCACGTTCGGATGCTATAGCATTCGAGTCATTAACCTCTGTCTATAACCGTTGCAATACTTGTCATATGGCACATCGTTTTCTGTGACAGATGGACAGATACCAAGTTACCACAGAAGGGCGGGTTGATTCCACCACTGAGCCATATTTATTCATAAACAATTTAAATGGTACACTGAAAAACTGAAAGTATCACTGCAAGTAATATTACAGGAAATTAGAGATCAAAATTCTTGCGGAAAATTCAAAGAACAAAAAAATGAAATCAATAAAGTTCCCAACATTTGGATAAGGCCCAATATGCATTATATTTTTACGATCGTTTTCTGTTTGCGTGAATATACAAAAAATTACACCGCCCGTGCTTCCTTTTTCTCACTTAAGTCCTTACCATGAGGTCCATTTTCCAAAGCACCGTGATTTTATTAAGTTTGTAAGATCCCGGCCTAGTTCCAGGGCATTGTTTTAAAATTCCAAAGCCGCGCCTGCCAAATCGCCGGTATCCTTTGTCAAGGTTGTATCTCATTGGTATGTTACTTTGGAATATGAACCTTATATTAAGGATTTTAAGATTGATGCTTGATTTATACTGTTAGTAAGTTAGGAACTTGTGTACGTTTTGGATATGAGGGTCGGTATCCGGGTCGAGCGCTGTTGAACCTCTATGAGGTTTCCTTTGCATGAGTCCATTCGGGCTGAGTATTTTTGACGCCGGTCCAAATGTGAAATGAGATTATTACTTTTCAGTTTTGAAAAGTTGACGCGTGGAAAAGCTAAGATTTTATTAGGCTGCGAGTTTTTTCCGGGTCACAATGACAAACATTATTTTGGTGTCACTTCATTTGTGATACGAAGTAACGCTAGATTACCCAGGTTACCCACGCTCGTAGAAGATAACATGCGAAGAAAAAACCGTATGTAGAGGAAAGCTCCTGCAAGCGGAGCACCTATCTAGCGGATTCCTGTAAAACCATTATTTCAAGCGGTAGGTGTTTTGCAAAATAAAAAGGGGTAATCACAAAACAGCGGCAGGGAGCAGGGTTGAAGTGTGTTGTGGGCGATGGGCTAGCAAACTATCACTGCGATATCATTTTGTCGATCATTTATGGTAGAAGTGGCACTGGAATATAAGTTTCATGTGCTCTGCCTGTCCCTTTTGGGAATAAAGGCGTGAATCTATGAATGAATGTTATCCAAACGTTCAGACCGGATTTAAAATTTTCCTTTTGATTTCATTTATGTTGTGTTACCAGACGCTACTGCGTAATAGTTTTTTTTTTAACAAACATGATCGTTATAAGTGAAGTTTTTGTACATGAAAAGCAGACAATATGTTAGAAAAAGAAATAAATAACATTACTAACAATCATATTTCGGTATCCTCAATAATAATAATTTGATTACCTGATTATCCGGAACAGTAAATTCCATCGCCATTTATCACAGTCCCACGTTCTAACAAATCTGCTGTTTGGAACCCTACTTCAGCGTTCAGTTTCATCAATAATGCGTAACTGGTAACCTACGCTACACCGTGCCGAACGCGGCGCGAGCGCCGCGCCGTCCGGTGCTGTCACCGAGGTGCTTATGAGGTTTAATAGTATTTGGACAGAAAATGAACTAATCAGATTCACATTTGGCCAGGAACTTTTATGCCATAAACTCAAGTGGCCAATATGTATACGTTTTTGGCCAAACGCAACAGGACAGAAACTCATGAGACGATTTACGCATTTGACCACGAACTTCATTTACCTTAAACTCAATTGGCCTTATACATTTTTGGCATGGCAGAAACTCATACTACCAAATAAGCAGTTGACCATCAATTGAATACCATAAACTGCAGTAGGCATAGATAATACTTAAACATGTTATTTATTAGAAATCAAAATGGATTTAATTTATAAACATAGCATTAAGTCCGCCTTTTGTACTATAACATATTCTTTTGTGCAATAAAGATTAAATAAATAAATATACCTTCACGGAACCAGTATAAAGTCTAGGTTATTATTACCAAACAGAAAGCCGGAACGGTCTGCTATCGAGATATAGGTACATTTACTACCTAGCTGCCCGCGCGGCTTCGCCCGCATATTGAAAAGAACGCTGATAAACCCGCGGGATAAAATATAGCCATCCAGAAAGTCATTTTAGAAATCGGAAAGCAATTTCGGAGATAACCATTACCTACATACAAACTTGCATTTTACAAAGCTACAAAATCACAGATTATTTCCTCTTTATAATATCAGTATAGACTAGCTGCACGCCAAATATTGCAATGGAAAGAACGCAGGATAAGTGGCTCCGGAGATTACCCCTTACAAACAATCTTACAAAGGTACACAAAAACTTTAATCTGCCACGTGGACGCTTTCTCTGGACTTTACTGGCCAACACGGCTTGATAAAAGTACATTGGCCCAAGATTGTCGGCTGCAACCCATCCGTGCGTTGGCGGACAACCGGGATGGCGTCCGTCAAAATCGCATCGGAAACAGAATGTCAATGACTGTGACCAACGCGTTTAGATTTTTACTACGTTGGTGGTAAATCAGCGTACACTTCAGTTTGTGGACGTCTAATATTAAGCGCGTTGCCAACCCTGGATGGATTTGATTATATGTTATGTAGAGAGACAAATCTAGGTCCCTTACTCTCAACACAGCGCATCCTCGGCAGCTCTGGCGACCTTGCTCACCACCAGGAACGCAACACCACATACCTACAGAGCAAGAAGTGTCGATATGGTTTGTTTTAGTCAGATTCAATGCTATGGTGTGGCCCAGGGGACGACCCAGTCACGACACATAGTCAAAGTCGAAGTTATTAAAGGTTTACGAATGTGGATTTATAAACTAGCACTGCTTCGGAATGAAAGCCGGCGTAAAAAATGGTGAAGTATCAGACTTTCAAATACAAATACAAATAATTTATTGTTGGAAAGTGAGTGATTATAATAGGTCACAGTATGGTTATTGTTCGTCACAATCAGCCAGAGTATAGCACACAGTATTTGATGAATTTATTCATTGCATGTCATTGAATTGAGTCACCATTCAAAACAGTATATTATATAAAGTTTAAATAATATATATATGTAGAGTTGGATGGCAGGGAAACACGAGAACTATATAAAATCTTATATATTTACATAATGTACGTCTTTATTCGTACCGATCGTCTTACAAACTGAATCATACGTCAAATCATTCACCGTTCTAAAACTATTCAAACCACGTTCGATCGTTCCTTTATTCATCATCTAACAGCCAGCGTCATACAAAGTCATCCAAAAAGTACCAATCCCACATATATATATCTATTTTTTTTGCTGTAGTTTACCCGTACATGTTACTGCCAAACATCTCCATGACCTTATCGTTCATCTCATAATAATATTTTTTTTGAAATAAATGTTTGTTTGACGAGTTCAGGTTCGTTACGGTGTACTGCCGATCGATTCTTAGTAGAAAAAGCACCTATACCTATACCCCAAAAATGTTTTCTCGGGGAATAAAATATTTACCATCCAATACAAAACGAGAAATGTCCCTTCGTATTTGCATCAATAATGTGCTAAATTGGAGCCCTTCTTTTGTTTAGCATTGAGTTCATAGCAAATTAAAATGCATGTCACGATGCTTTTAAAATCAGTTGAGCGATGGAAATAAAAGGATTTTCAGTTAAAAAAAATCTATCGTTTGCTCGAACTGACTAGTGATTGAATAGTGACATCGTCGAAAATTAGAAGGTTAAATCAATATCTGTAAATACAACATTAGTTCCCGGAAATAGTCGGTGTTGGTGGGTGTTGGTGTGTGGTCGGAGAAGGTAATGTTTGTTGGAGCATTTGCTTGTAGTAAAGGGTTAATGTTTGATATTACCATGCTGAGGTCATTTCTAGGAAAAGTAAACTATTATGCCAGGTTTTTAAAAGATATGGCTTCGACTCTGACACCCTTGTATGAATGCACACAGAGAAATAAATTTGTGTGGACCAACGATTGTGAAAATGCATTTGTAATGATCAAAAAGAAATTAGCGTCAGTTCATAACTCAAGACATTATAACCCAAACTTACCTTTAATTTTGTCTTGTGACGCATCTGACAAAGATCTGGCATGTGTCTTATCTAATAGAGATTATGAATGGGTTGTGAAACCAATAGCATATGCTAGCAAAAAATTAAATTCCACGGAACAAAGATACTCAACCATTGATAAGGAAGCAATGTCAATAATTTACGGAATCACCAAGTTTTATAACTATTCGTAATAGCCCCCACAAAGGGCATTCAAAAATCTTGGCCAGTAGCACCAACTGTCTGGTATCGCCTGCATGCAGACTACTGCGGTCCGTTCTTTAATAAAATGTATTTAATAGTCGTTGACAGTTACTCAAAGTGGCCAGAGGTGGTTGAGATTAATACAATTAGTGCAGCCCGAACCATTGACGTGTTAGATACATTGTTTTCAAGACATGGCTACCCTGTTCATTTGGTTACTGACAACGGCCCTTCTTTTGCGTCCCAGGAGTTTGCAATATTTTGTAATTCAAAACAAATAAAACATACTTTCTCTCCACCTTATCACCCGGCAACTAACGGAGCGGCCGAACGATTTGTTGAGATATTTAAAACACATGTAATTAAAATCAAAGAAAGCGGTCACAAGATGACGTCCGCAATCAACTTGTTTCTTTTTGACTACCGAACTATGCCTCATAGTACTACGGGTGTTACCCCAGCCAAACTTATGTATCAAAGGGAAATTAGGTCGAGATTTTCCTTATTAAGACCACAACCTATTGCTGAAAAGTCTTTAGAAATGTTAGAAAAACAGGCTAAAGTATCCTCGGGTATCAGGCAAGTCGATTTCAGAGTGGGAGAGAAGGTAATGTTAAGAGATTATAGGAAAGATCATAAGCCTTGGACTCTAGGGACTATTATTGAGGAGTTAATCCCCGATACCACTTATATTATTGATGTTGATGGTAATAAGTGGAAGAGGCATGTTAATCAATTTATTTATTTATTTATTTATTTATTTATTTATTTATTTATAAAACAGTTTTATGACATTACAGTTATAAACCTATGCGTCACAAAATTTAGATAATAATAAAAGGTTCACAATAATAAATATCAAACAGCTTAATTTGGAACCGTTGAGCATCTAGCATCCATCGCCTCGCAGAATCTCAAGCATTCACTATACACTGCAGCCCATCGCCACGCAAACAAGTCGCACTCGGGTGTTGATGTCAGGAGCGCATTGAGAAGTGAGAGGGCGCGAGGCAACGGCGAGTTCCTGAGCGACACGGTGCTCGACGGCGGCACAGCCAATAAGTCGCGCTGTCGAGGTCTCAGGGCTATCCTCGGGACATCCGGGACAAACAATCGCACCAGACGCTCTACAAGTTCGGGACAGTCCGACTCGCCACGCAAGGCCTGACATGCCGAGATCATCAGCTGACAATTTCGCCTGACCTCCAAGGAGTTGTACCCAAGGGAACCGAGAAGGTACTTCGTTGGGTAAAGATACGGGTAATATCCGAAAGTTTTTTTATAAAGGAACCTTAAAAACGCTTTCTGAACCTTCTCAAGAAGTAACGCATACGTTGATTCATAGGGGTTCCACACGATCGACGAAGTCTCTAGCTTACTCCTTACTAAGGCATTATATACCATTTTTATGGCCACCGGGTCGTGAAAGTGGCGGAGGTTTCGGACCACAAAACCTAGCCTCCGAAAGCAGCTGGTGGCAAGAGAAGAAATATGCTCGTGAAAGGTGAGCCGCGAATCGAACATTACACCCAAATCCTTGACGGAGAAGACACGATTTATCGGCTCTGACCCTAACATATATTGAGCATATATGGCGGCACGAGAGCGGCTAAATGTACACACATAACACTTGGAAGGGTTAAAATGCAGTTTGTTCGCCATACTCCACCGAAACACCAAGTCGATGTCCCCTTGTAGCGTGTTACAATCAGCTACCTGCTCAACCCCGTATACCAACTTTAGATCATCGGCATACAAGAGACATTGAGCCGCCCTAAGAACCGATTGAAGATCGTTAATCATGATCCCGAATAACAAGGGCCCTAGAATGGAGCCTTGGCTGACACCAGACCGGGTGTGGTATGGAGCCGAGACAAAACAACCATGTCGGACGAACTGCTGTCGATCACGTAGATAGCTGGCGAAAAAGGTTAGCAATTTGGGAGAGAAACCAATTTTGTCCAGTTTGCTAAGCAACACATCGTTATCCACGCGATCGAAAGCCTTCGTGAAATCGAAATAGAGCACATCGACCTGAATACCTCTATCAAGATGCACAGCAATATTATCTGTTAGTATCAGCAGATTCGTGTTGACCGAGCGACTGGGACGAAAGCCATGCTGCGCGTCGCACAAGAAGGGCCGAACCTGTGAGGACAGAGTCCGGTGAAGTATGGCCTCAAACAGCTTACCAAGGGTAGGAAGAACGGCTATGGGTCTATAATTCTCGACGGCGGAAGTGTCACCAGCCTTCGGGATCGGTTTCACTCTAGACATCTTCCAACATCGAGGATATGTCCCAGAAGAGATCGCCAGGTTCAAAATGTACTGTATTGGGGTCTTTACGAATTCCATACAACCCTTTACTATATACGCTGGCAAGTTATCGGGTCCAATTGAGCTATTGGCCTTTAGGCGTTTAATCCCAGCTTCAACTTCCTGTAATGTCACTGTGGTTACATCAATGACGTTGGCGCTAGGTTTCCGATCAGAACTACCTAACAAGCTCGGATCAAGAAGCGGAATGTCGGGTAGGAAAACATCCGAGAAATAGTTTGCAAAAGCGCCAGCCATTTCCCTACCGACGAATTCTTTGTCTTTTAACTTCACTCGGGAAACAAAACCACCATTTGTCTTTAGACTACCTATGTGCTGCCAGAAAGCGCGGGGATTGTTTTTAACTGTCCTTTGGATTCCCTCAATGTAGCTATTATAAGCAGACGCTAGACGCTCTTTAACCTTTGACCTCAATGTTGCAAACTTTTTGTAGACATCTTTATCCCGCGTAGCTTTCCACTTCCGATGCAGATTACTTTTTTGTTTGATATCATAGATCAGGTCAGCCGTGAACCACACAGGATAGCGTCTACTCGGGCCGGTTGATCGTTTCCGTTTAGGTACACAGAGGTCAAAAATTCCATACAGAATACTATAGAATGTGTCAACAGCGATGTCGACATTGCCAGCACTGAGAACTTCCTGCCAACTTATTTCAGAGACTAATTTGTACATAAGCTCATAATTACCTTTAGTAAAGTTCCAGTCCCGACACATGTCCACATTGCTGGGTTCCAGACGCTCCGCAGCTAGTTGACGCGCACAATTACCCATGGGAACCGAAATCTCCAATGGAGGATGGTACATATCAGATCTCGGGACCAGTCCTTCGCTAGTTATCTCTGAGACCAAGGCACCAGTGATGCGCTCAGACACCAACACGACATCTAGCGTACTTCCCCGTACATTCGTTATTTCGTTCATCTCTTTCAAACCACAAATATTTAAGAAATAACAATAATAACTAAGGATACTCTGGGACATATACACCGGGTTTATATTCAAGTCGCCGATCACTAGCACATCTGTGAGAGTGTCAATCACCGACTCCACTTTGTGAAACCACCGCATATAAGTCTCCTCCGAGGCCCTAGGAGGAATGTACACGACACACACATAGATCACCACTTGACCCACCGTGAATGTGACCCATAAGTCCTCGCCGTTCGGCGTCTCTAAATCCGCACGTCGTTGGAACTCGATGCCAGGGCGCGCCGCGAGGAGCACGCCACCGCCGCGCGCGCCGGTAGCGCGGTCCCGGCGCAGCACGCTCCATCCACCGCACGCCAACTCAGCATCACTAACGGCCTCGGTGAGCCAGGATTCCGTTACCGCGACGACGTCACAATCAAGAGCTAGCAGGTTTTGCTTGAAGTAGTGAAGCCTCGTGTTCAGGCCCCTGACATTTTGGTATGTAATGTGCAAGATCGATCCTATTGTTGTCTTGGGACTTGGGCTTTTCCGGATATGTGCCGTTGCTTCGCCGCCCTCGAAAAAACCATGCCTTTACTCGGGCGTTCTCAGGCCAGATCTCCGTGGATACACATTTGTCATACAGCTCGCCCGGGACGCCAATTTTGTAAGACTTGTAATACCCCTTCGGTTTGAGCTCAACGACTGTGCAAGTTCTTTCAGGCCACACCAAATACGCACGTATTTCGTCGGCGCCTGACACCATGTTCCAAAGGTGTATATACTTCAGGGATTCAACCGCTTTAAGCGACGTAATTTCAGGCCCAGCTGTGCACCGCAGTGAAGAGAAACGCTTCTTTGGAATAGCTCCTTCCTTACCCGGGTCACAGTTAACGAATGCAGCGTCCGTTTCTTTTTCCGTAGGAAGGTCACCACTGGGTACCAGACTATCGCCACTGGATTCGAGCAAGGACGAAGCTGCACCCTCGGTTCCGACCCGAGCCGCAGCCCCTGCCGCCGCAGTCTCGTTCACATTTTCCTCCGGCACTGACGCAGATTTCTTTCTATTCCGCACCTTGCGCTTTCGTCTTGATTTCGGCTCTGATACATCGGCGGAAGGAGGCGCTGCACTCGGTTTCTCGTGACGACAGTCGTTTGCCGACTTCCGTTCAAGTTGCTGTAGCCGCTCGCTAACCATTTCAAGTTTAGAAGAGCAGAGCGTGAGCGCAGTCTGGTATTGCGCGACAGCAGCAAGGGCATCAGCTAGCTGCTCCGATAATATGCTCATTTGGTCACGAATAGCGCTTATCTCGACGGCCATGGACCCAGCTTCACTCGTCGGCGACGTTTGAGTGCTTTGTGTCTGTGTTACTAGCGTTCCGCTTTGGTCCCTGTCGGTCATAGACCCAGCCACACCCGGCGATGATGTTTGAGTGCCTTGTGTCTGTGTTACTGGCGTTCCGCTTTTATTCCTAACGACCACTGGCCCAGCTTCACCCGTTGACGACGTTTGAGTGTTTTGTGGCCGTGGTACTAGTGTTCCGCTTTTATCCCTGACGGACATGGACCCTGCTTCACCTGCTGACGGCGTTTGAGAGTTTTGTGGCCGTGGTACTGATGTTCCGCTTTTGTTTTTGTTCCTGACGGCCATGAACCCTGCTTCACCCGTTGACGACTTTTGAGTGTTTGGTAGCCGTGGTACTGGCGCACCGCCTTTGTTCCTGACGGCCGTGGACCCGGCTTCACCCCCTGACGACGTTTGAGCGTTTTGTGCAGGTGCATCGGGCGTTCCGCTTTTACCTCTGACGCAAATGTTCTTGGCCGTTAGAGGCGTACCGACTGGAGTCCCACAATTAGCTCCTGTTTTTTTATATGTGCAGAATATATCCCTCGCCGACCTCCAGATCCCGCGCGCAGCCGTGGCAAATCATCTCCGCACTATCGTCTCGCTGCATTGCCGTCTATTCCGCTTCAAATAGGGCTTAAATTGCCACACTGCAGCACAGAGATCGGCGTAGCCGATGCCGCAACGTTCGAAGATGACGTCACTCCCGTAGCACTTCGTAGCACTCCGTAGCGCCGCCGGCGTAGCCGATGCTCGCGGTTGCAGTGACGTCAGCGCGCTCTGTGGGTTGCAGTACTTGATTTCGCCGCTGGCGCAGAACAATACCTTGGCTTAGCGGCGACGACAGTGGCTTCGCAATCACGCACCTCGGGTTCGATTCCGGCGAACTTCCAAAAAGTTGACGTCTCTTTCTAGGACCGCCCACAAGGAGGAGCCAACGCATAACAGATGCACAGGAGGAACAAGGAATCAGTTTTACACGTTTCCACCAATCACAATTTAAATTCCAGAATAAATTAATACAGATTTGACTGCAAGACCAACACGTCCGCACCGAGCGACCGCGGGCGTTCATCCTAACAATGTATCACTACAGTTCATCAAATGATGAACTGTAGTGATGTGATACATTGTTAGAATAAGCGCTCAGATATCTAAATGTAACAGTTCGTAGGCCATTCATTGAATGTGTATTATATGTACGATGCC
This sequence comes from Epinotia bilunana, assembly GCA_947049275.1. NCBI lineage: Eukaryota > Metazoa > Arthropoda > Insecta > Lepidoptera > Tortricidae > Epinotia > Epinotia bilunana. Next base: position 25,562,567 of record OX346257.1, read on the forward strand.
AAGAGTTGCTACATTATACTTTTGTTTTTTAGTGTTTAAGTTCTAGGTATACTGCTACCCTTTTTAATTATTATTATTGAGGGAGACCAGGCATTTACAGCGACCTGATTAAGTTCAGGTGGTGGGGAGTGTGGTGTATGTAGGCCAGCCCTAATACAAGCACACCACATCACTAGCGATGCGCTGTCTCTCTCTCTCTCCAAAGATGGCGTCTGAAGAATAGATCTGTAAATGGGTGCTCTCACAAATAAAACAGTAATTAATTAATTTGCGGGTTTTATTGAGATACTACATAGTCGGTGTTGTGAAAAAATTAAAATGATACAAAATCATTAACAAAAACAACAATTTCATTCGCGCCTTTCAATATTTGTACATAAAGCTTCAAATGGATTTTCCTTTCCCAATGGGAAATAATATTAGCATAAATAAGTGAAAAATGTAACATCGGTCGCATATTTTATTCTGTTAAATCTCCAAACTTCTGTTATTGCTTTTAAATCTTGGCAAGTTAGAAACTTTTTTACTTTGAGATTTCTTGTAATTTTATTTTACTTTTGAGCAGTTTTTGACAGTTTGAGAATTGGAATTTTCTTTGGCAAAATGCGGTACATGTAACCGTCAGACTAAAAAAATCGTTCACAAAATATAACAAAAACAATTTCTGTATGTTTACATCGTTTTTTTTTAAAATAAAGATCTGTACTTTGCATACGTTTTATAAGAAACGCACAAGTAAGCATGATGTATCGAAAAAAAGTTGTATAATCGTCCAGTACTGTGCAGTTACACATGCCCATTTTTTGGCACCTTCAATCTTATTTCATATCTATTTGAATAGACGTCATACATTTGGATGTTATTAAACACATTCGAGGTCATGCAACGCCACGTGTAGCACACCACAACCGCAGCGCATTGGAGTATTTTCCCTCGTGGTAGCGGTTGATTTTGCGAGTCATTGGCCCTGAATGGATTAAATAACTTTCGGTTACTACTAATCTTAAACGTCTCTGAAACAAACATTACGGATTCACCCTGAAAACAGAAAGATTGGATACCACACTACCTATCCATATTCAGTATTTGCTAAGCTAACAAGCTGTCTGATTCTAAATTACAATCTGCTCACTGGAAAGTTTTTTCATTTCGATCCCAAGCGTAGTCCAGATTTTCAATTCATGTAAATAGTTGGCGCAGTCTGGTAGGATGCAAATACTTTCTGCACTATTAATATTTACATTATAGTTTTTTTCAGTGGCTAAATTTAAGATTTCAGGCTGCACTGTTACTGACATCAGTACTCGCGAGGAGTAAATAGATATCCGCATCCAGCGCACCGTGGGATGCAGTACCATAAACTTTATGAAGGGTAATAAAGTAAACTGCATCTACAAAATAGTCATAAGATAATGACCAATATTAGAGAGTGATTCTTGGATGCTTACTACTAAAAATGTTAATAAAGCTCCTGGTCGCTTAGAGAAAAAAAACTCCTAAAGATCCTCCCAAAGATAAGTGATGAGACTAGACGAAAGCTTTAAATCCCGTTATAAGCCGAAATTAACATACTTGTATAGCTAAATTAACGAGGGCATGGAATTGCATATGTAGTAGTATTGTATGTTTACAGGCATTCTATATTTGAATTTTCTATTTTCTCGTACAAATGCAATTCCATGTTGTCGATAATTGATCTATAACTGCGACTAACACCATCGGCGGGACAAAATTTTAAAAGACCTGACTGAATTTCTTTACAAATATTATGTCTTTTCATAACTACGAGAAATCTATTTAATATCCATCAAGCCGTTTGTGATGCAGAGCATGCCAAGTAAATAGACATACATATATGTTTTAACTCGAACAACCAGACCAGCCTGTAGCCTACGTCGATTGTAATAACTACCCCATACTTCTAATGAATTTGTAGATTACTATTGCATATACAAATATAAATAATTTATTGTTCGAAAGTGAGTGATTATAATAGATCACAATATGGTTTTCAGTTATTGTTCGTCACAATCAGCCAGAGTATGGCACACAATATGTATTATATATGTATTATACAACGTGTTGCAAAAATAACGCAAAACCGTTTAAGGGCATAACAGGTATCGTGTTCTTTTTACATTTCTATGGACCAGGTCGCAGTCAAAAGGTCGCAGAAAAAAAACGCGGCAAAAAAAAATCTCATAGTTTTTTCTTAACGATACCTGTTATGCCCTTAAACGGTTTTGCGTTATTTTTGTAACACGCTGTATACCTATGTGACACTTTTAAGTAAGCTAGTACAGTCGGCATCATTTATTTTATTTTATTTATTTATTTATTTTATTAAATACAGCCACTATCCTTAATACAATAGTGCCTTAACCTTAAACTAAACTTAATCCTTATTACTACTTAACTAAATAAATTAAATTAAAAATTCAATCGATTACATAGCATAATATATATAAACACGTTTTTGATAATTTTTGATAAGGGCACTAAAAAAGATCTGTCTTGTCATATACACTCGCGGGCAAAGAATACGGGTCGGTAAAATATCGTCATATTTCCTAAAATAGTGCGTAAGAGGTTGTACAGTTAATCCTGTCATGATCTTTATTTAATTTTACATATAAACTGCTAATAACAGTAAAAAATATAACGTTACCAGGTTTAAATCGGACTTGTAAAAACCCATGAAAAAAAACAACGTTAACGAAACGAGATATCGCAAAAATCGTGATTTTTGGATATCGATATTTTTATGATAGGATCCAGGAAATTGTTAATACAGTTGGGTATTGTAAAGAATAGCATATTATGTAAATAAAACAAGTATTACATATTTTACAAAACCTATTGCAGTTATTTAGTTATTTCTTTGCCCGCGAGTGTAGTAAGTAGCAGCCAAAGTAGCCAAATTATATCGTAACAGATCCTTACTCCCATAGTAATATAGACGTGTTGCGACATATTTGGCTACTGTGGCTGTTACGAACTATATGATGCTGACTGTACCACTAAAAGAACTAGCTATACACTTCACTGTTTCCTTTTTTTACTTTCCCTACACCAGTAATTCTCTCTAATGAGTTATAATATTTGATTATCGAGCTCTAAATCTTTTTCTACACTGGTCGGGCAGAAAAAGATTAAGGGAAACTGAGGAAACACGAGAACTTCAGTGATTTTGGACTGTTTTAGGGTTCCGTACCCAAAGGGTAAAAACGGGACCCTATTACTAAGACTTCGCTGTCTGTCCGTCTGTCTGTCACTAGGCTGTATCTCAAGAACCGCGATAACTAGACAGTTGAAATTTTCACAGGTGATGTATTTCTGTTGCCGCTATAACAACAAATACTAAAAACAAAATAAAATAAATATTAAAAAAAAAACGTGTGTTGTATGGGAGCCATACAACAAACGTTTTTTTTTGCTGATTTTATAGATAATGGTACGGAACTCTCCGTGCGCGAGTCCGACTCGCACTTGGCCGGTTTTTCTTACCCCACATCACCTTATACACAATTAAATAGCCTACAAAAAGTCCCTCGTTTAATTCTCTCATTTTATGTAAATTATAGCATGTATTCATTAACTACAACTTTGTACCCTGTTTGGAATTACCTGAACGTGTCGGCAACTTCTTAATGCGTCTCACTCTAAGCCATAGGAACGAGCGGGATACAAATATTTAATTCAAAACAGCTCGCGGCGCTCATTAAAGAAGCCGAAACAAAGGAAAAACTGTCAACTTGCGCCAAGTTTAATTGGCTTAATAAATCTGACAGGAGAATTAGGGCGTGGACTTAAAGTACGCGGGGTTGTTACAGCAATATTACGATTAGGTAGGAAATACCCCAGGGCTCTTTAAGGGTGCAATCGTTACATTATCCATGGACGACCGACGACGAGGGCGGATCGACACAAAATTGTCCCTTTAAGTCCCGGTACCGCCGCATACCGGGTAGAATCAGTTCGACCCTAGATGAGGACCTAGCAAAATTTCTCAGTGAAATCTTCATAGCTAGACTGGGTTCAGTGAACCAGCGATAAAAGACCCAGATTCGGCTGAAAAAGGGTCAGTCAATTTCTGAGCGCAAACTCATAGGATGTTTCTCGTTGAGCCCAGCCTTATAAGGTTCCAATTAGATTAATTAACAAAAAAAGGACGTACACTCGTGGCAACGCTAAGAAGCTTCACGTTTCAAACAGAATTCACTGGCTTTCGTGTTATGGCCGCTCCACACCAATGGGCCATCCTGACCCATCATACAGGACGCGGCTATGCGGTAGAACGAGAGATAAATATGTCTTACTCCCTTTAACGCATAGTCAGGGTGGCCCATTGTGTGGAGCGGCTATTAACGGCAAAACTAAGCTACTCATACTGTCGTGAGCAAAATAGTAGTCCAGCACGTCTAGCACACGACGACCGCGACATACTCTCGATTTTTATCGCACTATAACTCTTCTTCTAAGTGTTCTAATAAGAGAGAGACGGATAGTGCGAGAAAAATCGAGAGAGCTCGCGAGCCGTCGCGTGCTAGCCGTGCAGTAATAATCAGCCACTAGTGCGAATGAAACAAAGCGCAGCAGAGCTATAACCTCGAAAATTGACTCTCGAAGTTCGCATATCTCCGTTTCTATCGCACACGAGCGACAGAGACAGAGATGTACGAACTTCGAGATTCGATTTTAAAGAAAGAAAGAAGACATTTATTCATTACACAAAAGACACACAGGGATAAAGGGAGTAGAAATACAGTACAATTGACACGTAATGTGTGTGTCTTCGCGGCAGTGAATCGGTTGCTGTCTCAGGGTTTTCGTGGTAGCGCCGCTGATGCTAAATCTCACAATTACGCCCACGGCTCAAGAGTGCAAAATTAAATAAGGGACCTACTGATACCTAGATCGAAGCTCAAAGATAAATTGAAACGCGCACACTAGCTGAGGCACTAGATTCCTCCCCTCCAGGGTAAAAATGTGGGATTGGTACTTTATGATTGTTTTGAATGATGGTGGTGGTTACATGATGAATAAGGAACGATCGAATGCAGTTTGAATAGGGTATATGCATCTTTTTTTTCTTAATACGGAACTGAAAAGTATAATGCAGAGGAATATCAACTATAGCATTAGAAAGTTTTATAGACATTTGAAATTTGCATGCGGCCGGCATCGGCACCCACAGAAATATAACATGCATACCAATATTGCATGAAACTTTTATGTATATACTTTGACGTCACAATCCAAACTCGGCGCGTTTACTTTGATTTGCAATTAGGTATCTCCTTAAAAATTGCGTTTACACTTGTCAAACAAAATATGTTTTCTAAATTTTTATCAAAAAATTTTTTTTATAAAATGTACTTTTCTTGTGTAAACGTACTTATATAAAAAAATTAACGTGAGATAAAAGTTACACGTTATATATTTCTGTTGATTGATATTCTATGTATTATTTATTCAAAATGTAAGTCCCATATATTGTTTCGGAATGGCGAACGTGCTGATGGGTGACGAAGTCTGAAAGTAGAGCAGCGGGCCTAAGATGGTTGCCATTTTATCACTTATCACGGCGTGACAAATGACAAGTCACGTGATTTGTCTACTTAATCACTCAAATTACCGATTCAAAACATGGTTGCACGTGTCAAAATGGAGTTATCCAACTATGACATATGACAGCGATATAATGACAAATGAGAGCATGGTACGTGGTTAATGTTGTAATTTGACGTCTCAACTTAGTTTATTTTATCTAAATGCGTCCGAGGTATTAACGATAACCTATTTTAAACTTGGTTTTCACCAAAACTACCAGTGAATGTTCGATTTTCTAGTGACTGATCAATCACAAAATTGTCTGTTGAACACATCTATTATTGAAAAACTAGTGAAATTTCATCAGGGAGCTTTCAACAAAGCTCTTGGCCCTTGTACTTGGGAGTTCCTAAATCAGAAATTTCGCTGCATATCAGGAGTAAGGTAAGTAATGCTATTTGAGTAATTGATAAATTGTATGGACCCCGAGGCTCGTTTGGGTACAACGGGGAAAACGCTAGCGGAGGATGGCGTTTAGAGTAGGGAACAACGTTAGCGTATAAGTAATACAAATGTAGCCAGTGATTATTTTATTAAACCTAGGTACTTAGGTACTGCAATCAACATGTACTTGGGAATCAGAGAGTCATTCCTTAAAACATATTTGTCATTCTTGTTTATATCTTAAACTAGCTTCTGCCCGTGACTCCGTCCGCGTAGAACTCATTTATAACGCATCTCCATACAAACTTTCATCCCCGTATGGACTGATTTCCGGGATAAAAACTATGTTTTTTCCTTTCCCGGGACTCAAACAATCTCAATACCAAATTTCATCTAAATCGATTCAGCGGTTTAAGCGTAAAGAGGTAACAGACATTATCTGTTACACCTTGTACCTACTCGAATTCCTACTTTGGTAAATAAGATAATTATCATTTCATAAATGACAAAAGATGTGCGCGCGGCTCCACCCGAATTAACATGCGTAATTGTGTTTCAGGTTAAGTACTCATTGACCTGTATTTTATTTTCTTTTCAGATCTATTAGTGAAGAAAGAAAAGAAGATTATAACCGATGGTACTCAAAACATCACACGTGTTCAAAAATCTAATTACATAAATACATGAATAAGCCATACCGTTTCATTTGAATTGATTGATTCCTTTACTTATTATGCCACCTATATGCAGGGAGTGTTTGAAAGGTGAGGTTCAAGATGGAGGACAAAACGAGTCAATACTAACGCGCTCTACCATCTCAACCTTCAAACACTTTGGGCATGACAACCATTTTTTAAAGATATTCTCAAGAATTTTAAGAATCTAACATTCGTGACACAACACAACACAGTATTACAAAACAAACACAAAATAAATTTATTGATGTCCTTTCTTGAACAACTACATACGAGTACATAGAAGGAGAATCGGCAACGCAATTTTCAAGCTTCAACAGGCTACAATGCCCGTTTACCACCAAGCGGGCCGTATGCTTGTTTGCCTACGATATGATATTAAAAAATACACAATATAATGATCACATTGGATTTATTACTTTTATTTCAATTTGACTATTGTACAAAATAAACTCAATAGGTATACAATTTACAAAATGAGAAAGAGAATGTAAGAGTAGGTACAAACGCAGATTTATCCATTTCAAGTCACAGTCCAGGCACACTTGAGTAGATTTGAGTTAATTTTAATGCTTAGGTGTCTTAAAATTTAGGTTTCATTTCCACCATTCTGAAACATAAAAGTATTGTTAAGTACATTTTTAATAATATTAATAGACTGACTTTTACAAATACTCTTAACACAGAATCCTCAATTCAATCTTTACCGATCAAGGATTCAATCTTGGATTCCTTTGAAGTTGCAACCAACCATAAAAGTGTCTGCTTATCACCAGACCAGCCATATGCTTATTTGCCACTCTTTGTCCAATAAAACTGCATGGTATGGGAGTCAAATTGATTAATATTACAGTAGTCTAGAAACAGACGAAATAAACTACAGAGTAGCGGCTACATTATATTTATAATGACAAAATAAATTTTAGTTTTATTTCACTAATCCACAGTTGACTGGATATTTATATCTTACCTAATCCAATATAATTTAAATCACAAAGTTTTTAATGATACGTATTTTTTTACAAGTAATACCGGTGAAATATGACTACATGGATACATATTTCACAAGTAGACAAATATTTCTAATATTAAATTAACTTACATAGATAATAACCAAAAAGAGTTTATTTATATTTGATGCAAAGGATTGTTATTAATTTAATTTTAAATTAAAAATATAATAATTTATAATATTAAATAAAATGAAAATACAAATAAAAAAATAAAGAAATTATTCGGTTAATTGGTAGGTACTTATTATGTGTCACATTGTATGATGATATTATTATGGATCATTAGGTGACATCTAAATGTAAATAGTCATCTTGAATATATTTAGAAAATAAAGTAAATATTAAGTAAAAATAAGATTGTGAAAAGTTTCTGTCGCTGTAAATCTTTCAAAGAAATCATGTATGACAGCCAGAAACACAAAGATAGTGTAACAATATAGCTTTCTTTTACCACCAACTTCTACAGTTTAATCAAAATTAGTATTGAAACTGTGTAACACAATTTGGTACACAAAAATTGTATTTAGCCAAAATCTTAGAACTTAGTCTAGTACATTTACCTACTTTATATGCTATCTAAAGAATGTAAGTATGTTCAACTTGCCTGGTTTTTTTACAAGGAATGTCAGGTTAACCATTTGGGACTGAAAAAAGTATTACACAGCAATTCTATTTTTTGGTAGTAGAATCACTGTAAATATCAACTTACCAATTCATTCTTGATTAAAACACGTGAACTGCCTTTATCGAACTCAAAGGCAATGCAACATGTTAATGTTTTCGTGTTTTCAGACTGGATTTCATTTCATTTATCCATCATATTATAGGCCTTTCTTTGAACTGCAGCACACTTAGCCTCAATAAAATTGTTATTTCTATCATAGTCTTGAAGTCTGTAAAAAGAGGAAACATAGCTGTGAACTCGGTAAATAAGCATACTTTTGATTAAATGTGTTGGTAATAGTAAACTAACCTCTGAATTAGCTGTATTTCGGCTCGCTTAATTCGGCCTCGCTTTTAAAGCACTGCCTTTCATTGATCCGTAACTCATATTTGCCATAATTATGTGCAGGTATAGCAAAATATTATTCTAAATTAATAAATAATCCAGCGTAACAGAAGCATATTCAACATTTGACATTTTCCAATTTTGGCGACATCACGCGTCACTAGCGCCTCTAGCGGTGCTTCACTCGTAATTCCTTATCGTATCGTATCGATTTGTTTATTTTATCCATCATCCGAACATGGTTTTCATGTATGATAAATTTAAACAGTCGACGATGTGACATATTGTCACGAAATGTGACAGTTGGCCGTGCTTCAAAAATTCTAGCCATAAAGCCTTTTTTATACATTTGTTGGTAATATTGGATGACTGCTTGCTCATAAATAGGACGTTTTACTATAATGCCATCGAACTGAGAGATAATAGAAATGCCTACCTTCACTCATACTCAACTAACTTTCAAAATATTTGGGTTTTTATTGTATTTTGCATCTGTGTGATGAGACCCTTTCTTTTTCTAAGGCTTGACATTGACAGCAAAATAAACCGTCGTCGTGAACTCCGTCGCTATCACATCAACATAAATAAGAGTAATTCTTCATCCTCCTAGCGTTATTCCCGGTTATCTCAGTTTAATACAGTATATAAGTTAAATTCAGTTTACATGACGACGAAATTTTGCGAAAAATGCAACCAAAAGTGTAAGTAACAACAAAATAAGTTAGTTTATTATTTCAACGTTGGTCGTCTTACTTATTTGTGTGATTAATACGTTTTCAGCCGTTGCACTCCGGCTCCAAAGAGGAAGCTTTGCGAGTACATGGCGACGCACGCGCTTTTTGCCAACGGCGAGTACGGTGGCACGAGGTTTCAGTGGCAGGAATTGGCGGATTCGCTGAGGGAGTTCGGCCCTGAAAACTCGGTGGCAGCGTTGAAATTGTAAGTAATCAACAATTATCTATATGATTCATGAATATATCATGAAATCGTAATGAGATTGACTTACTACCGAGTATGATATATTAAATTTATACGTATATTTAATCAAGGCACTATACTTAATCTGTTTAAGAGAGTAAAAGTGTGTTTTGCTTGTATTTCAGTGAGCATACAGTGCAGTGAGAAAGGATTCAGTTCAATTATGAGTATTTGCATTCCTATTTGAGTTATGACAGAGCTGTCTATCCCAGTACAAATTATGTCATCATTGACGTTTATTGTACTGAGATGACGGCTCTGTCATAATGCAAATAGGTTTCGTGGAGGGCCGTGACAAATTTTGAATGAAAACAAAAGTAAATGCCACCATGAGGTTTTATTCGGCAATACATTGTTACATAAAAGTGTGGCGGTTAAAACGCTCCGCGGCCTTACCCAGCTAGACACCCTTGTTATATAAAGGTATAATGTCCAAATATCATACATTTTCATTATGTTTACAGTCCAAGTCACCAAAACCATGCATGCTCAAAGATGCATTCAAAAAGAGCTCAGAGGCCACAGATCTAAATGAAGAGCTCCTGCAGGAGAGGGATAAGAGTGAAGAGGAGGTCATGTGTGTTGTTAGGACGAACAAGACCCTCAAAGCTCAGCGCACTGAACAGGATGTTGGTTCAAAGAGTTGTTGAGCCAGCGGATCGAACTTCAACTATCCGTGGATCGGTTCCAGCAGTGCCAGGAGATACATGAGCAGGCGTATTTGGGATCAGGAGCTGGAACCGGAAGAGCTGCAGGCAAAGGAGATCACTACCTGCCGTGCAAGCAGGCTCCGCCCGAGCCGCCGTAGAACGCCGTCGAGCCGACACGAGCCGGTAACCCCGCGCTGACCGCCGTGTACATGGACTGTAGTATAAGAAAACTACATAAAAATGTATGGCGCAGACGCCGACGTAGGCAGCGGGGTTACCGGCTCGTGTCGGCTCGACGGCGAACTTAATGGAGAACTTTTATCAGGATATGTAGGTTATAGAGCAAAGTTTAATTTTATCTACTCTCCCCCCTCCTCCGGGGTGAACTTCACCCCCCTCCCCCGCGCCCATGAAATTGTCCCGGAGCGCGGTATTTTCTATTTTAAAAGACAACCGTACAAGATACATAAAAAGTATGTAGGAACAAAATAATCCTTGATAAATTTACTATAAACCATTTATACATACAAAAGCGATATCACTTATAGTTTTATCTTAATCAGCCACCAAATACAAACGTTTTTGATAATTTTGCTATTTTTTTTACTGTACTTTTAGTATTCTTAAAAACTTTACACTTTATCGCCAAGATATGTATGACTGAAGTAAAGAATAGAATATGGTCTTTATATAAAGGTATGATTTATTTCTAAACTCTTTCATTTACCGTTGCTGTGCTACTTTTTAATTTCATTCAGTGAAATATAAATATTCGTACTGTTATATTTATATATTTATTTATATTTATTTATTCACAATAATACATTGAAAGCTTACAGTGTAAGTTAGTTGGTTATACTGGGCGTTTTCCGCAAGTCCACATCCAGTGTGCCTATTTTGCGTGAATCGGTGAGGTAGCGCTACTCTAACCGCCCCGGCTCCTCCAGAAAGTTTGTGAGTGCCTTGGTGTTGCTGACTGTGTCTCGTAGTGTGTCCGGAGACCCTAGGTGCTTTTTTCTGTATACTTGAATTAAATTTAAAAAATAGGACCCGGTAGGTGGCACTGCAGTCGGTATGTCACTGATCTCCTCCAAAAGCTGCATACGAATTTGAGCGGCTCAGCCTGAGGCATGCTCGCCCCGCGTGGCGAGGTACTCACGAGCCAATTTGGTGCACATAAACATGCGCGTGCGAGCCAGGCGTGCTCGCGGCGAGCCGACATTGTGCGTCGATCAAAATGGCGTCGGACACGATGACAGCCGCGGCTGCGTTTATGCACGAGTTACCTCACCGAATTATTACCAAAAAGAAGAGAAAATCGCCTCGGTGGTGGATGACTCAGATGTACTAAAATCGTAATACATGTGGTGCACATTTACTTCACTAAATTACATCGTTCTGCCCGCGGCACGCTCGGATACACGTCCAAGTTACGCGAGGCACGCACACTGATATTTAAAGCAATGACGCGTTGAGTGTCCAAGAGGCTCCGTCCGCGTGGAATTCGTTTATATCGTAGCTCCATACAAACTTTCACCCCCCATTTTAGGGAAGTGGGGGTTAGAAAGAGACAAAAGTAGCCTATGTATAGTACTCTCCATCCCTTCAACTATCTCCACAAAAAAAAATCACGTCAATTCGTCGCTCCGTTTTGCCGTGAAAGACGGACAAACAAACACACATACACTTTCCCATCCATACTAATATTATAAATGCGAAAGTGTGTCTCTGTCTGGCTGTTACCTCTTCACGCTTAAACCGCTGAACCGATTTAGGTGAAATTTGGTGCAAAGATAGTTTGAATCCTGTGAAAGGACATAGGATAGTTCTTTTCCCGAAATTCATCCCCTAAGGAGGGGAAATGGGAGGTTAAAATTTGTATGGAGATTCTTAAACCGCTAAACCGATTGAGATAAAATTTGGTGCAGAGGTAGTTTGAATTCTGGGAAAGAACATAGGATAGTTTTTTTTCCGAATTTCATCCCTTAAGGGAGTGAAATGGGGGGTTAAAATTTGTATGGAGATACTTGAACCGCTGAACCGATTGAGATGAAATTTGGTTCAGAGATAGTTTGAATTCTGGGAAAGGACATAGTATAGTTTTTTTCTCGAAATTCATCCCCTGAAGCTGAAGGGTGAAATGGGGGGTTGAAATTTGTATGGAGCTACTTAAACCGCTGAACCGATTTAGATGAAATTTGGTGCAAAGACAGTTTGAATTCCAGAAAAGGATAAAGGATAGTTTTTTTCCGATATTAATCCCCTAAGGGGTTGAAATGGAGGTTTAAAATTTGCATGTAGCTATTAAAACCGCTGAGCCGATTTAAATGAAATTGGATATGGGGATATTTATATGTAGTTCCGAGGAAGGGCATACGATAATTTTTATCCCGAATATTGGTGAGTGATGGGTGGAAGAGGAGGGTGTCACCAGGCTGTATCTCAAGAACCGTGATAGCTAGACAGTTGAAATTTTCACAGATGATATATTTCTGTTGTTGCTATAACGCCAAATACTAAAAATAAAATAATTCATACTATACTAATATACTTAAATACTAATCCATATCCATACTAATATTATAACTGTGAAAGTGTGTCTGTCTGTCTGTCTGTCTGTCTGTTACCTCTTCACGCTTAAACTGCTGAACCGATTGAAATTAAATTTGGTATGAAGATAGTTTAGATCCCGGGGAAGGACATAGGATAGTTTTTATCACGGAAACCATCCCCGGAGGGAGGGAGAAATTGCGGATGAAAATTTGTATGGTGCTACAATATAAACGAGTTCCACGCGGACGGAGTCGCGGGCAGAAGCTAGTTTATAATATTAGTATGGATGCTGGTCTAAATTGAATACCGGTAACATTTTATTTTCACCCCCCATCCTCCAATTTCCGCTCCAGTCCAAGTTGGCTCATTTTGGGTTGCACAGGGCAGTTCCACAACGCATCGGGAGCTCAAATACCGCGAGCCATCCGTTTGCCTCTCGGACATCGAAATTACGCGTCATTGCTTTAACTATGAGGCGCCTTTGAGCACGATGAAAAGACCGCCTCCAGGCGGCTCGCGTCGCGGCGCGCCGCTCGCGCACGGCGCATGAGCGCGTACGAATTTGAGCAAAAGGGCTTGTGTACAAATCACGCGAGGTTTTTTCGGCTACTTTTTGACCTCAAAGACCTGACCTGAAAGATCAAAACTGTTATCCTCAGATTCAGATAGCGATAACGAGATTTTGCTCTTACTTGCCCTATGGCGAAACAAAAAGAAGAAATCTAAACGGTCATCGGGGCGTGAAGTTGTAAAAATATACAACTTGCTGCACCGCTCTCAGCACGCCTCCGCGCCGCGCCGCGCCGCCACCGCCGGTGCGCGCCGGTGCATTGGCAATACTACTTCCCGCCGCAAAACCGCCCCGCGCCGCGCTCGCCTATCTGTGCACGCGTATCACCGCCTCCGCGCCGCCGCCGCCACGCTTTTTTCCCGGCCGGTCTTCTATGCGGACCCTTTCATTTAGCTCATACATTACAACCGGTACCGCCTCCGCGCCGCACCACGCCGCTCCGCCACCGCTGTCAGTGCGTTTCGGCCTTTTCGTTCACTGTAGAAAAATACACGTGACGTGAGGTCTCCTTAACGTGATCTGTCGTCATTTTTTCCTGCTGGCTGTTTAATTATTCGGCATTTGACGTACGGTTACATGCGGAAGTCACTTGCCTCATTAACATTTTTTAGAATAAATTGTGTAGGTAAAGTCGGTATAGTACCTAGTATATATATGTATATAGATATATTAAGTAAAGTAGGTATTATAATGAAATGCAGCGGTACACAGGATAAGTATTATTAAATTTGACCGCTTCTCCTAGTTAACCACAACAGTAGCCGCCCGTTGTGCTGGTGGCGCACGTGTGCTGGAGAGCCCTCCTCTCTCTCTCTCCGCGCCCTCTGCTTCCAGCGTATCGAAAGGTCCACCTTCCACCAGCGACCTACAAAAGAAAAGTGTGTCTCAATTAGATCCCTCAAATCCGTAATGTGTGACTTATTAAACTATTTTTTGTAATATTCATCCCATAAAAACATTCCATGTAAAAAAGAGGCCAAGTCTCGAAACTTTTCCACCGCAAAAAGTTGTGAGATACTTATTTGGTAGTACCAAGTCTCAGGCATTCTTATTATTATTTATTTGCTAGCTAAATAAAATTCTGCAACTTGGCAATCACACAACTTTACTGCATTTATGGATTTTTGCATACCTAAGACTATGTAAAACAATGCGTGCTTGGTTAATGAAAATGCAGGATTCTAGTTTTATCCACAACGAATTTATAGGGGGGCCGAAAATGGCCTGAACTGCTTCGAGAAAAGGATGGTATGGCCGTGCCGCTGTTTTGCTCGACTTGGCGGGGGCACTGCCGTGCCCCCAGATTTATTGTTTATGTTATTGACCCATGGATTATTGCTAATAAGGCTGAATTAGATAGAACAAATTCACATTTGCAAATTTATTTTGCAACCAATTATGCATTAAAATGCAATCGGTGCAATCTAAGATTGGGAAATGTTTGAATCACTTACCGATAGTGCTGCATTATATATTGTACAGCACACAACAGGTAGTCTATCTATGTGCAGCAATTTCTACTTAGAAGTAGGTTGTGCTCCCCTATGTGACTGTCGTGTAGCCTCTTTAATTCTGCTTTAACGGCACAATTGTTTAAAAATGAAGGAGTCCTGCACTTGCCCAGGAAATCTCGCGTTGACTGAGATTATTTTACAGTTAACATCCGCAATCTGAAACGTAATGGTACCTTCAATCAATGTGTATCGAAATCATTTATTTTAAAATCAATCTCGTGTCAACATTGTTTGTGATATTTGGTATTTAAAGTGGTTATTAGGTAATGATCTTTCTAAAATACTGCTGCCAATTCCAAATGCCTCTCATGTACTAGAAAGAAAGGGGTTATAGCTAGTAGTTATAATCTACTACTATGTAGTGATACTAATATTATAAAGAGGTCTGTGAGATTGTAAGTTTGTATATTTTGTATGTAAGTGCCCCTCCGGAACTACTGAAGCGTTTTCAATAGTTATTTGTGTCACAAGGGAGAAAAATAGTATATTTACGGCGAGGGCGGTGTATTGAATCCTGAACGTAGCGAGGGATCCTAAAATAGAATCCTGAGCGTAGCGAGGGATTCTAACGTAGGATCCTGAGCGTAGTGAGGGATACAAGTGTTTAGAAGAGGGTTAAGATAATTTTGCTACCGAGTGACACATACTATTTTTCACACCGACTATGAAGAAATATAAAAAAGATTCTGTTAAAATTACTTAACAAGTTTTAACAAAATTTCTTAATTTTTGTTACTTACGCATTTTTAAATATTACGAAAATCATACATTTTGATATAACGTTAAAGTTAAAACTTTAAATATGTTCGTTTTTAATCGATTACGATGAAATTACAATCGATTATTGTATTTAATGTGTTCTATTGGCACATTGCGTAAATGCTACATGCCAATGAATAAATTAAAAAAGTAGCTTGAACAGAAAAGTAGCATTTTGATCCCTCTCGTCGTGGAGCAAAACTTACTTTTCCGAATGAAAGGTGTGAAAAAATATTTTCCTCCCTTCTTTTCTTTTGAAGTCTACCTCTTCTCGTTTCTACTGAAAGGGTTACTGGAAGAGATCCCTCAAAGGGATAAGTTCGCCTTTGTACATCACTTCATCATCTTTTTGTTAATTGTTTACTGTGTTTATTTTGTACAATAAAGTTGTACTACTACTACCTTCTGGATGGACAGTTTAGCCCGCGGGTTTATTCCTTTGCAATACGCGGACGAAACCGTGCGGGCAGCTACTGTATGTTTGTATATTTAACAATTCATTTATCACCCAAGATGTGCAGCAACCCCCTTGAGCCTCTAAAAAGGCAAGTCCTGTGGATCGCCGGGACCAGTCATTGCCGGGAACGCTATCCACTTTCTCATGACCCTATAAACAAAATAATAATATTAGGTATAAATGATATTGTGACATCCCTTTGTAACTACTGTATGCTATGCTAATAAATACATAAAAAAATAGTTTTGAGCGTTATTTTTATGTAGAATTCAGTAACATGGTGGGTTACGTTTTGTACAATCTGTATTATTTAAGATTATTTACTAAACTTTTATTCTTAATAAATAATTATAAATATCTAGCTATATACTGGGCGCCTCAATGAAAATTTACTTAATAATATTTTTAGTTTCTGTAGGTTTACTCTCTATGTTATTTAAACAAATTCGATTTGATTTGATTTAGTCCGAGTGACCATTCTATTCGAGAAACAATATACCTAAGTTACCTTTATATGGAGCGGCAACCCGTCGGCGTAATGAGAGCGGTGTGAAATAGTGCCATCTCCTTGCGCACTCTATATATATATATGTGACAGAATTCAGCTCGGTTCAATTCGATAGATCAAAAAAATAAAATCTTGACATATATCAATAAATAAAATGCAATAATTACATATGACGTATATATGCATGTTTTTTCAAGTGTTTTTATGTTATTCTCGTATAAAAAAATATACTTAGTTACTTGAAAAAGTGCGGAAGTTCAGGTTTTCTTGATCCACAGTATAGGTTATCGTTACTATAATCCAAAAAGCATTACTTACCTTAAGTACCGCTTCGATAAGCGTGTCGCCCCCTTGCGCACTAATGATATGCAGCGAAATGTCTGCTTTAGGAACTCCTAAGTCCAAGGTCCAACAGCATGTTCAAGACTCCCTGATGAAATTTCACGTCTTCTTTTTCAATAATAGGTGTGACTTCAACCAACAAACAAATCTGTTTTATTATAGGGAAAAAATACCATAGCGCACTTATCACAGTAACTATCATTATTATATCACTAAAAAATAGAGTATAAATTCACTCGTAGTTTTGGTGAAAACCAAGTTTTATTACATTCGATATAGCTTATCGTTACCTCGGACGCACTTAGATAAAATAAACTAAGTTGAGACGTCAAATTACGATAATTTATCACATTAACAACGTACTATGTTATGCAAAACGGTAACGGCTGTCACTTGTCATGTATACCTGTCAAAGTTGGATAACTCTATTTTGACCATTGTGAATCGGTAATTTGAGTGAATAAGTAGACAAATCACGTGACTTATTATTTATCGTACCCTTATTGCTTGCGTGCCTGTATTTAAGTTCCCTTATATTTATTTATCTATTTACTAGCTCCTGCCCGTGGCTCCGTTCGCGTGGAACTCGTTTATATCGTAACTCCATACAATTTTTCACCCCACATTTCACACCCTTAGGGAATGATTTCCGGGATAAAAACTATTCTATGTTCTTTGCCCGGATTGGAACTATCTCTATACATGTATCTCGAACCGTACATTTTAAAAAGTAACTTAAGAGTATTAAACTCAAGTCATTTCTAAATCGTCTTAATTTGGTGGTATAATAAATAAAGCATCCTATTTTTGTGCAAGCATTCATCCAATATCACCGAAATAGGCTCTATGGCTAGAGTTATCACTTATAGTGCTATAAGCCACAAGCTTTAACACATATCGTGGGATAAACGACAAGGTTTGGTTAACGTACAGAGGGGGATCACGTAACGTTCGAACGTACGTTAGGACAACAAGTGTCATTTTAACATACTAAATGGGACATTTAGAACTTCCTGACGCGCTTACAATGCATGGTGCGACCACAACGCTGCTCAAAATACGCTAACGCACCATAAAACGCAGCAAAATGTATGAAAAATACGTGACGCATACGACACGTCAACGCGTATACGCAGCGTTAAGCACCGGTGTGGTCGCTCCCTTAACGTGATCGATCTGCCGAACGAACATCGATGTCAATGTAAATCACGTGGCTCGGGACCCAGTACCTATAGTGTCTTATAATTTTATTGCATGAAACTTTTATGTATACACACCATAAGAATAAATAAATAATGTTAATAAATTATATTTTACAAGAAGAGTGAATTATTTCTACCTCTGGACCCTCCGGGATCTACAAAAACGTAGCTACACACTAGCTTCGACTCCTAGTCTAATTCGCTAGTTTGCCCGTGTCTATGTTTCTTTGTGTTTCGATCTTTATTTTATATCAATTGATAGATACTTACATTGTAGAAGTTGTGTGTTATTTTCACATGAAATTACCGAACATTAGAACGTTTCTAAAAATAATGTTATTCGGAATCCAAATAATTTTAAAACCGGGACAAGTGCGAGTCGGACTCGCCCACCGAGGATTCCGTACTTTGTAGGTACAAATTATAACTGTATAGTTCTCAGATTTTCCCCTGTACTTGTAGTATAAGACGATGTTACTTGCCAAATGTCATAGTTCTAGGTCAACGGAAAGCACCCTATCAGTTTTGATTCCCTTGAGAGTGTCGAAATATAATTTTTTTGCGGCATGAACGGCTCATCATTTTTGACGTTAACTTAGAAGTTTGACTTTTTCAAAGCTTCAAGGGACTGTAGAACTGAGCATAAGGTTTTAATGTCAACTCGATACCTCCACGCGTTCCCGAGATGAAGGGTCTTAACAGTCAGACAGACGGACAACAAAGTGATCCTACAAAGGGTTCCGTTTTTTTTCCTTTTGGGATTGGGAACCCTAAAAATATCAAGCTGTTTAAATTATTTGGACCGTGCACCGTGTACAGATACCCAACTACCCGCTAGTTTCGCAGCCCCGCGTGGTACTACCGCGGAGGTCCTGCCCAGGCGGACTGCAAATGAAACTCTTTGTAGCGAATCTTAAGGGATTTATTCATAAAATACCCCGGAAAGGCTGTACCTGACAAAAGAATATAAATTGTGCGAACTTTCGTGTAAATAAAAAAACCCCGAGTTTAAACTTTTACGCTTAAATAACGGTAGGTGAGTTAGAAAAATCATGACGCAAATAAGGAAAAAAATACCGCCGTTTCTTGATAACAGAGACTTAAATAGCTACCTTTTTTTAATAAAGTGTTGTTAAGACTTCGTTTACTAATAAGAAGCTCACGAATTAGACGACTAATACAGTATTAAATAACCGAAAATGCTAAAGTAAACAACATTTATCAACCATGAAGTACCCTTAATTAAAAAAGCTGATTACGGAGCTAGGGTCTATTCATGGCGGGGCCTTATCCAAAACAAGTCGCCTCGTTATTTTCCCACTTAGCCCTGATTAAATTTAACTCTGGACATGGTATTGGGATTCATTACGAGTTTGTGAATCAAAGGTCCGCGAAATTAAGGCCTGGTTGAAGAAACTGGTTAATTAGATAGATAGATAAAAACTTTATTCATACCCACAATATACATGGCATAAAAAGAACTGGAAAACATGCAAATTAAGAACTAACATACTAGAAACAGCAAATAAAAACTACAAATACAATAAGTGAGCCATGGGTCGTGGCAAAGAATGGGCGCTGACTCAGCATAATGATGCGGCAGGAGTAGAGATGTGTCAACTCGGTTTGCCAACCCGGTCCAAACCGAGTCAAGCTAAAGTCGAACCGACCCGGTTTGTTAGTCCACTAACTCGATTCTATAACGAGCAGCGAACCGCAACATTCGAGCCCGCTCGCCGACAGCGGCCCGAGCCAACGAAACCGAACCGACGCGCGCGACTCGCGCGAGCGGGCTGGGCCGGAGCGGGCAAACCGAATGAGTAGCCGAATAAACCCGATTTCTCCCGAACAGGTGGGCGGGTGACGACGACGACCATTAGTAGACCTTTTCTCGTTGCAACAAGGTTTGTAGTTTTGTTTTGCAATTTAATTTTGAATGAAATATAGTGAGCAATTTATAATTACTTATTACTCTATGGCGCTACCGAGGTAACGCTCACAAATGTAACAATATCCTA
Source organism: Epinotia bilunana (assembly GCA_947049275.1). Classification (NCBI taxonomy): domain Eukaryota; kingdom Metazoa; phylum Arthropoda; class Insecta; order Lepidoptera; family Tortricidae; genus Epinotia; species Epinotia bilunana. The sequence continues at coordinate 25,582,833 of OX346257.1, forward strand.
TAAACAGTTTAGTTTAGGTTTAAAACCCGAACAAGTAGGTGTTTAAATTCACGGATCGACTCGGACAGGTCAAACCGAATACCACATTAATATTAATACGTTTAGGACCGTCATAGCAACTCGGTTTGATCAACCCGGGTTGAAACCGGTTTACATAGAAAGTCGAACCGTTCAATTCGGTTTGAGATATTTTCGGGTTGGCACATCTCTAGGCAGGAGCCACATCGCTGATATTCTGCCACGACCCTCCCTAAAATTCACAACCAGGGCAATGCTATGTGCGTGACTGTGTGTGTGACTGTGTGTACTGTGCGCGCGCTTGCGTGTGCGATATATATAATATATGTCATGAGTGTGTGCGTATGGATGATGTAAGTATACGACTTATTAGTGTTAGTTGTAGAAAGGCCTATTTATTTTTCATTACATATATCTTTATTTTTATTTTTACTTTATAATTACGCTAAAACACAATTTAATCTTTCGAGGAGTATTTAAAAAGTCGGCAAATGTCACGAAGATTATCATTAATGTTTCCTTCAAGATGAAATATGTATCCTTTTTTTCACATTATGGAATGTAAGCATTTTTATCCCCCGACGCAAAGAGAGGGGTGTTATAAGTTTAACGTGTCTGTGTATTTGTCTGTGGTATCGTAGATCCAAACGGATAAAGCTGATGTGATCCCGAGTGTTCTTAGCCATGTTTCATGAAAATCTGTTCAGCCGTTATTGAGATATTGGTCTTTGAAATGAAAATGTCGGGGGGTTTTTCAACTTTTCTAAGTTGTATTGTACACAATTACAGGTTTCTTATGAGGCCTGTAGTAAGCAACCACATTTCATTGCGATATGTCATCACTGGCAACACACACTGGTCAAAGACTCTCGTCTTGCGACACTGTGGAACATTGGACGAAAAGCGGCGTAGGTTGGCCCCCCACAAGGTGGACTGATGACCTGGCAAAGGTTGCGGGAGTCCGCTGGATGCGGGTGGCGCAGGACCGGTTACTGGCTCTCTTTGGGAGCCCTCGTCCAGCAGTAGACGTCTTTCGGCTAATATGATGATGATGAATAGAATAGAATATACATGTCACACAATGGATCAGTGCAAAAGCGAACTTATCCCTAAACGCGATCTCTTCCAGCCAACCTTTGTGCAATTATTGATTATTACAGCGCAATGAGATACTCAAAAGTTCAGAAGAATCCGATACAACAAACATGGCTGAAAACCATCACAATATAGACAAGACTTAGTACGATTATTCCGTTATATCGGTTTGTGAAATTGGTTTGCTTTCTACAATGCCACTGACAGACCACACATATCGTCATCATCATACCAGCTGAAAGACGTCCACTGCTGGACATAGGCCTCCCCCAAAGAGTGCCACAATGACCGGTCCTGCGCCGTTACACTACTACACTAGGGTTTGCAAATCGAATATTCGAGAATTCGAATTATTCGCCACAAATATTATTCGAATGCGGCAACATTCATTATTCGAATAAAACGAATATTTCGAATAGTGCATTTTTTTTCTGACATTATTTTCCTTTGCGAAAATCTTAAATAAAATGCTAGAAATATCCTCCAATTCCGTGGAAATAGATATAAATATTTTTTTTTAAGCTTTAATCTAAGACATATAGCATATTGCCTTGTAACTATGACAGCGGCGGTCAAAGATCCCAATTCCCAAAACTTGGAGCATGCATATAGATCATTGTTAACCATACAGCCGGCTACCTAGCGTGGAAGGAAGCAGAAAGAGTGTTCTCTTCACAGCGGGTTACTTGTGCAACCACTTACGAACGAGAATGAACCAAGATTCCTTAGATGCTTCAAGTTTTCTTCGATCGCATTATGGGAACTGATGCTACATAAAATACTTACTCGTTATAAGGAAAGTCGTACACACTAGCTTAAAGAAACAACTAAATAGACATAATTGTGAAAACTGTCTCCAGTCTTAATGTTCCTTTAAAAATAAGTTATTCTTGTTAATTGTTTAAAATAAGTTTAAGACTTAGAGTTTTTTAAGTAGTGATGACAACGACTGACGTATTAATATAAAGTTAGTTTCATTATTAAGTTACTTTGTTGATTGCCAAAAATGCTAACCGTTGTTTTTAACACATGGAAAAAGTTTGTTTATAACTAATTTAATATTACTGTTACTTGTAATACATAAAGTAATATTATATTGTAACTGCGCTGTGATTTATCTCAAAAATTAAATTATTATATTGCAAAGTAATACTCGCAAATTTTAAGAAAATACCACAAATGTTCTATATTTTTAAATTTTACCAGTCAGATATTTTACAATTCCATAACTTTTTTAATTTTGTTGCTCGCGATTCTCGCGATAAAGTTTATAGTCATACTAGCTTCCGCCCGCGACTTTGTCCGCGTGGACCCAGGATAAAAACTATCCTTTATTTTAATCCAGCCTATAAGCTATCTTCGTGCAAAATTCCATTCAAATCGGTTCAGCCGTTTAAGCGTGATTGAGTAACAAACATCCAAACGTCCAAACATCTAAACTTTCGCATTTACAATATTAGTAGGATCATTATACAACCTACACGCTGAAAAAGTGCTCCTTAGTAATAAAAACATTATTGTAACTTATAATACAGAATGTAAAATTGTATTGTAACAGCTGTGATTAATTTAGTAATTATAATTTTAGAAGTTTAATTGCTATCATTGACCATAAATGTAAAAATAAAAAAATTAAAGAAAGAAGAAAGTAAGAAAGAAATGAACATTTATTTACAAATACACAGGACACACGTGTTAAACAATAAAATAATCAAAAAACAGAAAACAGATAAAACATGAAACAAGTGTGTCTCTGCGACAGTGAACCGGACACTGGCCAGCATTATGCTGAGGTGTCAGACACCTGCAGCCCTAATTTTCAGCCAGCACCGTCGGTGACTCACGGAAACGTCATACAAATGTAATAAATAAACTACCTACAGTATTGGGACAGGCGAAAGAGAAATAAACATAAATAAAAAGTGAGATAATACATGTACACACTACCTAGATGCAGCTTCAATAAAATATTTATATTTACAGTACACATTAAAAACAAAAACTAGATAAGAAATGAAATAATGATTTATTTTCAAAAATATTTGTTTTATTCGAAATATTCGAATATTCGAATATTGGAAATCCAAGTTTTCGTATTATTCGAATACTGAAATTGGACGAATATTGCAAACCCTATGCGCCACCCGCATCCAGCGGTCTCCCGGGACCTTTACCAGGTCTTCAGTCCACCTTACACATATACACATTATTTATCGATGACAACTAGGGCTTAGTTTGTGCCGGCGGTTAAAATGTGGATCCAATATTTTGTAGTCGACTAGCACATAATATGTCTTATGAATATTATATAGATAAGAAACGTTACAACATTTATGAGCAAAACTACCGAGGAGAGCAAATGCTTTAAAATTCATCATGCATCGCTCGCTTTGCTGCTTTGGAATTCATCGCTCGGTTACTATACAACTCAATAAAACGTGTTTACGACCCAGCAGCGTTGTAAAGCGTGCATAAATTACTAACAGTTCTGGCGCAATCTGAGCTATCGACGTAAAACCAAGTGCCAGTTATCGGGTATTGTAGTCAGTGTAAATATTTTTTGTTGGAATAACATTTACAGAATATTGATGAAAATAACTCCCAACGGCTCTAGAAATGACTGGATAAGAACCCGGCCCCGCCCCATCTCAACGTCAGAGCCTGTCATGATTATTTTTGAGCGCGGTATTAAGAGTCCGCGTAAGCTCGATTCTCCATACAAACGTAGTTACGCTCTCATTTTTAAACTACGCGTTAGATTGTAATGAAACTTTTCTTATACATTGACATGAGGTATATCTATGTCTGTAATTAGTTTATGTAGCTTCAGATATCATATAAAAAAAATTACAACGATTTTAAGTTTTTCATACCAAACTTGTTTTTGCTGTATTTTGTTTGTTTTATAAACTGGAACCATATAAACTAATTACAGACATAGATATACCTCATGTCATTGTATATGCAAAGTTTCGTCACAATTCAAAACGCAGTTTTAAATTGAGTATGGGAAGGTGAAATTCGACCGACCTTACTGCGGACTCTTAAGATAAAGTATTTTTGGTGCGAAATTTTGATATCTTATTTGAATGGCACATGTTGCTCGCGCTTGTGTCATACAATACATAAAATGACATACACCCGCCAATGTAATGTCAATAATATGTCGAACCAATAACTCGCATTTTTTTCTAGCTGATCATGCGAATGCATTGATTGAATGTCATATATTTTTTATATTTTCTTGTAATGATGTAACATAAAAAAGGGGTAAGGGGCTCCAAAAGTCGCACACTAAAACTGAGCCAATTGCAGCAACTTGCCTCAGTTTCGCGTCGTCATTGGAAACGTATAAACGTGTCTCAGCTGTCAGATGTGGTGGCCATTTTTAAACACGGAATTTCGTATTGACAACTTATCTACCTCTTTTTTTATATTACATCATTGTTTTCTTGACGATTTTTATGTTACGTCAGAAGAAGATACAATTGAATAGGCTCGTGATTCGATGCCTAATAAAATCAATATCCTGATACTTATCCTTAAACTTTGTACTACTGTAGGATGTCGCAAATATTATACAGAATCACGGGGTCTTCCAACCTACCCACTTTTAAATCGACAACGACATTAAAGATTGGGCCGTAATGGTTTCTTAAGGCGAGGAACACACGGAGCATACTAGCTTACTCTGCCGGGCGGAACAGCGGCACCGTGTGGTCCGTATGCCCGCTCTCGGCGGATTACTACATGGTGATACAAAATTTCACCGCGCACCGCCGCGGCGAGCGGTGCCGCAGCGCTCCGTGTGTTCCGCGCCTAACGTTTGTATGTAACTATGTAACGTTTTACTGCCACTAAAACCATTATCATCTTCAAAGTCTTGCTACATCTACCTCAAATCTCACCCTCATGTCAACACTTTGCTAATTCCTTTAGCCGCAGGATTTCGGTTCCACAAGCTTTATTTTACTGACGGCGCCCATCCCAACCAAAATGACATTTTTCCGCATACCTACTTGAGCACATAGGCCCTTCTTCTACTGCCAACTCTGGAATTCCATTCTTCCTTTGTTTTGGCTGACCTGGCGATTCTTGTGAACATCTTGGAAGGTGATTGTGAAACGAAACGTTCTGGAATGTGAAAAAGATTCGGTAAAATTGTTAGTGTTATTTTATTACTTTTGTTACAAGTCTAAACGAAATTATTGAAGTTTTGTAGCCTACTAACCTATTGCCGAATCTCGATGTAGTTACGTAATGGTTTTTTATAATTCGTAAGCTAAGTTTTCACTTTTCACTTCGGCAGGCACTCCCGGAGTGCAAGCCGGCTTTTTTTTATCATCGTCCTTGGAGTGATCTTATTTCTCCACCTGGCCAGGAAGTAGGTGTATGCATACATAAAGTGGGCATAAAATTACCTAAATGCAAAAAAATATTCGAGTGCGTAAAAAGAAATGAGGTACGGACGAATCAGATTTTACTGCATTTGCTGCTTAAGCAAATGCTAGATTGTACCACCAAAATGCAGAATTCCGATCACCGATTGCAATCACACGTAGCTATGAACAGGGGCTCTATTCGAATCAACATATTGAATTGGAATTCGTTTTATATTGGCCGTGCGCTCTCGTTCTGACACGTGTGAAAACAAGTACCTACGCTCTATAAAATACTTAAATGATCCAAATTCAATACAAGTTGAATAGGGGCCCGTAGAGAACTCGTCCGGATTGGTAATCAAAACTTTTGCTTTTAATGCTGTGGCGTGAGACACGCATGGTGAAAGCAAATAGTTGTGGGTGAAATGACAACAGCCTTCATTCCCTTGTAAATGAACAAACGAAATATTAGGCCGTTTATGCCGCATAATTCATATTTTCGCAAGGAAACCAAAAGCTTATAGGGTACTTACAAAGGAAAAGTCTGAAAACAGTAATTTAAACTATCGTGAGACATGTTTAAAATACTTCTTGTCCTCGTACCCAAGTCACCCCATTACCACCAGGTCCACATACAATCCTCAATCAGTCCCCATTCCCGATTCTTCCCCATACGGAATTCATCTCTATTCCCATCTCGTCTGTGCCATTCCTGCCCTTTGTCGTAGGAAGAAAAATAATTATTCACACGTTAGTCACATAACTGGTTACGTGGCGTTGGATTCGTGGGCGGCTGAAGTTCGAAATATCGAAGATCGTCATCCTAAAGTCAGTTGTATGTCCATTCCATTGCATGGAACCATAGACATAGGAGATACTTCCTATAAAAGGAGGCTACTGTGACTGTAAACGCGATCCGAAAGAGTCTCCTTTGGTCTTAGCGTGTCCCTTTCCAATGTAGGTAATTACTATATATATATATATATAATAGTTATGTGTATAATACATGTAAGTATATGTTTTTATTATGGGTATGAGTGGGAACACAGGGTACTATTTTATTTGTCAAAATGTATTAGTAGTAGATTCTCCCCGAAATGGCCGGGACATGTCCACGGCACGCGGCGCCGTAAAAACCTACAGCGCAACGTGGACATGTGGCCGGGCCCTAATATCTTTCTGCGAACTGTTTTTAAAATGTTCTTTTCTAAATGGAATTTATAAAAAAAATGCTTGTGTTCCGCAGATTTTTTCCGTGGTTCTTATAATCCGCATAGTTAAGGCGACGCCGGGCGTCGATCTCTGGAATACTAATGTTCGAGAATATTCGAGTCACGGCTGCAGCGCATTAAAGTGCAAATCCATCAACGGTCGCTTGGGTTTTAATTATTTTAATTTTGTCGTAAACCAGAACTGAAACTCGAAACCTATACCGCCGCAGTGAGGAGTTAGTCAAGGTGATGTTATTTCGAGGAACTGTTCACCACTGCACTGGAGGATGTTTTCAAGACTCTGGCTGGACTAAAGAAGGCTAAGTAACATCAACGACGAGTGCATCACCTTCGGTTTGCTGATTATATAGTAGTCTTGGCTGAAATCATGGAAGACTTTAGTACGATACTCGATGACCTCAGTAAAGCCTCCGAACGATTTGGTCTAAGGATTAACATGGATAAGACGAATTGGCATGTCAAATGCCCATGTAGTACCAAATCCCATTACAATCGGACACTTTATATTCGAAGTTATAGACGACTGTATGTATCTAGGATACACTGTCCAGTTAGGTAGGTCCAACTCGGACAAAGAGGTTAATCGTCTGATGCGATTCGGCTGGGATTTTTTTTTCTGATTTCGGGAATAGCTAAACTAAAATTGATTAAGTACTTTTGGTAAGCGTTATTCACATGCGTAATTGTAATTACCAAGTCAATTTATAGGTTAACTTAAATTAGATGAAAATAGTATCATATTACATTTTAAATTCGAACCCGTTACACTCGGCTTAAATCGTTGTCAGAATAACAGTCTGCTATACATATATGCTGTTATTATTTGAATTATATCACTCAAATTGACTTCGTTTGAGACCTTTCCATTCTCAGGCTTGCCTGATCATATTATACCTATGAATCTATCAAAGCTTTGTTCTCGACCTAACTTTATAAGGTCGCATCTAATACTCAGTTAGACCTTCGTCACGGTAAACTACTTAGCGTATCTACAAGATTTTCTTTTTTAGCCAGTTGCAAACATATTTCCTTTCATTCTGTACTTTATTATCCGTTAAATAAGACCTATTGATAAATAACAATATCGTGAAACCGGTCACTTACGTCTTTGAGGTTGAATACATTAGTATATCTTTTTACAAGCATACAAATTAATGCTAATTATCTATCGTATACACTAGAACAATAATAAGTTTAGAAGCTTCTCGTGTATGGCTTTAGGTACTTGTTGAAATTCTGTTGAGACACTATGTGCACGAACAAGGTGATCAAAAAGATGTGAACAGAACTTTATTGAAGTGAAAACTTCTTTAGCGGCGCTGTGCACTTTTTGGGATGGGGAAAAATTGTTTTTTTTTTTATAAAATTAAAATTATTCAAGTTTTCACTTCTGCCGGCACTCCCAGAGTGCAACCCGGTCCTTTTTGATAAGGATGTAAGGTTGATCAGATATTTGTAAGCCCTTGGGAACGTATATATATTTATGACATCGACTGTACAAGCTGTGATCAATACAATTACAATCCACCAAAACCGCAGTTAACAGGGTATTTTGGTTGAACCTAATCATACTCTGGTTAACACACGTGTTATTTTGAACTGCGGAACTGCTACATATTGTTTGGTGCTGCAGAAACTAGAGCTTAACACAAAATCAGCAGAAATTGCAATTATCGGTTCACCAATTTTATAAAATTATACGTTAGATTATACGTCGTTCTGATTCTAATACCCTAACTTGCCATGAAAAAAATGGTTATTTAATTATATTTTTCCCTTGTTTAGAATGATTACAGGAAGTCTAGATAAAATCAATATACTAAATGTCATACGACATGGCAAGTTCAAATAATCTATTGAATCAGGCGTTACTTTGCGGAAGTCCATGATATGTTACGAGAACAATATTCTTTTGCTATTTCGCTAAAAAACGTGCCGGTCTCAGCAAACACTGAGCTGAGATTTGCTCAGTGGACGTGGCGCAAGCAACATCTCCTGTCGGCATCTCCTGATGATGTCTCGTAGAGAGGCGAAACACGGGTCGAGGTTTTTGTCATTATCGGTGGTGGTTTGCTGGATTTTTATGTAATAGTTGCATCTGATCTTCACTGATAGAGACCAGCACGTTTTTTCGCTGAAAAGCAAAAGAATATTATTCTCGTAACATGACAAGTTCATACTCAATATGATTGAAGGATAAATAGAGGGGAAGCAAGAATGAGGAAGACCTAGAATAAACTACATAGAGCAGCTCAAAAAAAAGAGTTGATCTTAGGTTATATCGAGATGTCAAAGAGGTTGCATGGGATCGGAGTAGATTAGAGAACCTACTTTGAGCTACACCGACCAGAGCCTTAGCTCTTAAATAAGCAGAAGAGAAGAACAATGTATTAAATACCTTGTCTGGAAGAGATCGCTCTTCAGCGATAAGACCGCCTGTTGTCTACCTCTACCTACATGTTATTGTATTGTTTTTCTTTTAAACTGCTTTGTTTGAGAAAGAGTATTTGTATTTGTAGTATTTGTATTGTATTGTAAATATACTATTAATACTTCTAAAGTAAAAATTCGTATTATTGCATTTTTGTTACTCAGACACGCAAAAAACAGTTGAACGGATTTGAGTGTAAATTGGCATGCAGGTTAAATTATTTAACTATCTGCCTATATTAGAAGGACTTTTATTTGTAATTTATATATAATTAACGAACCTGCTCAAAAAATTTCACGAGTATCGGTTGAAAAATATAGAGGAGAACAGCAGGACACCGGAACAACGATTTTCGGCCCAAGCTGAAGCATAGAACTTCGTTCGCTTTGCTCGCTCGTTAAATACAAGTAGGAAAGTTTTAACCAGACGACCGCTTTAGCCTAGTTTGGTAGTGACCCTGCCTACAAAACAAGAGGTCCTGTGTTCGAATCCCGGTAAGGGCATTCATCTGTGCGATCAGTACGAATACTTGTTTTCCTTAGTCATGGATGTTTTATATGTAATTAAGTATTTATTTATCTATATAAGTATGTTTATCGACGTCTACAGTACCCAGAGTACAAGCTTTGCTTAGTTTGGGACAAGGTCGATTTGTGTAAGATTGTCCCCTTATGTTTTTTATCATTTTATTTATTTATTTACTCCCCTCATCGTTTAATGAAGACATGGGTTGTGCTTCGTAATATCGTAAAACGCAATGGCAGTGGGTATCCGTGGCACCGATCGTATTAGATTCGTCGGTAACGAGGATCGGTTGCCTTCATCAACGGCGGGACGTGACTCGGATAAAGAACCCATTTTCTGATTCGAGTCGAATATGGATCTGATATTATGCCGTTTGGTTTGTTAATTTGGGTAGAGGGCCAATTTATGTTTCCTTAGAGATTTTTATTTCGTTTCGTTCTGCTGAATAGCATAACAATTGGTGGGTAGAGAATCTGATTTCTTGCGATCGTCCTCTTTTGTGCGTCGCATGGTAGTCCACGGAGTGGTACATTGTTTTAGAGGCTGGAAAATAAGCAATAGATAGACGAGTGGGTTCGAAGTCCGAGCCGAACCAGGACCTAGAAGGAGACGAGTCCATCCATTGCTCTTTTGGCCAAGACATTACACAGTGTTTTTCACGCCAAAGTCAAAATTAAGTGCGACGGGGAGGGGTGTCACCGCGCGGGGTCCTGTGATTGATCAAATAGCTGTTCAAACTGTCCAACAATAACATTGTTGCGCGGCAATGACACCCACTCTGTGGCGGCCCACTTATATATATATTACTATACTTTATAATATCGTGAGTAAGATATAAAGTGACGGTATTCATAATCTGACGGTATCATCCCCTTCATTATACATACGAAAATATCTATCTATCACCCACTAGAATTAGATAACGTGCACACAAAGTTTACTTGAGCCCGTATAAGTACGATAAGCAAGCGTATCGGTAAGGATCTAGGTACTAGACTTATACTTAAATTAACGTTAACCGCACACCTTAAATTATTTGTATCGATACTCCAAATGTAAGTATAAAATTTAAGAAAAACGGTGAAGTAGGAGACAGACTCGGGTACTTTGTATTATTCTCACGACTTAAAGCGTCGGGGAGAATTTAAAATATAATATAATAGTCATGAAATCGTTTTATTAGAAATGATGAAATTGTTAATTTAATAGATATTTCATTTTGTTCTAGAACTAACCAAAACCACCCTTAATAAATAACACAAAATTCAAGCATCACTTCTCAAGAGGCGTATTCTCCAACTTTTCTAATGTAATTAACCCGCTGCATCAATTTTAATTAGCCAGCGAGAAATAAGCAACCCTCGGGAACTACGTATTAATTAAAATCTATCGCCGTGTGAGCCCTGACGCTGAGCCGCAACATTGAAAGGGTGGATTAGAACTAGGTTTATGATTTTTTTTTGTGCCGAGCTCTGGCGAGCTTGTACAGAGTCGTTTGTTTTTTTGAGGTGCTTTCTTAAAGTACGTAGTAGTTACTACGATTAAAATAGTCTAAAAACTCCTTCTTTTAACAATGTGTTAAATATGGAGAGCAAGAGTATTTTTGCTCCTATTTAATTTCAATAAAAAATCATACTAATCACAGAAATAATATCAAGATAGAAGGAATAAGTGTATGTACTTCGCGTGGTGAAATGATGACACGGTGTCACAATTGCTCGGCGCGAACTTCAGTCTGCTCACGACCGCGCTCTGCGTGCGACGTCACATTTTAAAACAAAATGGTTGTTTGCGCAATAATTAGTTGCTCAAACACTTCCAATAAAGGTGGAGCTGTTAATCGAGGTATTTCCTTTCATTGGTAAGTACAATTTGTCCTTAAATATCTGTTATTAATTAAAACAACATTTATTTCATTATTTTCATCAAAACAGTAGCGGGCGATTGTATGCCAACACCAGTTTTCCATTGCGGCTTTAATTTGACGAGCCAGACTTTGTGTGCGATCAAAACCAGCGATGTAAAAATAAGCTATTCAAATTGTCGAGTCATATTCAAGGTAGATATCTCATTTTTTCTGTCGAAAGTAAGAATAGTGCTGTACACTGCGATTTTCTTACTCGATTATTATAATCGTTATTGAAAAAAGAGCAAATGATAATTACGTTCTTATATTATTATGCAGCAATATAATGTAAGTAGTGTAAAGCAAATATTATTTTGTACTATTATCTATTCTGTGATATTATTAACAAACAGGTTATGGTTACTTCTATATTGCAATTTTATTTCAGTTTTCCGAATGATCCTGAAATGAAATATTTTTCATTTATTAATGGATTGAAGCAACTGGTCGTAAAAAGGGTTTCCTACATTTTTGGTTTCCTTCTGGCCATTACCTACGGTATCTAGTCGCATATTTAGAGGACTTATGATATAGCTCGATAATTTTTGATATAGTTCCATAGATAATATACCTACTTGGAGAAAAACGATCCACTTCCTCTTTATCATATTAAGAGTCGGCAGTAAGCTCGATTCTCCAAACAAACGTAGTTACGCTCCCATTTTAAAATTACGTGTTGGATTGTAACGAAACTTTGCATATACAATGACATGATGTCATCTGTAATTAGTTTATGTAGCTTCAGATACTATAGTAAAAAAATACAGCGAATTTAAGTGTTTCATACAAAACTTGTTTTTGCTGTATTTCGTTTGTTTTATAAACAGGAACCATATAAACTAATTAACGACACAGATATACCTCATGTCTATATATACTGTCATTGTATATGCAAAGTTTCGTCACAATCCAACAGGTAGTTTTAAAATGTGAGCGTAACTACGTTTCTATGGGAAGTTGAAATTCGGACGAGCTTACTGCGGACTCTTAATAGAGATATCTAACCACCAAAGCCTAACTAGTCTTTTGTATCTAACAAACAAAAGGGTTATTCATTATTATTGCTAATTACATTTGCAGATAATTTCAGTTCAATTGAGTGCTTCGCTCCAACTGGTGCTAATCATCACCCGCGTAAAGTTTGCAGAACTAAATTAGGGAATCAATTATTCAGCGCGATTGGAGGCCGCGTTGATTTGTAATTCTACCTTATCCGTTATTCACGAATTGATGCGCACTAATTTATTACACAGATATATTATACGTAGGTACAGTCAGCTTCATATAATTATATTAGCAGCACTAGCAGCCAAGGTAGACATATATTTCGGTACACGTCTTTATTACTGTAAGAATAAGGGTGTGTTACGAAATTATTGGCTACTCTGGCTGCTACTAACTATATAACGCTGACTGTACTATGCACCAAAACTAATTTTACGTATTCCACTCATTTGTAAGTTTTAATTCACTGTGATAACAATGACGGCTGTTAATTATATCGTTACAAACAATTCACTGATTCAATTATTGTAGGTACAGTCGCCATCAGATATATCGGAGCGGCTAAAGTGCTCACAAACATCTGAACACGTCTCTATTTTCGACACAAAACTAGAGCCTAGGGGTGTGGATCCACGGCCCACGAGCGAGCGAGAAAATATCTACAAATGGCCATTACTAGCCTGGTCCCCTTGCTTAGCTCTGTTCGATAATCATCCATATTCTGAGACGTTAATATCAATCTGGTCTCAGCAGATTATCTTAAAAGAGATACCTAATATCTCCGTGTTATAAAAAAAACTGTCAAAAATTTCATTTTTGGTACAAGCTTTTATTTCCGACTGTACTTTTCTGTATACCCTCATCAACTACTCATTGAGACGATTCTAACGAGTCCAAACTCAACGGGGTTACGTGGGTTAAGTACTGAATTCCCATGGCCACCTTCCGTCTCCATCATCAGATCAGCTCGATGGTACCATAATATTGAATTGTCATCCAATCTATACTTATACCCAAAATTTCAGCTCAATCGGTCACCGGTAAGTGGGTCAAATTTAACTTGCAAGATTTGATTACAGACAGACCGACAGACAGACAACGGGACAGGTGAAACTAAATAAAAGCTTGTAAAAAAACAATACAATTATAATAAAACTTGGCATTTACAAAAAACATTCGCGTTGTCTACAAATTAAAATAATATATATAACTCAGAAAAAATACTAGCGAGATAAAATAAGTCGCCAGGCACAGTGCCAAGGCCCTATTTCACCAATGTGACAGACGGCAGGTGACACTGAAGATGGGGATTTTATATCGATTTAAATATAACTCATTACTGTCGTATCATCATCATCGTCATATCAGCCGAAAGATGTCCACTGCTGGATATAGGCCTCCCCCAAAGAGTGCTAAAGTGACCGGTCTAAAATTAAACTTTATAGTGACAAATCCATCGAAATGTTTGGTAGGTAAAACTAAGCAATGGTATACCTCTTGTTGGTAGAATTTTCAAATAACTTTTAATATTCTCAGCTAAAATTTTTGCTGATAAAGTTGGTTCGCTTTCCAAGAATAAACTTGTATAAACTAGATTAATTTGAGACAAGTCGTTTTCCCCAAGGAGACGTTCAAACCCCAAATTAATTTCTCAAATTATTCTAGTTTATACAAGTTAATTCTAAGAAAGGCGGAATTTCGCGCAAATGGAAAGCCAATAAGTGAAAGTTTGTTACATAGGTATAGGGAAGGATCTTAAAATTTCACACCGGTAGCCTGCGAATGTCAAATAACATTTTGTATGGAAAGCGAAACAACTGAAATAATTCTCATACGTAGTTTCTGGGGTGCGCCAAAGTTCATATAAAATTGCAAATTCGATTATTGGATTTCCGAAATTTTTTCTCATACAATTTACTTAATAATAGTTTGTGTGTTAATAACAATCGTAACTCCGAATTGTCCATATTCATATGTCATTCAACATAAGTATCTCTGTTATTACTATCTATGTTTATATACTTTCATATCATAACGATTTTTAGCAACATAGTTTAATATCATATTTATTTCTATAAATACTGTAGTTATTGCAAATTTTTGTATTAATAAAGAACACGTGTATAACATCATGAGTGCGAATAAGTATTATTTATTTATTTTTTATTTATTTAATGAAGAAACAAACATTCGTTTACAGAAATTTATTCTTAAACTATCGCTTACATCTTAGACCTGGAGTTTCCTTATTTTATAAACATAAGCATATTACCAACATACATTACCAACAAACTTAAGTATTAGCTTCATGATAATAAATGACTTAAGAGTTTAACTTGCTGTTGTAACTAAGTAATCAAATTCTAATATTTAATATGACAGCTTACAGTCAGATTTTGATAAACCCATTCGTAAGTATATGTACATAACAGTCAAGTGATTGATCATATTATTATATAGACTATTGTTACTGGAAAGCATGTTTGTTTATGGCCAGTTTATACGTAATATTCTATTGTTATTTAACTTAAATTGTTTCGTATAATGTACCTAAGATGGGTTTCATTTTCCTTTCATTCCATTAAGCGTCTAAATCTAACGCAATCACATTTTTTTAAATATCCGATCACCTTCCTATTCCACTCTAAGGTAGGTCGGTGTAGTACGACGACGAGCGAAGCGAGGAGAAGTGTTATGAAGAACTGCGACCTTACGGCGCGCAAACTTCAAACTTTTAAAAATGCTGCATATTTTTAGTAGCTTAAGGCAGGTCCGCGTAGGTACGCCGACGAGTGAAGCGAGTTCCGTAGTCAACAGGGAA
Source organism: Epinotia bilunana (assembly GCA_947049275.1). Lineage (NCBI taxonomy): Eukaryota > Metazoa > Arthropoda > Insecta > Lepidoptera > Tortricidae > Epinotia > Epinotia bilunana. The sequence continues at coordinate 25,598,248 of OX346257.1, forward strand.
CCCTTACAATTTCGCCATATCCGTCCGTCTATCCGTCTTCGGCTAAGCTCATTAACCCTTACTACTAGAAAACTATAATTTGGTATGTGTATATAAATCAATCACGCCGACAAAACAGTAGATTAGCTCCTACACTGCGCGTGGCCCGAGACGCACTCGGCAGTTTTTTTTATATTCAGCGTTTTTAACGCGTTTTTTTCGTCATTGTTGTAACGTTGTCATGTTGGCAAACGGTTGTTAAATTTAGTTTGTTTCGAATGAACTTGAACGCACCATAAACGGAACGCATCAGAAAGTGGTGTTGATAAGTGTTGTCAGTTCATAAATTTATCTAGTATTCTGGGATTTCCTGGTAGTCTAACAGTTATAAAAAAAATACAATTTTAGTGTTTCGGTTAGGTTCAAAAATGTGAGTCTAGGGTTTTGATTGTTTAGGTCTGGTATTTTTGTTACAGGAAATAGTTTTGGAGTTAGTTAGTAGTCATATTACGGGTTTTGTAGCTAATATATTCAGGAAAGTACAGATAATTAAACAGTTAAAGAAATAGGATTCTTGTATTTATTTTCTGACAACTGGATGTTTTTTCTTGTTGGGCCGCCGACATGACTGGGTTTTTTGGCTGAACGATTTGGAAGAGGCAGGCTGCTCGCTGTACCTACTCGAGGAAGTCTTTCGAGGCCATAGAAGGCCTCTCGCTCTTGTCAGGGTGACTGAGGGATGGTCAATTGCAGCCACCATAGGTGCAGATTGGCGTGAGTATATAATTCACTGGGAAGCTTCAGGCCATGTGACTTTTATTCGGGCACTCCTTTGACTGATCATGTTCTTTGATTGTAGGTCCGGTCAGTCCGGGTTGGGATTGCCCCATCGACTATTATTCTAGCGGTTGTAGCCGCAAGTCTATGGTAAGTGGAGTTCCACTGCTTTGGTTTATCGTAGCCCCGCTGGTCTTGTTTCTAATCATGTCAATTTCATTGTGATTTACAGCGGGTAGGGTTTTTGATAGAAATAGAAACATTTATATTTCTTCATGAGGACAAGGAGAGTTCTTCTGGAAAACAAGGTGGTTTTAGAGAGAGAAGACATCAGCCTGCCAGCTTGTGAGATGCTTCTCAACTAGCAGCTTCAGTTTGGGTCCCTCTAGCAAGACGGAGGAAGCTACCCAGTTTCAAAGTCTGCCTGCGGTATGGCCGCTTTCGCCAGCAGTTAATTCAGGTGTGTTCAATCCATTTTAATGCAGGTGTGCCTACAACATAGAATTAAATGAGTAAATACTTTTGATTATGAATTTTATCCCTAGTGCCATTCTATGCCAAATTATCCTTTAGGTAGATCAGTGTAATAAAGGTGTAGTACCTTGGTAATTAACTCCTGGAAGAGACTCCAGACCTTAGGACCTAGTGGTAACACGACCCAGCTCTATTCTGTGCAATTGTAATTGGTCAGTAGTTCTTAATTAGTATTATATTTTGTTGGCGACTGGACTCGCCCAGGACTTAAATCTAGCTCATATGTGTAGTTCAGAGACTACTTACGTTAAACTCGGATGAATAAAGTGTAATCTTAATTGGCAATTTGTTTCTTTACTATCCAAAGCTTTCCCAGGGTTTTAGCTACATAACTGACCTTTGTTATTTTCAATACAAATTTCTGTGACTGGTGCTTTGAAGGGGCACGTAGCCGGGTGAAAGCACATGTTACAGTGGCATCGACAGGGAATACTATTAGGTTAGGTTTAGGTTTAAAGATCATTTATTCTCATTAAGAATTTTACAATTCACTTATTATGAGAACTTAAAATTAAACATATGTAAGAAAGTATAAAAAGGGTAATTCTATACATAAAAAAGTGGGTAATTCTGCACAACACTCCGACAGCATTGTGCCGGTAGAATCGTCAACACGGCTAAAAGACCCGTGCGCCGAGTTGTAAGATAACGAAATCATTGAGTTACGCAGACTGGAAGTGGGATAGCGTATTTGGTTTGTAGGTATTTCGTTTTGTCACTAGGTGATATTGATATATGATATCATTATTATAGTGTTTGTATTTATTTTGTTAATTTGCTTTACATTATTTTGTGTGTTTTGTATTTGTTTATATGTAGGTATGTGAGTCTGATATAAAAGGTATAAAGTTTTATTGCCATATTTATGTATTTTATATTTATTTGTGTAAGTACTATATATATATATACCATTTTTTAAAATTATTATTATTAAGTTACGACACGTTCGAAACATCGATGTAAATATATAGATTATGATAATATACTTTAGGCGGTTAAGTCTCATTTTATTTAGAAAATGTGTCCGTGAAAGTTTAAATCAATATACATTTCCTTGTGTGTTAATATTTAGTATATGTTTTTTGAGCATTTTTTGAAGCGATATACTGACTTTGTATTCTTTATATGTTTGGGGAGCTTGTTGTACAGCGGAGCACCTTCATACAACAAGCATTTTTTCAAGCATCTATTAAAAGATACAAACATCAGAGTCCACTTTTGATGAAAACGTAAGCCAATGTCGGTACTGATTCTTTTTTCATTAAAGTTTCCGTGGTGTTTTACCTCTGCTGAAATAATCATGAAGCGACAATGACGTTAGAACCGAGCGGTTCAAACGCCAGGAGATTCGCCCGCCTAGCAATGGGTTGTATGCTGATGATGAAGATTATGATGATGATGAAAAGAAACTATTAATGAAACTTTCATTTAGTTACAACAATGAATATAAATAATTAAAGCACCAATATTAGCCAAAATCGAGTTCAGCCGATTCGATTACAGCGAAATCGAATTACGCTCGCATATCGGGCTACCAGGGGCTTGCGTTCATTTTGTAATGGATGGGGTAATACGATTAAGTGTCGAAACTATGCGACGCGGTTCTGTTTCGGATACTTGTACTTGGGTGCGGTTCACGATCATATTTACTTTGTAGTTGATATACTCGTAATAATAATGAATCATTATTGTTCAAAAATAAAAAAATAAAGACATGGCTTTAGGGTAGAGTGCCTGGGACAGCTGCCATAATGAGGTCTGGGCGCCACGGTGCACAGGGCGCTGCGCCACTAGGTGTATGGGCGCCTAATTAATGAATTACTCGCCCGTGGCGCCTGAGGCACTGGTCCCACCGCCGGCTAGTAAGCTAGAAAAGTTGGGCGAGTAGCATTACATTGCGGATCTGTAAAGGTCAATCGATCACACTGTGCCTGGTCAGCACGCAATGAATCGTTACTCGCCCAACTTTTCTAGCTTACTAGCCGGCGGTGGGACCAGTGCCTTATGGACCTACTTCTGTTACAATTGGAGCCGACACTGTGTTAGTGTACTGTGTAGTTACTTACTTTAAATTTAAAGAATATGTTAGTTCTGGATGAATTCAAACATTTTTAGGGTTCCCTAGCCAAATGGCAAAAAACGGAACCCTTATGGATTCGTCATGTATGTCTATCTGTCTGTCCGTCCGTATGTCACAGGCATTTTATAGGTGGTAAAAACTATAAGGTGTATTTGAATAAAATTTTGAAGATAGGTGTATTTTGTTAGCCGCTACATAGTTTAGTAATTAACCCGATGAACGCGCGTAGTTTGTACAACAATGTGTAAAGGGCTTATGACTCAACTCCGCTCCCTAATTAGGAAGCTAAATTCAGGTAAGTGTCATAAGCCCCTTAGTATTGTCCCTTAGTAACACACGTGTGTTACTAGCGCGCTCGACGGGTTAACTTAAAAAAAAAAACAAATTTTTAGGGGTGCACTCCATAAATAAAACTAAAAGTAAAAAAAATTTTTCATTGCAAGCCCACGTGTGGCACATCAATCTATAGGCCTTTCAAATATATATAAATATGAATATAAATAAGGTTTATCAGCAATTTTTTTGATTAAGTGAATAGAGTCGGAGATAATCGCCCCGAAAGTCACCAAAATTGTGTCCCCCCCCCCTCTAATTTTTGAACCGTGTATTTTAAAAATATGAAAACAATCATCCATATAGGGCTTATTCAATTCTTTCAGCGAAAATTGTTTTGAATAAGATCGGTTCAAAGGTTTTCGAGATATTTCTAAAAAACTGCCTTCCTTAAAGAAAAGGACGTAACTGCCATAAGATTTCAGTAACGATACGACCTTTTTCATAGGTACGGAACCCTTCGTGGTGCGTGGTCCGTAACGCACTTGGTCGCTTTTTTACGCTGTGTGTGCGCGCTAGTGTGTATTTATGTGTGCGTGTAAAGTTGTGTGTGTGTGTGCATTTGGAAGTATTATAACATTTATTTTATCCATTCTGTGAAGGAAATATCGTGAGGAAACCGAACTCATCCCGACAACGTCTAGTTTTTGAAAGGTCGGATGACAGTCGTTTTCGTAAAATGTGTGTCTACACCAAACCTTGGGATTGGCTACCAAAGTGGACCCTGGACTCCTTTAGGGCACAACCAGACAAACCTATTATTTTTTTACCCGCTTGAGCAAATCTGTGAAGGGTTGGAACGTCTCAATTGAACGCGAACTGTTTAATTACTATGCCCATCTTCACACGACCGATAGGTAAGTATTACGAGGTATTCTGACTTACAGTAAAATAGGATCTTAGATATAAAATGTTAGTATTGGGAGTGTGAGTGTGGTGTAGCTCATTTTGTTTATTAAATCTTGACCGACTGAACTAAGTATTTAAATTATTTTTTGTCGTCTGTTTTGAGTATGGGGTTGCTAATAACAGTTATATAAAGATGGTAGACTTTTATACTTATAGATTGTTGTGTGATTTTTCAGGAGCGCGTTGGTCGCCGTTGCGGAGGTCTCCGCGTCCTGAACTCTTACTGGGTTGCTTTGGACTCGTCCTACAAATACTTTGAGCTTATCCATGGTTGATTCCTCTCACAAGGTATGTGGTCTATGGACCCTTTAGGGGTCCGTGACATGATTGCTAGGGGTTCACGGCCAGTTATTTTACTCTTAATCTAGGTACGTACGTAGGTATACCCACGTGAAACATGAGCTACAACCTAAAGTAGCTGATATATGTTCCACTTTATTTTACACTACCCGCCCGCGCGGCGTTGTCCGCTTATTGCAAGAAACGCAGGCGCACTCGCGGGGAAAAATATAACCTATCCCCTGGATGGATAGTTATTGAAATCGGATATGTGGTTCCGGAAATCCCTTCCTCAAACTTACAAAGGTACAATCTCAAATACTTGTCCTCTTTATCGAGCGAGCGAGCGAAGCGAACGAAGGGTCTATGCTTCAGCTTGTGCCGAAAATCGTTTGTCCGGCGTCCGGTTTCTGTCCCGCTGTCCCGCTGTTCTCCTCTACAGGTCGCATTTCGCAACCGATTCTCGTGAAATTTTGTGAGCAGGTTCGTTAATTATATAGAAGATATTTAGTCGAATCACTTTTTCGAAATTGAAAATTAATATTTTTCGGTAAAACACCGGCTCGAGATTTTTACAACCCAGGGAGCCACTAGTAATACTATTTAAAGATATTTCACATATTATAAATATGAAAGATAAGTTGGAATTTACTGACGTCTTTCAAGCTGTCAGTATGACTAATAGTTAGAGACATTTAGATTATTTTATAAAATACGAAGGAAACGGCTATGACAGGCACCATTTGGCGCACCCAGTACCAGCAAACGTTTAAAAAAGTTGTTTCTTAGTTGAATACATTTTCTAAAATTAAACCCATGAGTTTCAATTAACAAAGATATTTTAAGATTTGTTTCTTTGTTACAAGGAAATAGATTATTACTCTAATCAAGAAATAAATTAGGCAGACCGCCAATTGAATGAAACCGATATCATCTTGAATTAAGATGATTCTATCCAGCCCAGAAAATTAATCTTGGCTCGATATAATTTCGTTTCATTGCAGATAGTTATATCTTCCTAATTAATTTCTGGGTTCAAGAATTTTCGGAACAAATATGTTTTTTTATTCTGTATTGTTAACTTTTGAAACGTATTATTTATATTCAGTTTCAACATTTTCATGCTCAAACTCGTGTAAACTTCCTGAAAGGAATAACTGACCCAAAGCCGAACAAAAGCGAGGATTATGCCCGAAAAAATTCGAAGCACCCATTCGCTTATTGTCGAACTCTCAACACCTCTCGGTGTGGTTGAACTGGTACTATTAGGTAATAATTCACCGATTACGGTACAGCTGTGCTGTTAAGACCAATATAATCGGAGCTTAAGGTTGGTTATAGTTACTTTAATAGAAGTTCAAAGTGCTGGACTCCTATTTGATAAGTCGTTATCAGTTTTACAGTCCATCACTTTGTAGAGGACGCCTATGACGTCATGTTAATGTCTATTTACTCCTCTAAAGGTTAGTCGTCAAAGATTGTATTTTTATAACGACCGCTCTAAACAGATGTAGGAGGCCGTCAGTGAGATTCATTTATGACGATCCCCCGGGGGATGTTCGAGGTTGTCCTTAGAAAGACAGCGTCTTTCGACCTCCTTGTCTTATCGCGCCAAGAAGGAAACTAGATGACCCAAGTAACGGTACTCATGGACATATGCAATTACTTCTGCGTTTATCTCTTTACCTTGAGTGTATTGCGTACTAAATATGAATATCTTACATATTTAGACCTTCAACTTGAATACAGGTTATATTAATTGAGTCCTGAGGTCAACATTAAAATGGTATTCGCAGTGACTGTATAGTACCCTGAACATGAACAAAGCTTGGCACTCAAAAAGAAACCAACAAAGCCCCGAAATAAACTACAAGTGTTTGCATAATAGAATGTTCCAGAGTTACCACTCAACAAATCATTTCCGTAAACGATCGGAAGGGTCCATGCTTATGTATGAGGGTCGGAGTGTTTTTTACCCGAGGTCAGATGTGATTTATGAGAGCTGAGGGATAGAGTTGTAGCTACACCTGCGGCGTTTATTGGCTTTGGGGATTCTATTGGAAATTCGGTTTTGGCTATTGTATTATTGAATGATCATTAATATTCATGCGGAGGTGGCAGGCAAGTAATTTATGGAAGCTAGTTCGAACGATAGAATAACAGTTTTGCTCTACATTTTCTTGCACCTGGTATTCTTTAGTAGGAACTGATCAAAAGGGGAGTGGGAACACTTTATCTCGCACAGCACTCGCAGGGTAAAAATATCACATGTAAAAATTACTTTAATGATAAACAAACCACAACAGCCATTTCGGCCACTTAGTGAAATCTACAATGCATATCACACAGTCAATTCTTATCATAGAGTACTCGTACAACTTGCACAATAAACACATCATAACAATAAACACATCATAACAATAAACACAACATAACAATAAACACAACATAACAATAAACACAACATAACAATAAACACATCATAACAACGCCGATGTCATAATCGACATCACCATTCAATTTTCCACTGCTGGACACGGGCCTCCCACAAGGATTTTCACAACCACAATTGATAGCATTACAACAACAATTATATCTATACCTACTCGTACTTAATATCTTTACAAGAAATTTTCCTTTGGTCAATTTCCGTGTTCAATATTTACCTCTAATTCGTGTTTAAATAATTAAATGACTGTTGTAAGTATTCCAATCATCATCATCATATTAGCCGAAAGACGTCCACTGCTGGACATAAGCCCCCCTCACCCTAAGAGTGCCACAATGACCGGTCCTGCGCGACCCGCATTCAGCGGCCTCCCGCGACCTTTACCAGGTATTCCAATAAAGAACGAGAATTGTTACATGCTTAGTAATAAAACCGGGAAAAGTACATCCAAATTAAGATTTGTCCTAAGCATAATTGAGGAATCGCGTGACGTATAAAGTACAAAACTCTGTGAAGTTAAGACCTTGATAAAATTCCAATATTGTATTATTTCGGAAAAATATCTAGATTGGATGGCCAAGCATTTCAACTAACTCGTATACGTTGAAGCTTTCACTAGGTATTATAATGCCGACGAAACTTAACTAATTCCATCACCATAGAACATATTCGTGGAACCAATTTCCTCTTCATTCAGCCTCTGATTGATCCGGCAACTTCGTTATGGCGCAAATAATCCAGCTCCAGGCAACTTTTTAATTTCTCCGTGTTACCGGGCAAAGTTGGCGGCCGTTATGCGGAACTTTCGAATTTGGTGCAACCCTTAGTGTTTGTTAACGGGTTTATTGATTAGGGTGCGAGTTACACAAGTTTTCCTGATTTAACTTTGGCTGAAGATTGTTCTGTGTCAGAGTTAGGTGTAGACGGAGCAGCAGGCGGTAAAATTTGCACATAATTATAATAGTAAAATCAGCCTATACAACGTGTTTTTGACAATTTCCGTTAATTGCATGGGGGCATAGGTTAGATCAAATAAAATTAATTTCTCCAAAATAGTAGTACCTTAACTCTTACTGTTATCTAGATATTCGATATTTAATTTAATCAGATTTGCAGCTTTAACCACTGTTAATGCTACATTCAATTGTTTTGTAAAAAAAAATTTTTTTTTTTTTTTTTTCAAATAATAATTATGCTTTTTGGTTTCTGTGAATGTACTCTGCAATATGCCGAAGTTAACGGAAATTCCCGGGAACACCGTGTATAAGTCCCACTGCTGGGCACAGGCCTCCTCTCGTAGATGAGGGAACGGGCAGTAGTCCCCACGCTGACCCATGTATGTGAACCTACACCTTTACATTTTTTCGCAGATGTATGCAGATTTCCTCACGATGTTTTTCCTTCACGGAAAAGCTGTCGGTAAATATCAAATAATATTCCGAAAACTTATCGGTGAGAGCCGGGATTCCAACCGCAGGTCGATCACGTAACGCATTGTACGCACGTTAGGTAGCTAAATGTCGAATTTTATATGGAAATATTACAGTTAAGGGAATGCCTTGATTCGAGTCAAACACGCCCCCTAGACAAAGACACGCTTATGCCTTCCGCGCACGAGAAAAAGAGATGGAACACTCTTCGGGAATGGCTTTTTCGCACAAATTTCGATAAATAAGTAGAAAGTTTTAGTTTTAAGTAGAGAAGTTTTATTTATATTTCATAAAGTGAGATTTTAGATGAGATAAAATACTATAGTATTAACTTGATTGTGTCGTAAAATAATGTATCTTTTGAGTAGGCTGAGTAAAAAAAGGAAAATACAGACCCAACTGGATTTTTTTTCTATCGAGGAAATTTTAAGCAATCATGTATAGGTAAAAACAGAAAAACAATCATATAGTCAAGAATCATATGTCTGAAAATCAGACCTTAATCTAGTCAGAACGGCGTTTCAAAGCACGGGATAATTTCCAATGCACCGCCTTAAACTGTCCTAACGCGCTTACGAAATATTACATGATTACTCCTCTGATTTCAAAATGACTATGCTTCCCTGATCTGGCCTGTGTGTGATCGTACCATTAGCAGCATTGCTGAGAAATTTGCGTTGGTAACGACCAACGAAAATTTCTCAGCAATGCTGCAAATGGTACGATGGTTGGAAAACAAAATAATACTAATTGCTCTGAGAGCTGAAGAACCTAGCCTATTTGAAAAGAAACAAAAACTGAATCGACAAAATAACTATAATAATTATCGAACATGTTCACAAATTTTCACGTCAATCGCTTGAGAAATGCGACCTGTAGAGGAGAACAGCCGAACAGCCGGATAGCGGAACAGCGGGTAGTCCGGGCATACGAATGAATTTTGGCCCAAACTGAAACTGTTTGAAGTTTAAATTAGGATATTCGTCTGTTAGATACATACCTTACACTATAATCTTCAGTCTTTCGTATTTCCCTCGAGAAAGGATCTTACCCAATAAAACCCACTAAATGTTGCACGAAGACAATAGTCCATGAAGCTGCCACCCGTAGCTAAAAGGTCAGATGTCTCTATGCGATTGTCTGAAGTTTTGGCGTAATGTGGTCGACAATGTAATGGTCCAGCATACTCTACGGGGATGTGCGGAAAGTTTCCGCAATTTATGTTCCGTTCCCGACGAGGCGGTGGCGTGTTGACAAGCCATAACTTATAGGGTTGAACTAACTGTATGGGAATTCATTATTTACAAGGAACGGCTTGGACTACACATATTTGGCGATGCGGTTAGCTTAGTGCTTGCGAAACTAAGTTTCATATTTTATCCAAGTAGAAAAGACGTTTAGTAAATTACTACGTTATAAAATGTATATATCAAGTATTTTCATGTTGTTTTACAAAGAAAAAAGAAAATCCTTTTTATAAACTTGATTTTCGTATGAACATTCCGATAAAACATAATTTTTCCATTTCCAAGTTACTGCAGATACACTCTTTTCATTTATCCCGTCAGAACTATAATGTTCGCAGACGGAATGGGAATTTTGGACTTATTTGGAATTACTTATGTATTAGGGGCCCATTAAAGGAATCTTACCTTATTTCACGTGGGACAGGGGCGTCTCAGAATTGGACGAAAATGTGTGGGAATATCCAGTCCAAACATCACTTACCGATCAACTTTAGTAAGTTATTTTTTGTTGTTCTCAGAAAAGATACCTGCGCTGTAGGTTTTGAATGGTTACTTGCTATTATTTTTTCCCAGATACTGAGAAATATTAGTCAAGCATTCATTATTCATATCTCAATATATTATAAGTTGGTTTCATACTCAGGGACGTCTAGACTAACTTTGTTACAGAGTTGTGACGTACATTTGTCTCGGACATTCCTTCACCAATTTAGCACGATTTGCCTCTAGAATAGTATTAGTCTGATGCCGAAACTTGGTCCTTCATTTGCAGTTTACTCATGTTGTTAGAGTAACTAGCTTTCCAAGGCAGATTTGTACGGAATGGCCATTCTGGCGTAGTCTATGGTCACTACGCCAGAATGAGTATGGGTATGTTTTTAGAAGAAGCTTTTGAGCATTATTTTGGAAGAGAGGAAAACTTTCAGTAATCCTGTCGTGAATAATAGGAATGTTGCAGTATGTTTTGATTCTAGATTACAGTAGATACTATAACTACTCCTTTGGTTTTTTAAACCAGTATAACCAGTTTATATAAGTACTAGCTTCCGCCCGCGACTTCGTCTGCGTGGACCCAGGATCAAAACTATTCTATATTTTAATCCAGGCTTTAAACTAACTTCGCGCAAAATTTTATTCAAATCGGTTGAGACGTTCAAGCGTGATTGAGTAACAAACATCCAAACATCTAAACATCCAAACATCTAAACTTTCACATTTATAATATTAGTAGGTAGGTAAGTATATATTTTGAGGTATTATGAGTTTAAAATGTGTATGTGTGTGTGTCTGTCTATGGCATTGCAAAAGAATGAACCGATTTGAATACCTCATTGATTTATGTGTGCCTTTTTATGATAAGTTATTCTTTTCTGCAATAAAGCTTACATAAATAAATACTTTTTATAGAATTACTTGTTTATCAAGATGGAATCTAGCTATGTATGTTGTGTCCGGTTGAAATAGTTTATTTAGGTATGTTAGTTATTAAGCTACATATAAATCAGTGAGTGACTATGGAATCTCTATACCGTTGTAGCAGAAAGTCACATAGAACTAAACTGTCCCATAAATGAAAGAATATGTAGTAGCATACCACATTAAAGTTTTTAAACGGATGACATAATACGCCACATGAACAAATTAGAAAAAAATACCGCTCTTCTGCAATTCCGTTAAAATCTAAATCCCTGGGCGACAGAAATATAGAGAATCGATTTTTTTGAAATGAGATCTAGCTAAATTGTTGTAAACCCTTACCATCCCAAGATTTATCGAAATCGATAAAGCCGTTTTAGAGAACGTGATTAAATATATAGGTAAGTATTATATATGTACGAGTATATACAAATATAGCTAATTTAATAGTATCGGAGACGACGTAGTAAGGGTACAGCAATGTAATTTCAACACTAAACAGGGCTTAGCCTAAACCGGCAATATAAAACACATTAGCAAGTTCCCGACAAAGACGGATTGCGAGCCATCTTCAAATCCCCATTAACTGACGGGAACGGTGCAAAATTGAAATTCTTGTCAAAATTAGGTATGTAGCAAACATTAAAAGAAGATTTAGGGTATGGCTTGCCGAAGGATATTATTATGATGTGGTGTCGGGTTAAAATAGCACCACCCTTTTTCTTGTCGAAGAAGAAAGAGGGTGGTTTAACTGCGCTGTGTGCGATCGCGATGAGCTATTTAGCAACCAATTCCTGAAACATCACGTTTTCTCCATCTGTCAAACTACAATTGCTAGAAGTTGCACAATTCATTCAAACTCATTTCTGTCTACCCCTTTGTGAGTACAGGTGTGTTCATGTATGTTTATAGTAACAAATAAAAACTCTTTGACATTCCTATTTATCATTTCGTGAAGTTGTGGAACAGGATGTCGTTGTGTTTAAGACGGTCGCAGACTGTCATCACTCAAAAATCAGTCAGTTTCATCGCGAAAAAATGCTACAAAATCGTAATGGATATAAGGTGCTATGCTACTATCCGTGGTAGCCTCACCTAATATATCTTTCAAAAGAAATTCGTCAAAACAATGGAGGTGAATAAAGGTTTCAAATATAGTCATTAAGGTGTCGCGCATTGGGTTTACCTTTTGAAAAGTAGACACTTTCTGCACCCTCTATAAAATATTTTATTGACAAAACGAAAACATTTTCAACGGTCTCCGTTCCATCCTTTCGCTGTTTGTGTCGCTTATAACAAGACCCTAATGAAAAACTAGACCTTATTGAGATTAGACCGGATTCCTCACGATGTTTCCCTTCAGCGAAAAGCCACTGTTAAATATCAAATGGTATTCCCCAAGTTTTTTTAAAGCCAGCGGTACGAGCTGGGTTTGATCCCGCGATCAGATTTAAAGTCGAGCGACCTAACCGCCCAGCTACAGTGGCTTCAGTAAACATAAATCATTTTGCAATAGTTGCCATTTGTTGTATTTAATACATTTGCTCTTAACCAGACTGAAGACGATTGTGTGTAGACTTGTAGCTCGGAGTAAAGTCAATGGCACAAGATACGAGACGCTCCCTTTTGCGATTGAACGAAAAAATAAAACCCTTCACTATTTTTTTCAAATTCTTTATGTTGCCATACTGGCAACAATTTTACCTACAAAATATGCTGTCAGTTATAAGGACCTATGAAGCCCTCGCATACTTACTCAGTCAAAAAAAATATTGATCGCCAACGCAAGCTTCATCAGTACACAGTGAGAGGCTTTACGGCACTATGCATTTCCTACCAGCATGGGTATTATTTTTCCAATTAGCCGCATCGTTTTTTGAGACGACTTGCTGGTCAGACTATAAACTTGTGCCAAATGCTTTTGTCTCAAATGATTAATTTTGCCTACGATGCTTCAATGAGTTAAATGCGTCTTCGAACATATCTTCTTTCAACTGTCTAGCTATCGAGCTTCTTGAGATACAGCCCGAAAAAAAGCTCTGCTCGCTCTGCTGGCAAGACCGCCTGTTGTTTACCTCTTCTTTTGAGTTTATGTTGTTCTGAATTGATTTCATAAATTGAGACGTTTAATCAAGAGTATTTATATTGAATTTAACGATAAATACATTACGCCACTAAAGTACGCTGTCGGCATAAAAGCGTGCTACACACTACGCGGATTCGGTAAGATATCTCTATCTCAGACGCATATCTTTCAACATGGCTTCCTATATAATTCAATACAATCAACACACCCAGCGCAGATAATTATCTGCAAGTAATTATCTACGCTTTAGAGGATATCAGGGGAATGATGCCCCATGTTCTAAATAATGTGCAAAGAAGATTTTAGTACAAACAATCCAATATCCGTGAAACAATGTTTATAAAAACATGTAAATTTTTACCTACCCATATTTTATGAAACATGAAGCTAAAAACAAAGGAAGCGTATTAAAAGGGCCGACAGAGGAAAATCCGAAGAGCCCCTGGCGATATTAATTTTAGTAACAAAATCTACTGGCCTGAAATAAGAATCAAACTCCTTCGAAAAAATTGCTACTTACAATGCAAAACTCTTTACTGCAGGTTTCAAACAAATAAGGAAAAAATGTTTTTAGCAAAAATACTGTAAAATATCCTTGATACGAAAATACACGAACTCGATAACATCAGAAAATGGACGGATATCAAGGACGCGGCCACGCTCGCAAGACTGGCCAAGAATAGGGAAAACTTTGCAAAGGTGGTCACCGACGCCCGGTAGGTCATGGCAGATAAAGAAGAAGATCAGTTAGTGTAACAACGACTCGTTTCAAATTTTTTTGAATTTAAATTATTTTGTGCCAATATCAACTCCCTAGCTTTTATCTCCGGTTGTCTATCGTATTGAAGTAGATATAGAAAAACCACTTAATTAAAAAAAAAATGAAACGCCATGGGACACAAATACCGTACGCACTTTTAAATTGTACGAGCTCTTAGCTAAAAGAATCAGACTCGATCCAATACTACGGTGAGTGAATTTTGCACGTGTGTTTCTAAATTGAATCATTTTCGAAGTGACGAAAACATGAAAAACATTCTTTCTTCAAATTAAATAGTGTTTTAATGTAACATTTAACAGAACACATATAATGATAATAATACGTTGAAGCATTCTATACTTGTCGCAATATCATACGAATGTATAGCCAGAAGTGTTTAAAAAAGAGAAAATGGGTAGGTAGTATTATGTTTTTATTTAAGTCCAAGTCAAGTGTTCCGTACCAAAATTGGAACGGAACACTTGACTTATGCGATCACTCCGCGGTATGCGCACTAATATATGTCACACCGTATTTTTTTTAAAGAATAACAATTTTCATACGGGTTTCATCACTGGATGTCGTGAAAAACAAAGAAAAAATGATGCACCGGGATCTAAAAACCAGTGCACTAAAACAGTTACAAAAATGCACTGGATTAATATACGTAGGTTGTTAAAATGTCATAATAATATAATAATAGAATTTAGTTAGCTAATAGGGTGTAGTAGACACTAAATAAAATAATCAATAACGATGTATTTTCTTGAAAGAGGATTAAGAATGTAGTCAAATAGAGAAAAAGCAACGCAAGAGGCTAAATAATCACAAAGTTATGTGTCCAAAGTTTTAAGAGGGGGTTTGTTCTGTCCCTTTTCCGCAAAACGCACCTTCATATGAAACTATTGTCATTTACTATGGCGCTCGCAACTTGTGACGTCAATATCTGCGAGCGTTTTCTCTCCCTATCAAGCAACATTATAAGGGTTGTAGCTTCGTTATTCTTTGAGATATCTGAATGGGATTTTCGTCATTACGCATATTTTTTTACCTTCTTTCTTTTGGAGTTATAATAAATTTTGAGTCTACACCCGTATTGCCGAATAAGAATAGGTACTCATTTTTTATAAATATTATGAAAAGGGTCACTCGCGTCTTTGAGGTCGAATATCGCTCGCGACGTATTTCGAACCGATTCGCGGTTCTTATTCATGAGCACACGCGTTGCCGACGCGTTTAGCACCATAGATAGAGAGATTCAACGTGAGTGACCCAATTCATAATATTTTAATATACTCGTATCGGCTGAGACTCGGAAGTTTTTTACATAAGAAGATTTTTTATTCCAATATTACCGGTCATTGGCTGAGTGCTGTGACACTGTTGACGAATCGGACGCTTATTTTGAAGCCGCGCCAGAATCAATGATGAATTACGTTTTAGCTATTCCAAATTAAGACCCTAATTTCATAGTTATAGTAGTAGTTATATCAAAGGAAACTAGTGAAAGGCGTGTGTTTGTTTTTTTGTCTCTAAATCTCATTTCAGTTCGGAGTAAATGCAAATTATAAATTCTTATTACATCATTTCGCGTTTCAACTATTTTAGTGTGGCAGTGCTCGAACAAATTGTCGTAAATGTGGAGATACTGGACAAAAGCACTTTTTTTTTCAGGCACTTGTTAGGTCCATATTAGCTTTGAGTTTTTGATAGGAACCAACTCCTCCGTCGGCCATATTTATTTTATGGCGGCCATTTTTAATTATAGTTAATTATTAATATCTCGAGTTCTAAGACACTTAGAATCACAAACATGGTGTCTGAATATACATATTTGGGGTCAGGGAATTCAACTAGATAAGTATTTTACCGATAATACACTGCATTTACATGTAAAACATCTTTGTTCTTAGAGTTGGTTTAAGTTATGTTAAAAAACCAATTATAAAACCAGTTATTATATTTTTATTACTTGTTATTATAGAGGCTATAGTAATACATAATCTGCGGAAATTTCAAGTGTCTACATACTACGGTTCTAGAGATATACCGATTGTTATGGGCGGGCAAAAACAGGCCATACAATTACGTTTCATATATGGGAGCACTGTTTAATTTTTAATTTAATATTATTTTTATGAATGTATGTTAAGGCAGCAATAAAAATCAACTTTTGTAAAAAAATTAACAGTCTAGCTATTACTGATACGCAGACAGCCGGATGGACAGCGGAAGCTTAGGAACAGGGTTCCGTTTGATATCCTTTGGGAACTCGACTCTAAAAATATCTAGTTTATTTGTTTAATCGTATGGCATACATTATTTTGGCCTTTAAAGTTTGTCACTCTTTAGTACCACCCAGGGGACACGTGCAGGGTTGTGGTAGGTAAGCTCCTGCGGACGCGAGTAACAGTTGTCCCCCCTTTGTCAAGTGAGTGGGCAATTCGACTGTTAGAAGTTCTTAAGCCGCCCGAAGGCCTTTAACTCGGCTTAACGACTACTGTCATAGACAGCAGCCGGGATCAACTGCTTAGCGTGTCTTCCAAAGCACGGAAGCGCTCATTTATATTGACCACTCAAACATCAGGCGGTCACCCATCCAAAGACTGACCGCTGCCATCGTTTATCACGTTGTTATCGTTCGTGCTGCGTTATCGTTTCCGACGCGCTGGCGCCGCTAGGCTATGAGCGCGCAAATATCTAGTTGACCCCAAATATGTATATTTAGACACTACGATTGTGATTCTACGTTATTTAGAACTCGAGATATAAATGATAAACGTATAAAGGTCGGTTTATATCTACAGACATTGAGCGTGCCAGACACGTGCCGTGGCAGACAAAATAATATTCTTTTATACAGTGTCTATTAACGTATTTATATCTGGCCGCGCAGACACCAACCCCCTTCCCGGCCCAGGAACGTGTCTGCCACGCGTCTGGCACGCTCAATATCTAGATATAAACCGACATTAATTCAAAATGACCGCCATAAAATTAAAGATGGCTGACGGAGGAGTTGGTTCCTAGCTATGGACCTAACAAGTACCTGAAAAAAATTTGGAGCTTTTGTCCAGCGTGTCCACATTATCACCTGAAACTGCCCTACTATTTAATAACATATTCAGGTGTAAACTTTGTTACAAAACAGTAATCCGAGCATTTAAAAATAATTGTACCAATTAGCGTGTTGTTAAACAAAAATGAAAAAAAAACTCAAACTCAATGTCAGTTTTGTGACTACAGCGCGTCTAATAACGAGCAATGAAATAAATCTCTTGCCGCCTATAAATAGCAATTTTTTTGATTCGCAAAAATACATATAAATATCTTATTTATTTGAAAAAATCATAAGTCATAAGTCATAAGTCATTTATTAATAATATTCAAAATATTACATGTCATCATTCTTAAATTAAGTAGTACACGTTTATGCATATTCATTATTATTGTGGTAAATTGTAAAATTCTTTGATGTCATAAAAAGAGTGGGTGCATATGCGTTTGTTATTCGGTAATGAATATTCCCATGGGATCCATTTGACTAAACTTGACACTGATTGAAATCAAATTCTCACTTTAATGGCTGGGTGGCTCGGTGCTAAAAAAATAAATACTTAAACAAACATGTTTTACATACTCTAAACAAGCTGTAGTTGGCTAAATAAACAATACGATAAAAACATAATATTTCTCCACTACTTTTGTTATCCAAGCAATTTTTCAACCAAAACTCGTCCCTTGGCACCCTAAAACAAACCATAAGAAACCATTGCCGAATCATGCAGCCTCGCAAATCTCAACTTTATGCTTCTGTATTAAAAAATATATACAACAAACATGCCCGCACTTTTAATTTGGTAGAATTGACCGCTTTTACCACGTTAATTTCACCATTGGTTTTGAATATAGAATGTCTTATAGCGTTGGTTTAAAGGTGATTTTAGATTTGGTAAGCTGCATGATTCTTTGGAGATGTTTGGCACTGTTCCAGTGGCTAGCAGTCAATAAGTGTAAGCATATTGACAGCGGCTAGGAGATGTTTACACTGCTGGTAATGCTGAAACAAAGGAAAACACATTAAAGTGGCCGTTTATACACCTTATTTCGTTGCAGTAAGGTACACGTGTGGTCAGTTTTATGTAGACTGTTGTGAGTGGCAGGCGGATAAGTGGCGGTAAATGTGTGAACGTGGTAGATTTCAAAGTCCGAGATGATATCAATTTCAAGGGCTCTTTTAAAGGTTTCATTGATGAAATAGTTACGGAAGTATCAAGTTAAAGATTTTGTTATACAGGTAAGTCAAGTAGAATTTTCAGTAAATTTTTGTTAAGTGGGGGCGAACTCAGGCGCGTAACGTCGTGTTAAGAGTTTACAGAGTTAGTCTACAAGGAACCCTTAAAGTTTTACCATACAGATGCATTTTAAAGCTGTAATCCGGCATGGGTATTAAAATTATAAATCAATCACGCCAACAAAACAGTAGAATAAAATCCTGAATAAAATATTATTTTAGGGTACCTCCCCTACATGTAAAGTGGTGATGTAATTATTTTGAAACCGTAGTGTGGGGTATCGTTGGATAGCTTGTTCAAAAATATTATGGGTATCTCAAAACCATTTTTCAACTCAACATGCGTTTGCGAGATATTGGGCTTTAAAACCCTAATTTTTGTTCGAGTCCTGGATGTGAAAACAATCATGGCAGTAGTACATGTAATGAATTTAAAAGGAAAACTATGCAGCCAAGTAACCTCCGGCCACGTGGTCCTACTGTTTCGTCCTACTAATAGGACCTTATGAACTGTCCGATTACTTAATCGAACTACGCGGAATACAAAAGTGCACTTCGTCCGATCGGTGGCCTCGGTAGGACCATTTGGCCTAAGAAATAAATAGTCCGCGTAGTCCGATTAGTCAGTCAGTAGGACCAACAGGAAAAAAAAGTTCATGTAGTCCTACCAGCAGTAGGACCACGTGGCCGGAGGGGCTAAGTAGGCGTAACTAGTTACCGAGTAATAGTGGACCTAATTGCCTACGGGTAACTTTCGTACAAATTCGGGCGACGCAACCGCACCGTTTAGTTGGCGAACGCGTGTCGATGTAACAAAGACAGGCAGGCAACTACGCGTGGCCCGACGCAGGCAGTTAGGGCGTTTTTCAAAAATAAATATGTACGAAATTATAATTTTTCCTTAATTAGCTTTTCGGAGAAGGAAAACATCGCGAGCGAATCGGTCTAATAGTAAAGTTATCAAAATAGTATTTGAGAGGCGTGAGCACAAAGACGAAGAGTTTATCCTTTGTAGTTTAGTTTAGTTAGCCAGCTTAATCGCAGTCGCGTTGCGCGTGCGGTAGAACGAACATAACATACGTGAACTCACGCATATTTAACGTGTAAAATGTCGCGAATCGACTTTGAACAACTAAAAACACTAATTACAAGTGCGCTTAAACCGATTGAACTAAAAATCAGTGAGATTTTCACAAAAATAGACGGTCTAAACAGTGAATTAATTCAGTTAAAATCTGTTGTCTTGTTGAACAATGACGTGAGCTCATCCAAAGTGGTCACCAAAGATGAATCAGCTGATGCGCATGCGCCGTCTACACCAGTTTCGACGACTAATGCGACGACTCCTACTAGCCGTCCTGCTCCCGCCTCTACACATGCACCGGCCCGCGCGCAGCGACCGGCGGCTGCAAGAACGAGAGAAAGAATCACCGCGCTAGCTAAACAGCCGTTAAGAGCGAAGCGAAATGACCAACCAGCAAAACATGAACCGCGGCAATCTATGGTAGACAAGAAAGTAAAAATGGCTCAAAACCAGTCCGTTAAGGATATAAATATCGATGAATCAAACCAGAAGCCTTTTAATACCGAACCTAGTTCTGTAGATAGCCAAGAAACAGTACTCCACTCTGGCATACCCGCCGATAATGACTTTATAACCTACCAAAGTCGCCATAACCGCCGTAAACATCGAAAATCTACCGTTACGATAAAGGGAACTGCGACAAACTCCTCAATAAAAGGTGTGACTGTATACAAGTTTTTGCATGGATGTTATTTTAAGAAAGATACCACACCTGATACACTAATAAATCATTTAAAAAGCATTTACGACGATGAACGATACACAGTCGAGAAAATACAGTCAAAACGTGACAGTTATAATTCGTTTAAGATAGGTATCCCGACTGCTGTTTACGAAAATTTCCTATCGACGACTGTTTGGCCAATGAACACATACATCTCCGAGTGGAGGCCCTTTCTCCGCCCCCGGGAGACCCAGTCTCCCGCAGATGACTGCGCCATCGACTAAACAGCCAGAAGTTATTAATAAACTCCTTAACGTGCTACATCTAAACATTAATAGATTAGCGAAAAAAACATGTAAACTTGAAAGTGAACTGCAACTGCAAAAAAACATAGATGTTATGTGTCTGTCAGAACACTGGCTTGACCCGAACCAGATTACATCCGTAAACGTCCTCAACTACCATCTTCGAGCCCACTACTGCCGACCATCGCGCATGGGTGGTGGAGTCGCCATATATGCCAGCCCACAAATCCTGACCATGGAGCGCAAAGAAATAACGGATCTATCCGTCGAAATGCAGTTTGAAGCGTGTGCTGTTGAGTGTATCGGCCTTGACCTTATTATAGTATGTATATATAGACCGCCAAGCGGAGATATTCATTTATATTTATCTAAACTTAATGATTTGTTAAATTTAATTGCCATTAAAAATAGTAAAGTTTTAATTGTAGGTGACATGAATTTGGATTTATTAATTGACTGTAATAACACAAAGCATTTACTAGATATCATAAAAATGGGTGGTTTAAAGAGTCTTATTAATGTACCAACTAGAATAACTTCTACCTCAAAAACGTGTATTGATCACGTATATTCTAACATTAGTAAATCTGACATAAACAAACTATATTGTACTGACATGAATTTATCTGACCATTTATCTACAAATATTAGTATTAAGATACATAACAATGTAACATCTAAATCCCATGTAATGAAGAGGAAGTTCTCACCTTATAACAAACAACAATTTACGCAAAGCCTTGATTTGTATGACTGGGATTCTCTCCTGTTAAAGTATAACTGTCCTAACAAAAGAACTGAATCTGTGATAAATGTATTAAAGTATTATTTTGATTTACATTTTCCTATTAAGTATCAACCCAAAAAAATACCTTATGATATCTGGGTCAACGATCTTATAAAATATCAGCGAGGTCACATTCGTAAACTAAAAATGAAACTGTCAGTAAACCCTCATGATTCTGAGTCACTCGCAGATCTTTTAAAAACGGAACCCTTATATTGGGCTTTGGTAAAAAACGTTCGTAGAAACTACATAAACGACCAAATTTCAAAAACCAATGATAACATGTGCCGTAGTGTATGGCGAGCTATATCAGACGAAACTTGTAGGAATAATAAAAACGGAAATCGTGCGATCGACATACTCGTCAGCAGGTCAGCGGGCGACTGCCCCGGCGCGCGCGCCGAGGCGGCCGCTGCTATGTTGAATAGGTACTATGTTGACGCAAACATAAGCAATGCAAAACCCTACACTCACACTGCGCTTGAATACCTAAAAATGTATTTAACCGAACCTCCTCCACATTTTTGTTTTCACACCATTCACCTTAAATGAAATGATCGATGCTTGCAAAAAAATCAAACGAAAGGCATCAAAAGACATAAATGATATGTCTACTCATATTCTCGACTGTCTTTCGCCGATAGTTATATCGTTACTTCTGTTCTTATTTAACGAGTGTGTCAACGCGGGCGTATATCCCGATATATTAAAACTAATAAAAGTGCAACCGGTTTACAAGGGTAAAGGTGAGCTGTTCGCACCGAAATCCTACCGGCCGATATCTCTGGTACCTATTATCTCCAAGGTGTTTGAGCGGCTACTTAGTACAAGATTAATGCAACATTTTACCTCAAACAACTTGTTAAATTGCCAACAATATGCTTATCAGCCTGGTCGGTCGACGACGGACGCTACTCGCGATGTGGTGGCGCGGGTACTAGGGTATCTCGAGGACTCGCGACAGGTTGCCGCTATCTTCTGTGACTTGTCGCGTGCCTTCGAGATGATAAATCACTCGCTACTCCTCAATAAATTAGCACAGTACGGCATCACCGGTACATTCCACGAAACCATCAAATCGTTTCTAAAGGACAGGAAACAAAACACTTATGTCCTGAGTTCAAGGTCAAATTTGGAGTCAACAGGAGACTGCTCCGTGCCTCAAGGATCTATAGCCGGAAATAACTTATTTTTGATTCTCGTTAATGATATCACAACAGCTTTCCCCGACCTAGACTACATAATGTTCGCTGACGATACCTGTATTGTTGTTCACGCCGATAATTTTAATAACCTGAGGGATAAACTTTGCCTTGTTATGAGCCATATTCAAAAATGGTTTTCCGTCAATGGGATGCTTTTAAATCTTGACAAGACAAATATAGTCCATTTTCAACTCCGTAATACGAATAAAAACCGGCTAAATATTGTACTAGATAATATCGAAATCCCACAAGTAGACACAGTAAAGTACCTCGGTTTCTGGATTGATACTGGCTTAACGTGGTCGCCGCATATTCAGTCGATTTGTGACAAATTAGCCTCAGCCTGTTACGCATTGTCACGAATTTCAATTACTCTTTCTGTCGAGAACCTTAAAATTGCTTACTACGGGTATTTCCACTCAATTCTAACGCAGGGTGTTGATCTCTGGGGGACTGCTGCTGATCGTGACAGACTGTTCCGAATGCAGAAACGAGCCCTGCGTATAATTGATGGAAAACCTGTTGACCATCCCGCTCAATCTTTATTTAAAAAACACAAAATTTTAACCTTACCGTGTATTTATATCCTGACTGCGTGCATATACGTTAGGACAAACATTCAAGCGTACAAAAAAAGTGGACAAACCCGCGAACCCGCTGCGCGCAGGCGGCCCCGACTACTAGCTCCACAGTGTCGGCTTGCTAAATCAAGACGATCACTCAGAATCATGGGTTCAACTATTTATAATGCTGTACCTCATGACATTTTGGATTCAAAAAGTGATAATATTTTTAAAACAAAACTAAAAAAACTGCTTATTGAAAAAGCGTACTATAAAATTGATGATTTTATAAATGATCATTGATCCCACACCGCAAAATGGTTAATTAAAACTAAAAGGGGTTATTATAATGATACGAAATTGTGTTGTTAGTGATCTAAGTTCATATATATTACTTTGTAATTAATAAAAATGTGTTGACGTGTAAAACATTTTTACCAATAAAGACTGTATTACTGTATTACTGTATTACTGTAATGGCTATTTGTTGACGCTCCAAAAATCCCAACCAACCAACCCATCCAGCACTTTATTTAATTTTTATCCATTTTGTTTTTTAAACATCCCAACCGTTTCGCGTTTTTCACATTGTGCTTGTGTCACATATTTAACAGATTTAGTACATATATTAATTATTTATTTATTATGTGTATACGTTTGTATCGGCAGTATGCTGTGTTGCGTTCCGTGGGTCACGTACGGTGCTGTCTGTCTGACACCTTGGCATAATGCTGAGACAGCGACCCATTCACTGTCGCGAAGGCACACACATTATGTGTCAATTGTATTGTATTTGTACTCCCTTTGTCTCTGTGTGTCTTTTGTGTAGTGAATAAATGTCTTCTTTCTTTCTTTCTTTAGCCCTTTGAAGTTGCTACGGCGGCTTCTTGTCTTGCCATCAACAGATCAGCTTTGTGATGAGATAATGCTGTTATAAATCACCCAACTTATATGAGTATGAAAACAGCTCAATCGTAATTTTCGAAGGTTCAGTCCTGCAAATTTTGAAGGCTCAGTTCTGCAAATTTTGAAGACTCAATCGGAAATTTAAAAAGGCTCAGTCCTGCAATTTTTGAAGGTTCAACCCTGCAAATTTTGAAGGCTCAGTTCTAGAAATTTTGAAGACCCAGTCCTGCAAATTTTGAAGGCTCAGTCCTGCAAATTTTGAAGATTAAATTCTGCAAAGGCTCAGTCCTGCAAATTATGAAGGCTCAGTTCTGCAAATGTTAAAGGACTGCTTTCATACGAGTGCAACCAAGTGCAAAGATATATTTTTTTTACATATATTTTCTGAACCCGTTGTAGTCACATGTGGTTTTTAGGGTTCCGTAGTTATCAAGGAACCCTTATAGTTTCGCCATGTCTGTCTGTCCATCTGCGGCTTAGTTCAGTAACCCTTACTACTAGAAAATTGTAAGTCTGATAAATCAATCACGCCGACAAAATGGTACTTACGATAAATCTTTAAAAAACATTTTTAGGTACCTACCCCCTACACGTAAAATGGGTCATTTTTTCTTCGATAAACCCGTAGTGTGGGATATCGTTGGATAGCTAGTTAAAAAATATAACTGAATTTTATAACCATTTTTCAACTCAGTGATCCGTTTGCGACATATTGGGCTTAAAAGCCCAAATTTTGGTTTTAGTGGCCCCATGGCGGCTAAATGACTACTACTGGTGATTTGCAAAAAACCGTGTCAGTAGTAACTATATGTACCTAATGAATTTAAAAGGAAAACTATCAAATAGATAACGAATAAAAGTCGATAAACTTAAAATATAGGGAGAGTAGGTAACAGTGGATACACTTCCGTTTGAAGCCCAATATTTCTGAAGTTAAGTACAGCCAGCCATTTTGTAATACTATCAGGGTACACAAAAAACAGACGACAAAAATTCCAAAAGCCATAGATTTTAGTCAAAAGTATTTCTTTTTCTAAATGGGAAATTATCCACTGTAAGTATGCATCGGGTTAGACTGGATAAGCCCTTGAGGTACAGTGAACCTCATGGGTCACAGTGATTTGTTACTCAATTAACAAACATTATTTATAAATCATTTTGTTTCATAAGATCTGTTTTAGCAATGAACAGTAGAACGGAGTTACTACTACATTTAATCAACAATAATTATGTTAACTTGGAGATCAAAGACTGGAAACATACAAACGCACAATGTACGTTACATTTGATTACATAATCTACTAAAGATTTTTCTTGATCACCGGAAGACCGCGTAACCGTTTGGTGTTAATTTACGGGTCCGCCAGCTCTTTCAGTCTTTTTACAATACCGATATAATGTAGCATATGGGATATTTTTAAGTTTAGATACCACATTGATAGATTTTCCTTCTTGATGCACCAGGTTAATTGCATCCTGCATCTCATTTTGCGTATGCAGTCCGATGTTAGTCTTCCTCGTTCTCTTTCGAGTCGTTTTTATTTTTGTTATTTATCATTTTAAAATAATTTTATTCTATCTTTTAGTTGGCGGCAGCTGCCTAGGTTATAACTTCTTAAATATTTGTAATAGTCAATAGGATTGATATTATATTATATTTTGAATAACATTTTCAATTATTCGTTTTTTTTTGCATGAAACAAAGGGTATCCTAGCTCAGGCACGTGTTATTTGCCTCTAATAGTAGGGGAGAGTGGGGTTCAGTGGGTCATGGGTGTCAGTGGATCGTTAGATATAGCTTTGGATGAATTGTACGCACACACATAAGCACTCACGACGTTGCCGCTCTAGCATGCCCGCATCGACCGAACCAATGATCCGCGCAATGTCCGAGCCGGAGGTCGCGTCGCGGAGGCCCCGTCACAAAGTAAGAGCGAAAGTATTTATTTACGTGTTTTTCAAAAACGTTTAGTGTCTTAATGGACTGATTCTGCAATACTTTTGTTTAATTTGATGTTCTCTAATATATGAAAAATAATGTGAATGGTTAATTTTAATGCCAAACTTACTCAATATTTTGCAATGTTTTTTTTAAATAAAATAAGTGTATATGGGGAACGGCGGATCAATTTGGGATGGGTTTCAGCGGATCGTGATCCAGTTTATTAAATACGGTGATTTCGTGATTAAGAGACTTCTTAGAAGACTTTGTTAAAGTAGTTACATTGAGTAATGCCTACTTACGAAATATTTTGATTGTTTTTATTTGTTCTAACAATAATACATTTTTATACTCGAATCCAGTGAACCCCATATGATCCACAGTACCCCAATACTGATTCAGTGCTACCCATTTGTAGGTGACACTGAATCAACATCAGGTTTTTTTAAGGGCTGTTTTTTACCACAAAACATATATTATAACTAGATAAGTGTTCTAGGTTTAATTAAGAAATTAGCACTTATTGGGGAAAGTGGGGCCGCTACATCAGTCACAAAAAAAGTGCTCCACTGAACCCCACTCTCCCCTAAGCTCCTAGTCTATGATAAACTGATGTACATTATGTTTTATCAATAAAATATTATCTAAATTATCATTTGGTAAAAGAAGAGAAAATACAAAGTAATTCACGAAATGTAAAGATAAAATATACGGGGCACAGTGGATACTTATCCACTGTTACCCAAGTTTAAATTATCCATTGTGACCCAACCACCGAAATCAAAAATTTGGAATAAATATATACACTTTTGTTATGGGCAAAATAATAGCATGTTAGGCTAACCGAAACTTCACAACACTAAATAATCACAACACAAACACTCAACTTAACTAACTTAACTTTTTCTAATTTACTTATCAGCGCAAGTTCTTTTTTGTTCTACAGAAACCGCATTATGTTATACATATAATTATTAGTCGAGTCTTATAGCTGTTCTATTCACGCACACATTTACTATGATAAAATAAAACGTACACATCCCAAATTGACAGAATAGCGCAATAAAATGGTTGGATTAGGTCCAATTTGTTTAAAAATTGAGCCGGCAATAGTCCCACGGGTGTATTCTGGACGCTGTAACTAATTAACGCGGTTTCGAGCCGTATCGTAAAGCGTGGTTTATGACTCGCTGTGTACTATGCTGGCTTCCTAATGGCTGACGGGCGGATGGGGGTGCACCGGGGCTGCACATTAGCTACAGCAAAAAGATAATTTCATTGACAAATAAGACCTCGCTGACAACAACTGAAAATGATACATTCTAATAAATGAATCAGCCAGAAGAAGATTATTAAATAATAAATAAGTATTGCTGTTTTGGCAAAATAACATACTTGTATGGATTTAATTTAAAAATATGTATCGATTTAACCCTCTGTACCAAAACCTTAATCCGCTGACATAAGAGCGATTGGATATATTATTTATGAGGTAGTTATGTGCACCCTTATTTTAACACTTGAATGCCCATGTGTTAGTTTATCCTGCAGTTCCGTACACTATTATTGCAACGCTGTGGAATAATACTGAGATGACATTGTATTGACTTGGACACTAGCATGACATCCAACAGCGCATAATTACTCAACTAATTAGTGAGAATTGAACACGCTACGTCTTTCGTTACATTCACGCCGTTTGATAATTTTCCGGTCACAATATTGAACAACGAAACTTAAATTTCAAAAGATGTCAACATCAAATGAAGTGACGCCATTTGGAATAAATTAGTCAACAAAGATGAGGAAGTAATCTGTCTGTCTGGCGGTGAAAAAGTATATGGACTATGTAATGGGAATCCATTTGTAATGACGACAAAAAAAGAAATGGCTATTCCAAAAGAGCTGATAGATTGACTCAATATTTCAAGTCCGCGAGGAATTAGGACGTCCCGAAACGTCATAAAATCATCAAAATAAATATTTTGGCATTGACTCAAAGCAAGACGTAAATAAATAATTTAAAGAATAAGTATATCATAAATTGTTGGACTAATATTAATGTCAGTTAGATAAGAATTATTACCTACACGGTGGAATGGGTTGGCAAAAGAAAAAACAACAATTAATATTGCAGCCTTTAAATTTTATAGCTAACTAAATCATTAATGTACATTTTTTTTTAAATTAAATTAATATAAATAGTAGGTAACATAAAAAGAAAAAACTTTGTTTCTTATTACCGAAATGCACTGTCACTGTATGCATCTGTATACTGCAAGCGGAGAAAATGATATTTTTCGGGTTTCTGGAAAATATTTACTTGATTCCAGTTCACGATATTGGTCTAAAAACATATTACACCGGCACTTACACCATGTATATTTTATTAACATTTTTTATTATTTCCCACTTCCACTACGAGTACACTTCGGTCCGAACTCGTTCCGCCGTTTTACGGGCTCCCCTTGAATATTTCAGTGGACGAAGTGATAAAAAAATAGCTTTTTGATTTCCCGCTGACTACCCGCGTCTGATTAAATTCTACTCTGTAACTGTATTCGTCTTTCAGAACAGGCCAGTCTTTCTAAGTACGGTCGCATTCTTTAATTTATGATCCTGTTTGCAAGAACATTCTTCGTATTCCTATACAATTTGACAAGATTTTCAACTTTAAGTAGTTCCCAAATTAAAGTTCGTGAGTGTACCTACACCCTCTAAAGTAACGAATATCACACCCAAGTGTGGTTTTTTTCGCTTTACAGAAGTAAGTCTCATGTCCATATAATTTGAATGATTTTTTTAGTAATGATGTCACGTAAACGTTTTAACGGTTACTGAGTGAACAGTTTTACCTAATATAGTATTTACAAGCCTATTAATAATCTACAAAATCAAACTTAAAACGACTATTTACAAAACCTAAATACTAAAGTTCCTTAACCTAAACGAATATCTTCTATTTAAGATTCTTGTTGCTAATGAATTCCTTCAGGCGTTTAGATAGTTGCAATCGCTTTGTCATCGCTTGTGCGCGGGAGGAGGCACGGGCTGAGAGGGCCGAGGGGAACAGAGCACTCCGCATTTGACACGGAGCAGCGATACCAATCATACTACTGATTGTTACTACAATGTAAATTAAACATTTTTCTACCTGACTGTGCGCTGGCCAGTATTTTAATATTGATTATAGTTATAAGTACTTCAAATTAAGTAATTTAAAAGTGAAATGTGTTTCCCCGGACTGGGTGAGTGTTGCAGAATAATTTATTACTTATACCGATTACCTACTAATGTGAAAAAGTAGTGGCAATGCCTAATTTTAATAACGCTTATCATGTAGCTAGCATCATTTCACTAGATATGTTTTATTTTCAGCTAAATAGGTATAAGAAGTGGAGTCTCTTTGTTCTCGTGATATATATACCTACCCCCTTGTAAAAAAGTTATACCTAGATTTAGATTTAGCTGTAATTTTGGTCTCATAATGCATTCTAAAACCCCAGCTATTTCATACGAGTGTTTCTTGATAAAATCTTAGTTGTAATTATATTTATTTTGCTTACATACTGAATTATAGTACTTTCATACGATTGCCCAATTATGATCTATATTCCATCTATAATGCTACTGCAACATCATTGATCACTATTTAATGCTTTTGGTAGCCCGCCCGCTTTTTAGTGCTTCAATCTTCACTTGCGTCGGATGTTGCAGTCAGTAACGTGAAACCGGACTTTTCGCTAAGTGTCCAATCTGACAACTTTCAGGGTTTTTGCTACGGGCTGAGGTGGTCGCCTACTGAGACGCCGTAATACCGTCCCCGATCTCCTGTGCACTGCCGGATCTACCCCGTGCCTGTGACGTTATCGTCCGCGCATGACCAACCACGCGCTGCACTACAGGGAAGTGGCTGTCCAGTGAGACATTGCTAAGTGTTCACAGCTCATTCTATGTGTAATAGAAACCGGGTAGTCTAGACCTCACACCCTGAGACTAATAATAGCGCATTCTGGGGATATTTAATATTGTATTTAGTACTTTAGTTTAATTAAATTTTGTATTAATCGATAATTGTTGTTTCTAATTTCCCCAAGAACACTCTAGCGTTACATTGGCGCCCTGTGGTAGGTTTTTCATTGAGCTGTGTTCACTTAGACTTGTTTTTCGGCATTTTGTAGTTATCATTGGTGTTGGTTGCTTTAGCTGTAAGTGCTTATAAGCTGATAGTCATCAAAAATTTTGTGTAATCCACTATAGAATTGTTTCCATTATTAAAAATTGACTGAGTAAATATATATTTTTGTACTAAAAATAAAGTAAGAATTTTTGGTGACTGCCATAAATAAATTTAAGTTGATTATTGCGCTGGTGGTTGAAATTTCTGCTTCCGATCATCTATTTTTTCTTTATAAATTGTAAAATTGCAACACACATCCAAAATGTCCTATCAAATTAAATATCTTTCGCTGCAAAAAGCCGAGCTTGAGTACGAGGTTGCTGTTAGAGGCGGTGCTACTGGGGATGAATCTGTCGTTGAGCTTAGAAAGCAAATAGTTAAACTGTCTCAAATTCTGCCGCCTGAAGATATACTTGAATCACACTTAGATCCAATCGTGGACCTGGAGCAGGTTGAGGACACTTTAGGTAAAATTAAAGAAAATTTAGACAACTTAAAATCTAAATTGGATAAAAATGTTCACTCTCGTACGGAGACAATGTTGCATCATGTCTACTACAGACTGATTAGGATTAAAAGATCTGCTGCCATTGATCCTACTTATATAGAAATCTCACAGACTTTTCAACAGCACTTTGTTGAGCTAAAAAAACTAAAACTAGGCGCATCGTCGACTTCAATGAACTCTGAACCCTGGTCAGACCTTATTACAGTCACTTGTGAAAAGAAACTTGTGTCTGATGTCGTTGGCAAGCTTAAATATTCCGGTAAGACGTGCGTTAGGTCTTTTATTCAAAAAGCTGAGGAACTGGCATTCTCTAGGAGCATGTCCACGGATAAGCTGCTCACGTACGCTTTCGAAATTTTTACTGATGATGCTCTCCATTGGTATCGTTGCATCAAGGATAAGGTTGAGTCATGGGAGGATCTTGTAAAACTACTCAAACAAGATTTTAGTCAAAGTGATTACGACTATCGCCTTTTGTCGGAGATTAGGATGCGCACACAAGGTGAACACGAGAATATTTCCATCTACATCTCCATTATGCACGGCATGTTCTCTCGCCTTACTAAACAACTTTCAGAGGAGGACAAGCTTGAAATATTGCTACACAATATTCGACCCATTTATGCCAGCACACTGGCAGCCTCTCCGAACATTAATAACATTGACGCTCTTAAGGATCTATGCCGCTGCTACGAGAATATTCAGTCTCGAATGGTTCGATTCCACGAACCGCCTAAAATAAACTCTGACACCCTAGCTCAGGAATTTGCGTACAATCGTCAATCTCCTGGTACTTCATACAGTAGAAACCACAACACTAACTACAACACTAATTACAGACGCGACTACAATGACAAATTTAGGAACTTTAAATCATATCAACATTCTAACCATAACTACAAAACTAATGACGAACAGGCTAAAAACTTAAATGTTAACTCTCTGAGCACTCTGCCAAACACAAACACAAAGAAATCATACTGTCCGAGATGTCGCACTGATACTCACTCGCTAGGTCAATGTCAGCAACCCCATTTTCCGATATGCTTTCGATGTGGCAAGAAGGGTGTACGTTACCCAGATTGCTCAGACTGCAAAACTAAATCCAACCAAAAAAACTAAATGTGGTGGATTGTTGTGTCGGTGAGCACGAGGATACTACATCTACTAAATCTAAGAGGTCTGAATGGACTGATTGGTTAAAATTTATTTCAAATTTCTTTTCATGCTACACCGTCGCCACAATCCACAATTCTGAACAAAATAATTCACGTCCTCATGTCTCTGTTCAATTACTCGACAAATCAGTAATTGGTCTTCTTGATACGGGCTGTCCAGTCAGTATTTTGGCCAACAATGCGTATAAATACTTCACTAGCCACGGTTTTGTACTGCATGAAGGAGAACGTAGACAATTCATAGCTGCTGGGGGACAAAAACTACACAGTATTGGACTTATGTATTTACCCGTAACATTTTTGAACCAAACACACACACTGGAAATTCACGTTGTTCCTGAAATCCAAAACACACTGATACTAGGTATGGATTTTTGGAATACCTTTGATCTATTCCCTAAACATCTTAGTGCCGTCATTATGCGCCCTGAATCTGAAGTTCCACTGGCTAACTTAACTATAAATGAGAATACGAGTCTATGTTGCTATAACCACCTAACTACAGAACAAAAGATTACAGCTGACCACATGATTTCGCAGTTCCGTGATATATCTTATGAAGAACGAGGCTTAGGCAGAACTTCGCTAATCTCACATGCTATTGACACTGGTGATGCTGCCCCAGTTCGTCAACGCTACTACCGAATGTCATTAGAAAGACAACGCATTTTGAATGAACAGCTTGACGAGATGCTGAACGAGGACGTGGTAGAAGCCTGTGAAAGTGAGTGGTGTTCTCCCGTTCTGCTAACTCCAAAAAAAAATGGTGAGCTGAGGTTTTGCTTGGATAGCCGGAAGCTCAATGCTGTCACTAAAAAGGATGCGTACAGTCTGCCATATATATCGGAGATCTTAGACAATCTTCGCGACGCCAAATACTTAACAAGCCTAGATCTTTCGAAGAGCTTCTGGCAGATTCTAATTAAAGAAGAAGACAGGTGCAAGACGGCCTTCTATATACCATCGCGTGGTACTTTCCAATTTAAATCTATGGCGTTTGGCTTGACAAATGCCCCTGCTACGCAGCAACGCCTCGTTGATCGTTTATTCTACGGTCCCGAATTCGAACATAAAGTATTCGTCTATATCGATGACATAATTATTGTGTCACCAACATTCGATCAACATATTTCACTGCTTGTTCGCGTTATGGAGAAACTAAGGACTGCTAACCTTACTATCAATTACGAAAAGAGCCAATTTTTCAGGAAACAGCTAAGGTATTTAGGATACGTGGTAGATTCGAACGGGTTACATGCTGATCCTGAAAAGGTTGACGCGATTGTGAACTATCCCACACCTAATAATCGAAAGGAAGTTCGTAGGTTCCTCGGTACTGCCTCGTGGTACCGTAGGTTCATACCAAATTTCAGCTCTTTGGCCTCGCCATTAAACAAGCTAACGTCTCAAGCTAAATCTGCACCTCCATTTAAATGGTCTTCGGAAGCTGATAACGCCTTTAAGGCTCTTAAAAAATGTCTTGTGTCTACCCCAGTTCTTTCCTGTCCCGATTACTCGAAGCCATACGAGATCAGTACAGATGCAAGTGACGTCGGGATCGGAGCGGTTTTGACACAGATTACAGATGGCGTTGAAAAGGTTATCGCTTATATGAGCAAATCGCTATCTAAACAGGAACAGCACTATAGCGCTACAGAAAGAGAGGCTTTGGCAGTTTTGACAGCTACTGAGCATTGGCGTTGCTATCTTGAAAACGGTAAACGTTTTGTTATTTACACTGACCACGCGGCACTGAAATGGTTTCTCAACCTTAACAATCCAACAGGTCGCTTAGCTAGGTGGGGTGTAAGACTTTCTGCGTTTGACTGCGAAATCAGACATCGGCGTGGTTCTGACAACGTTGTTCCTGACAGTCTTTCTCGTATACCTGTTTCCGTCATAAATCCAACACCCACGCGTAACTTACCTCCAGCTACTACCGATTCTTGGTACTTAAATGTATATAACGGTTGCCAGGACACACCCTCATCGTTTTTGGACTACCAAATTCTAAATAATAAACTCTACCGCTTCAAAAAAAGCTTGAATCCACTTACTAGGGAATTTGAGTGGAAAGAGGTCGTTCCTCTCGAACTTAGACTAAAGACTATTGAACAGAACCATTCCTGTCCTACCGCTGGTCATTTCGGTATTCTAAAAACATACAAACGCCTATGTCTTAAATACTACTGGCCAGACATGCACCGTGACGTGACTAATTTTGTAGGCGATTGTGACATATGTAAAGCCTACAAACATGCTAACCATACTACATTAGGGACTATGGGACGTCCAAAAAAATGCTCTAGGCCTTTCCAAATGATCAGCATGGATCTGGTTGGTCCGCTACCGCCGTCTAGAAAACAGAATACGTTTTTGTTCGTAGTTTCCTGCTGTTTCACTAAATTCTGTCTTTTGTTTCCCATTCGACGTGCTACGGCTGACATTCTTGCTCGCATTCTAGAGGATGAAGTATTCCTGGTTCATGGTATACCTAGCACAGTTCTAATGGACAATGGAAGACAGTTTGTTAGCAATACTCTTAAGCAATTGTTCAAAAAGTATAATGTGCCTAACGTCCAACTGACACCAAAGTACACTCCACAGGTAAACAGCGTAGAGCGTTTCCATAAAGTTATCGTCACTGCTATCTCATCGTTTATTGAGAACAATGATCACAGATCCTGGGACTCAAACTTATCTAAAATACAGTTTGCTATCAATACGTCTACCAACGAAGTTACAGGCTTCACACCAGCTTTCTTGGTCTACGGCCGAGAGTTGGTAACATGTGGCTCTCATTACCTACATAATGACAGCATTAATGAGCTCGTATTCTCGCCTCGGGAAGAATATGCAGAAAACGTAGGCGTGCTTAGAAACATATTTGACCAAATCCAAAGTTTACTAATAAAGGCACATTCTAGGAACAGTGGATATTATAATCTTCGTAGGAAACACGCTGATTTTAATATTGGTGACGTTGTCTGGAAACGCACGTACTACCTAAGCGATAAGGATAAACGATTTACAAAAAAATTAGCACCGAAATTTATAAAGTGTCGAATAGTTGCTAAAAAATCACCACTAGTTTTCGTTTTAAAGGACATGCAAGGCAATAACATCGGTGACTGGCACATTAAAGATATAAAACTGACTAACTATAAAGCATAACTAAAATGAGTCTATCATTAATATCATTTCCAGCTACAGTCTCATATATATTATACTTCATTTATACAAAAAAAAAGCTACCATTGTGTGGAATCTTCTACCAGATTCACCACAGTTTGTCTACATCCATTCTGAATGTAAGAACTGTTAACGGTATTACTTGCTCTAGTAGTGATGTTAAATCGTATTTCTTAATTAATATATGAGACCGTATGTTACCAACATCCATCTTGAGTTATTAGTGAGTATATTGTATACAGAAACAAATACTCAGTATGAAAGAGGCTGTATCACCAAAACTGAAGGTACTAGGGCTAATGTGAAAGATGATGAATGAATGGATGATGAGTGAGTGAAGTATGTAGTTGAAGACTGTATGTGAAACTGATAACTTAAGAGTCAGTAAAATGATAGAGAATTTTCTTAGGAAAATTCTACCCAAAAAAGGGGGGTATGTCACGTAAACGTTTTAACGGTTACTGAGTGAACAGTTTTACCTAATATAGTATTTACAAGCCTATTAATAATCTACAAAATCAAACTTAAAACGACTATTTACAAAACCTAAATACTAAAGTTCCTTAACCTAAACGAATATCTTCTATTTAAGATTCTTGTTGCTAATGAATTCCTTCAGGCGTTTAGATAGTTGCAATCGCTTTGTCATCGCTTGTGCGCGGGAGGAGGCACGGGCTGAGAGGGCCGAGGGGAACAGAGCACTCCGCATTTGACACGGAGCAGCGATACCAATCATACTACTGATTGTTACTACAATGTAAATTAAACATTTTTCTACCTGACTGTGCGCTGGCCAGTATTTTAATATTGATTATAGTTATAAGTACTTCAAATTAAGTAATTTAAAAGTGAAATGTGTTTCCCCGGACTGGGTGAGTGTTGCAGAATAATTTATTACTTATACCGATTACCTACTAATGTGAAAAAGTAGTGGCAATGCCTAATTTTAATAACGCTTATCATGTAGCTAGCATCATTTCACTAGATATGTTTTATTTTCAGCTAAATAGGTATAAGAAGTGGAGTCTCTTTGTTCTCGTGATATATATACCTACCCCCTTGTAAAAAAGTTATACCTAGATTTAGATTTAGCTGTAATTTTGGTCTCATAATGCATTCTAAAACCCCAGCTATTTCATACGAGTGTTTCTTGATAAAATCTTAGTTGTAATTATATTTATTTTGCTTACATACTGAATTATAGTACTTTCATACGATTGCCCAATTATGATCTATATTCCATCTATAATGCTACTGCAACATCATTGATCACTATTTAATGCTTTTGGTAGCCCGCCCGCTTTTTAGTGCTTCAATCTTCACTTGCGTCGGATGTTGCAGTCAGTAACGTGAAACCGGACTTTTCGCTAAGTGTCCAATCTGACAACTTTCAGGGTTTTTGCTACGGGCTGAGGTGGTCGCCTACTGAGACGCCGTAATACCGTCCCCGATCTCCTGTGCACTGCCGGATCTACCCCGTGCCTGTGACGTTATCGTCCGCGCATGACCAACCACGCGCTGCACTACAGGGAAGTGGCTGTCCAGTGAGACATTGCTAAGTGTTCACAGCTCATTCTATGTGTAATAGAAACCGGGTAGTCTAGACCTCACACCCTGAGACTAATAATAGCGCATTCTGGGGATATTTAATATTGTATTTAGTACTTTAGTTTAATTAAATTTTGTATTAATCGATAATTGTTGTTTCTAATTTCCCCAAGAACACTCTAGCGTTACAATGATAATGATGTGTAATGAATTGTTACGAGTACCATGAGAATTTCGCATATTGATAATTTATTACTTATTATTATTATTTATTACTTATTGTCCCGTTTAATTTATTATTTTGATGATCTTTGAAATGTATTAGTATTTACATTTATTATTTGAGCTTTATTCTGATGACAACTGATTTATGTTTTTGACATTGGGACTCAGTCATTATTACTATTTATATTTTTTTCTGTATGATTGTTTTAGCTACTCTATAAATAAATAAATGAAATGAAATGAAAGTATAAAAGATTTTTAGTGTTGGCTCCGAACGATGTATCTTTCTAGCTGAAGCTATATCCACCATTTTCCTCTTGTTGAAAGTCAACAAAGCCTTCGAAATAGCAAACAATATCATAAAATAACTATCTCTATCCCAATACGTAATCTGATTCCGCAATTTGAGGCAATTTCACGCGTCGCACTGCCACGAACGGACAAAAGTGTCATATCGAGAATCCCATTCGAATGTGGGAATGGGGCTTCACTGTGATTCTTACCTACAGCGACACACCTAAAGTAAATACAGAGACTGTGGAGCTTTGCACAGTCGCGCACACAACTGTTAGGACGATAAAAAAGGCATGTCGAAAAATGTTGCAGCACGACCACTTTACATGGCACGCTTCGTAATTTAATATATTTGCCATCCATTTGCACTATGTTTACTTGATCTATAATAAATTCATTATTATTTTTCAGGACAACGTGTATCTGAGACATCAAAGAAAAGACGTATTTTATTACGTGTTTGCGTTTTCAAATGATTTTGCTTGAATAACGCAGGATTCGTTTGATCTTATATTATGGAAAAGGGTATAGTTAGATAGAATTTACAGCATTATATATTTTCATATTGATGTGGCAATAATGCAATGCCGATAAGTTCTTCTAACGAATAGTAACTAGCTACATGTAAGACGCCCAGCAACTCTCTGAACGGACTATAAAAAAGCTGAGGTAAAATACCTCATCTAAATATAATTGCACACCTATGCGTCCAATATTCCACAGTGCCTGAGAACAAGAGTCTTTGACCAGTGTGTGTTGCCAGTGATGACATTATATGGCACTGAAACGTAGTCGCTTCAAATGGGCCCCATAAAAAGATCACAAAGGGCCCCAAAGGGCAAATAAGAGGCTTATTAGCATAAGCCTCCAGAGTTTCTCTGTGAGATCGCATCAGGAATGAGGCTATCCGCAGCAGAACTATGTTCACCGATATAGCTCTCTGAATTGTTAAAGTTAAGTGGAAATGGGTGGAGCACATTGCACGTAGAACGGATGGCCGTTGGCGTGGAAAGTTCTCGAGTGGCGACCACGTACTGAAAGACGTTGGGTAGACACCCCCACAAGGTGGACTGATGACTTAGCAAAGGTGTTGGGAGTTCGCTGGATCTGGGTGGTACAGGATCGGTCACTGGCACTCTTTAGGGGAGGCCTAAATCCAGAAATAGATTTCGTTTTTGGCTGATTTGATGATGAAATAGTAGGGTATTCGAATTAATAAATAATTAATCGATAGAAATCTAATGTTATAAGAATCATTTAAATTCTGTTCAAGTGGGCACATTTGACCGTAAAATGTTATATTTCACGATGATGGCCAGAGCCGAGACAATTCGACCCTTTAAAAACTATGGACGACAGGATCAACACGCGACGGCAGAGCTACGCATCGCGTCATGCGAGGATTATACGTGAGAAAAATATGTGATTATTTATAGAGACTTAGATTGTTTAAAGTAATAAAGAACCCGTAGTTAGAATCCCCATAGTAATTTACATAAAACACCCTCTCATAGCATTCATTTGATATTGTAAACATTAAAGTAAAATCTCAGTACAAATTGTATTAGAAAGAGAGAGGAGATGTTGCCTATGCGCGAGCGCAGCGCAGACTGGCCGCCTGGAGGGGAGGGGTATATCGCGCCAACATGACCGTAACGAGAGCCGCGGCCACCGAGCCTGAATTGGAATTTAGTGCGGCGCATTTTTACTTTGCAATTAATATGTTTACGTTCATATCTTTATAACGGCTCATCGTATTAGAAAGGTTTATATATTGTTAGAAAGCTAATTAAAAGTTCTATTAAATGTTTAAACTTACAAATAAGTAAACTCAGTAGGTTCAGCGCAAAAGATAAATAAGTGTTACGAAAGGGACGGAATTACGGTTTGCCCGATTTCCATGTACGATTATTCAAATAAGAAAATATTTACGAACCCTACTGTACTTATAAGATCTCAAGCCATATTAGAACTTTGTAAATCAGCTTAGACTTCCGCCCATTAATATGTATAACATCTAAATAACATCTTGTAACGTAAATTAGTCAAGTCAAAGTGGGCGTAACTTTTGTTGTCTCACTCAGCACGTCTTGCTTACCCATTGTTAGGTATAAATAGCAGGTACGGCCCGGAGCAATTCAATCGCCTCTACAATAAGCAGAAAGGGAAGTACGATATCGTACTAGTAGTCACCGAGTCGGACCAGCGTAAAGCAGTCCACTCCCTTAAGGAGGTTCTCAAGATGGCTGTAAGGGTGGAGACTCCTAACAAGAGGACCCACCTCTCACAGTGCCACAATTGTCAGAGGTTCGGCCACGGCGCTCGTGGCTGTCACTCTCCCCCCCGTTGCGTCAAGTGCGCTGGGGATCACGCGACTCGCGATTGCGAGCGCCCAAAGGGATGCAAGGACCCGAACGGCATACGGTGCTGCAACTGTTTGGTTCGCAAGCTCCCCCATGGGCATACTGCCAATTATGGGGGATGCCCTTGCCGCCCAAAGAGTCGCGACAACGGAGCAAAGTCGAAGTCCTCGCCTCCCTCTGGGCGTAAGCTAAGCGCGGGCCGTGCTGCTCCCCATAGCACTCCGCAACACTACCCCGCCCTTCCGGCCGTAGGACTAGGTGCCCCTAGGAACCCGCCGCCTTCTGCGGCCGCAGGTCCCCGCCCGGTGCCTTCTGCACCCCAATCTCAGGCGGGCCCCTCTGCCGGGCCGGCCCGCTATTGATCCCCTCTA
Source organism: Epinotia bilunana (assembly GCA_947049275.1). Classification (NCBI taxonomy): domain Eukaryota; kingdom Metazoa; phylum Arthropoda; class Insecta; order Lepidoptera; family Tortricidae; genus Epinotia; species Epinotia bilunana. The sequence goes on from OX346257.1 coordinate 25,638,136, forward strand.
TGCGCTTATGCAGGTAATTCAGGTACTCCCACCGGAGGTGGCGAGCGGCCTGACTGCCCGTATATTCGCAACGACGACGCAGTATCTCGCCGCACCAAGCGGCAGCCAGGTTCACGGTGCCTACTAGTATGGATAGTACATCCCAAAAGCTTAAACCTGCTTCGATTACCATTGGCATTTACAATGCCAATGGCTTGAGAGGTATGAAGGACGAGGTGATGAACTTCCTTCGCGATCACTCAGTAGATTTACTCCTGGTCCAAGAGACCTTTTATCGTCCCAGCATTAGAGCCTTTCGCGTCCCTGGATACGCTCAGATTAGAGATGATAGGCAAGATGGTATGCCATTCGGGGGCACGCTCATTTTCTACAAACGTAACTTGCATTGCATAAGACTCAATCCCCCGCCCCTGACAAATATGGAAGTGTCGGTCTGTCGCATCTCGATGGAGGGTCACCCCCCCATATCGATTGCTTCAACCTACCTTTCACCTCAACGAGACTTACTTTTGACTGACCTCAACTCTTTAGCCTCCCTAGGTCTTTCGGTCATCGTGGCTGGGGACCTAAATAGTAAACATACTAACTGGGGTTGCGTAGCAACCAATCCCAACGGCAATCGGCTTCTTCACCTTTTGATCGATAGCCTCCCTTTCGATCTCCTCGCTCCCTTAGAACCGACTCACTTCCCTCATAACGTAGATCACCGACCTGACATACTCGACATAGCACTGCTAAAGAACGTAGCGTTAACTCTGCGTTCTATGGAAGTGATACGCGAACTAGACTCGGATCATAGGCCAGTCCTTTTGAGACTAGGTCCTCACCCCAATAGTACTCCTCGAACCAGGACACTCGTGGACTGGGACAAGGTGCAAACAGGTCTCTTACAGACAGATCCCCCCTTGCTTAGAGACATCCCAGACAATATAACTACAACCGAACAGACAGACCAAGCGATCGATTCTTTCACCAACTACCTCAACGCTGTACGAAGCGAGGCCTCAAGGGAGGTGTCGGCGGAGGACATCCAACACCGACCCCTACCTAGGGAACTGAGAGAGTTGGTAACAAGGAAAAATCGCGCCATCCGTACCTATTCAAATCACCCTTCTGCCGAAAACCGGCAAATCCTGAGGGACTTGTCTAACGAGTCTAAACAGAGAATTGCCGAATTTCGGGAGAACTCGTTCAGGGATCTGATGGGGGAGATAACGCCTAGTCATCTGGCTTACTGGAAACTAGCGAGATCTCTCAAATCCGATGCCTGTTGGACTATCCCTCCCTTGGATCGACCGGATCACTCAATCCCCGCGTTCGAGGACAGTGAGAAAGCCGAATGCCTTGCGAGTAGCCTAGAGTCCCAATGTTCGCCCAACCTCCTCCACACCGACGAAGCCCATATTAGAAGGGTCGATTCCGAGGTGGACAGGAGATCGCGTCTCCCCGTAACTTCACCCATTTTACCGGTGTCGGTTAAGGAAGTCAGTGACCATGTCAGGCGTCTCCGTATTAGGAAGGCTCCGGGTGCGGATGGTGTATCCAATCGCATCCTGAGACTTCTCCCCGAAACCCTCCTCCTCCTTTTGGTTGGCATCTTCAATGCCGCGCTGACCAATGCTCACTTTCCAGCCGCGTGGAAATGTGCAACGGTCATAGGGATAGCGAAGCCCGGTAAACTCCGGACCTCGCTTGCCTCTTATAGGCCGATCAGCTTACTTAGCTCCCTTGGAAAGCTATATGAGCGGATCCTACTCACGAGAATTCTCAGATTTACGGCTGAGAATAACCTCCTCATCGACGAGCAGTTCGGCTTTAGATCCGGACACTCATTTTTTTTTTTTTTTTTTATGATATAGGAGGCAAACGAGCAGTCGAATCACCTGATGGTAAGCGATAATCGACGCCCATGGACACTTACAACACCAGAAGAGTTGTAGGTGCGTTGCCGGCCTTTAAGATGGGAGTCATGCGTCCAACAGGTGCACCGCGTCACGGAGCACGTGTTGGACGGTTTCTCTCGATTCCAGGGGCTCAAGACCGGTGCGATCTTTCTCGACGTGGCGAAAGCCTTCGATAAGGTATAACTGGCATAACGGGCTGGTATACAAGTTATACCAGCTCGGTATACCGGACAGACTCGTACTCACCATACGAGATTTTCTCAGTGATCGAAGCTTTCGATACCGACTGGAGGGAACGTACTCGGACCCACACCCCATCCGGGCCTGAGTCCCGCAAGGCTCCGTGCTCTCTCCCACTCTCTACTCGTTGTTCACGAACGACATTCCCAGGCACCCTAAGGTGCAACTGGGGTTGTTTGCGGACGACACCGCGCTCTTTACGACCCATTGTAAGTACGCTACTATCCGGCGATACCTCCAAGAGGCAATCACCGACCTAGGTCGTTGGTTTAATCTTTGGCGTATCGAAGTCAACCCGGAAAAAAGCACTGCAATAGTCTTCCACCCGTCTGACTGCGTTAGTACAGAAAGACGGGTGGCTCCGATCCAGATGTTTGACCGACCCATCCCCTGGGTCAACGAGGCCAAATATCTTGGAGTGACCCTCGACAGGAGACTGACTTTCCGTAGCCACATCCGCAGGGTTCGCAACCGCGCGTTGTTCGTACTAGGAAGGCTTGGGCCGATGATCAACAAGCTTAGTAAAATGTCACTTAAGTAAGCAAAATAAGCTGACACTCTACAAGACTTGTGTTCGTCCAATCATGACATATGCAAGTGTAGCATTTGCTCACGTGCCTATGTCATCGCTCAAGCCGCTTCATGTCATTCAGAATCGTTTTCTCCGTAGGGCGACTGGTGCCCCGTGGTACCAATCGAACCTCAGCCTGCACCACGACATGGGGATTAGCACCATGTATGGTTTCTTTAAGCAGGCTGCCAGACGTTATTTTGACAACGCTCCCCACCATAGGAATCCGTTAGTTAGGAAGGCTGCTGATTACGTTCCCATCCCTCCCCCCTCTGTCGTTACTCGGCGCTCACTGATTAGGGGCCGCACGGTCCGGCGTCCTAGGCACACACTCACGGACCCGGACGACGAAATCACAGCGTCCATCGAAAGATGGAACGCTGCGCTTTCGGCGTCCAACACATCGCGTACACTTCGGCGTTCCCGCCGGCGGGGACGTCCACCGCGAGATCGCGACAATACAGACACATACAGTCCCTATTCGTCCCGGTACCGCCGCATACCGGGTAGAGTCAGTCCGACCCAAGTCGGGCCTAGCTGAGTTTCTTGCTGGACTCTTCTCAGCTAGGCTAGGTTTTAGCGAACCAGCGATAAAACTCCCAGTAGTTCGACACCACTCACACCCCAGATTAAAAAAAAAATCAAAATTCAAAATTATTTATTTTCAACAAAGGTTTTACATTAAGTGTTCGTTTCCCCCTTTTAAGTTAAACACTTGTATTAGGAGGAAACGCTCTTTCATACAGGTGGTAACTGCTTGTTAAAAATAAGACTAAACATAGTTTGTTTTCAGCTTACTACTAAATAACAGTTTCTATCTTATTACTATACTTAGGTTGGCTTCCGTTGTTATTAAGGTTACACATTAATTAAGTGAACTTAGATTAATTTAATCTAAATGAATGAAATGATTGAATGGAGGTGCAAATATAATTATAATTACGAGTTAGCGCCTAACTGGGACGATATCGAATCACTTATGACTAACTGTTAGTCATAAGTAATTCGATATCGTCGTAATTTTGGCTTTTAAGCCAGTTAGAAATAAGTTTTTTACATTCTCTGTAGGTTGTGCTGTAAATTTTAGTTTTCCTATTTATTTTATTATAAAGATTTACAGATGCTACTTTAAATTGTCGTTTAGCAAAATTAGTCCTAGCTCTTGATAATTGCTTTATTACTTCATAGGGATTACGTTTTTGTATTATATAGTGATCTCGTTTTAGATTTTTATGAATTTTCAGAATACAATTTAGGATATATAACTTTCTTATTGTAAGAACATTAGAATCTCTGTAAACATCAATAGTGCTGTATCTTTTGTTTTTACCTAAAAGTACTTTAAGAATGGACCTTTGAGCACGCTCAAGTACCAAGAGTTTCGTTTTGTGAGTTCCCCCCATACAGACAGACAGTAAAGAACGATGGATTGAACTAGGGTTTTATAGATATAGATTAATAGTTCCTTATCGGAGATATGCCTCAAGTATTTAAATAGCCATATGAGTTTTCGTATTCTATTAGCAGTAATTTCGATTTGTTGGTTCCAAGAAAGTAATTGGTCTATGTGGACTCCTAAATACCTAGTGGAGGGAACATTTTTGAGGTCAGAGCAAGTACACTTATTTGTCAAATGATTTGAGCAAGTGTGAGCTTTTAATAAATGTGTAGTTCTGTCAGGCTGAGTGCTGTTTTGAATAGAGAACGTTATGTAATTGGTTTTTTAAATGTTTAATGAAAGTAAATTAATTTGAAGCCATTTTATTACTTTAGACAGACCGGATTCAGCATAAGCGTATACCTCCTCCCAGCTGTCGCCGTGAAAAAGAAGTGCAGTATCATCAGCATACGAGATTACTAAGCCATTTGGAAGCTGAATATTGGTTAAATCATTAATATAAGTCAAAAAGAGTGTTGGGCCTAGTACACTTCCCTGGGGGACTCCAAAGGGGGTAGATAATTCATCTTTGCTATAAACATCGTTACAAAGTTTGACTTTTTGCGTTCTATTATTTAAGTTACTTGTAATTAGATTTAAGAATTGCCCACGTATACCTAAGATATCCAGTTTACTGATAAGGATGGGGACAGAGACGGTGTCGAACGCTTTTTTTAAGTCGAGAAAAATACATAAAGTTTTCTTTTTATTTTCAATATGTGTAGTGATCGAGTTTGTTAGTTCTAGAATAGCCTCTTCGGTATTTTTCCCTTCGCGAAAGCCAAATTGTCGAGGTGATAAAAGATTAAACTTGTTTAGATACTTGATAAGTCGGCTATTGATCAGTTTTTCTAGTATTTTAGAGATTGAGGGTAATACCGATATAGGTCTGTAGTTGTTAACGTCCGCTCTGTCCCCATCTTTAAAGACAGGGTAAATTATAGCCCGCTTCAGAGAAGCCGGGAATATCCCTTCTGTGAAACAGAGTGAAGTCAGATGTTCTATAATTGGGATTAATTCGGATTTTACCATTTTAATAAACGAGGTCGGTATATTGTCCCAGCCTGACGCAGATTTGGATTTTAGATTAACTATTATAGATTCTATTTCTTGAGGGTCAGGGGCAATTATACCAATAGAGGAGGAGTGTTGCTTTATGGTGTTCAAATAAGCTCTGAGGTCAGCGGTAGTATTGTTTACCATTTGCTCGGCAAGATGTTGGCCAACACTTACAGTGTTTATTAACTAGGTTAGCTGATGCTTCGGGGGTATTAGATATATTTACCAGTTTATCATTTTTATGTTTTGTTTTGTTAAGGTTAGTAATAGTTTTAAGCGTATGCCATAAGTTTTTGTTGTTGTTTTTAGCTTTATTAAGGAGATCTCTTTCATATTTCTGCTTTAATTTCTTTATTAAATTATTACAATAATTTCTATAGCGCCGATAAGTAATCTGTAGTACTTCATTCGTGTTGTCACGTCGCAACTTTTTTTGTAATTTATTTCGGTTTTGGATACATTTTAGTACACCGGGGGTAATCCATAGTTTCAGAATTCGCTTATTACAAGGAATTTTAACTACTTTAGTACAGGAATCAATCGCATTTTGGATATATTGAACTAATTTATTAGTTAGTATATTAGGGTCATTTATACGTAGTAACTCACCAAGATTATTATTTTTAAACAATGCAAATGCTTTAGGAGAATCCGTTATAACTTTAGTATGAGACTTTAACGTAGTGATTGATTTTGAATAAATATTAAACAGAGTCATTAGGTGGTCAGTAATGGTAGTATTTAGGATTACTGTTTTTGAAAAGTATGTTTTAGGATTAAGGTTAATAAAGATGTGATCCAAACAACTATTAATGCGAGTATTTTCTTTATGAGTCGGTAGTAACCCATGGGACGCCAGCATATTAAGGTAGTTATTTGTAGAACTATTATGTAACAAAATGTTTATATTTATGTCGCCCGTTATGACTACGTTATTACCAATCTGATTATTTTTTAAATGTAAATCTAACGATGAAATAAAACTACTTGTATTTGTATTGGACGGTGAACGATAGATGCATAAAATAGTTAGACATGACAGAGATATCTGGAGACAAGACGCTTCAACCAAAATAATTTCTTTTACCGAGTGCGGAATAGAATTACTTATATAAACGACGACACCGTCATTTTGTGTTATTTGAATGCTAGTATTGTAACATGAATAGTTATGTTTAATTGGAATAGGTCTATCGTAATTTAATCTACACTCCGTGAGAACTAATATATCAATTTCTTGTTTTAAAGAGGTTAGGTTTACGTCTAAGTCATCCATGTTTTTGTAAATGCTTGTAATATTCTGCGTAATAATGGAGTAAGCGGGTTTTGTTATCGGCAAATAAGAGGGTAAGTCTGAGACGCAACAGTTAAAGGTCTGATTATTATTTAAATCGTCTAATTCATATAAAATTTCATCTAGTGCCATAATATGAAGAGTAAAAAGTCAAAGTTGTATAAAACAATAGTGTTTGAGATATCCGATGTCTCTGGTGAAATTCTAATATCTATTTTACTTTGTTTTTGCATAATAGTTAGGTAGTTGCAAATTATAATTTTATGGTAGTTTGTTTTCATCACAAGTGTGAGTGATATTATATTTACTTTTAAGGACTTATTGTTAATCTGAATGTATACATATCGAGAGCGAGTATTTGCACTTATTACACGATAGATGTACTTACTGTGTAGGTAAATAGCAATGTTACGAGGAGTATTAATAACAGTACATTTTAGTTGAATATTGAGGAGCCGATCAGTGAAAGTATGGTATAGTCATTCGTTAAGAGTCTCTGCACTTGGAGTTCGTTAGTGATCCAGATTACCGGTGATGTGTCAGATTTACGCACGTAGATGCGGCCGTAGGCAGTCCAACAGAATTTATAATCTTTCGACCTCTTGAGGTCTCTGGCCAGGAAGTGAAGCTTTGAGGCTTTTGGCGTCAGACGTTCGACAATATATATCGGTGTATCCGGGTTTCTGTTTAGGCCAAGGCAGTTAGCACTCAGCCTACGGGGTCTGTTTTCGGTGTTATACGATTTAGCCGACTTGAGTATCTTGTCCTTAAGTATCGTCGAGTTAAACTCGACAATAATAGATTTTTTATCGGTTTTTCCTTTTACACTGAAGATGTCACAGATATCTGAGTTTGCTACTGGGATGTTCAGATTACTGGTTAAAGAGTTAACCATGCCGATTAGACTTTCCTGGGACACCTTGTCATCTAAAGGAAGATTTTTTATTTCAATCATTTTTCTATTATTTATTCTAAAACTTTCCTCTAGCCTGTCCTCCAGCAATATCATTTGTTCGTTCTTGGTTTTTAGCTCTTCCTCGAGCTGCTTGATTCTCGTTTTAAGTTCACTGTTCTCTTCTGCGAGAAAGGTAATAGATGCTTCAATCTTGGAATTAGACTGTTGTATTCCATTTAGTATAGGAAACAGCTTGCTCATCTGTGTTTCACTTTGGCGAGCCGAACTCATAATTAGCTCCTTCATCTCTTGGCGTAACTCTGAGATTTCCATGCTCTGGGTTGCTTCTAATCTTTTTCTTTTAGCGCGAAGAGTGATGTGGTCTGTGGTAGTATCCTCGTTTAGGCGGCTTGCCAAGTCAGGCTCCGAGATACACTTTGGGGACGACATTTGTTTACTTAGCTGTCCTAACGCGAGTTATCTAATGTTTCTGAATAATTATTCTGCAGTCGTAGCACAGAGGTCGATCTACTACGCCGTAGACGCAGTCAGCGTAGCCCGTAGCACATATGCACGTTCGAATGAGTTCGGGATTAGTCGGGACGCGTCGGACCGAGCCAGCGGTGAGAGCGAGAGGCAAATTATGATGGTCTCTTTTCCCCGCGGGGGTGCGCGGAGCCGCTAGCAGCAGCGATATTCATTAGACACTGTACTCGGAATATTAACTTATATTATAATATTGCACGCAAAAATGCATATAATTAGCACACACTTAGGGGCGAGTTTACTTTCCAATCAATACTAATTTTAGAGATAGAATTTAGCGCACGTCTGTCCTTGGCGCTGGTTTGGACGAAAGAGGATTGAGATTCGGTTGATACCGTTCAACCAATCTCACTGGAGCGCAAACTCGTAGAGTATTCCAGTGCACAAACTTTCCCGCGTGGTCGTGCCGGAGGCTCCCCCTGGATTTTCCCCAGGCTACCCTCCAACCACGCAATTCGACCGCTATATTGGGTTCGTCCTATTATAGCAACAGTCAGGTTCAAAAAAAAAAAAAAAAAAGGAGCAATTCAGTGTCAATCGGAGCCTCCTGGAAGTCACAACAAGAAGAAGAAGAAAACTACAAAGTATTAGGAAATTAGGGACTTGTATCAAGTCACTTAGGGCAGTGATAGGGAAAGTAAATAAAAGTCTATTTCCGTTATTCCTTCTTTTATTTTGGTAACAGCGTTTACCCCAAAGTGTCTAAGGACACGGGCGAAGCCCAAACACACCATTCGGGCGCCGAGTGGTAGTACGCGCAGTCCGTACACATAGGGGCGGAGCTCGTCCGTCGCCGACTTGTGTCACGGAGCGTGATCGACGCACTGTCCGAGCACATAGGGGCGGAGCTCGTCCGTCGCCGACTTGTGTCTCGGAACTAGGTCACTCTTGTGAGGGGCGAGCATTGCCGCGGCCGGTAGCGCGCGCGCTCACTCGCCCAGCCGACGCCGCCGAGAGCGGACGTCGCTCACAAAAACAATGGTTAAGTAATAATAACGAATTAACCTCTCACTTGATTGACTTTTATATTAAAATGAGGGAATAGATTTTACATTTACGTATTCCATATCAGAAGATTCATTGTAGCAAATGTATACTTTTCCCTTGCTTCCTAATCTTGGGATTAGGTGCCAAAGCGGACCGGGAAACAGGCTCGTTTGAGCAATACCTGGAATAACGCTAGGTGTTAATGTTTCATAGTATGAAGTTGGTTTGCTATTGCAAATGTGATCAAAACGCACAAATGATCTCGGTGCCACCAATTATATTCAATAGAACCATTAGAAATAATAATAATTATTATTATTATTTATTTATTTAGACAACAAAGGTCCAAAAAATATTAGTATTTACTTAATCTAATGTTAGTTCTTAATAATCTATACAAAAAAGAGATTTAGTCCTCTGACCCATTTGCCACAACAGAGGACAATCTAATAATACGTCTCCTTTTTTTCAAACAAATCCATTTCGGCCACGACTGTAGCTACATCCTTTGAGCCGATTACGTCTCTCAGCTACAAACACCCTCCCGGCAGACAATCCTAGATTTTATTGCGTGTATCTCTAATACTTAATAAAGGAAAACCCCGTTGATAATGTCTTTTTGCCATAGATATTACTAATTTGATTATTATCAGTGAACGAAAAAATCATAAAAGTCTAAGAAGCGCCGCAAAAGGGCCCCACAGAATGGGTGCCATTGCCATCATGCGGGGTTGGAAGCGGGGTGTGAAAACGATGCCAGGCAGCCGTTTAGTTCGGACATGCGCCGGGTTTTAGGCACGTGTTCGTGTAGATTTGTAAGGAGCTCGCGTTCGTTCTATGTTTTTTCGTTCGCTGATTATTATGAATAGACACAGTATGATCAAATTGATCAACAATGAGAGATTATCATAATGAGACGTAATCATGCCTATTCTGACATTTCTGACTACTTATTGAACACCCCTCGTATACTAAGGACTTGCATCTATGTCCTAAACAGTTCCCACTAAGAGTAACATTGATTATCAACAATGAATTTTAACGACAAAAATACTAGTCTGAGATGATATTCGAGATCAAAAATGTAAACAGATGGGTTGCCACCATAAAAAAATAAACGCAAGCAGTGGTTAGTCTAAAATCATTGAAATACTCATAAATATTATCATATTAATATCGTATGATAAATCAAAAATATTTTACTAAATTAAAAAGCAAACGTATATCTTCTTATTACGTATTGCCGTTGTTTAAATAATATATGTGGAGTTTTAATTTATGCTGTTAGTAATGGTGAGAAGTTGTAAACATTAATTAAAACAATTACCGGTCCTATTAGTTTAATTGGCAAATATTCATAGTGATTGATAAATCATTAAATATTTCTGAACATACAACATAGGCATGCGTAGATCGTGTCATGTCATAGCGGCCATTTTATTTTAGTTTTTCTGTCTGACATTTGTAGACGAGATTTGATTTGTAGATGTCCTCCTTGTCGTTTATGCTCATGTGTTCTGCTGTTAAGTGTTTTACGTTGTTTATTTTGTTGTACATTTTCTATTATGTACGTGTTCTTTTGAAATTAAGGACTATGGAACCTCAGCCAGGCCCTTCAAATATAAAGATCCTTCACCGCCGAAGAAAAGGCCACGCATTTCTATGTCCGTTTATGAGAAACTTATGGTAATGAATCGCCACGGCCTATAGCTGTATCTGTCAGTTGAAATCATGCATAATATTTGGTGAATACATTGAATAAAAAAGATTTTATACCCCTGCAATGCCACTTTGACATTGACAGTTGTTTGTTTACATTTTTGTCAGGTGAGGAGTTCAGGCGAGCCGTAGGTGAGCGTAATGAGAAAGCCGCGGATGTAATTATCAAAAATTACGCGTTTCATACGACATTTTTCAATTTGTGGTGTTTCCACTGGCGTCTATTCTATTTATAATTTTTCTATTTAACACGAGTCAACATTTTTAATGATAACCAAACACGCATCAATTATGTTTACAAACACCTATTTGTAAATACCTATAAGAGCGCGCACCATTTTTTTTCGGTGAAGTTCGCGCAGTTCGCGCGCAAAGCGAGACCTAGATGAAATCTCTAAACACCATACGAAACGAAATAAATATTTTCGTATTCAATACAAATTCATGTAAAATTTTATCAAAAGTAAATCGTTTTACTGAATGTAACGTTTCTATATCATATCGAAGAAGAAATAATCAATTAATTCTCGAAAAGGATTTAATTTGTTTAGTCGAGAGAATCCAGATGCCGAGCATTAAAAGAAAAACTGGACAAACCGGTTCATTTAAAAATGCACCATGTTCATACATACAACCAGCTAACGTATGTTTAACTAGGTATGTCTTAGCACATGTGTGTGTGCTAGGTATTGTAAGTTTACTCTATGACAGAAACTAAAAAAATATAATCCTTCAGCAATGTCCGCGTCACAGCATCCGAAAGGTTGATGTTGACACCCAGGATTAATGAGCTTAAAAGTGACGTAATAAGAAGCACGTTACAAGCAAAAGTGTTGAAATTAAATTATTTGGCTATATATGTTTATCTGTGTCTGCACAGCACTAGTCTTGACATGGCATTAATATTTTGGCATGCAGAGCCTAAATTGGTTATTGATGAAATCCAATACGACAAACAAGACACTTCTATCAAACTGTCAATATCAAGATAATTGCCAAACCCACAGCATTCTCTTAATTGATATAATATATTCTAATGCGGCAAAGGGAACTCGGTAATTGGCATTTCCAGCCTAGAAGAGATTTCTGGGGTAAGATATTATGATATCGTTATTCATAACTACAGGCTGCCCAAAATGTATTAAAATACAAATCTTTATTTCGGACGTACCATATTCTCGGTTATTAACAATAAAAACACTGAATAAACAACTCTTAGTGGACACAACATCAATAGGGGTGTAGATTCAAAATGTATTATTACTTCAAAAAAAAGAAGGCAAAAAAAGCTTATGGTGAAAATCCCATTCAAATATCTCAATAAATTACGAATTTACAACCGTTTTAATGTTGTTTGTTGGAGACATAACACGCTAGCAGATTGCGACGTTACGATCCTCGGGCGTCATAGAAAATGACAATCGTTTCATTATAAAGGTGCGCTTTGCGGAAAAGGGACAGAACATACCCCCTCTTAAAACTTTGGACACATAGCTTTGTGATTATTTTAAACTCTTGCGTTTTTTTTCTCCATTTGACTACATTCTTAATCCTTTTTCGAGAAAATACATCAGTATTGATTATTTTAGTTAGTGTCTACACCTCTAATATTGAAATACCTAACTAAACATTTCCTTATTACTAAAGTAGAATAGAATGTATTGATGGAAATTAAAACGTTACAAGTATTTGCTCGTTATAAGTTTGCGGAACAACAAACATATCCGGTGGCAGCGTGTACCTGTTTGCCAACGTATTCCATACTAATATTACAAATGCGAAAGTGTGTCTGTCTGTCTGTCTGTCTTACCTCTGCACGCTTAAACTGCTGAACCGATTTAGATGAAATTTGGTATACTTAGAGATAGTTTGAGTCCCGGAGGACAAAGAATACCTGCTTTCCCAGAAATCACCCTAAGGGGGTAAAATTGGGGGTGAAGTTCCACGCGGATGGAGTCGCGGACAGAAGTTAGTATGTTATTATAAAATACAAACTTCATCAGCAAGCTTATGGAAGTTAGTATAAAATACAAACTTCATCACCAAGCTTTGATGAACCGGGTAGTTACAAATGTTACAAATCATTGTTTACGTCACACCTGGCCATAATGCGAGTTTTACTGCACGCTGCGCGTACGGTAAAACTCGCATTGTGGCCAGATGAAGACGTAAAAATGTGTACTTACCTAGGGCGGTAATTCGTAAAGCCCCAGATCGCATATTTATTAGGGCTCCCGCTATACGTCTAAACCCGCCCGCCCGAATACCCGTGTTCTTAAGCCCGCGGTGCTAAGCGTCCGTTCTACACGGACACGCCCGAACCCGCCCGGTCCGCGGGCGGGTGCTCGGGTACCCGTGTACCCGTACACACGTACCCGCGGGTTCGGACCGTCCGTGGCCGTTTGAGTTGAGGCAAATCTATACTAATATTATAAATGCGAAAGTGTATAATATTATAAATGCGAAAGTGTGTCTGTCTGTCTGTCTGTCTGTCTGTTACCTCTTCACGCTTAAACCGCTGAACCGATTGAGATGAAATTTGGTATGGAGATAGTTTGAATCCCGGGGACATAGGGTAGTTTTTATCCCGGAAATCATCCCCTGAGGGGGTGAAATGGGGGATGAAAGTTTGTATCGAGCTACGATATAAACGAGCTCCATGCGAACGGAGTCGCGGGCAGAAGCTAGTAGAATATAATTACTTCACTTTACTCTATTTGCATTAGCAACTCTATGGGTTTGGTGTGTATGATGTTGTTTTATATTAGGTATGTGGCAAAAGGAAACATCGCAGGAAGCCTATGTTTGCTCTATTGCGTCATAATATTGTATAAACCTAGTATTTTATTTAATGATTGCCTGACAAAGGGCACGCAAACTGTTTAACTTTTATGAATAGCCGCTTATAGATATGATAGCTAAATAAAAACAGTAGGTAAGTACAGTCAGCCAAGAAAGTGATCTATCGCTTTTCGACTTTATTACATGCAAAATAAGGTCCAAAAGTGGTAGACCACTTTCTTGGCTGACTGTACATGAGAACTATTTACAGTTTTTTGATCCGTAACGTCATTCAAATAGAGTTGACATTTGCCAAACCTTCATTTTCCTCGACCGTACAAGCCATTATGGTTCTAAATAAGGGACTGAATGTGGTATCGAAATTAAGGTTTTTAACGGTAGTTAGTAAAGGTATTGCAAGGGTATACCTTGCAATTTTAACCGAACCTTTACTCACGAGATTGAATATGAGCACCGAATAAAGCACTGAATCAAAACGATACTTGCAACATTACTTTGCCTACGATACCTATCTAAAGTATGCCGTTATCATTATTTCATTTCATTTATTCCTTGATAAAACGTAGTTTTACATGTCAATTTTTGTCAAGATCTTAAATAACATTTATACATAACATTACAACATTTACGTAAGTATGTTTTAGTTTACATTACGGTATAATTATGGTTAGTTAGTAAATTTGTTTATTTGTCAATGTTTCCGGAAGAAATACATTTTAAACTACCATATAGTATCAGTAGGTTGGGCAGCGAGCCAGTTGAAAAGTTGTTTGGCTGTCAGTGTACATACTTATTTAATTCATAAATTCGTTTATGGAATAGCATGCATCGGATGCTAGTTTAATTTTAAGTCTATTAACAAAACACCTCATACTCGGCGCGCTTTTGACATCATGGGGCAACTTGTTGTAAATCTTGGGTCCTATCGAGTGAAGACATTTTTTGGCCTTTGCGAGACGTGTGGCGGGTGGGCGCAGATCACCGCGTCGCTTGGTGTTATAATTGTGTGAGTCACCGCGCGTCGGGCAATGTTCAAGGTTACTTCTTCTCGCGTACTTGGCTACTTCAAGGACATACAAGCTTGGGAGGGTGAGAATTTTGGTTTCCTTGAACAGTTCACGAGCAGGATGATCCCTCGAGACTCCACATATGCAACGAATAGCTCGGTTTTGAAGTCTGAATGGCCTCTCTCGGTTGGCTGCGCTTGCCCATAAATCGATGCCATAAGTTAGGAGAGAGTGGAAATACCCAAAATAAGCTTTTCTTACATTAATGTGATCTAGACTGGGGCGCAGCCTACTGAGTGCGAAACACGCGGATGACAAACGATCACATAGTGAGTCGATATGGGGACCCCACGTTAAGCCAGAATTAATGGTAAGACCTAAATATTTCATCTCGTCAACCTGAGGGACGAGTCGACCATTGCAGTATATATTTAGATTGTGTTCTTTTTTCCGTGAACTGAGAAGTGCATGATGTTCGTTTTCTCAATGTTTAATAACACCGTTAGCCGAGAACCAAGAGGCAACGTCCCCCATTACCTTGTTGAGGTTGCATCTTAGGTCCTTCTGGTTGTCGGCGGAGACGATGACACAACCGTCATCGGCGAACATCACGAATTCTTCATCGTCGGTGGCGGCTGTGAAATCGTTCATAAGAATTAAAAACAGATTATTGCCAATCACAGAACCTTGAGGCACGGCACAGTCACCTAGATCCAATAAGTCAGATCTCTCGCCGCGGACTGACGTTAGTTGTTTACGGCTATCCAGAAACGAGGATATTAAGTTTTTGAAATTGTCAGTAACACCATAGTGGTCCAACTTAGATAAAATGAGAGGATGGGCCACCAGCTCGAAGGCGCGCGACAGGTCGCAGAATATGGCGGCGACCTGTCGCGCGGCGTTGAGGTGGCTGGTCACTCTCGTCACGACGTTTCGCGCCGCGTCGATCGTGGATCTGCCATGTTGGTAGGCGTATTGTTGCTTATTTAACAAATGATTTAAGTTAAAGTAAGACACCAGTTTATCGCTTTTGAGACGCTCGAACACTGGAAAATAACGGTATTAATGATATTGGTCGATAGTTTTTTAACATGTCTACATCACCTTTCCCTTTAAAAATCGGTTGTATTTTAATTTTCTTCAAGTTACTGGGGTATATTCCGCGTTCTAGGCACCTATTGAAAAGTTTACATAAGATGCTGATTAGATTACATAAGATGCTAGTAAGCGACTAGACATATCGTTAATATCCTTAGAATCTGTGCGTTTTATTTTTTGTATACTTTTTTCAACGCATTGTAAATCAAACGGTTCAGCCTTAATGAGGTTAGCATGTTTGTTTACATACGTACTCAGATAGCACAAGGCGGCTGGAATATCCGCGCGGGCTCCAGAGTTCTTGTTCGCGTCGATGTAAAACCGGTTCAGCGCCGCGGCGGTGGCGGCGGCGGGGGACTCGGTCGTCCGACCAGCTGATGCGCTTATCAGTACGCTAGTCCAGTGCATCGCTCCTAGCGCCGCCTCGACCTGTCTCGGATGCAATCAACCGCCACGATGTTTGGCATATGTTAGTGCTACTGTATATCAACCTATTAATGTAATGTTTACGTGCGGCGCTGAGTTCCGCTTGGTACTTACTCTGTAGCACCAACAAGTCACAACATGGCCGCGTCTGAGGTGTATTGTTAATAATATTACTAATTACAGTTGTTTTTAGAGTGTGCAACTGTGTTCGCATTCTTTTCACCGGCTCGCTTACCCAAGCTTTTGATATGTTGCGTACAGGGTATTTCTTTAATGGGAAATGAATGATATAATAATTAATTAATTAATTATTATAACATTCATTGCACATGAAACTTGTGTTCCAGTGCCACTTTTAGCATCAATGTGGGTATAAAAGATCAACAAAATGTGATATCGTAGTGACAGGTTGCTAGCGCATCGCCCACAACACACTTCAACCCTGTACCCTTAGTAGACTCTTACGACACGCACAGGAAAAAGGGGGTGGTGCTATTCTTACCCGACACCACACGAGTCAGATTTCTAGATACGCATAAATAACTTTGTAATCCCATATAAATATATAGGGTTACAAAGTTACATTTGCATTGGATGGGAGAAAAAATTAAAAAGCCAGAATGAGACTGCAATCATAATTTGTATGTATTGATAACACAATAACCTACAAAAAGACGTGAGATCCCATAAAAAACATTCCATGTTAAAAAGAGGCCAAGTCTCGAAACTTCCACCGTAAAAAGTTGTTAGATATTTCGTAGAGCCAAGTCTCAGGTATTCTTATTAATCTTTATTTGCTAGCTAAATAGAATTTTGTGACTTGGCAATCACTTAATACTACATAGTTTTAGGTGTGCAAAAATCCATAAATGCAGTAAAGTTGTGTGATTGCCAAGTGGCTGAATTTTATTAAGCTAGCAAATAAAGAATAATAAAAATGCCTGAGACTTGGTACTACGAATATCTCACAACTTTTTAAGGTGGAAGAGTTTCGAGACTTGACCTCTTTTTTACATGGAATTATTTTTTTATGGGATAAAACTTACCAGCTTCTGCCCGCGACTCCGTCCGCGTGGAACTCGTTTACATCCTATGTCCCCCAGACTCAAATCTCAATACCAAATTTTTATCTAAATCGGTTCAGCGGTCTAAGCGTGAAGGGGTAACAGAAAGACACAGGCAGACAGACCCACTTTCACATATAAAACATTAGTATGGATTCGTACTTACTTTTTTTAAATCTGAATTTGAGAAGGCGAACTTTGCGTACTTTGATATAATTTGTTACATTTATTAATCTGCTATTTTTATTCACAAAAAAAATATGTTATAATTGCAAAGCTACGAACACTCATTTACTACTTGTATGTACATTCTTAGAACAACGGGACACTTCACACCTCAAGGACGGTTAGTACTACCCGCGTGTAAATAGGACACGGATCCGTTCGGACCGGTCGCTTAAACCCGCGGGCGTGTTACACGGGCACGGGTACCCGACACGAATACACGAAACCCGGACACGACCGCGAGCCCTAATATGTATTGCACAAACACCTGCGATCTGGGCCATTCACGAATTCACCGCCCTAGTAGTAGTAGTAGTACGTGATGTACTATTATTAAATCCGGTTATTTTTGAGCATCCTGTATAATTATTATGTAGATAACATGTTGATATTTGCTCTCCAGCATAATGTGTGTGTTTGCGTTCCACTGATTATCTTGGTTCACGCATCAATGGATATACACACTGCTTGTTATTGAATTATTTGTTTTGAATTAATTATTGTTATTTATCGTTGTAAACTCAGAATCAGAATCCGATGTTTATTTGCTTAACGTACAAGTACATGGATATACAGGAATATAAAACATAAAAAAACATAATATGTTAAATTATTCACAAACGTCGTTATAAATAGCAATAAACGATTTACATTATCAAAATTTTAAAAGTAAATAGAATACAAATGAACTACATTATTTATACATCTCAAGTAGTTACTTACACGTGACTCGATTAAAAATTAGGGCTTTAAAGCAAATCACTAATTTGAAAAATGGTTTTAGGAAATCCATAGGTAATATTTTTATACGAGCTATCCAACGATACACAGAAAAATAAATACACCCCCGCTTTAGGTATAGGTATAGGGGAGGTAGGTATTCTAGTAGTAATGGTTACTGAGCTAAGCCGAAGACGGACGGACGGACAGACGGACATGGCGAAACTATAAGGGTTCCTTGTGCCCCAAATGGTGCCGGAAGGCGCAGCGTGGATTTACCTCCACAAGGTGGACTGATGACCTGGTAAAGGTCGCGGGAGTCCGCTCGATGCGGGTGGCGCAGGACCGGTCTTTGTGGCACTCTTTGCATGGCAGAGGCCGATCCAGCCCAATTACAATTCATATAAAATGGCCGAAGTTTACAATGCCCTAATTTAAAACACCTGATGAATGAAATATCTACAGGTCGATCATGTAATGCATTGTACGTACCTACGTTAGATAGATCTAATTTTCATTTTATATGGAAAAATTACAGTTGGATCTGCATAACGTGCGTTCAAAACGTTAAGTAATTACCCCTAAATAAAAATTGACATTAAGATCTACCGAACGTACGTACAATGTGTTACGTGATCGACATTGTGATGTACTTACAAAGCACCTAAAGGACGATTCTCCCAAGTACCTTTCTAAAGTATATGGTTTTGACTGAAGTAATCCTAACCCTTTCACAAACAGAAAAAAACTGGTAGGAGCGTTTTGCTTTGTTGTCGTAACATAACTCTTCTGGGAAATCGAACTAGTAAAATAGGTTAGGCTAAGTTTCAACTGCCACCTCAACAGAAACGCACTGCTACCCTAAAATAAGTCAGGCTGGAACTAAAATCTTAACTCATTTTTACCCTTTGGGTACGGAACCCTAAAAACGTTCCTACTCTGCTTAAAGTTATTATTTGAACGAACCAGTGACAACCGAGCTGTATAACTTATGTACAAAAGTATGTTTGTACTTATAAAGTAAAGCAGTATAGCTAGGTTCATGCTATTTTACAAGCTCAAGTAAGTTCGTAAGTATAGGTATACTTACGAACTTGCACTCTACATATTATACGATGCTACAACACGTTACAGACATTACAACAAAACAGCGGTACCGTTCTTTTAACACATTCACTGCCAAGAATCGCTACGCGCTTCGCTCGTAGCCGATCCCGTGGTTTTCCTCGTATGTAGCGGAAAGCGACTACGGCGTAGGCGCTCGCTAGGCGGGTTCCTGGCAGTGAAAGTGTTAAAAACGCTGTTCTCTAAACAAGTTACAGCTAAATAAGAAATAAACGCTTTCGCTTTTTCTACAGATCGCCATACGATTATAAAACAGCCGAAAACATTTGCGTCCCAGCAAAACTATAGTAATAAACATGTAAACATCTTAACACTTTCGCTGCCAGGAACCCGCCTAGCGGGCGCCTACGCTGTAGTCGCTTTCCGCTACATACGAGGAAAACCACAGGGTCGGCTACGAGCGTAGCGCGTAGCGATTCTTATTTATTAACACGGGCAAAAACTGTAAACCATGTTGTGTTTACGAAACACGGAGGAATATTAGTGCTTACATATTAAAAAAACGTAAAAGTACGAGTCAGACTCGCCCACCGAGGGTTCCGTACTTATTTACAAAAGTAAAGTTTCCTGATTGTTCCTTGTATTTGTTTCTACAAAACCTACCTACCTACCTATGTATTTATACCTACTGGTATAAATACATATTACTTGGCAAATTTCATAGTTAGGTAGGTCAACGGAAAGTACCCTTTAAAGTTTGATTCCCTTGGGAGTGTCGAAATATACGTTTTTTGCAACATAAACAGCCGTATCTCTTTTTTTGTTTACCTTGGGACAGCTTCAAGGGACTGTAGTAGACTTGAGTATATGGTTTTTATTTCAACTCGATAACGCGTTTCCGAGATAAAGGGTCCTAACTGACAGACAGACGGACAACAAAGTGATCGTATAAGGGTTCTCTTTTTTTCCGTTTGAGGTACGGAGACCTAAAAAAAGTAAAAGAAATATTGCAACCTAAGCAAGTTTTTTTTATAGCCGGCATATTTGACGAGTAGACATGTTTTTATACCAGTAACGGCAGTAGCTCCCCGTAGTAGTACATAGTTTCTAGTCTCTTTTTTTAATTCGTCGCCTTGTTATTGTAGTAATAATTTTAGTTTATTATAGCGTACACTTCTCTTCCTTTTGTATCTCTCTTGTAAGAAACCTGTGAAATAAGTGTAAAACATTATATATGAAATACTTGTGTATTAGCGTTCATAGATTTCTGATATATCTTTAATTCTTTGTACTTACCTACGTTTTATGTCCCATCTTGTATTTATTATGTAATGTTCATCAACGATTGTCTTCCTCTTTCGTTTCGGTTCGTCGGTCGTTCGGTTCGTGTCTGCTGTCTTGGCTGTCTTGTAACTTTCCAAATTTTTACCATATACTTATCTGTGTTATCTTATCTGAGCTTGTTTGTTTTTATTATTTAGTTATTTTATAGTATATTGTCGGCATATTGTACTCTGTTTGTCTGTAGCAAAGACTACAATATACATACAGTACGATTACTGTTAGTTAAGACCTGACAGATGGATTGCCTTCATTTAATTTTCAACTTTAATCTTATACAAATAAAATAGTTATTACTAAATCGGTAGATGTGGGTAACAGTATTCTGAAAAATGCTTTATCTATATGAAATTAAAGTTGAAAATTAAATGAAGGCAATCCATCTGTCAGGTCTTAACTAACAGTAATCGTACTGTACTGAGATAGTCAGGCAACTCAACCAAATTGAGAAGGCATTTTATGCTTCCGTGCAAACGCCATCTGTTCCTTAGCCCCCAAAACTTTTCAACCGATAAAAAAAGAAGGAACCATGTGTTTCAACCTGTGATTCAATATTTCCTCGTGTATTATGTCAAATAATGTACAATTTTATGTTTATTAAAACCTTAATACTACAGGTTTTCTCATTATTTCACTCCTCATTATAATTGACGTAGCATATATCAATCTCCCTACATCAAATAAAATATTTGAATGTAACAACACTGATATTCAAACTCAACTCAATAAGCACAATACTGCATTATAGGATGTAACAAAAGTCCACATCGGTAACTTTAGCATTTATGCAGACTTATTAGAGTACACTCCAACTACAATAGCTGAAAATTACGCTTTTGCCTGTATAGTAATCCTATTATGCGTCACGGAGACAACACTGTAATATTGCAAGCGTTAATATAGGTATACAGTTCAGTATTATACAGCTCTTGGCAATCAATAGTACTGTCAGCAGCAAATAAGCATTTTCGTGGACTTAAACTAAGCTATATTCTGAGTTGAAGGCCAAAAGTGAACCCTTATAACGCCTGCATTTTAACTACGAGTACGATAATGTCGATAATGCAACAAGTTATTCTGTGACTTCAATTAACAATGATATAATGCGTCTTGCTGCATATAGTTAAACTTTAATACTGGTTATCAGCTTCTTACACGCAATCTTATAATAGCACTATGAGTGAAATGATATGATGCTAAATTACAGCAAACTGCTTTAAATTAGGTTACATGTTACACATGATCCCGGTTGGAGCTTAATACTTGTACTAGCGTTGGCAATTAATCTGCTGTTGCAGTTTAATAAGATCTAGAAGACTCTTTTTTTCAGCGCCTCGTAGGTACTATCCTGGAGTTATAATCACCGCCAGCATTGCGATATTGATGTGCCATGTGGAAAAATAAACGGCGAACTGGCGGAATACGCCGAAAAACTACTTTCGGTTCACTGATTAAAATACTCGCATGTGCGTACATGTTACCCGCTATTAAGCCTTAAATGATTCTGTGGCTGACTTGTTTCAGACAAAAACTACTCGTGTCAGCTCGTTACTGGTTTACGTACCACAAGTTGATTCTTAAACACCCCATAGCTTTTATTGGGATTAATACAGTGCACCAATGAACTTCGGCCATTTTATGGGGTCTAATTTAACCGTAATATAATATTAACAATTTATATTTGTTTATTCAACAAAAGTGTTATGTGGCTAGCTTTAAGAAGGGAGAGGGCGCGGCTGCGTACCGCGCGGAGGCAGTCAGAATATACTTGTCATAGTGAACGGTCCGTGTTTGATTTGTCTCCATTTGGACTCCCCTCATTGAGATCTAACAGTGGCGACGACAAAACTATATTCGGGTAACGCGTGTGACGGCCAAAGTAATAGTTGGATCGTTATCGACATTTAATCACGAAGTGCAAGAGTGGAAAATGTATAAAGATAGGCTAGAACAATGGTTTTTAGCAAACGAACTCGATGAGAGTGAAGAAAAATCCGGTGCAAAAAGGCGTGCTATTTTGCTAAGCTGTCTAACGGAGGCAACATATAAAATAGTACGTGACCTTGCCTTGCCGGGATCAGTAACGAAGTTAAGCTACGCAGATGTCGTGAAATTGCTAAATGAACACTTTGGTCGTAAAAAGTGCGGGTTCGCGGAACGTTATAAATTTCATAGTGCGGTACAATATGCGAACGAAACTATGGCGCCGCCCAGGCTCGCGTGCGCGGGCTGGCTGCGCATTGCGAGTTCAGCGCGGCCTCCATCCGCGACCTTCTGCGCGACCGATTCGTGCTCGGAATGGTGCACGGTCCCGAGCGGGATAAGCTGTTTACAACAAAAATGACGGATCTCACTGTGCAGAAGGCGTTGGAGATTGCAGAAGGCGTGCGCAGCAAGGTCGACATGAGGCGGCGAGCTCAGCGGAGGCCGCGCATGTTCCGTTGCAAGTGCTAAAGCTGTCAGCACGCAGCGGCGGCGGCTCGCCGGCGGCCGCGCGCCGGTCTGCGAGGTCTGTGGCTACACCGGTCATCAGCAGGATTGCAGATTTAAGCATCACGCTTGTAAGCGATGTGGAGTTAAGGGACATTTAAAGCGAATGTGCCCAAAAAGTGTTTCTCGACACTACTACGTCGAGTGCGGCGCTGGTGATGACGAGGAGGTGGACGGTAAGCGTATTGTTTGCAATATCCGTACGGTTCATGGCGAACCCATGAAGGAATCTGTAGTAGTGGATAAAAATGCTTTGAGTTTCGAAATAGATACCGGTTCTGGGGTGACGATTATTCCAGAAAGTAGTTACAAGTCGTTGTTCTGTAGTTACCGGCTACAACCTAGTAATGTACTATCGACAAAATTGAATCCTGACCTACCATGGAACCTTGTCACAATTTACTGACATATAACGTCATATGATCGTACGTATGTTCGTTAATTGTAACAAGGTTCTATCATCTAGGTGGGTCATGATTCAGTTGGTTCGATAGTACAATTGCAAAGTTATAACGGAGGGCGCATCGATACACTCGGCACATTAATATTACCGTTTAGGTATGGGTCGGTAACTAAGGATATAACGGTTCATGTGGTACGTGGCGAGGGCCCCTTACTGTTAGGCAGAGATTTTATTTCAAAATTTCAACTTGAACTTTGTAAGGTACATTTATGCAAAGCGGATATAGATTTAACTTCAAAGTACGCACAGCTATTCTCAAATAAATTAGGTTGCTTCAAGAATGCAGTAGTTGAATTAAAAATAAAACCAGACGCAAAGCCAATTTTTTGCAGAGCGTGCCCTTTTGTCTTTCGCATTAAAGGAAAAGATGGAAAAAGAAATAAATAGGTTGACAGGGTTAGGTATCTGTTATTTTAGATAAATAAAAGATATGTTTATACAAACTGGGCTGTCTTTAATTCGCTCCAACACAAGACATGACATTGACAGACGTCATAGATTATATAAAAAACAATACAAGATGCATTCACAAACATCCCCTTTTCTTTATAAAAAAAACTTCGTAGTCTGTAAGATGACGAGGCAACTTTCTAGACCGGTGACTACGTCGAACTTCTAACCTCGAGGAATCTTCCGGACGCTCGACTGATGTAGTATCTGAAGTAGACGGCTGTACCTGAGACTCTGTATCTTGAAATTGAGATTGTATTTGGATGGCAATAATAAAACGTATCAACACCTGAAAAAGTAATATTATCATACTGGGGCCTGTAATCAGCAGTATGTTCCATTGGTCGGTCAACTGACTTAGAGCCAGCTTCCCCTAAGAAAGGCTTGATGTGACATCTGCTTCTTCTATATTCCTTATTACCTACTACCACAATGTAGGATCTTTCATTTAGTCTCTTAGCAACAGTGCCAAAACTCCATTTTTTATTAACTTAAGGCTGTAGCTGTGTAACAACCTTTTTTCCAATAAACAACTCCGGTAAAGTTCTACTATTTCTCTCTTTCTTCTTTTATCAAAACCTTCCTTTATCCTTTCCTTCCTCTCTTTTACCTTTTTAGGAACTTCAGTTACAACTCTAGGTTTGAGATGATGCAATAAACTAGGTAGTCCAGTTCTCGTTCTTCTAGAAAACAACTTCTGTACATGGCTAGTATTGTCCATTTGTATAGGAACATTGCGGTGATGTAACAGACAGTAGCACAAGTCTTGTTTTAATTCCTGACTCTGAACAACTAATTTCTTGGCAATCTTAACTGCTGATTCAGCCTTCCCATTCGACTCTGGATGATGGGGTGAGGAAGTAACATGTTCAAAGTTCCATTGATCTGCAAAGCTTTTAAAAATCTCATTGATAAAATTAGTAGCATTATCAGTACAAACTTTTTGTGGTACTCCATGTCGAGCATAATTTCTCTCGCATATAATAACTATTTCATTTGCTGAAAGTGTATTAAGTTTATCCAACTCAAAATAGTCTGAATAGTGATCCACTGTAACCAGGTACTTTATATCATTAACCGTGAAAACATCCATAGAAATGTATTGAAACGGATATAATGGAATATCATGGCATAGTAAGGGCTGCTTATAAAAAACATAAAAAACATAAACATAATTTATTGATAAAACATAAAGTACATCAGTTTTACTATAGACTAGGAGCTTACTATTAGAGATAAATAACACATGTGCCTGAGCTAGGACACCCTGTGTTTCAGGCAAAAAAGAGCTAACAATTGAAAATCAAGTTATTCATAATATAATACAATATCATTCTTATTGGCTAGTATAAAATAGTTAGGAACTTATAACCTAGGCGCTAACTGTGAAGATATAATAAAATAAAATTTTATTTTAAAACGATAAATAATTTCTCTGTATCGTCATAGGACATATTATTCTGTAGGGCTTCTCATAGCGTTGATTTACATTTCATGTAGTTTAGAGGATATAAACCTAGCCGCGCATTAAGTCTATTGTAAAGAAGTGGACCTAGGAAAAGAAAAAATCTAGAAGAGAAAGCGTGTCGTTTTTGCGTATATTTAGGACAAACAAAATATTTACGCCTTTTACTGGCATGATCAGTGTTGTAAGGGGTTACAGCGTGCTGTTTTAGAACTGTGTGCAATATAAACAATTGGCGAACTGTTAAAACTTCAGATAATTTATACAGAAGGTTAGTGGGGAATTGATAGGGGCGGAAAGTAGAAACCTTGAGGATTGCTCTCTGGGCTCTATCTAGGTTTAGTAAAGTGGTTTTAGCCAAGCCACCCCACGTAGAGATGCAGTAAATTAATACAGATTGACATAACGCAAAGTAAACTTGTTTGATTATGTGCGAGTCTGCAATCGTACGTAATTTTTTGAAAATAAATATTAACTTACGAACTCTAGTGCACAACGCTTCCACATGATGCCGAAAGGAGAGGGTCTCATCAATTATGATTCCTAAATACTTTATTTTGCTTGTGGTAGCAATACCCGGACATGCACACTGGTTATTTGTGGGATGTTTACAATTGTGAGCATAGAGGTTAAGGTTAGTCGGAGCTAGTTTCGATTTGCGCATGGAGAACTTTATAACATTGGTTTTATCCGAATTCAGGGTTAGTAGGTGATGTAGAAGCCAGCTACTTACAATATTAAAGCCGCGCTGTGCATATTCATAGACTCGCTCTACTGAGTTTGCAGAAAAAAGTAGGACAGCGTCATCAGCGTATGAAATTATTTTTCCACAGTCAATTTTAAGATTGCAAAGGTCATTTATATAAATTAAGAACAGCGTAGGACCTAGAATACTTCCCTGTGGGACCCCCAAAGAGGCATTATTAAGGTCAGAACTCATGACATTGTCTATTTTTGTGCGTTGCGTGCGACCATCTAAATAGTCTGCAAATAGCTTGAGCTGCGTACCTCTAATTCCTAATAATTCAATCTTGTGAAGCAGGATGGGAACGGAGACGGTATCGAAAGCTTTAGCAAGGTCAAGGAAGATTCCCAAAGTCTGATTACCCTTGTCTAGTTCTTGCACTAAGTAGTCGGTCAATTCGTGTACGGCGTCGGCAGTTGATAGTTTCGACCTAAATCCAAACTGACTTGTAGACAAAATACTGTGGCTCTCTAAATATTGGACAAGCCCATTATTGATGATTTTTTCTAATATTTTAGACGTCGAAGGTAGTATAGAGATAGGTCTTTAATTTGACACCTGGTCTTTGCTACCAGATTTGTATACAGGAACCACAATAGCTTTTTTCAGACATTTAGGAAATATACCTTCTGAAAGGCATTTTTGGAAAATGAAGGTAAGAGGAGGAACCAGGATGTGTCTGAATTGCTTGAGTATTTTATTAGATATACCATCCCAACCCGTAGCCGACTCATTTTTTAAGCACATAATTATCCGTTCCACCTCTCGTTCGTCAGTATTTATCAGCACAAATTATTTTAATGTACTATTGTGGTTTGAAAAACTATTAGGGAGGGGTAAAGGCAGGTTGTGCTGGACTTTTTCAGCTAATTTTCTTCCTATGTTTACAAAAATGTCATTTGCGCAATTAGCAGATGTTAAAGGTGATGAGCAAACTTGTGACAAACTTGAACATACTTCCAGACAGACAGAGTTTTTAATATACTTCCAGACTAGTTTAGTGTTTGTTCCGGCCAATTCGAGTTGTTTTTTGTCGTAGTTAGATTTCACTTTTTTGAGTAAGTCATTACAAAAATTACGATCTTTTGTACGATAATTGTAGTACTAAATTGTCTGGATTTGATTTAGCTTTAAGATGCAGTTTGTCCCTGTGTTTCATGCAACGGATAAGTCCGGGTGTAATCCAAGGTTTAATGTTAAAATATTTACTACTAACACGTAGGTTTACGGTACTACTCAATATTGCTTGCTGGACTTTTTGAATAAGGTATGACATGCTAGTGTTTGCGTCAGCGGAATTGTAAACTGGGCCATTCAATGTTACATAAATCATGTTCAAGTTTGTTTACATTTAATTTAGAAATTATTGGCGTGCGTGCTGTATATGGTAATTTACGAAATATTGAAATTAGGGCAGCCCTATGATCTGTAATAGAGGAATTAGTAACCAATGTTAGTGCTGGGAGATTAGATTTAAGCATGATATGGTCTAAGCAGGAGCCGCTTTGGTGAGTGGGAAGCGTGTGCGCGGAAAGCAAGCCGTGAAACGAGCATAAGTTGAGGTAGCTCTGAGCTGCGGGGTCAGTATTTTCTGGAAGAATGTTGATATTAATATCACCTATTACTATACGATTTTTAAATGATGATAAACTTCGTAACATCTCGTCTAAAGAGTCAATAAATGTATTAACATTTCTAAAACACGGCGGTCTATACAATGCCAGTATGGCAAAGTCTGTTCCAATTTGAATTAATAGTCGATTGCACTCTGATATGTTTGGCTCCTCAACACTAATTTCCAAATTACATCTGGCATAAACAACTACTCCATCGTTTTGGTTGTGATTTAACTTGGTCACGTACATATCATAAACGGACATGTTTGGCAAATTGGATTGTTTATTTAACCAACACTCTGTCAGAACAATGACATCGCAGCTCATTCCAAGTCTTTGTAGAAATACACTAACGTTATCTAAATTCTTAAATATACTTCGTATATTTTGTGTTAGTATGGTTAGCGGAAGGCGGGAAGAATCAATATATTGCTTGCAGTGTTCAACCTCGCAAACTAAAGAATCAGATACAGAGAAGTTATCTAGGTCAGAAATTAAATTATTACTCATAAGATCTAAGCTAATGAAACAAAAAGTTCTACGAAAGTTTTAAATTAAGGTGGCGCTCTTAGGCGCCTTCATAATCTAGGCTTTTTAAAGTGCATACATGTTGCACATTTTGGTGAGTCGGCTATCTTTGTGCATTCCTTTATTGAGTGACCTACAACGCCGCAATGCCCGCAGATGTTGACCTCCATCTTGCATGACTTCGCTGCATGACCGTACTGCTGACATTTGAAGCACCTCGTCACTAGGGTAAAGCCCCTAACGGGGCACGACGACCAGTTTACAAATACTCTGTCGTTTGAGATGAAGGCCTTACGAATGGGTGCAGGGACTTCGATTACATAGTTGCAGGTCTCAGAGTTCTTCTTTTCCAATTTATGGCTCAGCTTAGTCGAGGACAGAAATTTTTCAAGTGTCGTATCACGCATTTTACCGGCCAGGTTTTGGTGGTAAATGCACTTGAACACTTCCGCTTCCTCCATAGTTGCAGGGACACCGATGACTACGATTCTGGGCTTCCGTTTTTGCGGCTCGTCCACCGTGAGTCCAGATGTTGTTAACTGCGTCGACTGTTTCAGTTTAAGGACGTCGTCTTTGGAGTCCGTGCTAATGACCACTCCGCCGTTATTAACCTTGCGCAGTCCTCTTACGTGCAGCTTCATTTCCTCAGGTCTGATTAACTGCTGGACAAGCGATTTAGTCTCCTCGCTTGATTTTTGCTTGTCCGTAGGATATATTGCTACCGAGCTAATGTTAGAGGGCTGAACGAATCTAGTATTTTTCTTAAGCAAGTCAGCAAATGTAACAGGTTCTGGGGAAGGCTTTGTGGACTCCTCTATAGACTGTTTAAGTTCCTGGATGCGCTGGGAAAGATCTTGTTTCTCCTGAAGAAAGTTGAACGAATGGTAGTTTTGGATAGCTTTCTGTTTCAGAGCCTGGTATTCGACAGCTAATAGGGATGTGAAATGACCCACTTTGCGGCATAAGGTACTCACTCTGTTTTTTTGATCCGAGTTTAATTTCCCTTCAGAGGAGATAGTGCACACTTCATTCAGATGCTGCTCGATCGACTGCATCCAGCCCTGGAGGTCCCCTGTAGATAAAATCTTTGGAGGAGCTTCTTCCTGTGTTGAGGGCGCGGGCGCGGGCAAGGGAGATGGCGTGGGCGGAGGGCTACGGCTCGTTAGCCCGCTCCGATTGCTAAATGGGCTGTTTCCATGAGACATCTTCCTTAGGTTTTAAAATAATTAGCACCACAACATTATGTTATGAGTTCACTAGTCAATAAGAATTATTGCTAACGCCTAATAAACCGAACTAGGTCACAATTATGCAGATGAATATTTATTTTTATTGAGAGACACGTCCGATCTGACTGACGACCAATATATATATTCTGAAGTATTTCTGCTTATGTTGTGAAGGAGAGTGCTTAATACAAAATGAGCACTTTTCTATGTATTGTTTTATGTCCTCTGACATACCAGGCCAGAATATATTTTCTCTTGCCAACCTGAGAGTGCTAGCAACATCATTATGACTTACATGAACTTTTAGAGTCATTTCCTGTCTTAGAAGCTCTGGTATCAGTACCTGATTGTTTCTAAATATTAATCCATCTGATGTTGACAACTCATGTTTGAAACTGAAATAAACACTTAGTGTTATTGGCAAGCCAGAGATATATTTTGGAAATCCTTTCTGTATGTAGTATATTAACTGTTGTAATTTCTGGTCTTGTTCTGTATATTTTCTGATCTTACATAGAAGTTTATCAGATACCTTTAGATATTTAAGGCTTGATACTTTGCTTATTAACCTGTAGACTTTCCTTTCTTTTATTTTTTCTTCTAGGTTATAAAATGTGTCCTTATCATCACTGACGGGTGCTCTAGATAAAAAAAAATAAAGTGTCTGCAAGCAAATTATCTTTGCCTGGTATAAATACTAGCTGTACATTATATTTTTGCAAAGTCAGTAACATCATTTGCAATCTCTTTGGGGCTTCAATCAATGGCTTATTAGCAATGTTAATCAGGGTCTATGGTCAGTTTTTACAATCGTCTTGCTGTTACCTGCAACATATTGGTTAAATCTCTTACAGGCAAAAACCACTGTCAACATCTCCTTCTCTATCTGTGCATATTTTTTTTCTGTAGGCGTTAGACATCTAGATGCAAAACATATAATCTGATTATTCTGGTATAGAGCAGCACCCAGACCATATTCACTGGCATCACATTCCATAACAACTTCTTTGTTAATGTCAAAATATTTTAAAACTGGTAAGTTACTAATAGCATTTTTTAAATTCTGAAATTTTGTTTCTTCTTTTTCTGACCAAACAAACTCTGCATCTTTCCTTGTGAGCTGTCTGAGATTAGTTTCTTTCATACTGAGGTTATTTATAAATTTGCTGAGGTAGCCAACCATGCCCAAAAAACGCAACACATCTTTACTTGAAGTAGGAGTAGGCATATTCTTAATGGCATCTACTTTGGACTCGTCTACTTTCAAACCATCTTTTGACAGGATGTGGCCATAGAATTTCACAGAGGTCTGCAACAAGTTGACTTTTTCTTTATTGAGTTTACAGTTTACCTCCTGTAATCTTTTCAACAAACTCTCTAGTTTTATGTTATGATCAATGGTTGCCTCTTCAATCGTATCACCCACTCCATAAATAAGTATATCATCAGCTATAATTTCTATACCTTTAAGATCCTTCAACAAACTGGTAAGTTTCTGCTGGATTATTTCTGGCGAAGAGCACAAACCGAACGGGAGTCTCAGCCATCTGTAACGTGCAAAAGGAGTCCAGAATGTAGTTAATTTACTACTGCTTTCTGCTAAGCGACATTGCCAGAAGCCTTTCTTGGCATCAACTGTACTAAACACCTTAGCTTTGCTCAATTCAGGCAGCATTTCATCTAATGTAGTGAATTGTGAATTGAAAATTGGGTATTTTCAGTGCTTTATTTAATGGGATAGGATCTAAGCATATTCTGAACTTTGAGTCTTTACTAACTATTAAAATGTTATTTACCCAATCAGTATGATGAGTTTCTTTTACAATAATGCCATCTTCTTCTAACTGTTCCAATTCTTTCTGCAGTCTGTTTCGTAGGCACACAGGAACACGCCGGGCAGGTTGTATTTTAGGAATAACTGATGTGACCTCTAAAGTAACTTCTCCTGGTAGATCTCCATAACCATTAAAAACATCATCATATTTTTTAATAATTTCGAATGCTTTTGTGTGATCTAATTCTTCTTTAACATGGTCTGAGCCCGTGTCAGATTTCACAACCTCACAATATCTTATAAATCCAAAAGCTACACATGCTTTTTCCGAGAGTAGTGGCTCATGCTGGACATCTACTATGTGAAATTTAGTTTTAAACTTTTGTCTTTATTCATACATTCAAATACCCCCGTGCCATATTGAGAAATAGCTGAACCATTGAAACATTTGAGTTTCTTTGATGAGGGTGTCAACTTGCGGAAATCTACATCCCCAGTTATCTTTTTATAATAATCAGCACCCATACACACATACTTGCGCACCTGTATCCAATGTGCAATAAATTTTGTTCCATTTGTCTTTGATATTAAACATCAATGGTGCTTCGATGTGGCCAGAAGTCTTATTTGTCCTAACTTGAGCTATCACAATGCTATCCTCAGACGTGTCACTCATATTCTCATAAATCTCATTAATTCTTGTGTTCTTCTTTTTACATACTCTCTGAAAATGATTGCGACCACCACATTCTTCACATTTTTACCAAATGCAGGGCATACATTTTTATCGAAAATATGATTGTCCCCACAAAATTTGCATCTTCTTGGCGTTTTCTTTTCATCCTTTTTTTTGTATGTGTCTTTTTTATTATATGTATTTATTTTGTTAACCACATTTTCTTTTTTCAGGTCTGCCCACTGAGTTGTAGCCCTTTCAGCTGCTCGGCATATATTGAGGGCAGAATCTAGGGTTAAGTCTTCTCTACGCAATAACTCTTTAATAATGTCACTGTCCTTCTGTCACTGTCCATAACCACAGGTTCTTACAAGCTTCTTAAGTGCAAGAAGTTAAATAAATACCTGGAATAGATGACATTTGTTTTTTTTATGATAGTTTCTTCCATTTTTCTAAAAATTTCTTTTTCGGATTTCTTTTCCTTCTCTGTGAGTCCGAACTCCATGAATTTCTTCACTGCTGCAGTGCCCACTGCGCTTAAAAGAATGCTGGCCTTAACCTCACTTTTCTCCGGTCCCCATTTGGACATTCCGGTAGCCGTGCAGTAATTTTCCCAGCCATTGCGGAAGAATTCTAAGTTTTCGAATAGGTCTCCCGATTCTACATCAAGTGGTTGGGACCATGGGACGCTGACATGACTTTTTACAGCGTCTATAGTGGATCCCGCCATCATGTTACTCATTTGTTGCTGCATTACTTGCATTTGGGTTTGCATGGTAGCTAACAGCATAGTTTGCTGCTCCAGAAGCACTTTGTAATCTTCATCTGGCATTTTACCCACTAGACACCATGTTATTTTAGATAAATGAAAGATATTTTTATACAAACTGGGCTGTCTTTAATTCGCTCCAACACAAGACATGACATTGATAGACGTCATAGATTATATAAAAAACAATATAAGATGCATTCACAAACAGTATCTTAGTTCCCATTCCATACTCAATGCGAGTCCGATCGTGCCTGTTTTAAAGCAAGATAAATCATTAAGATTGTGCGCGGACTATTCAGTCTCTTTAAACAAGCAATTACTTGTACAAAAATATCCTTTGCCCCGAATAGACGAATTATTTGCTAAACTTAATGGGGGTGAGCAGTTTTCAAAACTCGATTTGTCGCGCGCGTACAATCAACTAACGTTATCGGAAAAATCGCAATTACTAACGACTGTAAATACTCATAAAGGCCTATACAAGTATACTCGGCTCGTATTTGGGTTAAGTTCTGGACCAGCCATTTTTCAGAGAACCATGGAGACGTTATTAGCAGGATTATTTGGATGACATCTTGATCACATGGAAAAATAAACGTGAGCATGTTGATAAACTTAATGAGGTGTTCCGTCGATTAGAAACGGCCGGACTTGTACTGCAAAAAGAAAAGTGTTCCTTTTTCCAGAACTCGGTAGCGTACTTAGGATTTATTATTGATAAGCATGGTATTCACAAATCACCAGAGAAGGTAAAGGCCATATTGGAAGCTAAAGTACCTAGTAACGTGTCGGAGTTAAAATCATTTTCGGGCCTGGTAAACTATTACAGGAGCTTTGTGAAAAATGCGTCAACAATACTCAGTCCTCTGCACGAGTTACTAAAAAAAAACGTTCCATGGGTTTGGAAACAGCACGAGAAGCAGTAACAACAATAAAGAATGAACTGTCGTCCGATAAAAATTTAGCACATTTTAATCCGGAGGCACAGTTGATTTTGACAGTAGATGCATCGCCCCGGGGTCTCGGAGCGATATTATCCCTAGTGGAAGACGGGGTAGAAAAAACCGTCTCTTACGCATCACGATCATTGTCTCATGCCGAGAAACGATACAGTCAAATCCAAAAGGAGGCAACTGCTATTGTATTTGGAGTCCGCAAGTATCATCAATACCTATACGGACGAGATGTACCATTTACGTTGAGAACAGATCATAAGCCTTTACTATCGATATTTAATCCGGATAAAGGCATTCCGGAAATTTCTGCCAATAGATTGCAACGGTACGCAATATTTTTATCAGCGTATAAATACAACATTGAATATATTTCAAGTTCACGCAACTCAGCTGATTTCTTCAGCCGAGCGATGCGCGAGGAACCGGTTTCTCAGATAGACGAAGCATCCGCCAGCAGCGGTCATTACGTAAATTTTGTTTGTGAAGGCGACAGTTTTTTATCACTAACCGATATAAAAGTAGGTAAAATACAACAGTTAGATAAAATATTGTCACAAGTGATACATTTCGTTTTAGAGGGCTGGCCTAATAAAGTAAAAGATCTATCTCTTAAACCTTTCTATAGAAACCGTAGCGAATTAGATGTCGAAAACGACATCCCCATGAAAGGTCATAAATTAGTAGTGCCTACGTCCATGAGACCTAAAATAATTGAGGAGTTACATAAAGGCCATTTAGGGGTACATAAAATGAAATCACAGGCACGCGATAGATTTTGGTGGCCTAGGCTGTCAACGGATATCGAAGAGTGCGTCGCATCGTGCAGTGTGTTGGGCGCTGCGCCCCGCGCCGGCGCGCGCGCCGCTCACGCCCTGGCCGTTCCCGCCGCACAGCTGGCATCGCGTGCACATTGATTTGGCCGGACCCATTAACAATAGAACATACTTAGATCGTGGATGCCTTTTCTAAATGGGTCGAGTGTTTTGATGTGTCCAGTGGTTATAGTACTCGAGTAATTATAGAACGACTATGTGAAGTAATGGCGAGATTCGGAATATTTAATGTAATTTGTTCGGATATCGGATCATATTTTGTATCAAAAGAATTTAAGGAATTTTGCACACGTAATGGAATAGAACATATTACATCTCCCAGTTACAACCCGGCTAGCAACGGACAAACCGAATCATATGTTAAAATAATAAAGCGGGCTATTAAGGCGATAACATTGTCAGGAAACAGCGGAAATAATTTAAATGTAAAATTACAAGAATTTCTATTCCATTACAGGAACTCGAAACACAGCACTACTGACAGATCCCCTTCAGAAATATTATTTGGGTGAAATTTAAGAAGTAGGTTGGATTTAATAGTTCCACAAAGCCTACCGTCATCCAGCGAACCACTCGGCGTACATGTCAAAGATAAACAATGTGAGCAGAGTAGACACTACCGCGGTTCTCGCAAAGTGAATTTCACAATCGGTGAGCAAGTGTTAGTGCAAGTGTTAATGAACCAAAATAAACGTTTAGTTAGGGGAACAATATTAACAAAACTTGGTTCGTCAGTTTATATCGTAAGGCTAAAGGACGATCAGCGCAGTGTAAAAAAACACGCCAACCAAATTTTAAAATATAAGGGGGAGGAGGAGCATGGCCTAGACTGTGGTACTATCATTGAGATCTAACAAAAAGTAATAACCGGATTTAAATAGGTAAAATCGAATGATTTTAAAAGTAAACAGCTTAATTGACAAATTACAACTGCAAAATAAAAATATTCTTATTTTTTATCATATCATCAACCTATTTTGTACTATATTTTTTAATTAAACAGTGATATTTTGAGAGCGCGTGAAAATCTTCGTCTATATTCATATAGTATTTGACAATAAACACACATGGAGAAAAAATCAAGTATTTCTATTTACCGAAAACAAATATTTTTGACCTATCGCATAACACAAACACTGTCACGAAATGAGGTTCACGCAAACGTTTACGATGAATGAAAATAATGCATTGTAGGAGTGAAAAATATTCACAATGATGCCACTTGTGATTCCTCAACTGCATAGAAGCGTTAAAAAGATCCTGCCCGGCAGTTTGTGCTGAAAAATGGGTAACGCAGACTCTGTTAATCGGCTATTGTGCTGTATAATGGGTAACACATACTCTAATAATCAGTCAATGTTCAGCTCTTGGGGTGACTGTTACCTTTAATAATACTCAAATAATGCTGATATAACGCCATGTGTCACAGTTATTCAGCTAACAGCTGTTTAATTTGTGCCCAAATCAGAGTTATATCAGCTTTAGAGGCGCCTCTAATGCTCTTATTCAGCAGGCTTGTACAGCTTAGGATTCTATTGTGGACAGTTATTCAGATAATATACAGCGCTTCTGTGTTACTTGGGCGTGACACACTTCAGGTCCCGCCGAGATCAGCGCCGGCTCTTGAGCATTATGCTGAGGCGGGACCTTTTCGTGACACTAGTTGATTGATTTCACACACTGTTTTAGATTTAGTTAAATTTTTATTTTTTATTTTAATCATACTTCTTGTCATGAATAAATGTTTTTCTTTCTTTCTTCTTTCTTCTTCTAACAACTTCCAATTTTTTACACATAAGCCTTTCACCAACTGGTGAACAACATATCATTCAGACCTCTGCGCAGTGGTAGAATAGAATAGAATAGAATAGAATTTATTTGCATAGAATAAGTAGGTACTGATGTAGGTACTGTGTGTCATTAGGCAGTAGGTGACAAAAGGTAGTTATTCTGCTATTTGTACGAAATACTAGCATGCAAATATCTTTTGGAATTTCATTGTTCAATATAATAATCTATAGAAACCGTGTAAAAGACGAAACTTTTGTACCGGAGGCTTTTTGGCCATTTTATGTGTAAGAAGCTGAGTGCGTTGCAAATATTATTATAATATGTTGAGGCTGATCTAAGCGTCATCGCACTAAGCTATAGAGCGAATAGGATACGATAAATAAACATATATTCTGTTCACGTCTCCGATATGAATGTACCTCTATCAGTTATGGATGAGTCAGTCTGCTATTATTGATGTATTTTGTCTCATGTTTCAGTTTGTTTTATCTAGATCTATAACAGGTTTTGTTCTATGAAAATATTTGCTTTCTGTCATGTGTTTTCTACGGTCTTTAGCGACATTATCGAACGAGCGAGCGAAGCGAACAAAGTTCTATGCTTCAGCTTGGGCCGAAAATCTCTTGTCCCGTGTCCCGTGTCTGTCATGCTGTCACGCTGCCCGGCTGTTCTCCTTTGTCCAACTTTGTGAGCAGGTTCATTAATTATATAGTTTTTTTTGACAATTCAGTTTTTCAAAATAAAATATATATATAATATATTTCGCTAGTTCCACAGCTCACAGAGCGAGTAATGGTTGTCTTTCAGATGTCTAAAATAGCGATTTGATACAACGCATTATTACTAGTTAGGCGAATAAAGTATAGCGGTACAATGTCTCCTTTTATGATACGTATCGTCGTATGTTGTTTTGTTTACAAAGTAGAGGGTAAGGGCCCTTATTCAAGACTTGCCAAACCTTTGTTAACTAAAATATACTTTTTTTCTTTCTCTCCATTATTTTAATTGTATCCCATATAGTGATGTGCCGGGGAATATTGAAACACTAATTAGGAAAATTAAAGTTGTAATAAAAGTAAATAAAATTAATAGTGCCCCGACAAATAAAGTGCCATTCGCCAAAAACTGCATTATTGTACTAATTCTCTTTTTATCTCAATTACCATTTGATATGTAAATATTTTCATATTTTGTATTCGTATAATATTTTATTGTGTTTTTTTATTAACTTTGTATCGTTTTTGTTACTTTCAGAAGTACTTTTGTAAAATTTGCTTTTTTCTGATGGGGGAATATTCCCAATAACTGGGAATATTCCCATTGTTTCCGGGAATATTCCCATTGTTCCGGGGAATATTCCCGGGAACATTGGGAATTTACTTTTGCGGGTAAATTACACTGGTTAATGTCTTGGTAAAAAAATCAAGGGCCCATGTTATCGTGGAATCCCTAATAGCAAGATAAATAAACATACACAATTTCAATATTTCCGTATGTTCCCTTGTATGGGAATATTCCTGGGAACGGCACATCACTTCCCACCCAAAGTGACTGTGTGTTAACAACCTTCTTTTGGCATTTTCGCGTTTAAATAAGTTGTTTCATAATGTAGAGTGAGAATTTGAAAGCAATACAAACTGCAACTCATTTTTACGGTGTACACTAGTAAGTTTATTTCTGTCGTTTGCCGTACTCATTCCCCGAGGACCCGTCTGTAACGGCGGGTGAAATGGTAACCATTACACTTCCAGTATACTCGTTAAGGTACTATTTATTATACGTTACTGTACTGGAATGACAAAAATAATGCACGCCTAAATGGAGTTCCATTTTTCGAACGGGTAGCAGAGTAAGGTTTAGTTTTTATTGTTTCATGAAGTTGTTAGAAATGGAATATTTTGTTGGAAAACTCTCTTTAGGTACTCCGGTATCGAGTACATGGAATAAACTTTTGTGTTTTTGTTTTTTTCTGACATTGATTTTTGTTAACATTATTTAATTAACAACCCTTCTTCAGAGATGTGTTTGAATTTTTTATATTTTTAATTTGGTAACACATATACTTAGTTAAAAAAATAAAATTTGACTGGGTGTAATCTCTCTTTTAAATAATTCGGGAAGTAGAATAAGATTTTGTATTTACATTTTTGACATTAAGTTTTTATTAGTATAATTGACAATCATTGTAGAAATTCTTGTAATTTAGATATTTTTGCAAAATATTGAACTTGAGAAATAAATAAATCTGAATCTGTAAATGGCTCCAAAAGTAAGAAAAGTATTAACGTAGTGTACAGAAAAATATATTAATATAAAGTTGAGGCGTGGTATGCCCAGCCGTTAGATCATTTATAAAACGAATTATATAAAGTTCGCTAGATAGAAATGCTTACTCTCTTATACCTTTTTGGATGCATAAAAAAATATTGCAGATTTCATCAGGACAATGATTCCTCCATAAGGCATTATCATGATTTGAGTAATGGGCAATATGTATAAGGGATGATGAAGAAAATTCTGTTTTTGAATAAAATTGCGCACTTTTGAAGACCTTCACCACGGGTCTTTGTGTGATGGTCACGAAAATTTGACACTGAGTCATCGGTTGTTCTATCTATTTAGGTATTAACTGATCAATATGTTTGGCGACTGCTTTTTATTTATAATTTTTATATAATTAACGAACCTGCTCACAAAATTTCACGAATATCGCTTGAGCAATGTAGAGGAGAACAGCGGGACACCGGAACAACAATTTTCGGCCCAAGCTGAAGCATAGAACTTCGTTCGCTTCGCTCGCTCGTTCGTTGT
Source organism: Epinotia bilunana (assembly GCA_947049275.1). NCBI lineage: Eukaryota > Metazoa > Arthropoda > Insecta > Lepidoptera > Tortricidae > Epinotia > Epinotia bilunana. The sequence continues at coordinate 25,677,136 of OX346257.1, forward strand.
GTGATCAGCACGAATACTTATTCCTGATTCATGGATTTTTTCTATGTATTTAATTATTTATTTATCTAATACTCTTAAGTATGTTTCTCGTCGTCTAGTACCCAGGGCCAGAGTACAAGCTTTGCACAGTTTGGGACTGGGACTAGGTCGATTTGTGTAAGATTATCCGCTATTATTTATGTATGTAAATCGTCATCTTGTAACCAACCATAGAACAAGCGTCGCTTAGTTTGGGACGAGTTCGATGTATTAAATTGTCCCCCAATTATTTTAACGTTTTGCATCGACATATTACGTATCGCTTCACAAATCTAACAATAACAGTTATCAAACATGCGCGACATGTAAATGGCTCGCAATGAACACTGAAAGCCTGTGGTCAGACATAACCATGCTGTACATCAAGACTAAAACGCGCTCGCGATTCTAATATGCATAATTTATATTGAATCCGTGTGATGCATTTGGCGGGAATGCGATTGCATAAAGCGATCGCTTTAAACGAAATTGTTTGAAGCGATTGTTTGATTCGTTTATGTAAATAGGGACCAGTTGGATGCGGGCGGCCCAGGACTAGCGAATGTAGTCAAATTAAAGGTTAATGCACTATTATACACCTACCCAGCGTCAACCCAGCGCAAGCTCGAAACAGCACCGGGGCGGCCGCGCGGCGGCGCCTAAGGCGGTGCTGTTGCGAAGTTATAAGTGCAGTATGGAGTTTCATACACGAACATACTGAACAAAGCGAGCTGGGACGGAGACGGTTGGACACCCAGGTGGAAAGTGTGCGTTAGGTTATCTATCGTTTGCCCGCGTTTTATATTCCATAACGTTTCATTTTCCATAATATTCATTTGAAATTATTATTATTTTCCATAATTTTGTTTGCCCGAATCATTCATATGCCATAATCTTTATTTGCCATAATTTTATATGCAATCATTTTACTTGACAGAATATTCATTTGCCATAAGAAATTACATTTCTGCGAGCCGTTCAAATGTTACGAATGTTCGGTTCTGGCGCTTATATGCCATTATAACACCTATTTAAATGATTGTAACATACAGAACGCGGCAAAATAATCATATTTTACTTGAAAAACTTTTCTCTAATGAATTTTAATTCCACTCTTTTATAAAAAAAATAACCAAGAACCTATCCGCCATCCGAGTCGGACTATCCTTTGAACTCAAATATCTCGGTAAATATCGATCTGAGACAAAAAGTTGAAACAATAAAACATGCTTATTTTAATGCATTTTTTACGATAGGAAAAAAAAACTCCAAAAATCGGCCCCCTTTCCTATACTTCAACGGATTGGAACACTGCTACTAATGCTACCATACACTATACATCACAATCACGTTATTTGGCTGTTCATAATATGACCCATTTCACACAGTAATTTGTTATTTTGCATTCAAGGTGTTACAAAAATAACGCAAAACCGTTTAAGGGCATAACAGTTATCGTGTTCTGATAAGAAAAATCTAAGCGAATTTTTCTTTGACGCTTATAATTTTTTACATTTGTATGGAGCGTTGGCCGACTGGGGCGACCTGCTGGGGTGGCCTGAATAATATGCCATACCTTTTGAAAGGTATGGTATATTATTTTATTGCATATGAATATTATAGATTATAAAGTTTCTGGCAAATGATATTATGGCATATGATATTATGGAAAATAACAATTCTGTCTTATGAATATTATGGTGAATAACAGTCATGGCACATGAAATTATGGTGAACCAAAATTATGGCCTGTGAATATGATGTCAAATGAAATTCGGGCAAACGAAGGAATACCTGTGCGTTAACCTAAAGACACGGATGATGTTACGTATTTCTTTTTCATTTGAAGAACAAGCTAAGAATTATTTGCGTTTCATATATTTTCTCTCTGTCGTACAACACACGTACTTTCTAGAAGTTCATTGTGACATTTTATATCACACAATTAGATGGAGTGACGTCAAGCATGTCAAAAGGATTAATGGTTGCGTGACAGCCTTTACAATACAGTTCTAAAATAAACAGGCGTTGCGTAAGTTCTTATTATTCTGTGCCATTAAAATCCAGCTGGTCAATTGCGTAAGGTTTCGTACGTACGTACTCATTGTTTGCATGGAAAAAAATTGTAACGCTGATTCAAGAAGTTACATAATCAATCAACCCTCAGGTTACGTTATTACTTATGTATATAACAAACCTAATAATAGTAGATTGTATAACAAGGGGCTAAAATGAGCCATACTACCACGAGATGGTTATTTTCCCGAGCGAAGTGAGGGAAAATTGTTCGAGGGGTAATATGGCTTTTAGACCAGAGTTATACACTCTACTTTTCACTTCGACAGCGAGAAAATAGTAAAAACGAAGATTTATCCATCCATAATCACTAATAAATTTCACGGCGAAAAGATGGTTCAAAACTGCTTTGACACAGATACAAAATATTGGTACCACGAATAAACGCCTCTCACCGTCTATAGCCGCGTCCAAACGTCAGAACGCGGCGGACAGCATACGGGGCATAAGATAAAGCGAGACAGAGAGCATCTATCCCGCTCAATCTCAAAGCTTATTCCAAGTATGTAGTTAATGACGCTTGAACGTTTGGACGCGGCTATTGACGTTCAGAGGCGTTTTATTTTTTTAATGTTTGTGATTTAGGGATTAAAAACACCTAATGTTTGACATGAATTCTGTTTTCTGATTGGTCGATTACAATATGTAGCTGTATTCTGGTTAGTTGATAGCAAATACAAATATTCGTTTGAAAGAGTTGATATTGGTGGATTTTAATACGGTGTTGTTTTGATTGGTCAAATTAAATGTTTTAAAAATCATAAATATGTCTACATATTTTCCCTAGAGGCTAAATGTACTACTTTAGCCCCGCTCGTTAAGCCTAATATGACACACTTTTCGAGCATGAGATGTGAAAAAATATTAGCTCCTACGCCTAAAACCCCGCTTTGACTGGCGGGGAAAAATAATGCTTATATTATATGTATTACTTGTAGAAGGGATTGATTGGAATGACTAGGAATAGGTAAGTAGAATATTTTACTTCTTTTAAGAAACCTTTGCTTAATCTTTCGGTTCAAGACGGTCAGACGTACCTATTATATCGATAATAATATCAATTCCCAGCTCGCTTTATTCCCTCAATTCGCTTGGGGGCCCCACTGACTTTCATTTGGCATTGTCTGCATGGATTATATATGTATATATTCCAAGTCAACACAGTAATATGAGATTGGTAGTACGTGATAAGCTACCTTATTAAAAAATATTGTTTATATAAGGGCTTTTATGTAAACGGAATATACTCGATATAGTTATTTGTCTCGAAACACGCTGCATTACTTCGTTGTTCTTATTCAAGTAGGTACAGTGGTATTGGTAGGTAACACGTTCCTAATGAGCAAATTTGCAGACTCACAATACAACAACTGTCTTCCATTTCACAAATGTTATTGGGCGGGGCATTACCAAGTGTCACTTAATGCTAGTACCTAATAAAGAGAACAAAACGGCTGAGCTCCCCATTATGTCAGTAACGTCTGTCAAGCGGAAGGAACTATCTCATCACGCAAGGTAGAAAGGACAAGTTCCCAAAGTAACTTTTCCAATATCTGTGTTATTGTCACCGTCCCTCGAGGAATCAGATTACGTGGCCCGAGCGAAGCCCGTGCAGTCGGCTTTACCAATCTTAATTTACAATTCACATACTAAACAAAAACCTAATTTGATTCGTAATACAATGCCATAAGACTGATCAGTTGATTCCGTAATCGCAAAAACAAAATAGCAACAAAGATTTATTTGCAGTCCGGAGGACAAACGCAATCAAATTTCGTTTATAACAACTAAGGTTTTAGGTGAATTGACGTGAATCCGGACCGCAAATGCAATTGGTGGCTGGAAAGTCGGTTAAAGTTTGCATGGAATACCTTTGGACGGAGCTTCTAAGTGAGCGAGCAAATTGATCCGGACAATACCTCGTATTTAGATTTCAAAGGGATTAATAAAGACTGAAGTGCAGTTCTTAGCAAGTAAGTTGATTCAGTGCTACCATTGTCTAAGTTAAATGTGGATAATTCATTAGTTCATTCCTACAGCAGCAACCACACAAATCGAATTTCGAACTGTATCTCTAACGGTCTAATATTATAAATGCGATAAAGATGGAAATGTCCTAATATCGAATTGTGATTTTCGTTGTTACAGCGTAATACGTCCATCTGTGTCTCGGCTTACCACGCCGTTGCTGGCCATCGTACGGCTCCCACTCTGTGGGTTGTTTAGGCATGTATTTCAGCATAGCAGTCTTTGCTCAACGTCAGCAATGCGAGTTTTCGAACGCAGCGTAGAGTTTAAAGAATAATTGAATTAATTTATGTTATAATTTATTTAGTGATTGTGAATAAAAACCAGTAAAGACGATTGCGAATGCTGTTCACATCAGAGCGGCAATCACGTAACGTTTTGAACGCGCGTTAGGTAGATCCAACTGTAATTTTTGCATATAAAAATTGATATTTAGATCTAACTGACGCGCGTACAATGCGTTACGTGATTGACCTGCAGGAATGTCACTATGTTTCTCGATTGGTTAATTGTACTTCAAGGGTTTGCGGATTGATTTATTCGGTCGAACCATTATTTAGTTTTCGAGAATAAATGATGATTTTTAAATAACTATAATCATGGCTCTGTAAGTACAAGAACTATTGGAAGAATTAAAATATCTAAATATCCAATATAAAGCGTCATTGTATGACTATAAGCTTTCACAAAAATTCTGTATTCAAACATGATCAGAATGGACCTTAGTTTTTTTTATCTGTCGCCTTTTACATTGTAACGACACACCCGCCGCTTTTCAGGCCCAACGCGGATCCTGTATCGAATATTTGATCAGGACGCATTGAGCCGTGAAAGAAGTTTGTAACTGAATTAATGCTAAAGGGCGATCACACTGGCCCGGGTGGGGCGGGCCCTTGCTGTTGCTTGTTTCAAGGGGAGCAGTGAACATGTAAATTCTCTAGTCTTCTGTTACTGCTCGACACCACGATAGATACATAGCTTAAACCAGTAAAACAAATCCGTACCATGTCCGATTTGAGTCATGTACATGCCGCGCCAATAAGCCTCAGCGGACTTCAGTGGACTATACGGCACATCTATCACCGTGGTTTTTAATGGAGGGTAGGCAAAATGATCTCAAGGACTGATAGAGTTATACAGTTAATAAATTAACTGTGGCATTACCTTCCTTTATCCACTCTCATTTCTGCTCTTTCTCTGATGTAACAAAATGTAATACTATGTTCAAATTTTCCATATTTATTACGCATTCATTTTGGACAATCCAATTCCATTAAACGATTGCTTCAAGCTTAACAGAGTGGAGTAATAAACATTTTAATCCTACAATGCCCGCACCCTCTGTGAATTGAATCAGCAAATTAATATCCAATAACCTCACATTCGGGCCGATTTATTCGCTGCTTAATTTCTCCATTTTAATATTCCTGCTGCTACGACTCAGCAGCCGTATGCCATTCACAACCTATTTCCACTTATCTCATCATTCATCCCTAACATATCTTGACACTCAGATCTGTACCATACAGCATACACATACCGGAAGGTGCAGCGTGGGTAGACCTCCACAAAGTGGACACTGGTGGACCTGTTAAAGGTCGTGGGAGTCCGCTGGATGCGGGTGGCGCAGGACCGGCCATTGTGGTTTAGGGAGAGGCCTATGTCCAGCAGTGGAAATCTTTCGTCTGAAATGACGATGATGAACCAGATCCGTGACTGCTACGCGTAATCGCTTTAGACCAATTCCTCATTTATTGGTGTGAGCTCGATGCGGTATTTGTAAGCTGACAGCTGATAGGCTCAATTGTCGGTCAAGTCCGTACAAATTGTTTACTGCACGTTTAAATGAGTGTCTCCCTTGGAGCGGGATGTATTGCGACTGCGGTATTGCGTGCCTGCCGCACAATATAATACTTCAGCGCAAATGTAACTGCCAGTATATCTACAAATATATAAATATGCTCTCAGTAAAGTTCATAATACCGCAAATCGATTCCGCTACTCCACGGCGGTATTACCCTAACACTGGTTGGCGGTAAGCGGAGCAAGCATTATGAATGTCATCCCAGCTCCGTACGGAAACATTCCACGATATTATTTTTTTATACAAAATAGCTCTTGCATTGCCTTTAAAACGAATTGAGTTTTGTCATTTTTACTTATTATTATCGCACGTTTTTCTCAGCATTTTTACTGAACAGTTTACGTACGCCTCAGAAAAAAACATTGTAGATATTTGAAATCGAAATGCGTGATCGTTGAGGTGTCTACGCACACTGCTTTTAATTCACACGAACTGACATCTCAGCCCATACTAAAAGTATAAGCCGTAAGTAACGCAATTAGGTACAGTCAAGTGCAAAAATATGTATCTATTTTTGTCTACTGGATTTTGAAAGAAATGAATACTTAATTTTGTGTTTTTTTTTTAATGGACTAAGCAACACTTATTTCGTATCTCTATTGACGGGAAAGATCCAACATATACGAAATCTACATATTTGGGTTCGTCTTTGACGTCTCTAAAAACGTGTCTAGGGTAAACTAAAGTTATGGCCAGAAAACCAGTTTTTTGGCTTAAAATTGTTCAACTTTGATGCCAAATATCTCGAAAACAATGAACTGAAGTAAATATGGGATACTATATTGCTTAAAGCCGTTGTTTTTAATATAAGAAGCTACAAAAAATCCCTTGCCCCTTAAATGAGTACTGAAACCTTAATCCACTGACACACGAGCGATAGGATATATTTACGAGTAAGTTGTGTGCAATATTTCTACACTTGACTGCCTATCATTAGTTCAATATATTTTTTCTACGACCTCTGTAGCCTCCCGGTCCCGGGTTCGAATCCCGGTAAAGGAATTTATTGGTGCGATGAGCATAAATATTTGTTCCTGAGTCATGGATGTCTTTTATGTATTTAAGTATTTATTTATCTACATAAGTATGTATATCTTCTTGTAATAGTTGTAATACCCATAGTACAAGCTTTGCTTAGTTTTGGACTGGGTCGATTTGTGTAAGATTGTCCCCAAATATTTATTTCTTTATTATTTATTTCTCAATTCAAATTAATTCAACACGTAATGTATCGGTTACAAATGGACATATTACATCACTGACGTGCGAGTGTCTCTCAAAAGGAAGAAGTGCCAAATAAATGTAATGTGTTTCTAACTTTTAAAATACTTTCATGGAAAAGTCGTAAAAAATATTATCTTACGGACGACACACGCCGTGTGAAGCGCATTTATTCGTCATAATACTCTAAATTTAAACAATTAAAACTAACTGTGAACAAGAGTATCCTGGCGCGAAAAGTTTTTTGGATATAATATAAAACACTCTAGGGCCTAATGTGTTACCTTGGGTAACCTCTATAGGGATAAAGTCAGTTATCTATTACTGAACTAGCTTATTATTGTGATTTTTTTTACGGAGTTATTCCAAAAATCGTTCGTCTCTATTGCTAATTTACATTTGTTTTTTATTTAACCCGTCAAGCGCGCTACGTGTGTTCATAACGGACAATACTAAGGGGCTTATGACACTTACCTGAATTTGGCATCCTAATTAGGGAGCGGAGTTGAGTCATAAGCCCTTTACACATTGTTCTACAGACGACGCGCGTTCGTCGGGAATCGTAGTAAATTTTCAGCAAACCAAACACCATTAAAAGTTAAAAAGTTCCCCACAACAAATCTTCCGTTCTAATAAAATCTTTTGTCAATTCTTAATTTCATATTTCAGGAAATGAGATTACAGTAGATTGCAATGTCTTAAAGTCAATAAGAGTTATTTGAACAATTGATTACCCTTTCAAATTGTAAAAACTTCGGAAAAAATGTATCCGACGGAGTCTTCTTTTAAATCGGATTAAGTAAACGAGTGTTTATTCAGAATTGAGACTTGGGCGGAATAACCATTCATGCTGCCCCACAAAGGCCCGATCGAGTTCGGAATAAGCAAGTCGAATTACATTATCTATTTCATTGGTTCGAGTTTCAAACGTGGATTTTACATCGAATGGTTGGTTCCGTGATAATTAAAAATAACGCGCGGTTTCCATTGTTACGCGTTAATTAAATTAATTAATCAATTTACGTGTTGAAATATTTGTAAGTATTCTTTCCACAGTACACTAAATGAAATAAAGCATACCTATAATTTCCATGTACCCAAACCTGCTCATCTGATTTGTCCATATCCTTTGATAAGGTTTTCAATCAAATTGAACGTTAAAGTCACTTTGAGGTTAGATTTTTATTATGATATGAGTTTGTTTATTGCTTATATTTTAAAACTTGCTTAGCAAATATTTAATGGGTGTACTTCCAAAACCACAAAAATGACTATAGAATCAGTAGTCAGTTATCTAGTTTTGAAAGTATACTGACGATTTTTAAGTTGACTAATGTCGTAGAATTTTTGTTAATAGTTGTTTTAAACTTGTCTATTATCTATAGCTGCCTTCCTCAGCTGTTATAAGATAGGTAAAGACAAGTTGAAAAGTGCATTTTTTTGTCTTTTGCAGAACTTTTCGTCTAAGCCTTTATTTTTTAGATTACAAAAATTCATGATCGAAAAAAGAATGAGAAAAAACACACTAATTAAATATCACAGAATGTAAGTGTTTTTGTCTGTCACATCTACTTGTTAAATGCTTTTATATTAAAATAGTGTATTTTTTTCTGTCAGAACTAGAAAACTTTGAAATAAGAATAAGAATAGGAATAAATTAATATACGAACGACAGTGTTGCATAATAGAAAGGCGACATTCAGTTAGTCCCAAACAAGCTTGGGAATTCGATAAATTCCTTAATGTATCCCTTTCCCTCTACAGTTTACTCGAAACCTCAACAATAATATAAAGTCAACCTATGACGGTAATATTAAGAAAACAACCTAGAATATACAATTTAATGAAACAAAAGGGTTCATTCTATTGCATCGAAACGGTATCCTATTACCCAACCGGTCCCGAATATCGACGAGCGAATTAATTAAAATCTGATTTAGATACGGCAATATTGGCTTTCTTATCCAGTCCGCATCGACAAATCTGGTCGACTTCAGGACGGAAATGAATCTATCTTGACATTCCTATCTATATCACAGAGGATTGATGATGGCTTAAATCTGAATGTGTATTTTTTTATGCTAAAATTTAATTTTAACTTAAGACCAAACCATTGGCATCATCCTCCTAGCGTTAATCCCTGTTCTGCCTTAAAGGTGCCCGGGGTCCGCTTTGACACCTAATCACAAGATTTGACATAGGCACTAGTTTTTGGATAAATTGGGAGTAGGACTAACTCAGGCTCGCCAGGCCGACGTCTTGACTATAATCACCTAAATGAGAAGCATCGTCACTGCTGTGTTTCAAACTCTGAAGTATTTATTTATTTTGGAAGTCTTATAGCTTGAGTAAACTTAATGGATGAATAATATGAATACGGAGCATTCTTTTAAAAGATCTTCTAATGAAAATTGCTCTAAAAGAAAGTGAGAAACAAATAAATACCCAGATAAATATCTGTCTAGTCCTAGCTCTGTTTTAGAAAAAGTTTATTATCAATAATTTATATTATGATCGATCACCTTAATAATCTTCATTCAATTCAATTCACTTTATTCATAAACAATGTACATTATATTTGAAAAAGGTATTATAAATAATGTAATAAGATTATTATTAGTTAGGATTATTTTCCATATAACTATTCTAACATTAAGATAAACTAAAAATTAAATAAATTAAATTACAAGTTCAGTTAATACATTTTGACATGTTATTGCGAATAATAATAACAATTAACAATTAATTTACAATTATATAAATATCTCTTGAACACTATAAAAGCATCTGACTAACAAGAAGCTTTTCAATTTAAGTTTAAAAATAAACCAATCCGTAATGACCTTTTAGCTCGGTAGGCAATTTATTAAATAACGTGACAGCCTGATACCTAGCACAATGCTTCACAACCCTGAGTCCTGGATAGAAACTGTGTGCAGCATTTTTCGTACGTGTAGCTAGCCGCAATTCTTCATCCTCACACAAGACACTTTTTGACTGTGACTTAACAAATTCGGTAAGAAGAATAAAAATGTCATTAAAATTATAAAATTTTAAAAACTTACAAATTGCAAAAACAATTTTTTCATAAATGCCCTAACAAGACTAAATGGACTGATAATGATCCACAATGTGGTAGAAACTTTCCTTTCGTGCTAAGACAAACGCCATATTTCTTAAATTTAATCCAACAGTAATAAATTACAGATTCTGGCAAGGTACGAAAATAATTTATGCGCGAAATGCAATCTCATATAACAAACGTTAAAGAAAAATTTCGTCGACATCGCGTGGGTATGAATTTTGGGGGGTATCTCCTAAGCTTGAAGTAACAGAACGAAGTATATCGCTCGGAAAGATGGATATAATCTTGAGCTAGTAATGGTTACTGGAAAGGTCGAAGGTAAACGCTCTCCAAGTAGAAGTCGGGTCCATTTCGGGTTGCATAATATTTAAAACCATAGTTTCGATTGGCATAACCACTTGTGTCATAATCATCATTACGCATTACCGACAAGTCATAAATTAGTTGGCATATAATGTTTTAACTATAATATTTAAGAGCATAAATAACAAGGTATATTAAGTATAAGAATAGTAAAGTATAAGACAAATGGTAAAATTAAAGGTAAAAGTAAATTATCTCTTTGTAACCTAAACCGTACCGGAAGGCGCGGCGTGGGTAGGCCCCTCACAAGGTGGACTGATGACCTGGTAAAGGTTGCTGGAGTCCGCTGGATGCGGGTGGCGCAGGACCGGTCACTTTGGCACTCTTTGGGGGGGGGGCTATGTCCAGCAGTGGACATCTTTCGGCTGATATGATGAACCTAAACCTAACACAACTTTTTTTTAACTCAAATGCACGGCAATTATTTTAACCTTACCTAAACCATAAGATAACCATAACCTAACCTAACAAAAATGCAATTAATACGATTGTTATTTTTTAACTGAGCCCCCGTTGTGGAGGGCTTCGCCCCTCTTTTCTAGCTGCCCTTACCTCATTAAACGCTGGTCAACTTATTTAATAGGTTTTTTTTTTTTGCGAATCAATCATAATAACAGTCTATTGTCTAAACTTATGCATAGCAATTCTTATGACTAAAAATAATTATGATCTTTATGGTTTAAAAAAATACGACATACAACACTAATGACAATGAAAGTATTATGCGAAGAATCATTTATGACAAAATACTTTTATGAGCAACAACTTTATGCGTAAAGCTGTATGACAATCGTAATTATGACAACAGTCATTATGCGACAAGATGGACACCCGTAGAAGTCCAATCAGTAGACACAGGAAGCAAATTCTATTTAAACAAAAGATGCTTTCGCAACAGCGAAATCACGATCTTTTGCAATGAGTTATACGACGTGAGGAGTGAATATTCACAAATGAGTCACAGCGTTTGATAGGTTATTATTATTAAATTCATAAAAATTACTATGGATAGTTTAAATTCAATTGTTTTTAATTTCCTTATCACAAAGCGAGCTCCAAAGATTCACACATAATCAAGTCAACATAATTTGTATTAAAATTCGTCACATTTTGAGCAACAAGTGAAGACAGTCGAGAACGTAAATAATTCCGCTTGAACGTGTAAAGACTTAAATTGGCTTAAATCGTCATCTTTGTATTCGCTTCTCGAAGACAAGTAATTCAGTCGAGTCAAAGTTAGGCCGTTCGTCAACTCACTAACCAGATAACTTGAAACATGTATTCATCTACTCCAAGTTATGAGTAGCACAATTTAACAATTTATTCCATCTACAATATTATTTCCGAGCATAACTTTTCGGTGAAGTAAGAAGAAGAAGAAGAAGAAGGTTACCGTTAGCTTTTCGGTGGAGGAAACACATCATGAGGAAACCTGTATACTTACATCTGCGATGAAATTCAAAAGTGTATGTGAAGTTTTTTCTGTCTGTCTTAAATATCGCTGACATTTTGCCATCACTTTCAGAATCACCGCCGTCCGTAGCTGCAGCGGCACATGATGCATGCCGTCCTTATGAGATATTTTAAGTTTCCGACAAAGTTTTAAAGGCGTCAGCACTTTTACTCGGCCATTATTTACACTGTTATAGTAATATCATTAGTCATTACAGTAATAGTACATTACTACAGAGGCCGGGAAGTAAGGGGTTGCTGGCCGAGTACATATAGACGGCCGAGCGTAGCGAGGTCGGATAGTTATGAAGCTGGCAACCCCTTTTCACGCCGAGGTATGTATAGTGCTTTTCTCAAACATGCAATGAAATAAATTAAAAAAACTCAAAGAAATCAAAGTTTAATTTTCATGGCTGAAGGCCGTGATCCTGTGCCACAAATTGTAGAATGGAAGTTAAAAAAGACCACCTTGCAGGCCTAGGCCTCCAATTTTGTATGAAATTCCATTACGGATCTCTCGTCTCGCTTCGCCCTTCATTGCATGGTTGAGAAAAATAAATTAAGTATTTATCATTAAATGGAATTAACATATTATAAGTTGATCTGTGAGCGCAACATCTGATGTACTTCAAAGATGTACGAGTAGGTACACTTTCGAAAGATAGAACACTGAGGAATGCCATCTTGCGTACACATAGAGCAGCTAAACTGAGGAAGTACCAACCCCCCCCCCCCCCACCTCACCCCTTCCTCCTTTATGGAGTTGTCATTTATTTATTCCAACTAATTACACAGCATTACAGTATTACCCTAAGACACTGCTGAATTTAGAACACACTATATATAAAAGTTATAGTAAAAAATAATAATACCAATGCTTGCACTGCGCATTAACCCCCGACGCAAAGAGAGGGGTGTTTGTTATAAGTTTAACGTGTCTGTGAATCTGTCTGTGGTATCGTAGCTCCCAAACGGATGAACCGATTTGAATATGGTTTTTTTCATGACATAGATAATTTTATTCCGAATGTTTTTAGCCATGTTTCATGAAAATCTGTTCAGCCGTTTTTGAGATATTGGACTTTGAAATGAAAATGTCGGGGGTTTTTCAACTTATTTATCTAAGTTGTAGTTATTATAATTGACTCTACCCACCGGGTACTTTCAAAAACCTATGTACGGCATATCATTAGATTTTGAATCAGTTTTTCGGTGAAGAAAAACTTCGTGATTCATAATATCATCATAATTTGCCTCACTAATTTGTAAAACTCTTGCTTGTAATGCAGCTTTGGTAAATAAAGTTATTTGTATTAGAAACCGGTCTAATCTCAATAAGATCTAGCTTTCCCACTGGGTTGGATGGTCAGATGGCAGCCGCTTCTGTAAAACCAGTGCCTACGCCAAATCTTGGGATAAGGTGCCAAACCGGACCCTGGGCTCTTTTAGGGCACAACCGGGAATAACGCTAGGAGATTGATGACATTCGAAATATGTAATTCCAGGGTATTCCAATAAATATTTTATCTATTACATTGACACATGGTTGATGAAGTGGCGTTCATTTTAAGGTTGGTTATTGGTTCGCTACCTAGTTTACTTCATTTGTGTCAAAACTGCGCCGATTTCGAGTCCATCTTGATTTAAAACACTTATTATTTTTTCACCCCCATTTCACCCCCTCAGGGGATGACTTCTGGGATAAAAACTTACTTATAGGGTTTTAAACCATCTCTATTCCAAATGTCATCTCAATCGGTTCAGCGGTTTAACGTGAAGAGGTAACAGACAGGCAGAGAGACAGACACTTTCGCATTTATAATACGAGTATTGATTACATTCATTCATATATACATATAATTTCACGCCTTTATGCCCAAAAGGGGTGCAGAGCATATGAAACTTATATTCCAGTGCCACTTTTAGCATAAATGAGGGTCTAAAAGATCGACAAAATGTGATATCGCAGTGATAGGTTGCTAGCCCGTTGCCCACAACACACTTCAACCCTGTTCCCTCCACATTCGACTATTACGACACCTACGTGAAGAAAGGTGGTGGTGAAATTCTAACCATGGAAATTATGATTATTAGGAAAATGTTAAATGATTATTATTAGGGATTCGTGCACTACACTGTTTTATTATTTTTCGTACTGTATCATTTTGTATTACATAAATAAATAAATTATGTCTCGCTGTACAGTTACCAGCATTTGTATCTGCCTTAACAAAGCAGGCAGAAATATCTGACTCATCCTAACGGTCTTCGAAATCGTAAAAAGGATGGCACGGCCGTGTCGCTGTTTTAGTCGTGAGCATTGCTGTCAGCCTTTGGAAACTCTCTTATAATTAAAAAATTTAAGGGGACGAAGTCCCATTGCTTTGATTGCTGTCGCAGATATTGATGCCGGCAACTGTGCGTACACTGGTTCAATTATTTACCAATCGTTGTTTTTCATGCTGAATGAGTACTTGCCAGATTCTATGTATGAAAACAAACAAAATATATAACTTTTCCCCCTAGCCAGTAAGTCTACTTCACTTGGACGGGTTGTACTGAACTGAACAAATGAAGCCATCTGCTAACATCTCACGGCTTGAGAACTCGAATGTAATAGAATTAATCCCACCATCCGTTGCAAATCCGAGTAATTCTAATAATTGTGGACAGACTGTGACACAGCTAAGATGTTACTAGATAACATATTTCAGGACCTTTTTTTTAAAATTTGACTCATCTCGTTCAAGCCCTGTAAAATCAAAAAATATCTTGCTTGTTTATAACTTTCTATGCGCCCAGTATCTTGTACACACTTGAGTAATGAAAAACCAAAATGAAAGCCATCCACCAATAAAATAAAAAATGCAATACTTCAGGAATTATTTTGGAATAGAAGATATTCACTTTAGAAAGGCTAGTCTAAAATGTTGTAATAAACATTCTTTTACAGATTGATCTATGCCCATTAACGGGGAGTCGTTCATTTTAATATTAATTTTGCTCTTCACTAGTATGGTATTGATGGCGGTGAGTGGACGTGAGAGCTCCCAAGGGTGTCCTTGTCTTCAGAATAAAGGACCTTTTAATACATATACCATTGCCATCATGCGGGGTTGGGGGCGGGGTGTCAAAACGATGCCAGGCAGCCGTTTAGTTCGAACATGCGCATACCGGGTTGTAGGCAGATGTTTGGGTAGAAATTTGAAAGGAGCTCGCATTCTATTGTTTTTTCATTCACTGCATTTGTCAAGATTTTATTTACTTATTCATATACTAAAATTAGAACTTACAGACTATGCATTTATACGCTTGCCAAACTGGCCTTTGATGGCGAGACGCGCTCAGTTTTTATACAACATAACCTATTAAACTCATCTTATTATGTAGCTTAACTGCCAGCACAATCATCTAATCCTATCACGTTTTTCCGTAAACTGTACCTTATAAAATAAAATAAAATAGTTAATAAAATAGTTTTACACTTTCGTCCGGAGTATATTGGAGTTCGGGCGGGGCACATAGCACGTAGAACCGATGGCCGTTGGGGCGGAAATGTTCTCGAGTGGCGACCACGAACCGGAAGGCGCGGCGTGAGTAGGCCCCCCGCAAGGTGGACTGATGACCTGGTAAAGGTTGCTGGAGTCCGCTGGATGCGGGTGGCGCAGGACCGGTCACTTTGGCACTCTTTGGGAAGGCCTATGTTCAGCAGTGGACGTCTTTCGGCTGATGTGATGATATTAGAGTACGGCAGTGTAGTGTGGAGCCCACATCTCAGATTCATAAGTCTCGACTTGAAAGAATTCAGTATTTTTTTGTAAGTCTCTCGTCGATTATAGAACCGGATTCTATAACCATGATTACCTTTCTTAGGCAGCTAGACATAGTCTTCCTCCTTTGGAATGTAGAAGAGCGTATCTCGATGTATTATTTTTATTTAAAGTTATTAGAAAAATATCCTTCAAAATTTGTCGTTTCCGCTCACGTCCTAAGCCTAACTTTGCTCATCTCATCCTGTGGCACAAAACATGCAAAATTATTATTTCTTTGGGTGCTCTTGTAATATGTATAACTAGCTGTTGCCCGCGACTTCGTTCGCGTAGAACTTGATTGCTATTAAATTATTGTGGGCGGAACCTCAATTATCGCCGACCCAAACAAATTTCTGATATTAAAACTATCCTATATCCTTCCAAGGGTCTCAACTCATCTGTACGAAAAATTTCATCTAAAGGATTAAGCGTAAAAGGTAACATTGCGATGAGTTCATTAGTTTGAATTGCAAAATTTCAATTGAAAACTCCGTTTTTACAAATATAAAATCTTAAGAATCATCAACAGACGTTTCTGCTTAAATTGTATATTTTTTCATAATGTAGGTACCTATTAAAGAAAGCTACATGACTGGAAAATTTTGCCTAAATCCGTCCAGTAGTTTTACTCACGTTAGCTAGTTCGGGCTACCTGTATAGTTTTGAAAGGAAACTTATCTAATGCTAAAAGACGGAGAACTTTCCATCTCCATCCACCATCCCCATTTAACGGCGTTAGAGAATAAATTATTTGATTAAGCCCCTTTACCCCCTTATTTCACCCCTTTAGGGGGCAAATAGATCTACATATTATAAAAGAAACCTGCCGTCCTGCTTTCATGTTTCTAGCCACAGCTTAATATTAAAAATCACACATTACTTAGGTATGTGAACTTACAACCCCTATCTTAAACTCTTCAAGGGATGAATTAGGAAAATATCCCTTATTAATGTTTTTGGCTGTACATTAGGAGCTTGTGGCCAAAGTTTTAAACGTCTAACTCAAAAAACGACATGATTCCCATACAAACTTTCAACTCTTTTTTAACCCCCTTAGGGGATGAATGTTTGTAACATCGCTTAATCATTTGCTTTGCTTTTTAGTAAGATACCTTCATACAAAGATTCAACTCTATAACTTTCCAAATGAACGATTTCCATACAACGTTTCGACCCCTATTTCACCCCCTTAAGGGTTGAATTTCGAAAAATCCTTTCTTAGTACACGTCCACGTATTGTAAAGTATATATATTCCAAATTTCAGTATTATATTCCAGGTTTAGGAAATCACACATTACTTATGTGAACTTTCAACCCCTATCTTAACCCCTTCAAGGGACGAATTAGAAAAAAAATCTCTTATCAATGTTTTTGACTGTACATGAGGAGCTTGTGACCGAAGTTTTAAATGGCTAACTTTAATAACGACATGTTTCCCATACAAACTTTCAACTCTTTTTAATCCCCTTAGGGGATGATTTTTTATAGCAAAGTAAATCAATTGTTTGCTTTTTAGTAAGAAACTTTCATACAAAGATTCAAGTCTATAACTTTCAAAATGAACGATTTGCATACAACGGTTCGACCCCTATTTAACCCCCTTAAGGGTTGAATTTCGAAAAATCCTTTCTTAGCACACGTCCACGTGCTGTAAAGAATATATATTCCAAATTTCATGCTTATATCGTTAGCGGTTTAGGCTGTGCGCTGTCTGTCAATAGATTAGTAACGAAGAGTTTTATATACATATATAGATGAATCGTTGAATGAAATATGTAGATTTTTTTAGCTCATAGTTTGTCCGTCTTCAAGAAAAAAAGTTCGCCAAATTTTGTTTTCTACACAATTAGAAATAAGTTAATATTGTTGCTACCAATCTCTTTAGAATGCTCTCTATTTATGTGTAGTACACAATTAAATAGGTAATTATAATTGTATCTGTTGAGTAGTACGAGGACCCGGATAGGGCGCAGCAAAACAGGAATTTTAATTAAAAAACATTATTAGTCATTTCTAGAAGAAAAAATAAGAAACTATTTGAAACTATTATGCTCACAACAGTGCTGTAACCACTCTAGTTCTTATTAGTTAAAAGAAAGAAAGATACATTTATTCACAAACACAGAATAGTTGTTATAGTTAGTTTAGTTGTCGTTTAAAAGGCTGTTTACAGCAAATTTCTATATGTTTTTGTGGAATAAAATAGGTCTTACTTATTTTTTCCTTCCTTTTTTGTACTTTTTCAACTAAACGCTGCATAAAATACTAATTTCAATGCTTTTATCTTTGAGATTATTATACCAGCAATTTATATACAATTTTATATGGAACGACTTATGTTTTCGATAAAATACGACCAAGTTATTTCAAAGGGCCATATAAAAGTAATTTCTCGTAGTCCATTGCTCTATGGTTTCCTTTATGCGAAGAGAAAATGTAACTAATTGGTTAAATGTGACCACCAAGCGAAAATAACCTCTGTCGCTACGACGGACGATTGGTTTACGCCTGGTTGACTATTCCCTATATAAATAACATTCGTTACTTGAGTCGACGTATGACGAATATTTAGGGGCGATTTTATCTATGAGTATGAGTGAATAGTTGAATACCTAGGGCACTTTACTCAGAATTGTGTTTATGCATATTCTTTTGAATGGGACGCATTTTGCAGCGGTCTCCTAAAAATTACAAACAGCTAAGAACCGTCTCAGCAGACAAGGATTTCTATTTTAAAAAAAGCCGCTCAGAATTCGGTTATTTCGAAAGGAAACTACGATAACACCGACAGACACACTAATACACACACACACACACACACACACACACACACACACACACACACACACACACACACACACACACACACACACACACACACACACACACACACACACACACACAGATTAAACTTATAACCGTCCTTTTGTTTGTCGGGGGTTAACTCATTCAAAGCATATGGCCCACATATTATGAGTCATGCCTCTAAAAGCAATGGTATGCGACGCGATTCTTGGCCTCTAATAGTTAATAATTTAACTATTACGCGCTAGTGTACTCGGCATCAAGCAGCGTCTATAATACATAGTGCAGTCTCGCATCCTTACGTTATTCGGGCACGTATGTCGTCGAGGAGACGTAGCTATCGAGCAACTTGTGATCCAGGGAAAGGTCTAGGGCAGCAGACCACGAGGCAGGTCACCAATGAGATGGACACAACAGATAAAAGCCGCAGTAGATGCATCACTTCGCGCAAGCGTAAGGCACTGGTCCCACCGCCGGCTAGTAAGCTAGAAAAGTTGGGCGAGTAGCATTACATTGCGGATCTGTTAAGGTCGATTGATCACACTGTGCCTGGTCAGCACGCAATGAACCGTTACTCGCCCAACTTTTCTAGCTTACTAGCAGGCGGTGGGACCAGTGCCTAAGGAAGGCGACAGTCAGAGAGGAACGGCAGCGTGTTGTAAAGCTTGCTACTAACACCTGAAAATCATTTCAGGTGTTAGTAGCAAGCTTTACAACACGCTCAGTTCGAGCGTCATCAGATCACGACCACTCTGTCAAGAGTGAAACGACGACGAGGAAGAAGAAGAATAATTATTAAAATAGAGCCTAAATATAATACACTGCATACTCCTCAAACTTAACACAAATCTGAGGGATTGCACTAGTCCAAGACCAAGACAAACGCTTAAACGTTGTTACTTACTCTTTTAACTTAGTAGAAAGTTTAATTGCATCGGACAGTAGTTACTGGAAAGTTTAAACTTCAATTAGTAATTTTTAAACAAGCTATTATACTAATTAAAAGACAGCCCGGCATTAGTGTTGGTTAGTACTCTGCATTTTTTTTCAAATCAAATCAAATATATTTATTTGCATAGAAAACAGTACTTAACTTTTGTGACATCCCACAATAGGTGTCATGTCTTCAGCCAGTGTAGGCTTGCAAATATTAATTTTAAATCTAACATTCATTTCACATAAATATTGACATTACACATTGTTTCGATTTATATAACGTCATCATCCTCCAATAAATATATTATACTCATAGGCAATCGATTTGTTATTATCACACAGCTTAGAATAGTTGTATTTTTGGTATTCACCCATCAATTATCAAAGGATTTGGCTATACATTTAATAAATCCCAACAAGCATTAACAGGCTTTACCTATAGAGTTTAATAGATTTTGCGTAGGTACTACAGAGAAAGCCATAGACCTATGTTAAATTAAACTCAAATAATGGCTTTCTGAACTTATTTATTTAATCGTATGGCGATAGTCAACAATAGGGAAAATATGAAACATTATTGTTATAACATTTATAAGGCAACATCCAGTTTTTGCATCCATTGCACAATGTTGGGTGTCAGATCTATACTTAAGGTCGTCTAGGCGGCCTGGTTAGGCGCCGAGTACACTTTTTTATAATCTTGTCCATGGTTTGGTCTTGGGCGCCACAGTCGCAGAGCGCAGAACCACTCCATCCCGCTTATGTCAAGTTGTTGTCACGCTCACGCATGTGCTCAGGCGATTTAAGCGGCACCATTGTTTCCTGGGGAGGTCGGTCCCTTTATATTTGACGGTTGTGGTTAGATATGCGGCTGAGATTCCGTGAGCTTGTTTCATCTAATCTTGTTCCCAGAGCTGCTGTATGTCAGAGGTGTTTTGAGTGAGTGACGACATATTAAAAGTGACATTTACATCTACCTGACCTGCTGATCAAGATTAAGGATACCGCGAACAATGAATTTCAAATTCAATTTGATTTAACAATACGAGACATACACTGGCATAAAGCATTTGACGTTTAGATAGGTAAGTAGAGCCCGACCAGGAAAATAAAAAACTTCGCCATATTGCGGAAAACTATTGGAACTAAAATTTCCTCAACTGGCAACAGTAACTTTGAAGACGTCATCCACGCCATCGGTCAATTGCTGTCAAACTGAGTTGTCGTTGGTACGTATTGTATTGCGTTAAAATGCTGAAAACTATTAAATGCGACTTAAGAAAAGTGATTTGCAATATGACGAAGTATTTGCCGGAGAGAAAGTCTGAAAGATTAGACTCTATTCCTCTAAACAACATCACCGACCTTGTTTTCAACATGACAGAGTGGAAATTAATTAGTGTTCCCATAAATATTGCTAATTTAGCGCCCCCAGACCAGGTTTTTTATTTTCCTGTTCGGGCTTTAGGTGAGTATAGTGAAAAAGTAATTGTGCGTCAACATTATATTTTTTTATAGATTAGATTCAATGAATCAAACCTAAAAGAAAAGAATTGAGTGCGATATGGAATTAATTAGGTACATGTTTAAAAACAAAGTGAATGTAAGAAAACTAAAGACATTTATTGATAAAAACAGATACTACTACTACTACTACTAGTTAGTGTAAATACAATACTAAAATGAATGTTAGTTATATGGAATCTTAAAATGTATAATTAGTCATTAGTTATTATTAGTCAGGTAGTTCAATTATCTACGTCAAGGTTTTTAACTGACTTCAAAAAAGGAGGAGTTTCTATGTTCCACTGTATGTATTGTTTTATGTACCTACGTACCTATATTCACCGATTTCTTGGGGAAGTGGAACTGAAGAGTTATGGAACTCCTTAATGATGTAAAGAACGTCAAAGATTCTGACATGATTCCCTTGAAGTAGCAACTAATGAAGTGTCTATTCTGAGATCCTTGAGGAATCGACGTAACTCCTCAAATATTATCAGACTTGGATATTCTCTGAAATAATCAACGCATTCTTGCTCTCGGAAAGCAGTTCATGTGGTAAATTGGAAAGAAAATGTGGAAAATTTCAAGTAGAGTCAAAGGTACCAGTATGTAAAAACCACAAGTTTCAAAAGTATGTTGGCAGACCATATTTCTGCAACAATATATATTTATATATATAGCATTATATAGTCCTCCTCATCGAAGTGCGTTAATAAATTATTTAAATTGTCATTTATCATCATTATCATATCAGCCGAATGACATCCACTGCTGGACGTAGACATTGTCATTATTCTAATTTAACTACCTAATAATTTCAAATCGTCCATTTGACAGTACCTTCGTAATTCAAATGTGAATACTATTGAAAGCGGGTAACAAAAATAGACTTCTCGTATCCCTCGCGTTATCAAGCGAGCGCCCAACAATTATGTGCTTATTTAAAACCACTTCCACATGTAATTTCACTCGCTCTTGCGGGTCAAAAGAATTGAAATGAAAAGGTTTTGAAGTGTATGAAGGCTTTCTCGTGTGAGAATTAAATAAGGAACGATTACGGAGTGGAGATTGCAAGAAATTTTATATACGTAACTACATACGCCTATACAAAGGGAAGTCTATTAAGTACTTTTGTTTTTTTTGGAAATGAAAAGTTGAGTTCGATTTATGGGTAAGTTGGGTATCTTGATCCAAAAAAATACGTTAAAAGTGGGAGGGTGGGGGGGTAATTTTTCTAATACGATCTTAAAAATAAAACGGAGAAATTCATGAAAAAACCAACGTTTAATCATGTAAAACAAAACGTAAACTTTCGTAACGTCATCTTATAATTGGAAAGTAATTACAAAACCTCATTTTTATTTTTGTTTATCATAAAATTACTAAAAAAAACAAATATTTAAACTGTCACTGACTAAAGTGACTTACAAAAGTCAATATAAACCTTAAAACCTCACTACTCTCACTGTCTTTCCTGATTGAGAAAAAATGTAATACAAAATCTGAATTTCTCTTCAACCATCACTTACTGAAAATAATAACAGTATAATTTTACTGATTGAAAATACGTTAATATTTTGACGAAAACTTGCTGATTGAAATCGTGCCATATCTAAAACATAAGTATTTCAAAATATTATACATCAGTATAATATTAATACACCATTTTACAAGTCAAGCACCTGTTTCACACATAACATACGTTAAAAAGTAATGGTTGTTTACTAAACTCAAACAAATAATATTAAATACTATTTATTATATAGAAATGGGCTTCAAAACTCGTTATTGTGTAGCATATCTTACTATATATATTTATGAGAAGTTTGCAACGTGATTTTCCTACTTGGACCCTCTAACTTCAAAGGACATTTAGTCGGACAAAACAATAGTTTCAGACAGTAATACAGTTAATTGCACATAACTGCCATCAAAACCGTCTTACCTGTTTTTTTTTGATGGATCCGTTCACTCATCGGCGAAAAACACTGTTGTTTACGTTTTTTTCACAACTTATGACTTTGACATTGACGTGTGTTGACAGATGAAGTTTGCGTGAAAGATGTTGCCAGTATAATAAGATAATACTTACTAGAAGTGTAAAATTGTATGATGGGTTTCATTAAGTGTTGCCATATAAAAAATACATACAGTTTTATACCAACAGACGAAGTGGGAAATAATATCCCCTTTTACTAATAAGGGTAGTTTGAAAAAATGTGATATTACAGTGATATGCTACGTCTGTCAGATACTAAATTCAAACCGAACTCATATGGCCAAATCTGCAATGACTGCCATGAGTGAGACGAATGTGGCAAGATCGAGAATTCTTTAGTAGCACCGAAATGAGAATAGTAAAAACAACTGCAATGGTCTTTATTGTTAATATATAGAGCCTGACGCGCGGTTTTTAGCTTGATCTGACCGGTCGTTTAAAAAGGAGTCCAATTCATCCCGCCATCGCCGACGAGGTCTGCCGCGTCTCCTTTTCTTTTTGCTTTTTTCAATGGTCTTATTAATATTTATTTAATGTTCATAATCTTTAGACTTTAGCATGTACTTGTAATGAGCATTCTAGAGAAATGACAGTGCTTCGAGCTTTTGGCCGAGCCGACCAATACCGTTCGCTACAATTATCATGAACATGTTTGTAGCGATGTTTGGCGCTATGTTCGGCTCTGTTCAGTTGAACATGTTTGTAGTGATGTTTGGCGCTCTGTTCGGCTCTGTTCAGGTGAACATGTTTGTAGCGATGTTTGGCGCTATGCTCGGCTCTGTTCAGTTGAACATGTTTGTAGCGATGTTTGGCGCTATGTTCGGCTCTGTTCAGTTGAACATGTTTGTAGCGATGTTTGGCGCTATGTTCGGCTCTGTTCAGTTGAACATGTTTGCAGCGATGTTTGGCGCTATGCTCGGCTCTGTTCAGTTGAACATGTTTGTAGCGATGTTTGGCGCTATGCTCGGCTCTGTTCAGTTGAACATGTTTGTAGCGATGTTTGGCGCTATGCTCGGCTCTGTTCAGTTGAACATGTTTGTAGCGATGTTTGGCGCTATGTTCGGCTCTGTTCAGTTGAACATGTTTGTAGCGATGTTTGGCGCTATGTTCGGCTCTGTTCAGTTGAACATGTTTGTAGTGATGTTTGGCGCTCTGTTCGGCTCTGTTCAGTTGAACATGTTTGTAGCGATGTTTGGCGCTATGCTCGGCTCTGTTCAGTTGAACATGTTTGTAGCGATGTTTGGCGCTATGCTCGGCTCTGTTCAGTTAAAAAAAAAGGCGAATGCATGATGTTCCTTTACATGTGAATGATTTAAGTCTGTCAGCACCTTTAAAAGCAGGTAAGCAGAACGCAAGAAAACAGAAGCGTTTGAAACGTGGCGCTGAAGGTGCATGTGCACCTATGGACTATGTTAGTGACCCTGCCAACGAAGCTAGAAGTCCCGGGTTCGAATCCCGGGAAGGGCATTTTTTTATGTGATAAGCACGAATATGTGTTCCTGAGTCATGGACGTTTTCAATATATTTAAGTATTTAGTGTATAGTCGTCTTACTAGACTAGGAGATCCCATAGTACAAGGTTTGCTTAGTTTGGGACTAGGTGTGTGTGCTGTGGTTTGTGTAAGATTGTCCGAAAAATATATTAATATTAATATTATATTAATTTCTTCCCTCAAATGCTCCGGTTGTGGGATGAGCCTTTTGCCGAAGGTTTTCTGAGGGACTAAAGTATGGGGTTCTCCAACAAAGGACAACTTTTAAAGGATTGGCAACGCGCGTATTATGATGTGAACACTGGAGTTGCAAACGTACATAGGCTGCGTTTACCGCTAAATATAAGGTGGGGTACGCTTGCTGGCAACCGACGTGGTATAAAAATAATTATAAGTCTTCAAAGTACTTCAAGATGGCGTATCCGTGATCTTCTGCAATGAAGATCTCAACCATTCAATACTATTGTAGTTGCCTAAAAAATTCTTTAAACTACAAAACAGGTATCCTTGGTTATCTACTAAAAACGGTAAGTAAATATTATACATTCCTGTCGAGTCTTAACCATCTCCCAAATTAAACCGACTTAGTTTTATAAAGTTTCTTCTTGTTATACATGTTACAAGTTTTTCACCTGTAATTAGGGTATGGCAGTAATTTCAGAGCTCGGAAAAGGAGTTCCAGACTAACGTAGTTTGTTTTAAGAAGTTCTGAGTGCAGTAGGAATGACTAAGTTCTATTGTTTCAAAGTATGCGGGGCACGGTAGTTGCGCGAGTGAGTATTGCTATACTTATTACAAAGTTCCCCCCACCTTTTCTCCCCTTCAAGGGATTATTTCGGTCTGTGCTAAATTGTATCTAAATCGGTTCAGTGGTTTAGGCAGATAGACCGGCGGATAGAGTTGCTTTTGCATTTACTCGTAACATTTGTACATTCTGGATTCGCTACATTACTGATTTTTTTTAAACGAAATCCGTTGAGTACGAATATTTATTCACGTTAGTTTCGTCTACAAGTATGCGAAAAGACAGAAATATCAATTTAATCCCAATATAACGGAATAAGAGAATACATTATTTTATTGATTGACGAATTGATAACCCAGCTCCTAATCAAAAAACTTTTCAAAAATGTTCAGCAGTTTTAATCTAACGTAGGCTACGATATTTTTCTGTAGCAGTTCGGTTCAGTAAGGGTCGCAGTTCTAACGTAACCTATCTTAAATTTAGGGTTGGGTTCTGTAGGTATATAATTATATTGACTAATTAATGGCTTTTTTTAGTCGGAATCTATTTTACTAACAGCTAATCAAAAATGTTATTTGAATGCAGTTTTTTTTGCCTAATAGCTGACGTGCTAGAGATGTTTCTTAGCTACGTTAACGAAATCTGTTCAGCCGATCTTGAGATTCATATCTCAAGATCGGCCCCAAAATTTTCATTTCAAAGTTCATACTTTGAAATGAAAATTTTGGGGATTTTTCAACATTTAATTTCTAAGTTGTTAATTATGTTGCGAACCAATGAATGACAGTGAACCATGTTTAACAAACCGTTTGAACAGATACAATTTCCTCACTTAACAAATGATTTTTTATAAAGCTCAAACCCTCATTTAAAGCTCTTTTGACTTCAGTTAGTAAGTCGACATGCCACACTTG
Source organism: Epinotia bilunana (assembly GCA_947049275.1). Lineage (NCBI taxonomy): Eukaryota > Metazoa > Arthropoda > Insecta > Lepidoptera > Tortricidae > Epinotia > Epinotia bilunana. Next base: position 25,703,454 of record OX346257.1, read on the forward strand.
CAGTTTTTCACCTTTCCACGTCAGCGCAAAATTACAATCCACGCTTGACTTCTTTTCCATGCACACATTTATACCTTTTGAAACCCATTTGTAAAATCCTTTCTTAATGCTTGTCTACCTTGAATAAGTAATCTACATTGCACATTTCAAGACTCTTGATTCAGTACCTAGTATCAGCTTAGTGTTGAAGTGCAAACTTGAAAAGATGTCGTGGTATTATCTTCTGATTGTATCATGCTTAGGGTTGATTTACACAAGATGCTTGATGAATGAAAAATATATGTCACTATATTTATTTGTGTAAGTATTTATTTTATTTATGTATATGTATTTGTGTAAATTGTATATAGGAATACCGTAATGTTATTATTCTTTTTAGTTGTAATTTGCACTGCCCACAATCTCTTCCGCTTTGCCTTAAGGTTTGACTGGTAGAGAATGCCATTTGGCATTAAGTCCGCCTTTTGTACGATAAGTTTTCTTTTGAGCAATAAAGTTTAAATAAATAACTATGTAATCAAAATCATGGATGGTTAGTTGGATGGTTTTAGAAACGATAATTTGACAACTTCGCTCTTTTTAGTTTATATCAATATATTTATGTATGACACGTTAAAAAAATCACCTTTCACCTTATATTGATGAGTTACAATTTTCAGAATTCTCTCCTACAAACTCTCAAACAATGAGTAGAAAAACTAACTCCAAAGAACTACAATTTATATTCGAAGAATAGATCCGAAAACCGTTGATCTAGAAACTTCAAGGATTTTCTTCTGGCTTTTAGCCAGAAAAAACTGGAATTCAAATTTGAAGAATAGCCCGCGGTAAAGAAACTTGTTTTCCTGAGGTAGGCACATAATTTACCGATGATCGTGCACGGCTGGAGCCGACGGCCGGTGCAATATAAATGTGGGCCCACAGTGCTTCTAACAATTCCAACTTTTTAATATACTAACTGTTAACTTACAATAAGAGTAAATATTGTGAACGAATAAAATTGATCAGTTTTTTGTAAGTTGAACACGTGTATAATTGTTAGTACCTAACTCGTTAACCCATAGCACGTAGAACCGATGGCCGTTGGGGCGGAAAGGTTCTCGAGTGGCGACCACGTACTGGAAGGCGCAGCGTGGGTAGGCCCCCCACAAGGTGGACTGATGACCTGGTAAAGGTTGCGGGAGTCCGCTGGATGCGGGTGGCGCAGGACCGGTCACTTTGGCACTCTTCGGGGGAGGCATATGTTCAGCAGTGGACGTCTTTCGGCTGATATGATGATGATGAACTCGTTAGTCTCCTCGTATGAGTTCCAAAGCAATCTGGGTCCTTTTTCTCCAAATATAAAGAATTGAAACACGTAGGTATAGGTTTAAGCCTCTTCTTTCTTGTCACAATGTCAATAAGAAATAAAAAGGTACATCTTTTGGTTTCTCTCGCCACTCGTTTATTCTTTAACTAGCTTCCGCCCGCGACTTCGTCTGCGTGGACTCGGGATAAAAACTATCCTATATTTTAATCCAGGCTATAAACTATCTTCGTGCAAAATTTCATTCAAATCGGTTCAGCCGTTTAAGCGTGGTTGAGTAACAAACATCCATACATCCAAACATCTAAACTTTCGCATTTATAATATTAGTAGGATTTCTTTACCTAATCGCGCATTCGTTTAAGTATTCGCATGGTTTATTCGTATTTATTTTCAAATTGCACCCTACGACGGCCACGCTAAGTTCGATTAAGCCGAGCAAGATGTTTCCTGACGTGAACCGACACAGAACCTGTCTTGCATACAAAGCATAGCATCTCCCATTGATCCAATCGAAATGTACTCGTAATTTGTAATCCATGTCTCGTATTTAGATTTACCTATGTGGATATATTTGAATTGAAGAATCGAATCGTAGCTTGTTGATATCTTATGTAATATATCGTGGTCATTAGTTTAGTTTTATTCTATTTGATTTTTAATTTAGTTTTTTAATTATTACTTTAGTTGATACTTACAAATATATATCTATTATACGTTGCCTATATAATATATTACATAGGCAACGTTTTTACCGAGATACAAAAATAAAGTACACTGTAAATAGGTATCGTACGATCTGTGCATATCGCAGGGTGTGAATATTTCCCCTCACTGGCTCGGAAAGCCGTCTTTTATCCTTTCAAACCAGTGGGCAAAAACGCATTTTATCCACTAGTGGGGAAAGTAATTTGACCTTGGAGAGTGTTTAAGTAGCTTTTGACAGATAACAAAACGTAAAACGCTCTTAATACAAATATTTCACAGAATATATCATATGTTGCCGCTATCAACAAATATTAAAAAACAGAATAAAATAACTATTTAAGAACTTTTTAAAAATTGCTTGTGGCTTTCATCAGGCGCTGGGTCTCAAAATGTATGGGAAAACTAATATCCGACTCGCACTTGACCAAAATTCTACTTGATATAACGTTAATATTATTACTGTTAAAAAAATAAAATTATTTATATCTTTATTTTTGTATAAATATTACAGGTCGCAGATCAATTAAAATAAAAGGGTGCAATATGGGTCAATAATAAATTATCAACTTAGTCAAAAACGCCCCGCGCCAACCCCGGCGGAAAGATGAAACACGCTCGCCGCGTTGTTGCCGCGCTGAATCGCGAACAATCTCCTTGACAAATTTTCAGGCCTCCGAACCCCAAAAACCGATCTTTTCTACCGCGAGCGGGACAAACGAATAATTGTTCAGTGCAGAATATTTGTCTCGCTTCCTAAGAGCCGCCGTCTCGGCAGCTGCTCCAGCCTTGCACGAGGTGCGGCCAAAGTGCGAAGCCACGAAAGTGCTGACGCGTGGACTGACGTGTGTTGAAACACTCGCTATGCTCAGGATTCTACTTTAGAACCCCTCGCCCCGCTCGTCGTTCAACTATAGCATCCTTTCGCTTGTTCGAGTTTCAATTCCACACTCGCGGGTAAAATACGGGTCGGTATCAAAACGACTGGATTCCCAAAACGACCAGAACCACATAAAGACTTGATCGCAAAACGACCACATCTGCGAAAAGCATTTATCTCGTAATGACTTTCTAGTAAAACGACCACATAGGATAAAGTCTGAATATCAGAACGGCTTACGTTCTTAACAAGATTTTTTTTCTTTTAATTGCTGTTTCTTCTAAACTTAGACAATAAAACACATATTTATTTCAGATAGAAAAAATATTATGTGTACTGTAGTAATGTATTTTTTTATTTTTAGAAGTAAATAATATAATTATTCTCTAATAACTCACAACGATGGTTATTGCGTAGACATTATACCAGATTAAAATTGGTCATGGTCGGAAAAAGGAACATCACACGTGAAGAAAGATATTTTCTTTTGTTCATTAAATATTATCTGGAAGAGATCGCTTCATATTCGCGGTTATGTTTACTGTGTTTTCAATACTATTGAGTTGTGCAATAAAGTATTGTATTTGTAATTAACACTACCCTAATATATATATAAATCATTTAATGCAGATGAGGGACAAAAAATAGAATTAATCTTATCCATACTAATATTATAAATGTGAGAGTGTCTGTCTGTTACCTCTTCACTCTTAAACTGCTGAACCGATTGAGATTAAATTTTAATATGGAGATTTTTTGAATCCCGGGGCTTTCCCTAACCTAACCCTAACCTTTTTTTTTTTGACGCTGAGGAAATGCGTTTATGCATCCCCCGGGGCCTGGGGAAGGCCCAAGGTGGGGGTATGTGGGACTCGCCCTCCAGGTTGGAGGGAATACCCACTAAAACCTCAGCGGCGAACACCCTCGCTGCCGTTAATGGGGGGCGCCATGGAATCCAAAAGACTCGACCACGACGTCCCCCCAGCTGCCCCGGTTATACCGGGGGCTCCCTCGCGCCAAAGGAGGGAAGGGTTGGTGTTCGCTCCAACCCCTCCCCCAGACGTGTAGGCCTTATGTTGTAGGTCCCCAACCCACAGGCACTACTGGGGGATGAGACGATTGATGAATTGTAACCGCCTCCTCCCCCTCCGTCTGCGCCGGAGCGGATGTGCGTCCGTGCTCTCCTCGCGCTGCCGCTCCGCTTCCTCTTTCTGTGCGATTACTTCCTCACAGAAGCCCTCAACTATCCTCCAATTCCACTCGCTCCTCAACATATTTGAGACTATGTTGTGGAGCGAGAGGTCCCTCGATTGGATTGCCCAGATAATTTCATTCCTTTGTACGACCCAGCGTGGGCACACTTGGAGTGTGTGCTGGGCCGTGTCATCGTCTGCGCCACATTCATGGCACACTGGTGTCGGCTCCCTCCCGATTCTGTGCAGGTAATGACCGAAGCACCCATGTCCGGTCATTACCTGCACCATTTTGTATGTGGGAAATCCTGTCTTCCGATCGAGCCACTCGTCGAAATACGGGAGGAGCGCCCCTATGGTGTAGACACCGGCAGGGGTCTCCTTCAGGTAGTTTTTCCACCTATCCCTCATCCTCTTCTCGGCTTGCTATCGCCTCACGTCCCACTCCTCCCGGGCCAGGCGCTCGTCATTGGTCCTGGCCTCGACCCTCTGTGTGTACCTATATATACTATAACTGGGCATCGAGCTCCCAGGGCGGTGTCCCAGCGAGGGCGCACACAGCCGCGTGTGCTACAGTGCTGTAGCTTTTGACTATTCGCTGGGCCACCACCCTTTGCGGCCGTCTCAGCAGGGCCTTGGCCTTGTCTTTTATCCTCGACGCCCAGATGGGAACCTAACCCTAACCTAACCTAACCTTTTTTTTTTTTGTTTACCCAGGGGAAATCCGTTATGGATCCCACTCGGTTCGGGAGAAACCAAGTGGGTATGTCCGACTCCCACGGACTAAAACCCCTGGGGTGTTCCTTCGCTCGCCATTGGACGGGGTTCCGGGAACGCGATTGCACACCGTTACCCCGTCAGCGCTGCCCTCGCGGGCCCGACTCCAGGGGCCGAGGCACTAATGCACCGGGCCCACTCCGCTGAAGACTTCACGGAACACTCGCGAAGTCTTCCAGCTCAAGACCTCTTAATGCGAGTGACAGCCTCCCTATCCATCACCCGCAGGTCCTCGTCATGCCGGTAGCATACGGCCAGCATAGGCCGCACGCCGCCTGCCAGGTCTTCGGCGACGTTGTGGGGGCGCGTTTGCGTCGCCTTCGCCCTCGCGCTCCGCCATCTCCTTAACCTTTTTTTTTTTTTTAGGGGGGGAAAATGCGTTACGCATACCACCCGGGTGCAGGGGGTGACCCGAGTGGTTATGTGGGACTCCCGTATGAGCTTATGAGACCCACGGTATACCCACTAAAAACCCCCCCACTTGCCGCCTCGCCGCCATGTGGCGAGGTTACGGGAACGCTTGCGCACACATCCGCAACCCCGCCGGCGGCAGCCGCCCACAAGCGGCTCCTCACGGATGCCCTAAGGCCCTCCACGTGAGGCGCGCCAGATGTTAGGACGCGCCTGCCTGCTCGATCTCCACCTGTACAGTAGCGGATCCCCCCTGAGTCCGCTACGAGGAGATCGTGGGTGCAGAAAAATCCAGCACCCGGTGGCGGATCAGGTCTGTGGTTCCGCCACCGACCACGTCTCGGCCGCAGAGGATAGGGAAAGCGGCGCACCGTAATACCGGCATTCCTCTTCCTCTGCGGTCCCACCAATGCCGTTTCGGCGGAACGGCCCCGCCAAGTTCGCAGGGGGTAGGGAGAGTGGCGCACCGTAATACCAACACGCCTCTCCCCCTGCGATCCCGCCTCGGCCGCAGAAGATAGGGAGAACGGCGAACCGCAATACCGGCACTCCTCTTCTTCTACGGCCCCTCCCTACAGGCTGGCCCTGGGTGCCTCTTAGCTTCACCGTGGGTGACCAGTCCACGGTTACTAAGCCCCCCCGCCCCAACAAGGCGGGCACCCTCGGGGGGGAACCTAACTTTTTTTTTTTTTTTTTTTTTTATCGCTGGGAAAATGCGTTTATCCCCCCTAGCCTCAAGAGTCTAGGGAGGCGCATACCCCCCGGGCCCGGGGGAGGCCAAGGTGGGGGGTTATGTGGGGCTCTCTCCTCCCGCAACCCCCTCCAAGCTGGTCGGAGGGAGGGGAGGAGAACTACCCACTAAAAACCCAGCGGCGTTACCCTCATTGCCGTTGTAGGGGGACGCCATGGGACCGCAAGCATTCTACCACGACGTCCCCCCGGCTTGGGGGGAACCTAACCTAACCTAACCTAACCTAACCTATCCTATGTCTTTACATAGGATAGGTTTGATCTCGGGAATCATCCCTAAGATGAAATGGGGGTGAAAGTTTGTATGGAGCTACGATATAAACAAGTTCTACGCGGACGGAGTCGCAGACAAAAGCTAGTTTCAAAAAAAAAACATTGCCTTAATTCGTCTCCACTCGCCCCAGTTAAGGTACTGTTCCGAGGTTACTGTGAGCTTAACGTATCGCTCGCTCGCGTAATTATGTAAATATGAACCGTTCCATCTCTTATCCCGAATGGCGTAACCGTCGTGTTTTATACGGGTTTTGGGGAGAAAAATTAAGCCTGCGAGGGGTTCTTAATGGTTTTAAATACGAAAACAATAGGGCGAAACGTGCAAAAACAACCAGATTCAGAAACGTTTTGGTCGTATTTTTTTAGGTTTTATTCGAGTTGAGATAAAATGAATTATTTTGACAAAGGAGTGAGTCACGCTTGGTTTTATAAGGTTTTGTGAAATCTAGCCTCACCTTATGTGTGTGTTATGCTGGTGTGTAATGATGGGTATAAAAATAAATGATATAAATTCATTCAATATAATCATTGTAATAAACGTTTGGTTTAATTTCCAAATTAATATGTTTATTGTGTATAGCTATCGTCTGATATAACACTTATTTGATATAACTATAACATGGTCATTCTCATCTTACATAACTATCAAGTACCTAGTATTGTGTTCATTATAGAAAATATGAATTACACTGAAAGTATGTTATATTAAATGATATTCCTTATATCAAATGATTATTATATTTTATTATAACTGTAACATGCTAATTATCATGTTACCTAGTATTATTTTAATTATAGAAAATATGCACTACACTTAAAGTTTGTTATATTAATTGTTATTACTTATATCAAATGATCATTATATTAAATGATAATTATATCAAATATAAATTTATTGAGTATGGTTATATGACTCAAAAAATATTACTATATTTAAAAAAAATATAGGCATCGTTACACACCCGTGTTATACCAGATTGCTGAAAATATTGTGACATTGCACATGTTGTGTAAAGTAGTCGGGTCGGTAACGGCGGCTCGGTCGGGTACACTGACTCGTGCCTATATTTCCTAGATAGAACAGGAATGATATTATCTGTCTCCTTCATTTGCCGGGAGCGCTCGACACCCAAACACGTACAAACCAGTGATCCGCGCAGCTCCCGCGCAGTTGACATGGGTGATTTTGTGTATTTACGTGAGTGAAAAAATACTTTTTAAGGTAAGTTACACATGTTTTTATTTATTGAAATTTAAGCATTTAGTCAGGTATTGTTTTTTTGATGCAAAGTGACGTTAATATACTATGCAATGACTTAGATTCGCGTGTCTTTCGGTAATAAGCCAGGTGAGTTATGCGCCGGTGAATTCAAAATGGCTACAGCGTGGCCAGTGGCTCAAATCTAAGAAGTACAGTGACTCGAGTGTAGGTACACTTAACAAAAAAAAGTAGGCTTCCATACTAGGATAGGTAGGTACCTATCCTAGTGTAGAAGCGGGTCGCTATATAAGCTTTACACTTAAACACAAAGACTATCTTTATGGCATAGTAAAATCAATCTTAAACTGAACACCGGGCTCTGCTTATCGACGTTTTCCAATGCGTGAGGAAACATTATTTATTTTCTTCACCACACATAATGTGACAAAAACTCTTTTGAACTTGTATGTGATTCTAAAGCCAATTGCAGGAGCAGTTCGATTTAGCAGAAGCTCATTCATTTCAGCTGATACGGGAATAACCGACGAACAAATACCTTATTCCCTCTTGCATAAATGCATCGCTACTTAGTAACATTTAGCTGCAGAGCAACATAGTAGCGATGCATAGTATTACAGTGTTTCCGCTGCAGCCATTACGACGGAGATAAAGTTGAAGAACACCTAACAAACGACGTACTTAGCAGCTTGTCGGGGGACGCATCCGTCTTGATCGGAAGCACTGCATTCGTTACGGGTAATCAGACGGTGTTTGACCGCTTGGGAACTAAGTTATAGGCGTATACGGCTTTGATACAGTTGACGACCTCTTATTTTATAACGACCGGATAGGCACTGGTCCCACCGCCGGCTAGTAAGCTAGAAAAGTTGGGCGAGTAGCATTACATTGCGGATCTGTAAAGGTCGATTGATCACACTGTGCCTGGTCAACACGCAATGAACCGTTACTCGCCCAACTTTTATAGCTTACTAGCCGGCGGTGGGACCAGTGCCTTAGCCTAGTGGATAGTGACGCTGGCTACGAAGCTGAAGATCCTGGGTTCGAATCCCGGTAAAGGCAAGTAAGTATTTGTGATGAGCATGAAAGGAACGTGGATGTTATATATATAATAATAATAAATAAATAAAATCATTTATTTCAGGCGGAGCCCATAAAAGTGTTAGTTCATGTCATACGATTACGATTAAATAACAAGTGAAATCAAAACATTTTTCGAAAAACCCAAATGCTTTTTTGCAAATATTAATGCCTATGTCACTCCTACGATTAAGAGGAATCCAACGACACCTCACATATCAAAATCCGTCAAACGGTTTAGGCTGCAGGGCGTGTCAAAGAATAAGACATACCCACATACATACATACATACTTACATACCTACATACATACGCTCGAAAAACATTACCCTCTCTCCTTCGGCAATCGGGTAAATACAATGTTAGTTTGATGGTTACTAAAACTGTAAGTACTCTAAGTTAAATGAAAAACACATGAATTAAATAATATTTTATAAATAGGAACCACTAAAATAGTTTATTTAAATACTTTAATACGAATGTGTTTATGTTATCCTAATTTTCGGTATTTCGGGAAATCCCGAGAAGTTTAGTAGTATCATTTTATTGAGAGAGAGCCAAGAATAGGTAAATATCGATCCGAATATCCGCACCCTGGTTAGTAGGTACAATAGACATCGCTTACAGACCTCTTGTTAATAACAGCCAGAGATCACAAACGCAGCATACGAGACATAATATACCTACTTATAATTATAACCGGATGAGCATAAAGGATTCAGAAATGTTTGATTTAAAATATAAAATCACCAATTTAATAACCTACACGCGAATTAAATAAAATGATTATAATTAGCTACAATACATTACGTCCAAGCATTTATTAAAATATAATTAATTTTTCAACACAATTGCTCGTAACGTACCTCTTATTGTGTCGCTTTTAGGCTCATAATCCTGGATATTAAAAACGCGTGTTTAATAACATTACGATAATTGTGTGTTATGGTTATATCCCGATTAAGTCACGTTGGCACCTTGCAGCAAGATGTATGCATGCACACGTTGCATTCTTAAACTAACCGGGTTGTACAGAATGTACAGCTTTTTTTTTAATTCTCGGCAAATGGATTCTTACTCGACTAAACAAATTAAATCCTTTTTGTTAATTAATTGACTATTTCTTTTTGGATATGATATAGAAACGGTTAATTTACTAAAACTATTCACTTTTGATAACATTTTACATGAATTAATAAAGATAACATTTTAAAACGAAATTATATATTTTATTTTGTATTGGCTGTTTAGAGATTTCATCTAATGCGCGCGCACTGCGCAAACTTCACAAAAAAAATTGATGCGCGCCATTATAGGTTATTTCACAGATATTTGTAAACATTGTTAATGCGTGTTGGGTTATTAATAAAAATGTTGATTCGTGGCGACTAGAAAAGTGGTAAAAAGAATGGACGCCACTAGAAATTCTTGACGATGTATACAACATGTGAGTAAAAACCTGTTGACATCAATAAGTAAAGAAAATAACTTGGCAGGCCTATCAAATTTTCATCTTATGAAAAGGATTTTTCCTCGCAAAATGTCTTGAAAAACGTCGTATGAAACGCGTGAGCTTTGATAATTACAATCCTCGGCTCTTTTATCACGCTCACCTGCGGCTTGCGTGATAATTCCGCCTCTGGTGTGTTTATCAATATACCTCACTTGTATCACAATGTACTATTATCACAGAATATGGAATATGAAAATGACAATTTTATTTTCAAACACATTAAATTTAAACAATATAAATTAAAAATTAAGAAGTTAACACTCAAGATAATTATAATTAATTACAGTAACATTACGTCAGAAATATGGAAAGTTAATATAACTTAATTACGTAAAAATAACAGGCACATTAAGCTAAAAGAATAGAAATTAAAAATTAAAAAATTGAGAACTTGTCACCAGTTATAATTTACAAAACTAGAGTGAAGGCTGATCCATCTTTTCAACATGGGCGAATCCCACCTGTCGGCGAACACCTTTAGGAGACTGTTAGGGCTTCCTCGCATCCTTTCCAACAATGAGGCGCAGCGTTTCCTGATAATACCTACTCGTATATAACAGATATTAACACACACAACACAATCCTTATTGAGCTTACTATAGGGCTAGTGCGAGTTGTGTAAGATTGTCCCCTAATATTTATTTATATAATTATTTATGTATACAAATTTGACAAAAAAGAGGAGTCTCTGAGGTTGTGAATTTGTGTGTAAGGAGTAATCTCTAGAACTAATCTCGTTAAAAAAAACACTACTATGCAGAATGGACTTTCAGGAAAAACATAGGCTTTATCTGGAATATTCAATATTCTCGACTTAAGCACAAAAAGTCATAGTCTTAAAGAACATAGTCTGTTGTTACTGTTGTCAGATGTTGACAATTCGTTTGTCTTTACCGGTCCGTTAACATAAAAACCGGCCAAGAGCGTGTCGGGCCACGCTCAGTGTAGGGTTCCGTAGCCCGTTCCGTGAATCGAATGTATGAGCAAGACAACCAACCAACAAAACACCAACATACATACTAAGCTGATTGCCCTTGCACGTTAGGACCAGATGGGGTTGATAGACGGCGCTGACCCTATTCCTACTTCACGCTGTTAAGATTTTACTAGAATTAATGAGGTTGGGACACCCGGTATATTTCAATAGCAGGTCAAAAAAAAGATCGCTATTTTTTTGTCTTAGTAGTTCGATGGTCTTGGTTTAAAAGTTATTCGTTGTTTGAAATTGAATTCTGTTGTGTTGGGTTAAAATAACTAATTTAACAAATATTGGGACATTTACTTTACCTTGAGTTAATTGATAGTTTGTACGGAACCCTCGGTGCGCGTACAGACTCGCACTTGACCGGTTTTTTTTTGTTTTCAGGCTGATATCCGTGCATCTGACTTTTTTAGTTTCAGGCCCAGCATGCTTCTTTTGGCTGATCTTTGAAATACTTTAATTTTGTGTGCGAGTCCTTTAGTCAGGATGGATATATCGAGTACGTATTCAGGTAATGTTAATTCTTAGATTCACAGTGCGTTCGTTTTGTGACTGTAATACTGTGTAATAATTGTTTGAATACTAAATAAATAAATCATCATCATCATTATCATATCAGCCGAAAGACGTCCACTGCTGGACATAGGCAACCCCCAAAGAGTGCCACAATGACCGGTCCTGTGTCACCCACATCCAGCGGACTCCCGCGACCTTTACCAGGTCATCAGTCCACCTTGTGGGGCGCCTACCCATGCTGCGCCTTCCTTCTAATAAATAAATAAATTCCAAATGCCTTGGTAGGTAATCCAAACTAGGAAAACTTACCAAACACACGCGGGCCCGCGGCGCTAAAGTTACAACTCGGCAGCGGGGCCGCGTGTCGTGCGCGTCGCGTGCGAAGCGGCGGGCCCGCGCTGCTGAGTATGATAGAGATAATGAGATACATATTATATGTGTTGGTAGTGAGAAAGATATGACCCGCGGGCCCGCGCTGCTGCCGCGCTGCTAAGTGTGATAGAGACAGTGAGCTATACATATTAAATGTGTTGGTAGTGAGAGAGGCATGACGCGGCGGGCACGCGCGGGCCTGCCACGTACGCCCGCTTGCGATGTGAATATACCCGCTTCAACCGCGCCGGACACGCGCCGCGCACGACACGCGTTCGGTGAGTGGAGGCCTTTAGTTGTGGGCCATTACAAGCTGAAAATGATGACCTTTTCCATGCGAGTCTGATATGACGCTCTGCCAATTTAATATCAAACATTAATAACCTTCTGAATTCCTCTCAATAAGCAAGTATACAATTTCATTAAATTAAAACCTATCGAGGTGGAAATGCTGCGATTGCAAAATACACAGCGACTGACGCTGGCTTTCTAATTTATCCTGTTTAACGAATTTCGCCGCGTCGAGTGGCTAGGGACTGTATGTATTGATTTGGAATCGGTTTGACATTTGTCACGGCTCTTCTTCACACTCAACAATGGGACACGAATTAAAACAGGTACCTATTGTATCATTGGTTTAATACGAAACAATAGTCGTACCTGTATCGTTCTTCTGATTGTACCTACGCGACTTTTGGGACACCATGTATATAGCCCAGCCCATAGGATGTCCCAAAAGCCAACGTTAAGCCGCAAACGGGTGATAGCACAAGCCACAACACTTATAATAAAAAAAACATGTTTTCAAAAAAAAATCCTTACCTACTTGATGGAAATATACTTACCGTTGAATTTCCTATGCCAAGTGCACAATTAAAAACATGCATCAATTAAAAACACACGTTTTTCCTCAATAATCTGTCAAATTATACCATTTTGAAATTCGAATTCATTATAGTTTCGCCAATATCCGTCTGTCCGTCCGTCTTCGGCTTAGCTCACTAACCATTACTAATAGAAAACTGTGCTACGGCATATGTATATAAATCAATCACACGGACAAAACAGTACAATAAGGGTACATCCCCTACACCTAAAGTGGGGGTGTAATTATTTTTTCTCGTTGACGGGGGTGTGGTTTATCGTTGGACAGCTCGCTTAAAAATATTATGGGTTTCCCAAAACCATTTACACATTAGAATACCTAAGTGCCAAACCGATTTCAACTCGTTACGTTAAAATAGCAATTCCAATATACGTATCTACTATATCTGCTATTGAATTCGACAGCGCAGACTTTGTCCAAGCCGTTGTTATTCGCTAATTAGATCTTTCGTTCTATCGTTTGATTGCGAAAGCTAACGATTTTAAACTACGATCCATATTTATATGGATGTTTTGTGTATAATAATAATATACTTTACGTCACACCTGGCCATAATGCGAGTTTTACTGCCACAAAGGACTGCGATCTGGGCCATTCACGAATTCACCGCCCTAGGTACGTAATGTACTATTACTGTGCACCACAAAGTGAAAAAAATATAAACGAAACATAAAGCATTAAGAGTTCTCAGTAAGCTCGATTCTCCATACAAACGTAGTTACGCTCTCATTTTAAAACTACGTGTTGGAGTGTAATGAAACTTTGCATGTACAATGACATCTGTAATTAGATTATGTAGCTTCAGATACCATAGTAAAAAAATACAGCGAATTTAAGTTTTTCATGCAAAACTTATTTTTGCTGTATTTCGTTTGTTTTATAAACTAGAACCATATAAACTAATTACAGACATAGATATACCTCATGTCATTGTATATGCAGAATTTCGTCACAATCCAAAACGTAGTTTTAAAATGAGAGCGTAACTACGTTTGTATGGAGAATCGAGCTTACTGCGGACTCTTAATGCTTTATCTAACAATAATATTATAGTTTTTAGGGTTCCGTACCCAAAGGGTAAAAACGAGACCCTATTACTAAGGCTCCGCTGTCTGTCCGTCCGTCCGTCTGTCTGTTCGTCTGTCACCAGGCTGTATCTCATGAACCGTTTAAGTTAGACAATTGAAACTTTCACAGATGATGTATTTCTGCTGCCGCTTTAACAAAAAATATTAAAAAACCGATTAAAGTAAATAATTAAGGCTCTCATACAACAAACGTTTTTTACAGATAATGGTACGGAACCCTTCGTGCGCGAGCCCGACTCGCACTTGGCCGGTTTTTTTTACATTACATCATTGCTCCTAAATACATTCTAGACATCTATTCAATTTGGCTATAGCCCATGTGACATCTCTGTAATGAAGTGATGGAATTGACATCACACGTCACATAACGTCAAATTTGATCTTTATATTCTCGAAACAATAAACTTAACAGAGGCTTAACTTAACCCGACCTTTTAATAAAAAGTAAATGTTTAAAAAGCTCCACGTTTCACATCCGAAATTCAATTGGAGGCGCCGCGCACAGTTAAATGGGTTTTTAAGAAAGCTCGATGTATAAAAGAATTTTCTGAAAGCCTTATTTGATTTGAAAGCTCTTCTTCATCGGTATTGGGAAAGTTTCGTTACAGTGGGCGTTCGTTGTGGCTGTTTGCCTACTTTATATTTGTCATTATTGTAAAGTTTAACTTTGACCTGAGAACGTCTTACTTGAAAGGTGTTCAATGTTTACTGAAGGTAGCGAAATAGCACTTAAAAACATTTGTGTTAGGTACTTAACTAGGTAAATATACATAAAAATGTGTAAGTATACAGTATGTTAATTTCATACGGGCGAATATTTTAATGACGATTACTGTCGGTCCTAACAACAACAACAGATTTACATACATTTCGATAACTAACCGCTTAATTTTTTTCTAAAGTGGCCGTCGATAGAATTAGCTAACTAAGTAAATAAACCGCAACCGTTTACAAAGTTAGCAAATTGTATTGACGGCCACTTTATTTATACGCCATGTCATTTATCTAGTGGCATCCATCGAAGTCAAAATGTTTGTTAAAGGATAATTCCCACCAAACGGCACGCATTGCATCGGATCGAAACAGATTTTACAATCTTTATTATACGATATTAAATCATGTACACAGTATTTAAAGTCTGTATTACCAAGCCGCGCGTCGCAGCATACTTTCGGCTACGATCGCGTGTCGCGGAAGACGCCCGCTGTCAAGCTGCTGTGCGCGGTTTGGTAATATAGACTTTAAATAATAATTTAAATATATTTAATATTGTTTAAAGACTGTAAAATCCGATCCGATCCGATGCGATGCGTGCCGTTTGATGGAAATTATCCTATAAGTCAAATCAGTTCGAACGTATATCACATTGTTGCTCGGCCGTACTTAAAAAAATAGTAACTCACTATTAATTAAGCTATTTAACAAGATTGTTGTCTTATCTTATATTTAGTTTCGCCTGTCCCGTTGTCTGTCTGTCTGTCTGTCTGTTTGTAATCAATTCTTGCAAGTTAAATTTGATCCACTTCCGGGTTTCTGATTGAGCTGAAATTTTGCATGCATCTATAAATCTGATGACAATGCAATATTATATGACACAGAGCTGATCTGATGGTGGAGCTGGAAGGTAGCCATAGGAACTCCGTAACTAAACGACGCAACCCCATCGATTTTGGGCTCATTTAATTCGTCTTGACGAGTACTTTAAAAAAAATAGATAAACTTTAAGTGCTCAAAGCAGCACATGTTATGTGATCGTACTACGGGTTACATAACGGAAAAAAAATAAACTTAGTCAATTATTCAAATCTAGTTTTGAAATAGCATTATTAATTCTTTTATCCAATTATGCTTGTCTGTCTGGCTGATTATAATCCTCGGGCCTAAAAAGTATTGAAATAATATTCACTAAGCTCAAGATTTTTTACTTGGTCTGTAACAAATTAATTAGGTACGTGAACGAGTTTGTCTGCCCTGGGCCAAACACAACGTTATTTCAACCGTATTTCATGGTGGAATAGATGAATCGTATCCGGCATATGGTTGGTAACAAAACGTGTTTCTTGATATTTTGTTTTTAAATACAACACAGTGATCAAGTACAGACTTGTCATAGCTAAACTTAAACGGATCTACATTTATGAGGTAATGCTTTCTGATACGCACGCAACACAAGCCGTCAGAGCACGTCAGATCATCATCCTGCTAGCGTTATTCCCGGTTGTGCCCTAAAGGAGCCCGGGCGGGGTCCGCTTTGACACCTAATCCCAAGATTGGGCATACGCACTAGTTTTACGAAAGCGACTGCCATCTGAACTTCCAACCCAGAGGGAAAACTAGACCTCATTGGGATTAGACCGGTTTCGTCACGATGTTTCCCTTCACCGAAAAGCTAACGGTAAATATTCCGTGCATTAGTTCCGAAATACTTGGTACGAGCCGGGAATCGAACCCACGACCGTCGCTTGACAGCCGCATGCCTGAACTATTATGCTACCGTAGCGTGAATCTGAATGTTATTTATAACCGTAATAGTCCGTAAGCCCACTCCCAATACACCTACGTCTCACGACAACACGATAAAATGCATGGCGGCCGGTCGGGAAAGTTGTGCTAAGCAAGAATCAGAAGATTATTGCACCTAAAATTGGCCGAAAGTTTGAAAATCCTTGACTGTCGGTCAAAATTTGGTAAACGTATATTTACGTTATGTGACAACAGTACGAGATGTGGCATCATTTAGCCCTTTAATCGTAGAGAGAGTAAACCTAAGTCTGTCAGTTCTGAAATGGCCGGAAGAACTTGGCAGACGGTGCCAAAGTTGGCCAGCTTAATGCTAAATGATGGCACATGTCTCGTACTGTTGTCACATGATGTACCTAAATGAGGTATATTTACATCATCCTTACAAATTTTGACCGGAAGTGAAGGATTTTCATACTTTCCGCCAATTTTTGGTGCAATAATCTTCTGATTCTTGCACAACTTTCTCGACCTGCTGCCATGCATATTATTTTGTTGTCATGAGACGTAGGTGTATTGAGAGTGGGCTTATGGACTATAATAATGCAAACCGATATCGTTCTGTCACATCACGTCAGACAAATATGAATTCACCTTTATTCACACTATGTAATAGTATGTTTACCAGGTTTCGCCTTTAGGTGTTCGGTTGGCTTCTCGCACACCCCGATCACATCGTAATATTTCCGCTCGTTTTGACACGTTATTAAAAGCCAGTTATTTTTTTTTCTTCAAAATAAATAAAATTCATGGTGAACATTTTTTGAATGTCTAGATTTTACTTGCATACTTTAATACAAGAGGTAGAGAGGAGGTTTGACGACCGGTTAGCCTAGTGGGTAGTGACGCTGCCTACGAAGCTGTAGGTCCTGGGTTCGAATCCCGGTAAGGGCAAATATTTGTGTGATGAGCATAAATATTTGTTTCTGAGTCATGGATGTTTTTCTATGTATTTAAGTATTTATATCTATTATATATATCGTCGTCTAGTACCCATAACACAAGCCTTACTGAGCTTACTATGGGACTAGGTCGATTTGTGTAAGATTGTCCCTTTATATTTATTTATTTATTTATTTAGGTAACTTAAAAAATGGCATTGACATTTGTCCATATATCCTTATCTGTTAAATATTCGTCTAATCTGTAATAAGATACATTTTTCGAAGTTTGAAGTATATTTTCAAATTTCCTAAATTTATTTTCAAACATGTCTAAAACAAGATCTGATAACTTGTTGTAATAGTTAGCTTAGCGCAAGTGGAAGCGAGAGCAAAGGTTGACATGTGCTTCGGATCGGAAGCGACCGATGAAAACAGACCACCAAAACTGACCTAACTGCGAGTTAGTACTCTTGGAGATGCGCCAAACATGGCCACTTCAGTGTAAAGCAATGATTGTATTGATGAAAATTAAATTGGGTGAAGTCTACCAATGAGTACAATATAGTAAATAGGATAGTTTCCTCATGTTTAAATTGATAACGTAGTATTGCTAAGTAAATGTATCTATAGTAAACCTTCAAATTATTGTAACAAAGTATAAATTACAACTCGTGTCGGAGGCCAAGACCCACTTTGGGTCGGTGAGCCATTGAAGACATATAGATATATAAATTACAAAATATAATTAAAATCATAAAACGATTTGGACCCTGAATGTTTAGGAAAAATGTTTTTTTTTTGAAAATTTAAAGCTTTCAATAGAATTCTTACGCTTTTATAGAAACAAAATGTATTCCAACTATGGACCTAAAAGCAGTATTTCGCGATCAAATTTACCTACTTGATTATCCATACTTACAACTTAAGATTAATTTGAAGAAGGTGTGGCTTTCCAACGACTTGTGAATTGGTTGATTATAGTATTTATTTATTAATTGTATATTTGCGATATATATTAATATATTACATATGATAGTGTTTATTCTGATTTATAATTATTTTAATTATGTTTTCCTTGTTTTTACACCATTGTTACTTCTCTACATATTTTCAACGCTGTTTTATACTAAACTAGCTTCTGCCCGCGACTATTTTATATTGTATATTTATATATATACAGACAGGCAGGTTATATATATATGGCATGTATTTATTTTTATAGAATTAATACCTATTAGGTTTTGTATTCATTTTCTGTGTTTTTTTTCTCTATCTCGTTGTACATACCTTCCTTTAAATTGCTCAAAGGTTATCTGGAACAGATCTCTTAAAGGGATAAGTTCGCCTTTGTACTTTGATCTATTGTGTAACATGTATGTTCTTTAACCTGTTGTTGTTTACAATAAAATAAAATGCTCAAATACAATTAGTAAAAATAGCAAACTGTGACGTCATACTTCTATATCAAATTATTAAGTAAATTTTTTTTTTTTTTAAGTACCTAGCAAACTGCCGCCAGCGAATTCCGTCTGACATTTTTTCGGTATTTATGTTCTTTAATTGTAGTAGCCCATACAAACATTTGTTCCTCTCCAAACACTGGTTCGAATGGTATCGGAAAAAAAATCTTAGGTTACAAGCCTATTATACCTAGTTTAAACGCTGGGAACATAGGATTAGACTTTTTGGAGGATTTCAATTAATATCTACTCATTTTAGCGTTATTCTTGTTGCATCTGAGATGAAGCCCGTCGTTCGCTTGCTATTATTCAACAGAATGGCGTAAGGACTACATTTTTCGCGCAACGATATGTCCCCGCCTCAATTATTGTGTATTGCACTCATTTATTTATTTAATCGTATGGCAGACATTCAAAATAGGCAACTAGTTTCACATTAACAATATTCGATACAAGAGTAAGAGTGACAAACGGACAGGACATGTATTGCACTGTTTAATTTGTATATGAACTGTTGTGTTCATCGCAACGCTGATCGCAACGAGCTTAAGGCACCTACAATGTAATTAAAAATAAACAATCATTCTCAGTTCAGTTTCCAATTCAAATTCCTGTAGTCAAAGTTCCATAGATAGCAAAAGAATCGTGACCCCCTGTATAAAGGTCACGTTGCTCAGCAGCTGCAGAGAGCCGGCTATCACAGCGAATATAAATCTATTGATATCGTTGATGTTTGTTTGCTTCTATCGTGGTATAAAAATACACGTATTTCAAAGCTAGATCTAAGGTCAGTTTACACCAATGTGCACAGCTCTTTACCGGACAATGTTCGATCACGTACTGCAGGAACGAGTTCGGAAACGATTGGAGACTCGGAATTGGTAAATGTTGAAGTTTTCTAAGCGCTTGAGCAATAGGAAAGTGTAGCGCGGCTGGTTAGGACGAGACTTGTGTTAATAATGCAGTATGCTGTACCGGGGAAGGTTCTAGAACGCGCTTTGGGTGACGCGTTTGCATTGGAATTGGGTTGGGTGATGCGCTTACAGTCTGGAATATTAGTTTAACCTCTAGTATAATGCTCGATTTACAAGTAGGTATTAAGAAGTTGTAACTTAGTCCTAAATTGATTGTTTACACGCATTTAGTCACTTAATATTAAGTTAATTATTTAACAGCTTAATATGTGTAAATCAAGCATAAAGAAGTGATAATGCACTAAGTTTGATTCAAATATAATACCAATCAATACATTAGGGGGCCTAGACAAGGTTACAATCGACAAGCGCTAACGTCCACAGGGCACTGGCGCTACTAAACTCGATGGCTGTCGAGGGGTATGATATCGACATATTTGCGGATAGTGTTGGTGGATTTCGCAGAAAGAGTAGCCATATTTTAAATGTATTATTGTTTAAATGAGTTATGTTAACACAGGAATAAGCCCAGTTTTATTTTTTATTTCATGTTTTTAATTTTAATTTTATGATTTTTTTACGTTATGAATTTGTAATTTAAAACCGTTTTGTTGATTTGATGAATTAGAACATTTTACTTTTATTTCTTAAAACTAATATTTTATAATCTGACTCTTTATTGCTCTGTTTTATTTTTTCATGTTTTTAATTTTGATTTTGTGATTTTTATATTTTAGTTTGTGGCTACATACTCTTTATGTGATGAAATTTTAATTTTTAGCCTTTTTGTTGATTTGATGAATTAGAACATTTTTACTTCTATTTTTTTAACACTAATATTTTATAATTTGACTCTTGTGACTTGTACAATGTTTGGCATTTTCGTAAATTAATCTTGTTCGTAAATTAAGCCTCAATTGCTTTTGTTTTATAGCATGTAAACGCTCGGTGACCGCACTGTAAGTTTATTATGTGACTGAATAAATGAAATGAAATGAAATGCCAATAGAAAACTAATAAAATGTATGTGAATGACAGATGTTAACGAAAAGTGTTCCGTGGGGGAGAGTATTTGTATTTTAACCGAGCTCAAAAGTAGAAGGTTCTCTATTCGTTGGGATCTTATATTTTCTATTTGTAGTGTAGAGATATCTGCCGACGTTGATTTTGATTTTGGAAGTCAAACCACGCTTTGTTCGATCCTTGATTCAGCACAGCCGCAACTGCAACCTATCAACGCAAACAGCGTTAAGGGCGCGTTTGGCGTGGCAGCCTTATTGGCACAATAACTGCAAAGCACGTCCGATCTCTAATGATGGCTCCGATATGCTCAACTTATAATTTGTCTGCAAAACTTGTCAGGGATCCAGGATGAGGTTTGTGGGATGTAGAGTTTGCGGGTCGATAGTATCCTACTAATATTATAAATGTGAAAGTTTGGATGTTTGGATGTTTACATGTTTGGATGTTTGTTACTCAATCACGCAAAAACGGCTAAACGGATTAAGATGAATATTGACATAAATATAGTGTATAGCCTGGATTAACATATAATACTTTCTATCCCGGGAGGCATTGTCGAAGGGCGCGAAATGGGGGGCGAAAGTTTGTATGGAGCTACTAAAGTCGTATAAACGAGTTCCACGAGGACTAAGTTGCGGGCAGAAGCTAGTTATAAAATATTTCGGGACAATCTTACCCACAGTAAGCTCAAAACAGGTCAGGAATAAAAAGAAGGCGTCTTTCCTGTACCTTAGACAATACATTATTGTAATTAATTAGCACCTTATAATCGAAACCGTTAATTAGTAAACGGTTTTGATTATAAAGTGCTAATTAATTTAGGTACGAATAATTTAAGAGCACAGGGGTACCTACTCATGTAACGTTTCCAGCGCACGTTAGGACAGTCCAACTGTCATTTCTCCATATAAAACTTGACATTTAGATCTACCTAACGTACGTACAATGCGTACAACTTGATAGCACTCTTCTCCTGGATTAGACTAAGAGTTCGTTTTTAGGGTTCCGTAGTCAACAAGGAACCCTTATAGTTTCGCAATGTCCGTCTGTCCGTCCGTCCGTCCTCGGCATAGCTCAGTAACCATTACTAACACAGACAAAACAGTACAATAAAATCTAGAAAATATATTTTTTTAGCGTACCCCCTACACCTAAAGCGGGATTTTTTAGTGAAAACTTCTTTAGCGGCGCTGTGCACTTTGAGTTTTCACCTTTTCCGGCACTCCCGGAGTGCAACCCGTTGATTTTTTTTCTCGTTAAACCCATGGGTATCGTTGGATAGCTCGTTCAAAAATATTAAGGGTTTTCAAAAAACAATTTTTCAAATCAGTGATTCGTTTGCGAGATATAGGATTTAATAGAGATTTAGGCGGCTAAATGGCTACTACTGGGGATGTGAAAAAAATCGTGGTAGTAGTACATATAATGAATTTAAAAGGAAAACTATCACGGACAAGTAGGCATAAGTAGTTACCGAGTAATAGTCGACCAAGTTAATGCTTACTTGGCAAAGCAAATTTTTGTACAAATTCGGCCGACGCAACCGCACCGCACGTCGTCGATGTAACTAAGACAGACAGGCAACAACGGAACACTACACTGCGCGTGGCCCGACACGCACTTGGCCGGTTTTTTGGAGATTATTAAGGGAAATGCTATCGGCACGTGAATTAAATACTTAATCAAAAGTCACTGATTAATACCTATTTGATTTTATTATGGAAACTCTTGACTGGCCACTTAAATGAAATAAATGTCAAATCAATAAAATCATATATTAAAATCTTTTTTCATATATTTTTTAAGTTAATTGTTTTGATGTTATATATAGGTCTAACACGGTACACCAAGGTATCTAAATTATGAGCATATGTATTTTATTAAACCTTTTAACATTGGGACACTAACCTTAAGACGGAGAGTTTATACGAGATTCACATTTAAAATTATTTGATCTCTAAGATTTTACGTTAAAAACGCATTTATTCACTTATTAATGATCAGCTTGAAAGGTCCTCAAGCAAAATAAAAAATGAACTTTAACTTTAATAATTGGTAAAATACGTGACTGAAAGTTTGACGCATAATTATATAAAAATGTTCCTTTGGATTTATGAAAGACTAGCTTCCGCCCGCGACTTCTTCTGCGTGGACCCGGGATAAAAACTATCCTATATTTTAATCTAGGCTATAAACAATCTTCATGCAAAGTTTTATCCAAATTGGTTCAACCGTTTAAGCGTGATTGAGGTACAAACATCCAAACATCTAAACATCCAAACATCTAAACTTTCGCATTTATAATATTAGTAGGATTAAGACGGTTATAAAGCCGAAGTGGATTCAGTTTACAAAGGTCATTTGTACAATAAAGTAAAGAAAAAATACATAATTAGACGAAAATGGGTTTCATATAAATAGATGTATTACAACCAAGCCACGTGACTTTCAATATGAAGCCCGTGGGTTCGAACTCCCAGCTCTCTTGTCAATAAAAGTTATATAAAACTATCGTTTGTTTTAATTTTTATTTTAACTTTTAATTTAATTGGATACATTATCTTTGTAAATGTTAAAACCTAAATAAACAACAATATATTTATTATTATTATTATAGCTACTATAGTGCCTATAAGGTATTTTTAGTAAAGCCTTTACGCTCACTCGCGGTACTAAATCATCCTCCTAGCGTTATTCCCAGTTGTGTTCCTAAAAAGGCGCGGGGTCCGCTTTGACACCTAACCCCAACATTTGGCTAAAGCCTGGAAGGGGGAAAACTAGACCTTATTGGGATTAGACCGGTTTCCTCACGATGTTTTCCTTCACCGTAAAGCTAACGGTAAATATATTCCGTACACAAGTTCCGAAAAACTCGTTGGTACGAGCCGGGATTCGAACCCACGACCGCCGCTTGACAGCCGCATGCCTGAACCACATGGCTACCGTAGCTAGCCGAAGCGTAGCAATTTGAAACATTTATCAGTGGAATAGAACCCCTGTACCCTTTCACTGTCGCAGACCGATAAATATCGTCACAGCCTTACATCACGGCTCTAAAAGTTAATGGGTTAAAATGGCCGCCAGAGGCGATAACACCAGTTCTTAACGCAAGATTAAACTGTACCCTTCCGTCCGGCCATGTCGCTAAACGGTTGATTTACCTTATTTAATCTTAACAGGGTAACTTACTGAGATATTTAAAAGTCAGCATTTCCGATTCAATAAGTCCCTACCAAGTAATGAGTATAGATGTCACTAAAAATCTTTGTTTGTAACCAAGCAATGTACCGCATGCTTAGTTATCCTAAGTACGCTGGCTCGGCGGTGGGACTCGCCCCTGGTCGAGAGGTATGTGCGTGTGCAAGTACACGTATTGCTTAGTTATCCTAAGTACGCTGGCTCGGCGGTGGGACTCGCCCCCGGTCGAGAGGTACGTGCGTGTGCAAGTACACGTATTGCTTAGTTATCCTAAGTACGCTGGCTCGGCGGTGGGACTCGCCCCTGGTCGAGAGGTATGTGCGTGTGCAAGTACACGTATTGCTTAGTTATCCTAAGTACGCTGGCTCGGCGGTGGGACTCGCCCCTGGTCGAGAGGTATGTGCGTTTGCAAGTACACGTATTGCTTAGTTATCCTAAGTACGCTGGCTCGGCGGTGGGACTCGCCCCCGGTCGAGAGGTACGTGCGTGTGCAAGTACACGTATTGCTTAGTTATCCTAAGTACGCTGGCTCGGCGGTGGGACTCGCCCCCGGTCGAGAGGTACGTGCGTGTGCAAGTACACGTATTGCTTAGTTATCCTAAGTACGCTGGCTCGGCGGTGGGACTCGCCCCCGGTCGAGAGGTACGTGCGTGTGCAAGTACACGTATTGCTTAGTTATCCTAAGTACGCTGGCTCGGCGGTGGGACTCGCCCCTGGTCGAGAGGTACGTGCGTGTGCAAGTACACGCACCTGTCGCCGCACCGCCGCGAAAGTTGTAAATGTTGTGTAATGTTTAGTTGTGCCTCATTAAGTGTAGTACTAACACTAGATATATAAGTTATTGTATTACCTAACCCTAACAAATTCAAGCCTGAAATAAATAAATGTTATTATTTGTATGGAATTGGACATCGCAGAGGCCTTTTAAAACAAAAAAAAATCTAAAGTAAATAGTATGCATGTGTTCAGTTTATTCTCTAATAAACTTTAGATGGACATCGTCAGGTTAGCAGTGACAAGAGGGTTAATAACCGTATCATTTGACAACGCAAATATAATTTTCTAGAGATCTTTGGACCCCCAAAAGTGTCACTCTTTTGGCAATGATCGTCTTTTTACCGAGAATGAACCCACGTCTTTTTGTTTTTAAACTATCTATAATTGTGGTTTAGATAAATGATTTAAAAAATGTCTCTTTGTTCATTATACGACTAATTAAAGTTTCCTTTCCGCTTAATATATATATAAATATAATATATAAAAAATATAATATTACGGGACAATCTTACACAAATCGACCTAGTCCCAAACTAAGCAGAGCTTGTACTATGGGTACTAGACGACGATGAACATGAACGATGATGATATATTTTTAAGGTAGTTTTTTTCATGTTACAAAGTGGATTTTTTATGTGGGGACCACATTTTGGTTTACGACTCCGTCACAGCACTCAACGACAAATAAATTTACAAAAAAATGCTGGTTAGAGACAGTGAAGATTAAATAATAATCATTCATTAAATAATATTTCTTCAAACATTATAAACCATAAAAATCAATACTCTAATGAGATACCAAAGTACTTAAGATGAACGACAGACTATATTCAGTAGAAAAGAAGAACTACAATACGTTATTTTGAAATATAATTTTTGCGTTTTTGATAATTTTTGCCGAAAAGTTCGAACTAAGCTAGTTCAGCGAAATCGTAAATAATTTGTCGTCATGGATGAGAGTGGACTGTATAAATGGATGTGTGAGATGATGGAAACAACGTTAGCACTTCAAGACTGGTATTTATTAAAACATCAATACACAGAGCCAGCAAATAACATTGACGTGGCAAAGGCAGCTCGACAACTCACATCACACGTCAAGCAAAAACATACAAAAGCAGAATACAAACAAAAAGGTTACATTTCTATATAAAAGTTGGCACCACAGCCAGTCGCCGACATACTGGACCCCCTAACTGTTTCAATTGTACATTGAATATTTAATAAATAACTTAGAAATATCAAATTTTCCAGGAATTTCAATAACGTTAATTTTATTGTCAATAAAACAAATTAAAGTAGTAAACGAGGGGACCATTTATTTACTTCTGTTAATCATTTTGCTCGAAATACTGGTTAGCAGACGACAAAATATATAGGGTACGTTATAGAAATTATCTTGGCTATTTGAAATAATGTCGAGCACTTAGAGAATTGTGTGCTTGGCCTTTGTAAATTAAGCGTTTATTATTTTCAGTTGAGACTAAATGATCTTACCTTGTTTATTGAGTCTCAGATGAATATTAAGTCCCTTTCAAGGAGACCGGGCAAAAAATATTAAATTGTTTATTCCTTTAAAATGAGTTATGAATCACATTTACAGTAAGGAGGACTTCATTGTTTTAAGATATTTAGGAAGCTTCATTGGGTTTTATAAATAGATCACTGGCGTACTACACTGGGTCACTAGTGGTTCAGGCATGCGGCTGTCAAGCGGCGGTCGTGGGTTCGAATCCCGGCTCGTACCATTGAGTTTTTCGTATATACGGATTATTTACCGTTAGCTTTTCGGTGAAGGAAAACATCGTGAGGGAACCGGTCTAATTCCAATAAGGTCTAGTTTTCCCTCCGGGTTGGAAGGTCAGATGGCAGTCGCTTTTGTAAAACTAGTGCCTATGCCAAAGCTTGGGATTACTTAGATGTCAAAGCGAACCTCGGGGGCCTTTAGGGTATAGCCGGGAAGAACGCTAGGAGGGTGATGACTGGCATACTACGGCTCTTTCGGGGACGTCTATGTTCAGCAGTAAATATCTTTTGGGGAGGTCTATGTTCAGCAGTGAATATCTTTCGGGGAGTCCATGTTCAGCAGTGAATATCTTTCGGGGAGGTCTATGTTCAGCAGTGAATATCTTTCGGGGAGGTCTATGTTCAGCAGGGAATATCTTTCGGGGAGGTCTATGTTCAGCAGTGAATATCTTTCGGGGAGTCCATGTTCAGCAGTGAATATCTTTCGGGGAGGTCTATGTTCAGCAGTGAATATCTTTCGGGGAGGTCTATGTTCAGCAGTGAATATTTTTCGGCTAATATGATGATAATGATGATACTTAGCTATGACAAACAAAGGGTAAAGATGCATAACGGCTTGAGAGCCAAGAGGTGCAGATAAAATATCAATATAATATTATTGTATGTAGGTACACAAATCGTTGATATATTTAACTAATAAGCCACCAAGTTAAAGTCGGACTGAGCCGGTCTAGTCGGTTGTGCCGCAAAATTACTACAGAGTTGATGATCGAACACTGAAGTTGGCGATGCGCAGACTCCGTCGGCAATGGCTGAACGAGCTGAACATATTTATTTGAATGATTGGACAAACACGGTACCGGTCTACTAAAAAACAGATACATGAAACAAAAGCGATATCCTAGGGATGTCGCCTGCTATCAATTATGACAAATGGAATTGCGACCTTTTCGTGAATTGGCCAAATTATTAAAGACTAATACGAACGAAGCCAGCACGTAAATTACGGGTATTATATTCATATTTAATAACGAAATGATATGTATAAATTCAGTCTGAACTCATTTATTATATTAAAATTTACTCGAGATCTTAATTAATGTACCGGAAGCTTCCAGGGAATATAATTAACATCATTTAAATAATTATATTGTAATTTCGTGAGAACTTGATAACTATGAGAAGGGAGGAAAGTTTGAGACTCGGTAGGCCTTTTAACAGGTTTATTACACTCCGCTGAATGATTCCATTTGATGTTTGAATGTTTGTAACTTCAATCTAATAAATTGTTATAGGTAGTACGGTCGCCAGCAAATACGTACAGTCAGCAGTAGAGAAACATAACCCCCTGCGTAGAAGTTTGAAGGAGCATGCTGCAGCTGACTATACACTGAAACACGCTCGGAGAACAGTTATATCATGGGTCGGGTAACCCTGGCTAAATTTAAATTAAATGGATCAGTTGATGGAGAGATTTTGTCGTCAGTACCCAAAGTACATTGCTTAGTTTTTGGGACAAGGTCAATTTGTGCGAGACTGTTCCCCAATATTTTTGTTTATCTAATTATTATTTATACGTAACTTTTTTCAACCATAGTTGTATAAAGAATGACAGAGATAATGGAGCGACTCTACCCAGTTATATAAACGCGCATGTTTTTATCTGAACCTTATTGTAGGTAATCCTGAACTCACTTTAATCAGGAAGAGGGTGATAAATACGGGGTGATTTTTAAAACGTACAACTCAAAGGGGGATTACAGAGCCAAGCGAATTCAAATTGATTCACGCAACACTGCGCGAATGTGTCGAGATGATAAAATTGTTTTGACATCGTAAATAATAAGGCAAATGGCGCATTTGGGATACGGAATCGGAGCTGTAGAGTAGTAAAGTTGACAGCTGTCAGGCAAGTCAGTAAACATTCTTAATATTTATGTTTTCAAACACGTGTTAGTACAAATCAAAATTCAACATTCAAATATATATTCTGCAAGTAAGCCTCAAGGGCTCTTTTACACAATAAACTGTCTTACCTTATACAAAAAAACGGGACAAGTGCGAGTCGGACTCGCACACCGAGGGATCCGTACTTGTAGGTACATATTTATATGATTTAAATTCAAAATTATTTATTAAATTATTATAACGAACGAATTATGATTGATAACGAACTTTAAATACAACAACACTATGTTTTACATACATTCAATTTTTATTTGTTAAAAAAATCACAAGAACCTTATGTCCTTTACAAAGGACATGTTCAAAAATTATGTTGAACGTATTCAAATGTGTCATTTACAAAGAACGATGTGGCTTGGCCGCGCTACTTCTCTTTTTAATTAACTGACTTGTTTCCTGTTTAATAATGTAGTGTTTATATTGGTGTTGTATTCCACTTTTCATACAGAACTCATATAATATATGTATAAACTAATAATTGTCAATTTATTTTAATGATTTAATTACAAATATACCTATAGTTTTCAGATATTTTCCTGTACTTGTAGATTGTAGTATAAGACGATATTACTTGCCAAATGTTATGACATTTGGCAAGTAATTCTTCTTCTAGTCTTCTAGGTCAACGGGAAATACCCTTTAAATTTTGATTTCCTTGAGAGTGTCGAGATATATACGTTTTTTGCGGCATAAACGGCCGTATTTTTTCTTACGTTTACTTAGAAGTTTGCTTTTTACAGCTTCAAGGGACTGTAGACTTAATTATATGGTTTTAGTTTCAACTCGATACCTCCACGCGTTCCCGAGATAAGGGGTCTTGACAGACAGACGTCGCTTCGCTCGCTCGGTCGATTAAAGGCAATCAAAGCACGATGGCGGCGAAATAACATTTTAAAGTGTCTGCGGGAGACTGCAGTTGCCAAATTTAATATGACAAGATTAGCTGTGTCGCCGGCACGGGAGCCTGATTGGCAAAATAATTGACTCAGAGCTTCGGAGACGGGACTGCAACATAATTATTACACTAGCTTTTAAATAAATAATAAAAAATATTCAGGGACAATGTTACACAAATCGAGCTAGTCCCAAACTAAGCTATTAGACGACGATAGACATACTTATATAGATAAAATAAATACTTAAATACATAGAAAACATCCACGACTCAGGAACAAATATTCGTGCTCGAAATTTATTTTCCCATATTATTATTTTCCCAATTCTCAGTTCGTTGTAATTTTATTTCGCTTATGTTTCGAATAGACACTTATTAAGATTCCGAAGGATCATTTGCCAACTAGTTTTAAGTGCCGAAAAGTATTAAGTCCGAAATATTATTATCTCGCTATTATATTAAAAGATCGAAATTGTAGCATGTCGATGCAAATCCTCGATACATTAGTTTGCTATTTTATCAGCGTAGGCGTCAATATTAATTGCTTGACCCTTAGTGTGGGTAAGTGAATACAGACACTTTAACCTAACCTAAACCTAACCTAACCGCCAGCGTGTCGACGTCACCCCGCTTCGCGGGGTGCCTATTTCCGCTCTAAGGGACAGAAGCTAACCCTAACCTAACCTACAAATAATACCATTTTTAGGATCATTTGTTGTCTTTTTACTGCGGGGGGCTTTGCCCCCCGAGCCCCCCCCCCCCCCCCTTTTGCACGTTTTGAGAACTCGTGCAGCACTCTTGTTACCTAAATGTTTGGACCTAAGCGCCTTTTCTATCAATTGTTTATTTTTTAAGGTCACAGTTTTAAATGTAACCTAACCCATTTAGTCAAAGTTTATTCTCGCATTGCAATTTTAAAATGCACTTCTTTAGGGTTTTTAGCATATCTGAATGTTTTTTTAATCGTGTAAAATGAGATTTCGATTTTACGTAGCATCGGAATTATGAAAAGGTGGTAAACAATTCGGTTGTCAAATAATAAAGTTGGCAATCGTTCGTCGGGTTATTGAGTTTCGGGAAAACGACCATGTGGGAAAACAAACCAGCGATATTTCAAAAGTATGGTAAACAAAGTATATGGATTATAAGAATTCGGTTAACCGTTTTCGGACAAGTGAAAATCGGGCAAGTGTTTTTCGAAACTTCGATAGGTTACCCTGCCCGCCCCGCCTTCGCACAGGTGGTGCAAGATGAACTTCTTACTCTGTTACCTAATAATAAATACGACGAACCTGCCAATTTACCTATGCGAGCTGGTTTAATCGTTTCATAACACTTTTTTTACGCAAGGGAGAACTTATCCATACTATATACTATATATACTAGATACTATAATATTATGAATGTGAAAGTGTGCCTGTCTGTTGCCTCTTCACGCTTAAACCACTGAACCGATTTGGATGAAATTTGGTATAGAGATAGTTTGAGTCCTGGGGAAGGATATAGGATAGTTTTTATCCCGGAAATCATTCCCCAAGGGGAAGGGAAGTGGGGTGAAAGTTTGTATGGAGCTACGATATAAACGAGTTCCACGCGGACGGAGTCGCGGGCTGAAGCTAGTTGCCTATATCTAATCCATTTGGTAAAAAAAAATTACAAAATAATTTATTATATGTTTACGTTTACATGCCCCCTACCAAATATTTGAAAAAATACAGCAACATAAAGTTGTCTGCAGGGGCCAAGCATTGCGCACTAAGGGTTAACTACGGCTACCGTGTTAAATATTGAATAGCGAAATAGTACATTACGTACCTAGGTGGTGAATTCGTGAATGCCCCAGATCGCAGACGTTCATAATTATGCGATCTGGGGCTTTACGAATTACCTCCCGTGGTGCGTACACAATTTTACGTCTTCTCCTGGGTGTGAAGTGAGATTTGCCGCTGCGCCGGTAATTTTATGAAATGAGCAGTTTGGCCGCCTTCCAGTAGTGTGGCCGCGATACCTCGGCCTCCGTCCAGCAGGGTGGCCCGGTGGAATTGCGGCGATCCCGTAGGAAGTTACCTCCTGCCAGTGCAAATTTTCTATTAAATCTAACTGTTGCAAAAAAATACTTTTATACTACCGTTTTATCGGCGTGATTGATTTATATACCCATGCCGAATTACAGTTTTCTAGCAGAAAGGGTTACTGAGCTAAGCCGAAGACGGACAGACGGACGGACATGGCGAAACTATAACCCTAAATATTAATCTATCGTTCATGAAAAACCTTTCGGTTACGTCTACTCTTTTACCGACTTCTTAAGGAGTAGGTTTTCGATGCGTCGCAAACGTTTATTTTTTGTGTATATTCCCCGATTACCCGAAGACACCCTGGACCGATTTCATCATCATCATCATATCAGCCGAAAGACGTCCACTGCTGGGCATAGGTCTCCCCCAAAGAGTGCCAAAGTGACCGGTCCTGCGCCATCCGCATCCAGCGGACTCCAGTAACCTTTACCAGGTCATCAGTCCACCTTGTGGGAGGCCTACCCACGCCGCGCGTTCCGGTACGTGGTCGTGGTCGCCACTCGAGAACCTTTCCGCCCCAACGGCCATCGGTTCTACGTGCTATGTGCCCCGCCCACTGCCACTTAAGTTTAGCGACCGACTGGACCGATTTGGAAAAATATTTTTTTGATTTTCCCAAGTAGCCCCATGATCATCAAGTCAGGATCTGATGATAGATATATAAGCAAAAATACTGCCGATAACAATGAAAATGGATACTCTTGTTAAGTTACTATACACACCTGATTAAATATATGGTATTCGTAACAATAAATAGACACGGTCGCATTACCAAGAGAGTGGCTAGTCGTGCTTGCTAGCTTGGAACAACTCCACGTACGACGGCCATAAATAAACCCATTAGTGGTTTCCTTTTACCATTTACCAATAGTTCGACCACTCTCCTTGCGAGTCTTGCGAGAACCTAGGACACTGTTTGCATTAAAATGGGAATAGTCATTCGCATACGAGTATGATAGTTATTTTGTTTGTCACCACAAGAGTACTAAAAAATTATTGTTGGGACAAAGATTAAAATGCAAAAAAAACGACCTGGGGAGATATTCATCATGGTATCAACCGAAAGACGTCCACTTCTGGACATACGCCTCCCCAGAGCGTGCGAAAGTAACCGGTCTTACGCCACCCACATCCAGCGGACTTCCGCGACCTTTACCAGTCACCTTGTGGGTAGGCTAGACACCCACGCTGCGGCTTCCGGTACGTGGTCGCCACTCGGGAACCTTTCCGCTGCTACGGCCATCGGTTCTACATGCAATATGCCCCGCCCACTGCCACTTATGATTAGTGATTGGGCTGAAATATTAAGTTTAAACCGAACGCGTGTCGTGCGCGGCGCGTGGCGTGCCCGGCGCGTGGCGTGCGCGGCGCGTGGCGTGCGCGGCGCGTGTCGGGCGCGGTTGAAGCGGTATATTCACACCGCAAGCGGGCGGCGTGTAGCAACGCGTGTGCAGCGCGGGTCCGCCGCGTCATGTCTCTCTCACTACCACCACATTCAGCGCGCGGCAGCTGCGCGGGCTCGCGCTTGACACGCGACGCGCACGACATGCGGCCGCGCTGCCGAGTTGTAACTTTAGCGCCGCGGGCCCGCGTTCGGACCGCGTTCGATGTGTGTTTGAAGTGTAGTTTTAATGCTTTACAACTTGCGCGGGCCCGCGCAGCACACGCGCCGTGCACGACACGCGTTCGGTGGGTGGAGGCCTTAAAAAACTTGGAAATACTATCAACTTGGCTGAAATAATAAGTACCTAACCTAAATTAAGACTAAATAATTATATTATAATAATTATGTTTACGATCGGCTGATGGCGACGATGAACAAATATCACCAATTGGATACTACGAATCACTGTTCTGCTGTTAAAATCCATCAACATCTTGTTGCGCAAATATTTACAATCACCAGTGTTTACAATGTTCTTCATTAGTTTACTCGTACTTTCAAATTTTCTTTCACAAAGTTCCCACATGCAAACTAAATTTTAATTCTATCACCATAGGTTTACGTTCCATTTCGCTTGCGCTTCAACTTATAAAGTATCCAGAGATTTACATAGTAAGAAAGGGGTGAAAACTTCACCTTTGCGCCCAATTAAATCTGAAACTAGAACCGTGGGAACTGAATCGAAGTTGGAGATTGAGTTTGTTCTATGCTTGTTGGTTAAGCTTGGTATTTACGGACTCGCTCCGAGGTTCGTACTAGGTATTTAATAGTTATGATAAACTATTATTCAATGATTTATTATTATAATACTACGAAGTCTGCTTGTATACAGCCTATCTGGTAGTAGGCAGCCACCGTAGCTTATGGACGAATGGAAATCCATAGCAGTCACAAGCGCGTTTTGATTTTGTTTTGGTTTGACCTCTAATTTGAGAATTGATTGTGTTGAGAGCTAGAGGAAAATGCTGGTTACTGCCCAAGAGACAGCCCATCCCCGTAGGCCTGGCAACCTTACTAGCTACCAGGACATAACACCGCATATCTACAGAGTAGGTAATTAAAAGTGTTATTAAGACTGCGGTAAGGTGGATGTACTACGTGGGCGGATGTGTACAGAATCTATGTACAGAATCCATCGTAGCGTTATTCTCAGTTGTGCCCGTAAGGAGCCCGGGGTCCAAATTCAATAGTTTTACGAAAGCTACTGCCATCTGACCTTCCAATCCGGAGGGAAAACTTGACCTTATTAGTATTAGACCAGGTATCTGCACGATGATTTCCTTTACCGAAAAGCTTACGGTAAATAATCCGTCCGGAAAACTTATTGGTACGAGCCGGGATTCGAACCCGAGACCACCGCTTGACAGCCGCATGCCTGAACTAGTAAGCTACCGTAACTTCTGTAGTATGTTTGTACAGAATATACTTTGATATTGAATCTTTTCATAGCCAGAGAAATTTAGTGGTCCATTATAAGAAACTACATATACACTACAACTTTACGATAAAAATATAAAATTGCCATACCTTATTGGTCTTGCGCTTCTCCTTCTGCTTATTTAGGAGCTAACCTCTTGTTGGTGTAGCTCAAAGTAGGCCCTCCATCTAAAATTGAGCTCCGCGCGAATAGTCGCGCTATTTATTGGGAGTTATCTTTTAGAACCATTAAAATACATTAAGTGCCATGAAGAAGCAGGAGGACATCTCACCAGCTGCTTATACTCAGGTGCCAGGTATCCTTGGAATCGGGTAAGTGCAGCACGAGCCAGATCTCAGGGTCCTACACCTGACGAAGGAGCATCGCAGCAGCTCATTGCCACGGTGAGTGTCTTTCAAGTTTCTTCAAGACTGTTTCCCTAGCTTCATAAGTTTGTAGTCTAATTATCGAAAAACCTACAGTTCACTAACATTTTGGTTACAGACTAGTAAAATTGAAACTTGTAGTTTTTTCAAACGGAGTACTCACTACTTTTGTATTTAATTATGATACGGGACACCAACTGAATACATCAGACATAATTACAATATTAAAACGAACATTTTCTATTTGGGCACTTATGTACCCTAATGCAACTGAAATGACTTTTGAGTACGAAGTGGTTAGGTACATTTAGCATTCATTATGCTTCGTGCAAATCAACAATTCTAATAAATTATATGGATCGACTCTGAGTAGGTTTTCTGAAAAGTAAATTAAACATTAATAAATACAGTAGATACCTAATTTTAAATAACATTTACGGATATATACGGCTATATTCGGCTATATTATTATCATTGTAACGTTATTTTAAGTTAAATTACAAATTATATAGCTTTAGGTTTATTTGGGTAATTAACTGGTGTTTGTCTTTCTTAGATGAGTAGATTGTGACAAGGCTTTACCAGCGGAGCGTGCCTTTTCACATTTGTTCTTACCGGGGGCAAACTAAAAGTTCTAACTGGAACTCTATGAGAGTTTGATTTTGGCACCGAGAGACGTATCATGAAAATGTGTGAAAGGTTCCATTCTATACTGAGACAGTGTGGGGACTACCAGTTCATTCCCTTTGTACTGTCGACAACACAACAACTGACCATCGGTGCACCTTAAGTGCATTGTAATAAGGTTCTATATAAACACAGGATGGTCAGTTAACAGTGTTGTCGTTTGTACCTACTTGAAGGCGTATGGTGTGTAGTGTCGAATTCTTTGTCTCTTCTACACAACACATGTATGTATTATTCGGTAAAGTACTCCGAAGCGTTCTTTTTGCTTGATTCATTTTAAAACGTTATTCTAAGTTATTTATTCGAGAATCCAACACAATTATCACCCGGAAGTAATTATATAGATTAAGCATTTATTGCCTTTTTTGCTTGAAAAATATTAAATATTTTAGAGCAAATGTAAATGAACTAAAATAAAGATTTAAAAAATATATAATATTTATACCGATTTTGCAGGAGGTAAAACACACTTTCGGCGAAATAGGCGCTCCTATAAAATAGCATATGGATATTCACGTCTTCTACAGATCGCCATACGATTAAATAAATAGGAGGTAATTAAGTTATATAGTTTTTAAATTTAAATTATGTTGTAGTTTGCCTCTAGATAACTATTTAATAATAACTATATCCGTTACATAGAAAAAAATCTGCTATTATAAATTATTTCCTATGTAATTTTTGTTCATACAATTTCACAATTCATTGACTGGACTAAAAACTGTAATAAACAGGGTTTTATATCTAATATGCGCATATTCGTCTGTCGGTATTTGTTTATTGCTCCGCTGACCTTTTTCGCTCGTATTAATTTTATCTGCTCACTCACACGTAACCATGTTTGGTTGTTTCAAATGTTTATTGAACGAGCGAGCAAAGCGAAAGATTTCCGTTTCATATTGGAAAAAAATCTCTCGTATGTCCGGCTGTCCAGCTATTCTTCTCTACAGGTCGCATTTTTCAACTGATCCTCGTGAAAATTAGGGCGCAGATTTGATTTGGTTAATATTTAATATGTTTTTTTTTGCCGATTCAGTGTCTGGAAATTCTTGAAAAGAAAAAGAGAAGGAAACGAGACTAACTCGCGAGGCCGACAGCTAACAGAGATAGATCCACTAGTGCATGGGGTAGACATTAAATATTGAGAAACGTTATTTGAGCACGGCCTAAGTTCTAGGATAACAGAATTTTTATATTCGACTCACGAACTATCTGAGAGGCTATTTGCCTATCGAAAAGGTCCCTCTGCAACTTCGTTAGCACTAGCTGGGTTTAGGCAAGTACTGGAGGCCCGCGAGTGCAAGAATCATGTCGCAGTCCTATTCTGTGATTTGTCAAACGCTTTCGCCGATTGCCGATCACGAAGTCCTAATCAACAAATTGCGTCACTACGGCTTTGAGGTTCCGCGTTGTCATTAATAATAATAATTCTTTATTGGACAGGCAAGACACCCATAAAATGTACAGCAAAGTTAAAGCAAGATACAGTAAAATATATGATTAAACCCTACTTACTAAAAACACTGAAATAAAACACTCACACTATACTTGGCCGTTCTCAGACCTGTGCAGTTTGCGCCAGTAGTTATTAAATTCGTCACTGTGATCCTGGGCCACTAGTGACAAGATTTCATTTTTGGTGGCTAAGAGTCTCGCCCTGAAGGCCGCAGACTTGGTTCTTAAAATGGCGAAGAAGTCAGGAACTCTCGCATCGGTGAACATGCCCTTCGCACTGCAGAAACGTGGCAATTTCAGCAAAATACGAAAGGCATTATTGTACTGCACCCTTAGCGCGTTGAACGAGTGCCTGGTGTACCTATTCCAAAGCTGGAATGTATAAATATTAATGGCTGTCATACTACGGAACAGGAGGCGGGTTGTAGTTGCAGATGGCGGTCGTATTCGGTCTGACGCTGTAACCACAACTATGGGCGTGGCACAGGGTTCCTTGGTCTCGAACATCCTGTTCTCTCTACTGCTAAATGACCTCCCAGAGGCTGTTAGCAGTGGAGAGACCTTCATGTACGCTGACGTGTGGCTGTTGTCGTACACGCACATACACACGTTGAGCTGGAAGACAGACTGAAATTGACTGCCACAACACTGACAAAATGGTTTGGAAGTAACGGCCTGGTCTTAAATGCTAGCACTACACCAGCTCAGCACTACTCTCCAGCTGTCACTATATCAGCTTTGATCTCTCTGGCCGAACACCAAAGCAGCTAGCAGTAACAGCCAACGGTATAGCCATCAATCAAGTGGCGAGTTCAACATTTCTCGGCTTTGAGTTAGATAGTTGCCTCACCTGCACGTCTATCTTGCGACGGCCGCGACATACTCTCGATTTGGTCGCGATATATCTCTTGTTCTAAGTGTTCTAATAAGAAAGAGTCGGATAGTGCGAGAAAAATCGAGAGAGCACGCGCGCCGTCGCATGATAGCCGTGCTGGGGCGGTCATACAGATAAAATGTGCAGCAAACTTGCTCATTAATGTTTTACGTTAAAAGGACTAGAACGTAAGAACGTATACGCTTCCAGCGGATATGGTCCGAAGCTGCTACTTTCATTTCATTTATTCAATGCAATTGTGTGTACAGACAGGTCTTAAGATTATAATGTTTCAACACAAACCCTGTGAGGGCACTGCAATATAATAATAATTTAAACTGAACATTTAAACATATCATGGAGTAAAATAACATTGAAACGGTTAATAGATATTAATAATAAAATTTTAATGATTTGGAATTAATAAAGAATGTCATAAAAGTAATAATTTAAAACGTAATTTACAGCCGAATAGAAAATTCATCTTTCAGTATAATATTAATGTCAAATAAAATAAAAAAGAGAATTAATTTAAAATGTCGTAAAAATCAAGAATACAGGATTAGACTTAATGTCATCAAGTTATACTTTGCCTCAATATGTGCGTACCCACATTACGGAGTAGAGTAGTCCGATCTATACATTTAAAACTCTTGGCCCTTTACCGTGCTAGGGTTTATTTTATGTAAATCTGTTAAGTGTACCTAGGTAAACTATAAAAGACTATTAAAAAAGTGTCAAGAAAAATACTTCAAAGAAACAATATTTTTTAAAGTCGTTACATATTTGCGAGAATTCCACGCTGGCAATAAACCGTCTGCGGTAGCTTTACGATTGTTTCCACAAGCAATCCACAACTTGTAAGAAATAAACAGACATAGGAATATTTTATTCCCGGGAATACGCTGCAAGTTTTACGAGTGGCCATAAAAGTGATAAACATAAGCTTTCTCTTTTATCGCGTTTGTCTTTGTATCGTATGCCTACAGTTTAACAAGTGACGTAATATATTTGGCGTATTCACGACCTTCAACGGCGATCAGAGGGGCGAAGAAATTGCTGGACAATCGTTGGGGGTTTAGCGGTTCTTCCTATATAGACGAAATAATTTAGATCCACCTGACGCACGCACAATCCGTTACGAATCGACCAGCTGTATTACCCACCAAGGATAGGCAGAGCATATACAATATATTTACTTAATTTTTATTTCCGTATATGGTTTTCACGCGGTCAAAGTGCATTTAAAATTAGTTCATTGCCAAAGAGGCAATGAAGTGCGAGTTGCGAGGGTGCGAGAGAGAAGATAAACTAAAAAAGAAAACAAATAAATCCCAATAAGAGTTTATTAAAAAGAAACTTTTTTGGCGCAATTACACCAAAATCGATTTTACAAACTAGTACTACTTCGACCAAACATTCCAAACGCGTAGTACATCGTACACAAATTGACTTACAATATTTTAAATATTCGAGCTTATTATTTCTTTTGGCATTTTTCGTTCGGGTTTATAGTCCGTAAGCCTACTCGCAATACATCTACGTCTCATGACAACACGATTAAATGCATGGCAGCATCATACAACTTTGGCCGGAAGTGAAGGATTCTCAAACTTTCGGCCAATTTTAGATGCTATAATGTGCTGACTCTTGCTCAGTACAACTTTCTCGACCGGCTGCCATGAATTTTATCGTGTTGTCATGAGACGTAGGTGTATTGGGCACTCCCAATGTATTGGGCTTACGGACTACCTATTACCCGCATGAAACGTAATGACCGAACGTAATCCCGTTATTAGCGAATTGCAAATTGGTCCTGTTGGATTCCGGGAATGTAACTAAGGATGTTAGTATTATTTATTTCTTGGATGAAGAATTATGATCTTGCAAATAAAAATAATAATAAGGTATATATTCGTCCGAGTATATATTATGTCACCGTTAGATTTTGAATACCGTCAGTTTATAATCTTACTCGCGATAATATAAACACTCGAAAAATTTAAAAACTATCAATTTCGAATCGTCTAATTGTGAGCTGAGATTAAATCGGCATGTTACGGAACGCATAGGTACTCAAAAACTATGTTGGTTAAGTTAGTTAGATAGCTTCAGTTGTCCGAAGGGCAAACTGCCCAGAAATAGGAGCGGGGCTGCCAGATTATGAGAAGTTTTTTATAAAGCGTTCAGTTAAAAAAACTATCATGTTCTGACGTAAGGCGAAGCTGATGCAATTCGAATAATTCGTTTAAACAATCAGCGCACAAGGTGAGTTCCGAATCATGCGAATTTGATCTCAGTTCACAATTTGACGATTTGACATTTGCAGACTACAAACTAATAAAATATAATGCGTTAAATTGTGAATGGTTTTGACAGTTCACATTTTGTCAGCAGTGTATAATATCGCGAGTAAGATTATTAAACTGACGGTTTTCATAATCGGTATAATATTAAGTAATAATTATAATTGAAATTAATAAATTTTAATTATATTTTATTTTAAATTAACTAACTAATAGCTAAACCTACCCAATTTTTTTGTAAGAATCCTGCCAAACTGTAGGACAGTTTGTTGCTCTGCCAACAAACTGTCCTACAGTTTGGCAGAAGAAAATAATGTAAAACCAAGAGTTGTTTATGTGAATAAATTATTAAGTATTCTATTTTTTTATGACCACGTACCTATATGTACCGACTATAGGTGTGTCCTTTAATGCGAGAAGGCGTCCAGCGGGGTCTTTCCCTTAGAATAAAATGCTCGTTGTAAATTCACCTTCAAAATCTGTACTAGATTTAATTGCCGGTATTATGAACCCTGTACCATTAAACGTGCAACATTTGTGCTATATATATATATTAGTTTGTAATCACGTTCTCGAAAAGGCGTTAGAGCCCTTTTTTTGATGAAATTACGACTGCGATAAAAATTCTAGCTAGGTCTCATATCTGGGAAAATTCATTACACGTTAATCGCCGAGCCAAGCTCGGTCGCCCAGATACAAATACTTAAATGTTTATTAAGTTTTCGTAAATAATTTTCGTGTAATGTGTTCATATCATAGTAAATTGTATATCGTCGGGGATAGTGCAATACCGCGTAACTAGCACTGGTAAATACTGCGTATCTACACAACACCTAACTTTACAGGAGAAGCTTAAAACATGATGAAAAGATACTTATTAGGGTTCCGTAGCTCAAAAGGAAAAAACGGAACCCTTATAGGATCACTCGTGCATATCTGTCCGTCCTTCACAGCCTATTTTCTCCGAAACTACTAAACCAATTACGTTGAAATTTGGTACACATATGTAAGTTTGTGACCCAAAGAGGAACATGTAACGCAAACAAATGAATTTTAAACATGGGGGCCACTTTTGGGGGGAATTGAGAAAATTTAAAAATAAAGTTTTTCATATACTATCGTGTTACATATTAAATGAAAGAGCTCATTGTGTGCATCTAAAATTTTTTTTTTTGTAATTTAAAATAATTATTTTAGAAATTATTTAAGAAAGTAGCCAAAAAATAACCATTCCCCCCCCTTCATCTCCGAAACTACAGTCAAAAATTTTGAAAAAAATACACAAAATAGTGCTTTACCTACAGATGACAGGAAAACCTATTAGAAATGTGCAGTCAAGCGTGAGTCGGACTTAATACGGTATTTGACAAAAATCAAATCAGCTTATTTTTATGAAACGTCAAAAACGCTCCGTTAGTAAAAAAAATGTTTAAAATCTTGTGATGTACGGAACCCTTGCAACGCGAGTCCGACTCGCACTTGGCCGGTTTTTCTTTTAAAGATAATATTGAATCACGACTTCTACAGTTTTGTTTAGTTTTATGGCGTTAAGGCGTTATACGTTCGTTGGCGGGAAATCTTAATTTGGCTACATTAGATACGCGGTATTTACCAGTGCTAGTTACGCGGTATTGCACTACCCCCGACGATATGGGTATTTCATAGGAATCTAGGTAGTTCGTATGGTAGCTTACCAATTTTGATTTCTTCAACTACAATATGGCTGTTTCGCCTAAAGGTTGAATGCCAGAGAATGTCCCATAGCATTAACTCCGTATTTTGTACGTTTAGATCCGTTATTGTGCAAAAAATATATAATTGACTTATTATGAGATCTTGTTTTACATAAATAATTTGAAGAATATCATATTTTTCTTTGCACCTTTTATAAATCCCAGTTTAACCCAATGGTTAGCTGATGGAGAATGCCACTGGGCATTAAGTTCGCCATGTATTTTTTGCATTAAAGTTGGAATAAATAATTTAATATATATAGGTAGATACATTATTCTTATGAATGCGTATATGTATACTGCTCAAAACAAAATAAGGGCCACAAACATTTTTCTATTTTATTGTTACTTATTGGACATAAAGTAATTGATAGGTGGCTAATTAATGATGTCCCGCATCCTTCAGAATCCAACCTCTTTCATGCTGGTGTGTGGCTAATAGCTGGAAAATCTATATTATTACTGTTTCATATTTAATTTTCACGTAACGATCACCATACTTGTGGCCCCTATTTTCTTTTGAGTAGTATATATCCTTTATTGTACTTACATGAAACAGAAGACAGACACATAACAATTACTACAAGAACCGATATGTTTATAATGCAAACATTACACATATATTTTAAGTATGATGCCAATATGCATTTTACTTTGCATTTTTCTTTTCAATACAACCGAAGAAACAAAAAGTTTTTTCAAAAAATTAAATCATTGGTAAAAGTTTGTACGGTTGACTATACTTTTCTGCATACCGTCATGAACTGCATAATTTATATTGAGACGATTCGAACGAGCCCAAACTCAACGGGGTTAAGTCAGGTAAGTACTGAATTGCCTTGGCCACCTTCTGTCTCCATTATCAGATCAGCTCGATGGTACCATGATATTGAATAGTCATCAAAACTTTAATTTGAGACAAAATTTCATCTCAATCGGTTGAGATTAACGGTTTCAAACTTCAGTTTCAAGAAATGCCCCACACCAACAAACTAACAAACCAAACAGGTCAAGTTAATAAAAAGCTTGTAAAAATCAACATTGAGAAAAACATAAGTGCCACCCATTTATCTGAGTTTCCGACATTATTCACAATCATGTATTTTGTCGGCGTCTCATGTTTTGCCGTATTAAATAAATACTTACGTGAATAATGTTTCCTTGTATATTTTAAGACGCACCCTGCCGGCCGCCTACGCCTGAGCGATGGGCCTCGGGTAATCTTGTTTGGCTAAATTGGGCATTCATGACGAGTGCAGGCTTATTTTCAATTAGGAGCTAACGATAACATTTGTAACTTTCTTTTGGCGAAATCACATTTTAGGCAAGAAAAAAACTGAAAAGTAAAAATTATATCGTACAAATACATTTTAAAATTCAACTGTCATATCGTTCCACGTTGTAATCATAGTTACTTCTAGATTTCGTTTTTATAGATCACTAGATGGCACTAGCGTAAAAGGAAAGCGGACAAAACCAACAATTTGAACTGCAAATTAAAAGTACTAAGGTAGAGATAAATACAACTAACGTTGCTTAAGACGGGATATCCAAATATTCGCCACATTAACAACCTACCGATTTCTACACCGAACTTGACGACGCAACGGAGCCACGCTGTTTCGTCGCCTAAATATTTCGTTTTTATATGTATTGTATGTATGTTAGGCTTTAAGGTATTTGTTGCTATGGGCCTTAGATGCCTGGAAACCATAGTTAATTATTATTATTATTAATGTGCTGATACACCTGAGCATTCACTTGTAATGAGCATTGTAGCGAATGTTACATTACAGTTAAAAGCTCACAAAATAAACATGAGCGTTTTAGCGAGCATTCTAGCGAAACGACAGTGAATTTGCTTCGAGCTTTCTGCCGAGCCGTGAAATTTTGTTACGCAATCCTCAAGTTTTTTTAAAGAGCATTTACTGGAGCGTTAGCTATGTATGTAGAATGATGGTGAAAATTTTCGTAGCAATGTTCGGCTGTATGCTTAGCTCTGTTTGTTGTTCAACTCGACAAACTTAAATACAGCGAATGCTTGGCTGTGCTGTTACATGAGAACGATCAAGCCTAATTAATTTTAATACAAACATTTTGCATAATTACATTTAACTACATTTAAAACTCATAATAAACTTAATGTATAGAAACAAAATCCATAATATTATTCGTTATAATAATTAAATTACAGAATGTTCTATAATCATAATATATTACTGTCAAAATTTTCATTTTTGGTACAAGCTTTTATTGCCGATTGTACTTTTCTGTATACCATCATCAACTACTCATTGAGATGATTCTAACGAACCCAAACTTAACGGGGTTGCGTCGGTTAAGTACTGAATTCCCATGGCCACCTTCTGTCTTCATCATCAGATCAGCTCGATGGTACCATAATATTGAATTGTCATCCAAACTGTACTTATACCCAAAATTTCAGCTCAATCTGTCACCGGGAAGTGGGTCAAATTTAACTTGCAAGATTTGTCCCATACTAACATACTAACAGGGCAAGGGAATAATTTTACTTGTTATAACATACAGTTAGTATCGTGATTAAAATGTAGAACTATATTTTAACTAGGGCTCGGGTGACATAATATAATATGACATCCTACTAATATTATAAATGCGAGTTTGGATAGATGGATGGATGTACGTTCCAATTAATCTCAAAAACTACTGGACGAATTTTCATGAAACTTTCCAGTTATGTACCTTACCTATTAGAATAGGCCATTGGCTATGATTTAATAATATTCATTTTGTAAAATTTCATCCCTTTTAGGGACGAAAAAGGGGATGAAACTTTGTATGCAGACCAACAAACAGCGTGAAATGTCAAATGAGCGTTGCCAAATGTAATCAAATCAAATCAAATCAAAATATTTATTTTGTAAATAGGCTTAAGCTAGCTCTTTTACACGTCTTGTTTTAACTTAACTACTCAACTTAACTAAACTATGATACATATAAATGCTTCTTTTTCATCTATACATTCTTTTATAGTATAATAACATTTCTCTATAAGATGGCGTATAACGCTGAACTTAAATCTATTCATTGACAATTTCGGTATATCAGAAGGTAAATTATTATAAAATCGTACACA
This sequence comes from Epinotia bilunana, assembly GCA_947049275.1. Classification (NCBI taxonomy): domain Eukaryota; kingdom Metazoa; phylum Arthropoda; class Insecta; order Lepidoptera; family Tortricidae; genus Epinotia; species Epinotia bilunana. The sequence goes on from OX346257.1 coordinate 25,748,284, forward strand.
GTTCGCCATAAACGACCTATTCACTTTGCAGAGACGGTATCCGGGAATGGCTAATTTATTCTTATTTCTAGTATTATAATTATGAACTATTTGATTTATACATGTCAAGATTTTTACGAATATACATCATATTTTCATAGATATATTGTGAGGCAACGGTGAGAACATTGATTTCTTTAAACCTATCTTTCAGAGAAACGCGTGACCCTAAATTATAATTATTGCGTATAGCACGTATTTGTAAAATAAAATTGAATCAATGTTAGCAGCTCTGCCCCACAATAGAATACCGTAGGTCATGATACTATGAAAATAGGCAAAATATACCAATCTTGCCGTCTCAACGTCTGCAAGTTGGCGAATCCTTTTACCTGCGTAAGCAGCTGAACTCAGTCTTCCTGCCAGAGTAGAAATGTGTGGACTCCATAGCAAGTTTGAATCTAAGGTAATGCCAAGAAAAACAGTTTTATCCTCCAATTCAATAACTTCGTCTTCTAGAATAATTTGTGTGTTATTTTTATGCTGTACGTGTACATTAGGCAATGAGAATCGAATACACTTTGTTTTTTTGCATTAAGGAGCAAATTATTTATGGTAAACCAGTTAACAATAGACGACAGTACATTATTTATTTCACTAAAACTGTCTTGCTTTCTTTTGACTTTAAATATCATCGATGTATCGTCTGCAAAAAGAACTAATTTATGTTTTCCATTCAGTACATAAGGCAAATCGTTTATGTAGACAAGAAATAAGAATGGTCCCTGAATAGACCCCTGGGGGACCTCCATAGAAATAAAAGGCCCAGCTGATTTGGTTCTATTTATGTATGTAATATACCTATTAGTCACTAGATGGCGCTAGATGTACTTCCGAATTCGTTCTTCATACGTATTGCCTTCAATTATTTCTATTGCTTTTTTATTTGCAAAAATAAATAAATGCAGTAAAGTTGTATGATTCCCAAGTTGCATAATTTTAATTAGCAAGCTAATAAAGATCGGGGCGCTCCCTAAAGGGATATTTTGGGCCTATAATTCCTACGAAAACCTCAGCCTTCGCTTCGCTTCTTCTTCGCTTGCCTCCCCGTTTACCTCCGGGATTCCGGCCCTCAAGTTTCGCTTGCATGACACCGGAAGACAATGAGTGTCCTTAGGGGTCATTGTTCGCATTGCCGAGGCAAGGCGCTCACCTTCGGAACTTCGGCCTGGGATTTCGTTTGCAAGACACCGGAAGATAATGAGTGTCCGTCCATGGAGGCGCATTTAGAGCGCTTTCTGAAGGAATGCTTCGAGTCTTTCATTACAATGAAAAGGACGGCCTTTGGCCTCGCTTGCCTCGCACCTACAGAACTTACCTCGCCTCGCCACTCACCTACGGGATAGTAAGAGTCAGTGAGGGCTCACTTTCAGGCCTTCGGCCTCGCTTGCCTCGCCGGTGCCGCACTTTGGCCTCAGGTCTCGCTTGCACTACACCTTGGGATATTGAGTGTCCGTGGGGCTCGCCCTAGGGCCTTCCGACCTGGGGCTCGTATATAGGGAGCGCTCTCTCAGGGGATCTATATAACATTATTGACGACCAAGTTTATGACGGTGTTTATTTAGATTCGAAGAGAATTACACGCACAATCTATGGAAATGAAATCTTTATTTTCAAATTTGTCAGTAAGTTGTATGATTATTGATTAAACATAAGAATATCACCAAGTAAACCATAATTTACACGCGTACTAAGTCGCGCGCAGAAGCTAGTAAATTATAAAACAACTTACTTATTCTACCATAAGGCAGGTCACCGGTAGGTACGACGACGAGCGAAGCGAGGAGGAGTGTTAGGTAGAACTGCGACCCTACAGCGCGCGAGCCGAGCGAGCTAAGCAAGCGCGCCGCGGCAGCGGCCGGCGAAGCGCCAGAACCGACTTATTATATAATAGTACACATTTTATTACCCTCTTGACCACGAGAGGCCTGTGCCCAGCAGTGGGCCGTGTATAGGCTGATAATGACGATGCTATACTTTTATATTCTTTGAACATTATGAACTTGGTTTTATTGGAAAAAGAACGTTATTAGCATTAAATAGCATTAAAAGTGATCATTATACTGATTGCCTGTTATGCAAATACATTACTATGCAACTAAATTATTATTATTACTGAAGTTATGCAATTTGTTCTTATTCATTTTGTTTTTAAACTAAAAATCATTTTTGCATTTCAAAATTATACAATTCGATTTATGCAAAATGAAAAACCGGAAATAGTTGTTATTAAAAACATTACACACCCCTAATCAGGACCTCTATGAATTGCGTAACTCTTTCACTGCGAAGCTACGCTCGTAGCGCTGAACAGAAGTCCGTAGAAGATTAAGGTTCATAATACGTAGGCAAATGCGACCATAGCGCTCAGATGCACGTTTGTTGTGAATGTTGTCATCGGCGCTGACTGTGCTAGGAACATAGATCTATGAATACTCAGGCCCCGTATCATGGTTGGCCTTATCACGCGATATGTGACAAGATAGAGCGTCCGTCTCGTTCCATCGACCGGTGTCAGCCAGTGACGGACGCTCTATCTTGTCACTTATCGCGTGATAAGGCCGACCATGATATGGGGTCAGGACACGCTATGGTAATAATAATATCACGACCGAACGAGATGGCAGTATACAAATCTTTATTAAACTGACAGAAAGGGTTACATCATTGGTTGTCCTTGTCATAGTTCCAACTTATTGTGCCGCAACCGAGTTAGTATGAGGACGCGTCAAATAAATAATTACCCGCCCAAATTAAGTGGACTGTTTATGGTAAGCCGTCAGTCATTTTTAAACTAGTTCTTAATTTAGCTGCATATGAGCAAGACCTATGAAAGAAGACCTATGAAGAGCTATGAAAAGCCATCCTTTATAGCGGCACGGGTATATCTCCACTGTAGATATTTATACTTTCAGGCTAGGAATCATCTGACAGGTGAGAAGTTTCGTCATTTATAAGAAGACAGGCGGTCGTATATTAAATTCGTGAAATTCATTTATTGCGGAAGGTTCGTCAAACATTTACCGTCCGCTCATAGAAAATGAGACGCTTTCCTGAAAAGGCAACCAAGTACATGTTACTTCCCCTTCGCAGACTGTCACCTCGACGTTAACATCCAATAACTGAGACAATAAAACCCAGACTACCCGTACCAACCGGAAACGACTCAAAGGAGGGAAAACAGAATGTCCTCCCTACTTCCGGCGATCTTTGCAGGAATTGGAACATGACGTTACTTTTATTATGGGACGTTTTACACGTGAGCATTCCTGCTTTGTTATTTCTTTAATATTACGTGAACTGTATAAAGGGTATGTTCTATATTTGTAGAGCTGTCCACACAAATCCTCAAATCCATAAATCATTTATAGATTTATTTTTGCTGTCATGGGTCGCCATGTGTCTCCATACAAACGTAGTTTAGTTCTTATTTTAAGAGTCCGCAGTAAGCGGCCGAATTTCACCTTCCCATACAAACGTAGTTACGCTCTCATTTTAAAACTACGCCTTGGATTGTGACGAAACTTTGCATATACAATGACATGAGGTATATCTATGTCTCTAATTATTTAATATGGTTCCAGTTTAAATAGTTCCAGTTTATAAAACAAATGAAATACAGCAAAAACAAGTTTTGTATGAAAAACAAATTCGCTGTAAAAAAAATTACTATGGTATCTGAAGCTACATAAACTAATAACAGACATAGATATACCTCATGTCATTGTACATGCAAAGTTTCGTTACAATGCAACACGTAGTTTTAAAATGAGAGCGTAACTATACGTTAGTATGGAGATTCGAGCTTACTGCGAACTCTTAAAACGGCAAACTGAAATAACATGTTTAAAAAAAAAAGATAGATTCCACCATATATATGTAGGTTGTAACCTTGTTACTGTTACTATAAATTATAATAGAAACAAATTAAGCAATTTTAAATTTAGGAAAAAGATTTTTCTGTTTTTTTCCGGTTTATGTTCTAGCATCCGAAACTAGTTAAAGAAAGATACATTTATTCACAAACACAGTTTCCGACCTAGGTATGGCGGATCCCATGTTGTAAGTACGTATACAAAGTTTCATGTTATTTTAGCATGTCGTTTTAAAATAAGAACCAAACTACGTTTGTATGGAGAGTTGAGCGTCTTAGCGCCCTTTGCGAACCGTTATGATGAACTATTTTATTCAACAACATGTTTAAGCCAAGTAAAATTTAACACAGCATACTACTCCTAGCGTTGTTCCCGGTTGTGCCCCTAAAGGAGCCCGGGGTCCGCTTTGACACCTAATCCCAAGATTTGGCATAGGCACTAGTTTTACGAAAGCGACTGCCATCTGACCTTCCAACCCAGAGGGAAAACTAGACCTTATTAGGATTAGACCGGTTTCCTCACGATGTTTTCCTTCACCGAATAGCTAACGGTAAATATTCCGTACATAAGTTCCGAAAAACTCATTGGTACGAGCCGGGATTCGGGGTTGAAGAACTATCAATAAAAGTGTTTAAAATAACTGCTTAAAATTAAGCAAATTATTCCAATAAAGTAATTACTAGTGCTTTCAGTTTGGCTACTGCGAGCAAGTTGGCACTTAACTGCTCCGTGGGTGTCAGGCGAGTGACTTGTTCGTCCCAGGGCACTAACTTGACAAATTCACTTGCCTTTAACCTGATTACTCTATTGAGTGAGACGTGCCGGTGAGAGGTGGAATTAGCGGTGCGATGTCGTATCTTAGAATATAACAATTAGGGTAAAAATATTTTTATTTAATTTCGTCTAACATTTAATTAATAATCCGTACAGGTACCAAGACGTTGGGGGAGTTGCCTCAAAATTCTATTATTACTCCGAAAGAAAGAAAACCACAAACTATGCCTAATGATGACAATTCAATCCAATTATCTCGAACGATTAAGAAAAGCTATAACCGTTTTGATACAGTTAGAGAGGGCACATGCTGCAGATACAGGTTTGTGACTCCACAAACAAGCGTTATATGAAATGGCAATTTTTTCCATATAAAGGTAATCTCAAAATTTTGGACTTATACGATTATATTATATGCAATTGTTTTCTTGTGTTATTTCCCATTATTTTGCTGTTATTTTTAATATTTTGCAGAACAATAATTATCATTATTTTTATTGATTCCGTGCTTACATTCTGTTACGTAGGTAGATTAGAGTTATCATGGCCGCCATACAAACTTGTTTGCTCATTTGACAAATCACAATTTTTCGATTTAAAATAGTTAAGTATACATAGTGTTCTAAAATCTGCCCCGGACAAAGCACAAACCGAGAGTATAACTGCAGAATGAACAATGCAGCCTCCACTGTCTCAATAGCCGAGTAGCGAATTTAAGTTGGAAGCCCCGTGGCAGCAGTGAACAATTTTATGGCCAGAAATGTAATACTTTTACAAAGTTCTCGCGCGAGTACTTGCACTGGCTTAGTTTCTTGTATGGTTGCAGTTTTGCTTTCTAGTTTTATGACATGTTGTTTTTGGGAGATCCGCATTCGCTTGGATGTAGTCATTTAATTGCTACGTTTACATTGTGACACATTATTATCCACCAGCTTATCTCCACGACTGCGCGAAAACTCGCTTAAAAAGGCAAATATATATTTACAGCATTTTACCTAAAATAGATTTTATGAGAGGTTATGAAATAGTAGTTTATGCAATCGTTATATAATGTATGCTTTTTCAGTCGAGTGCCACGTTTAGTTAAGGTACGAGAGTTAAAAAGCTAATTATATAACTATTGCATACAATACTTTTTCTACCAGTTAACGGAAATAATAATTTATTAAACAAATTTGGTATCTATTGAAATTCGCCCTGCTTTTTTATTTTTGCGTGTTGATGTCTTCTGGAAATCGAGCTTCGTGATTGGTCAAAATTAATTTTAGTTCTGTACACAGTTATCTTATATTCATAAGATGACTGCTAGCAGTCATGTTATGAGCCCAACTCAAATGAAGTTGATTTAGATATCGCTGTCAGTTATTTAATTGACGGATAGAAGTGCTCGAGTAGAAAAAAGGTCATAAGAAAATTACTCTTATCATTATCACTCAATGTAAACTGTGCGACACGAAATAACTGCTTTGTAAGATAATTAATTCTTACAGTTTGTTAAAGCATAATATCCCTAATCTCGAAAATAGCTAACACGGAACATTAAATCGAATTGCCTCCTCTCTTACATCACTGGTTACGTTGCCTGTGACAATCATTTGTTTCGAAATCACCTATTTGCACATACACTCCTCGGGTACCAAGATAGTTTTGAGGTATTAAACCGGTTGTAAATATCAGTTATCAATTGGTTAGCAAATTATAATATTGTTTAGAAGGGGTTAAATAACAAACCTAGTCTAACTAGGTACAAACATTCGATAGAGTCCATCCAATCCATGTAAGCTTACTCGTTGCCCCGCTCTGCCGGCTGGCGTCCAAACCTCGGCCCTATACATAGGTACTTATGTGATATTTCGCATTGTTGTTGTACAAATGCAAGACTCTCATCGTCAACGTACCTAGTCCATTAACTTGCTTACAGTAACCCAATTCTACTTACCTACATAACAATGCTATTATAGCTGCCAACGCCATACACAGCTACTCCAGTGATGACATTTCACTGTGACCTTTACCTACTTACTTTTCATCACTGACCTTATACAGCTATGATATGATGTACGTGGTACGTGGCAAGGCCGATACGCGAGCGACAGCCACGACCGCAAAATAGGGGTTTAGACACTGAATAAAATAATCAATAATCTCATATTTTCTCGAAAAAGCATTAAAAATGTAGTCAAATGCAGAAAAAACAATGAAAAAGGTTAAATAATCACGAGGTTATAAGTGTCAAAAGTTTTAAAAGGGGTTTGTTCTGTCCCTTTTTCGCAAAACGCAACTTCATATTTATATGAAACGATGACGCTGGATGATTGTGACGTCACACTTATAGACGGCAACGTGCCGCGCCCTATCGTGTTCGACGCGGCCCCCGCAGCATCCTGTAATGTGACGTCACACACTGTTTGGGTTTTCTCTCTCTAACAAACAATATTAAAACGGTTGTAGCTTCGTTATTCTTTGAGATATCTGAATGGGATTTTCGTCACTAGGCATATTTTTTTGTCTTCTTTCATTTCAAGTAATAATAATATTCGAGTTCACCCGTATTGGGAAGTAAATGTCCTGCCCGGAGATGAAATTGGAAGGGCAGCGCATTTAGTATCTTAAATCTATAGGAGAGATCGAAGCAACCTTTACCGTGTTCCACCACTCCATTGGTCTCAATTAATGTTCTTCCTAAGTTGTGGGGTCGATCCCAAAGGACATCGTGTCCCGTTTAGCAATGTCCTTAAACCGCAACCTAGGTCGCCCGATCATTTACTGTACGGCTTTATTTAAATACGGGTCGAAGAACCAATAATTCAGGCCTTACCAGTAAAATATATGTCCATATTGGAAGAGAGTTTTGTTTCATTGATTTGAAAATAAAACAAACTCCAGTCTATTTCCTATCATAGCTGGTTCAAATAACCAAATCAGCTTTAATAAATCAACCCAATTTCAACCCGCAAAAATAAAATATCTTTACCGGCCCAATCCATCTAAACTTTTGTATGAGCAATTGCGCCTAGTTCAGTAACTGTTTCAAATAGCAGCGTAGAGTAAATGTATTGTGAACAATACAATGCGAGCGCTTCCAGACGGGCTCATTGTATGGGGATTACCAGATGCAGTGTTTCATTTCTTTAACTGCCCTATTGTGATGGCTGAAAGTAAATACAACGGGTAATAACAATATAGGTTAGCAGGTATATTTTTTCAAGTTTATTTAGAACACAAACAGTCGCTTAATACATTATGGGTTAACAATACACATTAAGGATAAAAATCCAGGTTCATTAATATATGATAATTATGTTAACAAAACCACCTAGCCTTATGTACTATTCATAAAACGTGTAATCGCTACGCTCGCAGCTAATCCAGTGGTTTTACCGCATGAAGCGAAAAGCGTTAGTTGCGCTCTGCGCGAAGGAAACGATACCGCTTGCTCGATATATAGCGCGCGAGAAAAACTGCCCGACGCTTTTTACAAACCACCTACCTATTTATTTCATAAAAAAAACGGCCAAGTGCGAGTCGGACTCGCGCACGAAGGGTTCCGTACCATTATCTATAAAAACGCCAAAAAATCACGTTTGTTGTATGGGAGCCCCCCTTAAATATTTATATTATTTTGTTTCTAGTATTTGTTGTTATAGCGGCAACAGAAATATATGTATTTGTAAAAATTTCAACTGTCTAGCTATCGCAGTTCTTGAGATACAGCCTGGTGACAGACAGACGGACGGACAGCGAAGTCTTAGTAATAGGGTCCCGTTTTTACCCTTTGGGTCCGTACCCACCCTAAAAAACACGCTCCAAGTAGAGCAAATCCAACATTGCCCAAGTCCTCGATTGCCAAGTTTACTTAGAAAATCCTTTATCAATTAAACACACTAACACCAACAGTTCTGCAGTCTTTAGATGTGTATTAAACAAAAAGGAACCTTAACTCCTCCCAATAAGAAGCTTGAGTTTGTATTAGCCGTTTTCCTGGCCGCAAATATAACTTAGTAATGGTAGCACTCCATTTCATCCGCTCGCTTTCTGGAATAAGTATTACGGGTGAAGTATTCTGAAAACAACTTTATTACATATATGAAATAAAATATTATTTTATAACAGCAATAAAAAAGATAAAGGTTTTGCAAAGATAGTGGTAGTTTTCTTTCTTAGACCTTTGGTTCTAGCTTTCTTGTTTAGAAGGAGAGAAGAGATGTAATCCCGTTTTGCTTTTTTTCTTTTTAAATTTTTGTAATGGTGAGTATGAACTGACCATTACAACAATTTAAAAAGAAAAAAAAAAGAAAAACGGGATTACATCTCTTGTTTTCTTGTATGAACACGAAAACAACAAAAAATAGAAATAAATAGTAAACAGGATTTACTTAACTATGATGCAAGATTTATTAAAATATATTTAGAAATGAGTATAGCTTTCCGCGCGGTTGCACGCGCGTATTACAAAGAAATCGTCATTACAAAGAGACTATGCCCACAATATGATCGGAACTAATATTACATTATAATACTAGTTCTGATTTATACAGGTGACACAACTAAGAGATCCCTTATAGGGATAAGTTCGCCTTTGTACTTTGACCTATTGTGTGAAATGTATATTCTTTAACCTGTTATTGTGTACAAAAAAGTGCTTACATACATTAAATACATACAACTTTCGAACCAAATTCGAAAATTAATTTGGATCAGAAGTTCCGGATTATGTATGTATAGGTATGTATATTAGGGAGCGACCACACCGGTGCTTAACGCTGCGTATACGCGTTGACGTGTCGTATGCGTCACGTATTCTTCATACATTTTCCTGCGTTTGCGCACCATAGTGCGTTAGCGTATTTTGAGCAGCGGTGTGGTCGCACCTTAATTCTGATGTACTTACTAACTTATTTCGAATCTTACCGACACACTTCATGTTTTAACCATCACGTAGGTAAATAATAGGTACCCGCATGTAGTTGCAAACAATGAGTTAATTCGAACAGACATGCAGACAGATTTTATAGCATCGGTAAGATATCAGCTACGTCCGTTAAATCGGATTTGATGGGACCTTTGATGGTTCTCTTTAGGATGACAGCTGCCAGCGCCACATCTAACTAAGAATCTAAGATGGTTGAATCAACCCTCTCTTATTGTTAATTCAATTTTCTATTATTGAATGAATGGCGTATTATCTAACTTAAGCAACAAACAAGTAATTTCAATAGGTACATATTTTGTACAAGAGGCATCAAAATGTATATTTTCTCAAACATGCTCGGAAATGTATGCGTTAATATCACGAAATGACGACATGAAGTTTCTCGTTTAAGGCTCCCTACATTTCTTCTTGGCCTAACGCCAAGAAGTAATGTATAAAAACCCTAAGTAAAACCATTATTGTCCCCTACTCTAACTTTTTAAATTTGCTTACTAATATTAAACTGACAAAAGGAAAAATTACATACTGCCAACCACCACTAGACTCTGTAAGCATACTTGCGACATAAAAAAACATAATCTATGGTATTATACTTTTGTGCGGTTAAACATGGTACTCGAACGGCTTGTTCAAATGGCATGTTTAAGAAATAAAAAAGGCGGCAAATTACCTATTATTTAATTGATTACCTTGGGATTGGTATTTATTTTAATTTAAATATTTCCTCACATCGTTTGAGAAAAGCACTATACAATCCTCGGCCGGAACAGGGATTGCTGGGCGAGTTTGGAGTAGACGGCCGAGTCGCAGACGAGGCCGGATACAACGGCCTCTGCATGCACTCTGCAGTAATGTACTATTACTTTCAATTTGCATATTAAATTAAATTAAATAAACGTTTATTTCAGGCCGTGGCCCATATAGTTGTTAGTAGGTACAGACTTAAATTAATTAATGTTAGTAGTGGGTACATTCAAATTATTTATGAAGAGAAAGAGAACAGGACCGGCGCATCATTAAACATAAAATAGAATCATACAATTAAAATTAAAATTTGATATTGGAAATAAATTATAAAATCGTTAATGTCAACAGGTGAAATATTATTAATTGCTAAATGTCAACGAATCCAAATTCTCAGAATTAAAAATTAAAAACTAAAACAACATAAATGAAATTAATTAGTCCTTAGAGAATTGAATTAAATGTCACATCAAATACAGTAGAAATCGATTTTAAATTAAATAAATTAAAATTTTAAATGAAAATAAAATAAAATAAATAATAAAATTAAGTAAATAAAATAAGATTTCACCAGTCAAAATCAACAAAGCTTGAGTGCATACCGATCCACCCTTGTTTCATAGGCGAGTCCCACCTCTCGGCAAACGCCCTAAGGATGCTATTCGAACTCTCATTCAACCTACAGAGCAAGGAGGCACAGCGCTTCCTCATGATCGCATGGAAGCCGTCCACACCCGCCTCCGCAAACATGCCCGAGCCACTGCACCTCCATCCGAGTCCGATTAGCACCCTGAAGGCGTTATTATATTGCACGCGAAGAGTCCTACGCGCATAATTGACCCACAGATTACAGGTGTAAAAACACTGGCAGTATGCCCTAAATAAGGTTACTTTTACTGCCTTTGTGCACCCTGCAAATCCACGGGCCAACATATTGCAGCGGACGGACAGCGCCCGACGCTCCCTCTCGATGTCCATGTTGTCACAGCGATCCTCAGTGACCCAATGACCCAGATATTTAAAGTGTTTGACTCTGTTTAGATGGGTGCCACATAAAGAAATAGGTGGCAGAGTCTCATAAGTTTTAGAACCGGCCTTGAACACTAAAAATTCGCTTTTCTTGGCGTTGTATCTAAGTCCGTGGGCCTCTGTATCTCAGTATCTCTCACAAACATCGATGAGGTTTTGCAAACCCCCGAGAGATGGCGCTAGCAACACCATATCGTCTGCATAGCTGAAGTTGTTCATGCAAACACCATTAACCGAGCATCCAACATTGGCGCCGCTTAGCTTATCAATCAAACCGTTGACGTACAAGTTGAACAACCGGGGAGACGTAATCCCCCCCTGTCTCACCCCGCACTCCAACCTGTACTCCTCCGAATACTCGCCAGCCCTTCTCACGCTGTTCTTCTGACTATGGTACCAGTATTTAATAAGAGACGTTACCTCACGAGGAACACCGGCATCGCTCTGCATCTTCTGCCAGAGAACTTTGTAGGACACTAGGTCAAAGGCCTTAGAGAGATCTAGAAAGCATGCGAATACCGGTGTTTTCCTGGCTGTGTAATACTGGACAGTCTGCTTGAGGCATAGGATAGCACTTTCCGTGGAGAGGCCCGGCCTGAAGCCAAATTGCGCGTCGTGTAGCTGAATGTGCTTGTCCAACTGCCTATCAAGCAGAGCGTCCAGTACCTTGGCAATGATGGTTGCTAATGAGATGGGCCTGTAGTTGGTCAAATCGGATGCATCTCCTGTTCTATTTTTAACTATTGGGACTACAACAGTATACATAAGCTCATCCGGTAGATAGCTATGGCTGACACAGAGACCGAAAAATATAGCCAACGCCCTTGGTAAATGATTTCCCGCATATTTAAGGTGTTCTATGCTAAGATTGTCAAAGCCCGGAGATTTGCCTCTAGCTATATACATCGGCGATCTTAAAAACCTTTACTTAAGAGAAAACACTAACCAGGGCGAAATAATTGAGAAACATGTATTTGTAAAATGTATTGCTGTCGCGCCAACCTCAAGCCTCCCCCCGCAGAGCGCGATAGAGACAACTGCAGCTTGGACCGAAAATACCTATTAAAAGTACATAAAATCAACGTTTCGTTCAGTCACCTGATTTCTTCTCCAAAACTTGACCTATTTTTATTAAAAATCAAAGAAAGGCTTTGACCGCGTTCCTATGTTTTCCTTTTTTTATATTGCAGTCAAAATTATTTTCTGGATGTTTGAACCCAGCGGAATATCTGGCATTTTTTTAGGTTTTTGAAGGTTAATATCTCTTTTAAGAATACATTTATGAAAAAAAGGAAAACATAGGAACATGTCAATGGTAGCTATAGATTAATGGAAAAAAATGCTCTTCTGCATTATCCAGGGAGAAAACAGGAGACTACGTTTATATGGAAAAACGGCCCTTGTGTTTCCTCTTAATTCTTAAAAATAAAATGTAATATAAATTCTGTAACCCCGTTTTTCATAAGACGGGGCATTATTCATGAATTGTCCAACAAACTCAATAAAACTCTGCGAAAAATTGTAAGAGCTGACAACAAGATTTGTTGTTCAAAGAGATTGTTGCGCCAGCCCATATTCAGTTTGGACGAATATTAATTTATGCTTTTCCAATTCAGAGTGTAAAGTAACTTTTTATTGCTCCTAAATTGTCTTTGACTGATTTTTGTTTTATTCAACTGTTTCGGACCGAGACGGAGATGGAAGACGACCTGCGGTCGATCACGTAACGCATTTTCGTATGCCAGAGGGATGGCCACGTAACTTTTCAAATGCACGTTAAGACAACTCAACTGTCATTTCCCCGTATTAAGTAAGATAGTAAGATTCAAAGATTTTTATTTTGCTCGGAATGCAGTGTAGGGACGAGAGAATCCAATAATAGTACATACTTATTTTTAATTGCTCGTATTAAGTCCTTCCCTTCTTCAAGTTATCACTAGTTAAGTATTTATTATTTCAGCTTCATTTATTTTTCCACTGGTATTTAGTGTTTTATTTTTGAAACAAAGTTTTTTAAGTCCACTCTCGTTTCCACTATCAAATCTACCTTCAGTGCAGCGGGCCTAGCACGGTTGCCATTTTATCACTTATCGTTGTGGATAAGGCATCCGTCACTCTCGCACTCGCATACTTGTCGGAGTGTGATGGGCGTCTTTACCACAACGATAAGTGATAAAATGGCACCCATGCTACGCCCACTGATGTTTTAATATTGTTTATCACGAGCACATACGTAATAATAATAAAAAATGTCCGTGTCCTATTGATTTAAATAATAGCTCACTCATGTTTCTGCTTTAAATTTTAACACTGATAAAATATTCGGCACCATAATCCACCAAGGTCACTCAAGTTCTTTTCTGGCTGGCGAAGCGCGCGCGCGCCGCAAGGTAAAATGTGCCCCCCCCCGGTAATTTCTAAAATAAGAGAATGATAAAACTAAATAATAAAATATGGTGTACATTACCATGCAAACTTCAACCGAAAATTGGTTTGAACGAGATCTAGTAAGTAGTTTTTTTTAATACGTCATAAATCGCAAACCGCAATTTACATTTCATTCAACCCTTTTTGCACGAGTCCGACTCGCACTAGGCCGGTTTAAAATAATTTATAGTCATCTAATCGGTAATGTAATTTAAAGAATTATTAATATCCTGATTGACAGTTCTGATTGACATTTAGATCTACCTGACGCCAGCAAGTAGATCAAAATGACAGTTTTGTGGTTGTCTGGAAGAGATCGCTCTTCAGCGATAAGACCGTCTGTTGTCTACCTCTACCTACATGTTATTGTATTGTTTTTCTTTTTAACTGCTTTGTTTGTGTGAGGTGTGCAATAAAGAGTATTTGTATTGTATTGTATTGTTTTTATACACGGTGCTTTTTAACCGTCTTAGAGCCGAAGCCCAGCTAATGCATACATTACAAAGAACTTAAAAAAAGGTTTTTTATTTTATTTTATTTATAAGCCATAATATTGTTTTTTTGTGTATTAATTAATATTAATTTTAATCATCCAGCCGAGTAACCGCAGTGTCCGCTAGCCGCCATCTTATGTGGATAGGTACGGGTCGACACACGTAAAAAGAGCTCTGGCGGCCATACATTCAATATTGCGCGCAGAGCTCTTTTTACGTATGTCGACATATGCGAACTCTAACCGGGTGAATGAACTTCGCTCTGCGCGCCATAGAGAATTTTTCAAACTGAATTACTTACCTTTTATTACTAAAATCTTAACTAAAAAAATATATATTTTTCTCGAATGATTAGTACGTTTTGGATATTTTAAGTGGGCTTCGGCTCTAAGACACGTTGTACAGGAATATACTAAAACACAGTTGAGTTTAACAAACGGTTGAAAAGTTACGTAATCATGCCTCTGGACGCACTTGTTGCACAGTGATTGCTCAGTCGGAAAGAGTGCTGGACGCACTTGTTGCACAGTGATTGCTCAGTCGGGATGAGTGCTGGACGGCCTTGTTGCACAGTGATTGCTCAGTCGGGAAGAGTGCTGGACGGCCTTGTTGCACAGTGATTGCTCAGTCGGAAAGAGTGCTGGACGGACTTGTTGCACAGTGATTGCTCAGTCGGAAAGAGTGCTGGACGGACTTGTTGCACAGTGATTGCTCAGTCGGGAAGAGTGCTGGACGGACTTGTTGCACAGTGATTGCTCAGTCGGAAAGAGACACTTTATAGCCTTCAATTAAAAAAACTGTTATTGATTGTTTTGAACTCATTAACTAACGTGTAATGAATGGTTCATATATTTGATCATAGAAAATCAGAATTGAATAAAATTGCTGCTATCTGATAACAATCACTGTTATGTGACTGTGAGTATTCAGCTTCTGTATTATGCTGAATGGTGTTTTCCTTCGGCCTTACAGCAGTAGATTTTTGTTTTTCTATGTCATTTAAATAAACGTAGGTCACAGCCAAGCATAGGTATTAAGCTTTTTGTGTGATTGAATTTCTTGTAGTGTTATTTAAGTTTGCAATGATTCAGTTTTTTGTCATAGTATTAAATTATTTTCTACTAGCTTCCGCCCGCGACTTTGTCTGCGTGGAGTCGGGATAAAACCTATCCTATATGTTAATCCAGGCTATAAACTATCTTCGTGCAAAATTTAACTCAAATCGGTTCAGCCGTTTAAGCGTGATTGAGTAACAAACATCCAAACATCTAAAGTTTCGCATTTATAATATTACTAGCTTCCGCCCGTGACTTCGTCCGCGTGGACCCGGGATAAAAACTATCCTATATTTTAATCCAGGCTATAAACTATCTTCGTGCAAAATTTAATTCAAATCGGTTCAGCCGTTTAAGCGTGATTGAGTAACAAACATCCAAACATCCCAACATCCAAATATCCAAACATCCAAACATCTAAACTTTCGCATTTATAATATTAGTAGGATATTAGGATTAAAATTAGTAATACGAGTACATTATAGTATTTGAAAAATTTATTTGCTGATTAACAATTTCTCACCACTATCCTTTTGTAACGTAAGCGTTACTCCATTAAAATGATGCTCTATTTCAATCAAAGTTTTTCCTTCTGTTTCTGGCAAAAATATGTACATGTAAACGAGAGAACCCGCCAGACATAAAGAGTAAACAAAAAAGGTACCATACACGTCTATGCTTCTTATCAGAGCAGGCGTTACTTTCAATGCTGTTAACAACGATAAAGAAAAGAATATTCCAGAAGCAATGGTCCCTAACCCTTTATGTTCCAACGGATATACCTCACCGAGTAATGCCATAACGATTGGTGCAACACCAATGCTAACAATAACATTATATATAAATAAGAGAGATAGCGGCAACCAAACATTGTCTTCCGGGACTAAACTTTGAGATTTTAAATACAAGTAAAGGCAAATAGATAGTAACAAAACACATGCCGCTCCACCACATGTAAATAAAATAGTCCTACGGTTAAATAATTTTACGATCCCACATGAACATAAACTAAAGATACAGACAATTGCGTCTACCCCAAGCACGTAATACAAAGTTTTAGTACTATCAGTGGCAAAAGCAGACATGAATTTAACAGCGTAGGCCGAGAAAGAGTGTCGTCCACAAGATTCTAAAATGACAAATACAAATAACACAATTAAAGAAGGTTTTTGAAAATCATCACGTGCAAGCTTCGATAGGTTTTGCTTAAGTCTGCTTAATATGGAATTGTCTTTGATTTTCTGTAGTCGGCGATTCCTTTGCGTTTGCAATAACAGCAACAATTCTTCTTTTGCTCTTTCACTGTTCCCTCTTAAACTTAGGAACGACTCTGTGCAGGCATCGTATTTTCCTTTGTATGCCAGCCACGCGGGGCTTTCCGTCCAAGTCAGTGTATTCAACAGAGCCAATACTGAGGGTATTAGTCCAACCAACGCGGTCATCCGCCAGTCAAAAAATACGCCGACGCAATGCACCATGAATACACCGACTGTAAAACTGGCTGACTTTGCATTTAAGTAAACACCTCGGTACTCGGGACTTGAGCACTCTCCAATAATAATTGCAGCTACAAACACTGCTGAGCCAAAGGTGAATCCCGATACTAAACGGGCGAATACCAGAGCTTTTATCCCTTGAGCAAAGTAAAAAACCAGACAGGCGATGAGGTTTGGAAGGACCAATGATATATGTGAGGATTTCCTACCCAAGTTTTGCAAGATAGGTGTGATCATCAATACAGACGGAAGAGACGATATTGCTATTGCAGAGACTGAAAGAAAAATAAACGTTAACTAGACGAAAGGTTAAGCAAACACACTGTTCCTCTTGACAATGTTTGTAAATATAATTTCTGTTTATTGTACACGACATATATTTTTTTAATATTATAACTAAGTAGCAGTAAAAAAATTAAAACTAATAAGCAAAATGTTACTTAAATGAGCACTGTTCTTTAATCGATGTGAAAATAACACTTGATTGATTAGTACTGTCCATGTCGAGGAATAAAAAGGTTTATCACTTTTCCTCTTTAATTCAATGCCGTGAAGAACCAAATGTGACGAACCTTTTAATTCGTAACTGTACTTATAAGTTCTGTCTTGACTTACCCACCCAAGATTCTGCTTCCAAACTTAACTGAATAGTAGTACCTGGAGCCTTCAAATCCCGAAGTAAAATGGTAGGATATCCAAGATGAAACCCACAGGTTATTAGATTCAAAATAACACCGCTTAGCATCCAAAACTGAAAGTATATACAGGGGCTGTTCATAAATTACGTCATCGTTTTATGACGATTTTTGACCCCCCCCCCATCATCATCCTGTTATTCCTTGAAATGGAGGGTCTATGAAATGACTATCGTCATCCAATGGCCAGACCCCCCCCCGCCCCCCTATTTTGAAATGACGTAATTTATGAATAGCCCCAAAGACGAATGTCACTGAGGACAAAATCAAGATAACCCTTAAACCTGGTCGGTTGCGTGACGGTTCGTACGTAACTAAGTCAGGTTGATCTAAACGTCACCCTTTTAATGGAAAATTACACTCGGTAATCCCATAGAGAAAGGATATATAGCGCGACGTACTAATAATATCTATATTAGAAACATGCACGCATCAGCTAAAATTACCCGAATCTTGCCAATCCATAAAAAAGGGTCTAAACATGAATGTAAAAGTTATAGACCTAATATCACTGCTTCCTGTTCTCTTGAGAAAATTATAAAAATGCGCTTAATGGAAAATTCATTAAGTATCATGTATTGAATAGCAATTTGGATTTCAGAAAAACATAGGTGCAACTGATGCAATAGAGCAACTTATTGAAGATGTCATCTTGGAACTTATTAACCGGAAACGGGCAGCTGTATTTCTAGATTTCAGGTCCGCTTTTGATATAAGTATGGTTGACCATAATATTTTATTCAAAAACTTACGTACTAAGGTGTCCGGGGAAAAGCTATAGGTCTGCTAAAAAGTTATTTGAATAACCGTCAACAATTTGTTGAAATTATAAACATAAATCAAGAAGTAGAAACAACTGTTAATTCAAAATTGGTGAAAGTGACAAGAGGAGTTCCGCAAGGATCAGTGCTGGGTCCTTTGCTCTTTATAATATTTACTAATGATTTAGTTAAGTTCATGTTTAGGAATGTTCCGGATATGAAAATAGTTTATTTTTCGATTACACAAAGCATACAAAATTTCCGATATCAACTCTAAAATCAATGTAGCACTTCTAGCTTTTCTCTCTTGGTTTGACGTAAATAACATGAAGCTCAATATAGAAAGAATGAACGTTCTGCTCTTTAAGACAAACTCAAAGACAACTGTCTATGAATATAAATGGGACTGAAATTACTCAAGTAGAAGTCGTTCAGTTCTAAGGGATACGCACAGACTCTCAGCATAATTGGAAACATGCAACAGCTGCAGGACACAGAAAATAGTATTAGCTCTGCTTGTTTTGCAATCCGGAGTCTGATATGTACTCAATACGGATCACCTGAAAATGGTATATTACGCAATAAAATAAAAATAAATAAAATAAAAAGCCTCTATTGATTCCCTACAAAAAATTACATGGCTGGCTTAAATAAAGAAAATAATTATATGAAAAAAAACTTTGGTTTGTAGAGACCCCTCTTCGGGTGAAGGCCTCCTCCAGATTTATCCAGTCTTTCCTGTCCTTAGCTTTTTGTGGCCAATCCTTCCGTTAATAATTCGCAATAGTAGGGTCAAAATTAAGATATACATTAGATAAAAACAACATAAATAGAGCATTTTTTTTTACAAAAGCGAGCTATAATAACCATGTTGCGTATTCCTCAATGGGTCACTTGCAAAGAGTATTTTTCTAAACTGGGAATTGTTACCCTTCCAAGTCTGTATGTGCACTTACTGCTTACTTGCTTTATAAAACAATCTTGATGAAACGGAGGAGGCTAGACTTGTTCGCCTGGCAACACGTAAAAATAGTACTGGTAACAACTTCCGTTCTAAGTTGCAAGTGGCTATAATCACTGCGTACGATACCAAGCAGTAAGCTTATTTAACAGACTGCCAAGCGAATCAAGGTTAATACGAGATCACCGATCAAGGAATTTCTCAAAGTTCTCCTGATGCAAGGATGTTTCAATAGTATTAACGATATATTTCTAAACCTATAAATAATCCGCGGTCGGGCGCGATCCAGTGTAGATAGCTGTATGTATGCGCGCTGCTGGGAGTTGTTCATGAACAACTGCCCATGGGCAGGACAGTCAGCATCAAAAGTAATTGCGCAAACGAAAACGTCAAAAGTCTTTATTAAAAGGGAATAAGAGCTTTGACGTCTGAGCAGTTGAGAGTATTGTGAAGTTCTGTGCTATTGATTTTATTACGGAGCACCGCGCACGCAGTAACGTCCTTACGGAGGCATTTATAACACAAGTAGGAACGAGATACAATGTCACATCTCCTGTCCATTATCGCATATTTTCTTTGTTTGTCACAAGACCTGACGCCCTCGGTATAACACGAGTAAATTAGATATAGGACATGATATGTGAAGGATGTATTAAGTCTTACGATTCTCAATTTAGTCAGGTTAATTTACCTCCATCCTTATCCTCTATCTACGATGAATTCTAAAGATCGTTCAAAAAGTTACGGAACTACGTCTCAGAGCTAGCTTCTGTTTTTTTATCACTATCTTATACGACACATCTTTTACAAATGCGAAAAATGACATTCAAGAGATTTTTACTAAAACAAAACGATCACTTCAAATTTAGAACGTACAAAAAGTGTCATTTAGATATATCTGACGCAAGTACAGTGCGTTACGTAATCGACCAGCAGGTTTTAAAGACGTTTATAAATACTAACGAAATGGTACAATACACGAATCTACTCAGAATTGTTGGTAGTGCTTAATATTAATAATTAAAATATCTGTTTTCTCGGATAATTTGTTTAACATTAATTTAAAGATACCTGTTTTAACTCTGGCCCCATTTCTGAGCGCTTCAATTAAATATCCAACAGAACACCTTAAGTTCCCGTATGAGACCGTCTCTGTAATTGAGGAAAATATATTTAAAAAAAAGAAAACTTGAAGTGCGCAGACTACATTTAACTCGGTACTAGAACGAATGAGACTAAAACTCTAAAACCACGCAATGTGTGTGACTCGTGAGCTATTAACTTATTTAATATCTATGTCGTGAGTTTTCGTTTTTAAGTTTAGCCATTAATTTTAATTAGCCCTTTCGAACTGAGAAATTTGCCAAGTCAAAAATGAACTTTAATTACAATTGACAAGCATTTACAATTCAATGTATTAAACTTATACGATCGTATCGAGTCGGGTGGAAAGGACTGGCGAAATGCATTGTATGAATCAATTATGTAAGAGATGTAATATTTATACAGAGACACGAAATAAACAAAAGGGAGTAGTCGAAGAAAAGACCACATAGTGTTGCCACAGACAAAAACCGCCGACGGCAAGAGAGTAATAAGTTATGCAGGAGTACAGTTATACATATAATAAATTGGCTATCGATATTAAAAAGGCACACTCCTTAACATCATTTAAAAACAAACTCAAATACCATGTCTTTAAGCAAGATAATCTTCTTAGTTAGAACTGACCTACTGTTGTACTGTTTGGTTATGCTTAATGCAATTTTTTTTCTACCCTTTTGATTGTATAAAAAATTAATTCGATGTGCAATTAAGCCCTAAGTACGTAATGTACTATTAAATATTCAGCCTTATATTAAAAGCATTTATAATTTTAATTTAAATGCTAGCCTGTGTCGGTAATGACATTACAGAAACGCGAATCACGTAAGTAGGTGGAAATATTTAAAGGAACTTACCTTAATCTTAAGGACATTAAGTAGAACTTAGTAAGCGCCGATTTTTCAACTGATCCTAACTCAATTTGGCATATTTGTGCCATTCATTTGTAATTTTATAAATACAAAATATGTGTCAATCCGAATTTTGCGGATATATGCTGTCAATTCCAAACCCTTATTTTTATACGTTTTTTAATTTGAAATAGGGCTCGATCGGATCTAAGGTACCTCTTGACGGGTAAATACGTTATCACGCGCTAATTTACAAGTGAAATAGTCGACTATAGTCGCTACGGTATTCGTCGATTCGAAATGTCAAATTTGTGTGCCATGTTACAGATTGGTCGTACGAATCGAAAGTTTAAATTACGCATCGAAACCTACAGTACTAATTAGATATTTTGCTGCCCACAATAGCGATATACCTTAATTGAACTGTTCCTCTGATTGGGAGCTACGATACCACAACGCAGACACACATATACGAACAGATACACGTGTTCAGTATTTTAACGTTTCTAGCACAAAAGAGCGAAATTGGTATTTTAATACTCCTCGTTTTAAAGACAACAAATACCTAATTAACTGAATTAGTAGAAACATGCTTCTAGTGCTCAGGGCGGTTGTATAGCGGACATAAATTTTAATTAGTCGCTAAATTTTGCGGCGCTGTTAATATATGTAGAACTGAAATGGTGTCACATAAACAGTAACCTTTTTGTTTATCGCTGACAGCTAATAGTTTTACACGTACAGGTATTTAGGTAACCGGTTGTACTGTACTTAATTTAATTACCATTAGGTTGGAAACGAAATTGTGTCACACGAGCCTTTATGTTTATCACTGACGGCTAGATTAGTTTTACACACACAGCTATTTAAGTAATCGGACCTTCTATTTAAAAACAGTCTCAAAACACAATTAATAGTATTTTATGCAATCGTTATATAATGTACCTATGCCTTTTCAGTCGAGTACCACGTTAAGGCCACGAAGCTTGCTGAGCCTAGTTAGCCTTGTTAAAGTACAATACTTAAAAAGCTAATTATGTAACTATTGTATACTTACAATACTTTTTCTACGAGTCAACTGAACTAATTAAACAAACTTGGTATCTATTGAAAATCCAAGGCCTGCTGAAACGAATAGGTAATGAAATGATCGTTCTTTTATTTGGTAGTACATGTAATAAATGCGCATTTTATAATGTATAGAAAAAATAAATGGATCAATGAGAAACAAAATCGTGATCACCTATTTTTTTAAAAATAGAACTGAATCCTGTGCCAACCCTGTTGCACATTTATTAACTTTTTTTCATTAATAAAAAGTATTATCTTTTCTAATGCTACGACATTACTATCGCTGCCCTAGGACAGTATCTTCTACCAACAACAGGGTTGTGTAAATTGTCAGTTTCGAAAAATGCTACTTTGAAATGGACCAATGAGAAAAAAAATGGTGATCACCTCAAATTTTCATTATTCTATTTTGAATTTTTTGAACTGGATCCTGTGGCAACTGTGTTTTTTTCTTATAAATAAAAAGTATTATGTTTTCTAATGCTAACATTACTATCACTGCCAAAAGAGGTAGTAAGTTTGAAATAGAAATATGCTTAGGTTTTGACTGAAAACCTGTGTGCACCTGCCACAGATAACCTCCAATAGATAGAGCCTATAAGCGATTTAGTTCGATGCAAAGGTCACCACAGTTGGCGGTAGGTGCGGGTTGCGGGGAGGTCGGTAACGGCGCTGCGATTGGCTGTTTCGAAACTAGCGCGCTTTGTCACATCATGGCGCCAGAAGCGTAGTGATGGGACGCGTTGTTCGCTAACGGTTTTTAGCGGTGCCGCAATTAATTGTTAGTAGAATATTTTACATGGCGTAGGTACGGTACCCGTTAAGGCCCTGCCAAGCATCAACATTAGGTATTTTAAGCCACGCCCTAACACTCGCCCGCAGCCTGCACCCCGCATTAAAAGTTTCGTTTACATACATGTTAAACACACAAACACACACGTTCCGATCACGTCACGTCACCTAGCGTGACAGTAGAGAAATTTTACTTTTGAAATTTGACGCTCATCGAGAAGAGATCAGTTATGTCATGCGATACATTCGTCCCTTTCATTTCGGTCCCGACGTCATGGAGTCTTCATCTGCTCCTTTGAAAATCGCTTATTACACATTTCTATATATTTAAACTTTACTAGACCAAGTGTAGAGTAAGTTGTGGCAGATAATTCATTGTATGTACCAAAATAATGAAATATTCGCTGAATGTGATGTGACATTATGAGCATGAAATGAGCGTCGTAGCGACGCCGTTGTTCAGTTCCTTTGCTCATATGAAAAAAAACTAGAGGGTAAAAGTAAGTATGTGTTTACAGCGGTAGCCCAAAAGTTGCCATAGAACCACGGAAATTGAAGCAAGTCCACTTTTCAGATGGACACATCATAAATTTATTGCGCATGTGTGAGTGCGATTCTAGGAGCGCCCAAGCCCATTACAAAAGACCTCCGGCACGTTTCGGGTTCAATGGCGCCGTAGGCCTCCATATACTGGTGTATGATTATAATTCGTAAGTAATTTTGCGGCGCTGAATAACATAGGTCCTGCCTCGAAGACGGCCGGTCGCCGAATGAGCTCAATAGGCGGTCCGCGCGTCAGAGACAAACTTATGCCAATAACGTTTGACAGACAAGGAAACAAAATCCTCAGAAAGGGGCGTTTGATTTCAAAAACGCGAAATTAGTAATGATGGGATTATTCTAAATATTATTATGAAGGGAGTATATTTTATAAAATCAGATTCAAGACGAGTAATAGATTATCATTTCAATGAAGTTTCACTGGTTAAAAATCTAAAAATTAGGACACAACTTTGGATTTTATTCTATCGAAGAAATTTTAAGCAATCGTGTATCGATCTGGTTGGATCAACAAACATATAGTCAAGAAACATATATCTGAAAATCAGGCCTCATTGTCTGCTAGTATGGTCAGAATGGTGTTTCAAACAACTCGATATTTTTCTCGGTTTAAATTTTTGAACGGCTGTCACTTTTATATTATTATGTTTCGTTCATCGACTATTTTGATTAACAAGTAACATAAAAAAGTATGTGAATCACATCGAGTAGTTATTCCTTACAACATTTACTGCATTATCGTGTTTATGTCGGACAAGAAGCCTTCGTCCCGTTTGTATTTACATACTTACTAGGAAAGGACGAATGCGATGTTTATTCGAGATTAACGCGAATGTGCTAGCTAGGCTTATGTATGTAATTTGAATATTGGTGTAAGCAAGACAAATAAAAACGATGTCATAAAAAAGTACATATATTTATTCAATGTGATAAAATTATGTCGTTGATGATAGATAATACTCATCATCATTTAAGAGGGCATTAACGTGCTCACTAGCGCTATTGGTAAATAATTGTGATTAATGACATTTTACGATAGGTATTTAAAAATAGAGGCCACTACACACTGTATTTTGTATTTGAAATAAATACATCTAACAAGTTTTTAGGGTTCCGTACCTCAAAAGGAAAAAATAATAGGATCTCTTTGTTGTCCGTCCGTCCGTCCGTCCGTCCGTCTGTGAAGACCCTTTTTAGGAATACGTGGAGGTATCAAGCTAAAATGTATACCAAATACTCAAGTCTACAGTAGACTAGACCCTTGGAGTTGTGAAAAATCAAACTTCTAGGCCAACGCAATCAAAAGATACAGCCATTTATGCCACAAACTTTCAAAACTCGCAAGGGAATCAAAACCTACGGGGTACTTCCCGTGCACTCAGAATTTTGAAATTTGGTACGAAGCAACGTCTTATAGCACAGATAAAGGAAAAATTGCGAAAACCGAAAATTTTACGGAACCCTCGGTGCGCGAGTCCGACTCGCACTTGGCTGGTTTTTATGTTGCTGGATTCATCATGTAATTCATTATTTCTCATAGTATCCTAGTGAGCGGTTCAAGTATGCGACCGTCAATCGAATCTCGGATTATACTCATGAGTTTTTCGGAAATTCGGCGTAGGAAAACATCGTGAGGAAACCTGAATAGACAGTGTGTACGTATGCGAAATAAGGTGTATAAATTCAAAATTCTATGCACACTTTATACCATCTTTTTCGACCCAGCAGCAACAGAATATCTTTAAAAAAAAATTACACCTCGTCCTGGTTGCAAGCTACGTACATCCAGGAGTCGTAAACACTCTGTCTTATTTCACCGTACTCGTTTCCTGCTATTCGTCTGTAATGATCTCCCTCTTACCGTCAGACAAGCTCAGAACTAGTTCTCCTTTAAACGCAAGTTGCGTAGGCATCTCTTTTTAACTATGAAAGATTGATGAACCTCATGATATCTTTGTTCGGGTACATATAATTGTATATATATAAGTATGTATAAGTAAGTTTATATTGTATGCATTATATATGTATGCATATTAATGTAATTGATTGATTCGTGTTTCTATCCTATCCTTCTCTTTCTTATTAGAACACTTCGAACAAGAGGTATAGTGCGAGAAAAATCGAGAGTATGTCGTTATGTAGGTACAGTCACGAACTTTAATTTGGGTCCCACTTAAGGTTCACAATCCTTTCAAATTGTTTGGGAATACAAAGAATATTTTTCCAAAAAGGGTCATAAATTAAAGAACGCGACCGTACTACAATAACATATACCGTTCATTAGCTCTGGGAGCTATAAAATAGAGTGAGACAGTAATTTAATACGTCTCCCTCTACCTCATAGCTTGTAAGACGGTTGCACTCCGCCACGTTGCCTTCTTGGTGCAGTTTAATTAAACCTACATCGCATACATTCTCTATTTCTAACAAAAGAATTTTGACAATGCAATGACAAGAATATAAATATAATCTTTAGTGAATTGTCGTATTAAAATAGTACACGAAAGCACGTATGAATTAACGTATTGTTTCTTTAAATGAATCTGAATCGGTAAAATTCGAAAGCATCACTAGCCCATCACTAGAGTGTCACGTGCGTTCGTGAGAAAGGAACAGTATATTGTCAATCCCATTTGATAAAAAGGGACATGCATACTTCACTACTTCTACCAGTGTAAAATGAACTCCGCCTGACAGAATGAAATTTACATTTATATTATAAATTTAACTTACCTGTGAAATGTTATTCCGTCGTTTGTGTAATTAGACGTTCGGGAGTTTTTTCCACACCACTTCACACAGCAGTACTCATTTTTATAGCGCAAAATCAATTTTAATTTGCAGGATGCTTCACGCACGTACAGATCGCGTACCTGGTCGATACTGACAATATGGCGCGGGTAGTGGGGGGTTATCAGTGCAAAAACATATATGCGTGGTGACCGCACGTCGCCCTATAGGCTCTATCTATTGGAGGTTATCTGTAGCACCTGCTCAGTGTCGTGTCGTCGTGCGAATTTGAAAAAGGCGCGGTCAAATTTGCTTTATTTTAGGCTTGCAACTTTCAGCCGAATAGCGGATATCCAGCGTTCTCGTGAAATTTTGTGAGAAGGTTCAATCATAATACAGAATATATTTCGTGATTTTTAGAGACTGCATTGTGAGTTCTCCAGCTCACAGGGCCGCTACTAATAAATAGTTTATTTAACACGAATAACAGTGTTTGCATAATATTTATATGTAAAAGCAATAATTTTGTTTAAATAATTGTGGATACGCTTAATGAATTACTAATTAATATATAAATATCCTCATGTAAGTGAATTTATTGTAATTCTTATGACAATAAAGATTGTTTAAACCGAAATGGGTAACCTTAAAACAAATTAATATATAACCTTTACTTCGACACTGTGACATAATAAAATAATCAAACACTGAGACTAAAAGCAAAGACACGTCTGTCTTAAAACCTAAGTATAATAATAGTTGCAACGAACGATCGGTTCAACCCTGTCAAAGGGTATATTCAATAATGCAAGGAGCACAGGGTCTGTCGAAACATGCGGGGCACGATTGCGAGATATGCGATCACGTAGTGACACTCGACCCTGATCAGAGCTTATTACTGGGCACTTGCGGACAAAACCAGGGATAAAAAAAGAAGACTAACAGGTTTCCTTCTCCTTAAAAATAGATACTTATCTTGAAACCTTTTGGGTGAGGTTGTAAGAAGAGCTCACAGCAGGAGTTAGTTGCCAGCGCAAAAGTGGAATAATTCACAAGTTGCAGGGCAATAAAGGGTTTTTTTTTGGTTGATAGGCAAACCAATAAAATTATTAGGGCAATATAATGTAGTTATTGAAATGAAATGTAATTATTTATAACTGAAAATGGGTGAATTATATACGGGTACATTGTTGATAAATCAGGTAAGTACGTGCAACATTGGTCTTAAAATGAACTCCCAATAAAACTTCGTAATATAAATAAATAAGTAATCTATGTACATTCATTAAGGCTTCTGTAATCGTTAATTGAATTAAAACATTTCTCCAGTAACCATATAGGTATTTTATTTAAATATATTAATGCTCATGTCATAGAACCTTTTCAATAGTTTATTAAATAATGTGATGCACATACCATAGGTTTTTTTCTATAAACAGTCAAGTAACATCTAGGCATAAATAAATAATTATCCTTCCTTGTTCATCTTTTACCGTTCGTGTTATTCACTCGGAACAAATGCTCGTTTTCTTTGACGAATATGCATATTTCCTTGATGTGCGTGGAAGAGATAAGATATTTATTCCTTAAAGATTGGCTTACAGGATGCATCGTGTTCAGCCCCTACGATAGCTCTTAATACTTTTTTTAGCTCTATAAGTATATGCTCTGAATATTTTTAGAGTCAGTGTAAGATTAAGTACTTACAAACCTACCTTGTCTGCCACAGACTCCAAAAAAAACGGTACTTTATATTGTCGTAATAACTTGATTGCCTTTTAACCAAACAAAAATACCCAATTATTATTTGTTTTTTAGTACAATTTTTGTATGAAGTCGTTATTTTTGTTACAATGTTTGATTATTTCAGGCTTTTTAGTCGGGGGGGCTTTATACCTTTGGGGAGGAGCTGGACCTTGACCACGATAACAGTTCAAAGTCTGTAAATTAATAATTAAAACAAAACAAACCAAAACTATGAGTACATTTGTGAATGTTCACTGAATCGAAGTTAATTATTTCGAAAACTCTATTCTACGAACTTGTAAAGTTTTAAATCAATTTGATTAACTCTTAACAATACTAGAGGATTATTTGAATATAGTCAATAGCAGTCATTGAGAACTACGTAAAACAAACCAGACATTGAAATCCGAAACTCAAATAAACTATTTCAAGTGTTTTAATGAAATATGAAATTAAGTTTATTCGTAGAACACCGATACTAGGTATCTTTTTACAAGCTTTTATTTACTTTCACCTGTCCCGTTGTCTTTCTGTCTATAATCAAATCTTGCAAGTTAAATTTGATCCACTTCCCGGTTTCTGATTGAGCTGAAATTTTGCAAACATGTATAAATCGGATGACAATGCAATATTTTCATGACATAGAGCTAATCTGATGATGGAGCTGGAAGATGGCCACTCCGAAATTAAACGACGCAACCCCATCGAGTTTGGGCTCGTTTGATATGATGATATGGCGTGAATATGCAACTCCAACAAATTTGGGAAAAAAACGTTCGTTCCGTTTGTTATGAATGTGGATTATGTCTGATTGATTAGATGGATGACCCAATGCCAAGGTGAGCACGTGCCGAGGACTGAATGGTATGAGGGTGTATAAATATTTCATATCGCTAACGTTAAGTTTCATACGCCAATGACCTTCGATCTGAATTCCTTAGTTTTTTGTAGCTAACAACAACAACAACGGCTTTAAGCAATATAGTATCCCATATTTACTTAAAAGTTCATTGTTTTCGAGATATTTGGCATCAAAGTTCAACCCAAAAAACTGGTTTTCTGGCGATAACTTTTGTGTTAATTGGTTTAAAATAAAAACCCGGGACCAGTTTTTAGAGACGTCACAGACGAACCCAAATATGTAGATTTCGTCGACAATGTTTTAAAAAATCATACAAAATTAAGTATTCAATGGAGACAAAAGATTGAAGAACCGATAGCCGTTTGATTTATAATTCTATCTGTAGTGCAAAAGTAGAAGATACGATTCAAAACTTATCAAAAATCGATGAAAACCTCGGGTGGCCCCTTAAGTTAAGTTGGTTATGGTTACAAGAGATATTTTTTTGTGAAAAACACAGACAGACACTTAAACCCTTATTCATAAACGTTCACTAAATCTATTTTTGTTTGAATGACGTATTAATCTACTGGCGTTGTTTTGTCCCTAAATGTAAGGCAAACGTGAGGACGCAGCAGTACCTTTCTATCCTTGCTCATACTATTGGAAAGCTTCTGTTTATTATCGACGGAAAGTTTTAATGACTCGGAAAACAACTGTCTGTATGGACGCATTTTCATAAAACTTAATTCTGTAGTTCGAACCATATTGCAAATGGGATAAAGTTAAAGCAATGGCGCTTAGTTTCAATGTCCGAGAGGAAACCGGACGGCTCGCGGTATTTCCGCCCCCGTCATTGTTGGCTCAGTTCGGGTTACTCGGGGCGGTTCCACAACACTTTGGGAGCTCAAATACCGCGAGTTATCCGGTTGCCTCTTGGACACTGCAACTACGCGCCTCGTGAATAATATAGAAAAATAAGTTTAAGACTCAAAGTGCAAGTCATACCTAGGCCTATGGCGTGATGAGTGGAAACTGGTTGAAAAATAGTTGAATTAACACGTTGAATGCGGGAACATAATTTTATAATTTACTTTCAGTGCTATACATACCATTTTTGAATTGTAGGATAGTTGTACAATGGTGCGGTACAAGGCTATTTTGGCTTGTGACTAAAGGTCTATATTTTAGCAAATATATCCTTGTTGGTTTTACAAATCGATGATTTACTGATTACAATGGCTAAGTTAAACAATTGAATGATCTAAGGCTATTGTCGTTACACACATACTGTCCATACTGTCGAACTTGGATTAGGCATTATAGGAAAATTAATTAACGATACGAAATTGACTTGTCTCGCACCAAGGGAACAAAGCTGATGCCGACTAGTCGATATTTTGGTAGTGATGGGAAATATAATGAAATAAAACAGCGATATCGGTAGTTATTATATCATGGATCATTTTGTAATATATGTCCATATGAATGTCGTATTGTACCTGTGACATTTCATTCAATTAATATTCATTATTTGACGATCATTAAATAAATTCGTGTAAATTAGCTTAAAGTTAACTTATAATGTAAATTTATTTAATGAAATAAAGAAATCTAAATCTAAATCTATTATTATTAAAAAAAAAGCTTACTAAAGTTACAAATTGTCATAGATTTTTCACATTCTTGGCAGTAAGTATTCACTCTTTTGACTATTTTGTCAGCTTCTCGACACGTCAGTGTTTTCCTTAATTCCTTGTAGCATTGAGTACACATCCTCCTTTTTGCTCCTTTTTTAAATGTGTGTGTTTTCTTTTTTTCTACGACTTTTGTAACATCTTTCGTGATCGTTTGCTCGGTGCATTCATGATGAAAACGGAACTGCAATCGGAAGGTACCTAAACAAAAAACACGTAATCGTCACCCCCGCACTGGCTGTACCGACCTGTACTCGCGTTGCTGTACAAGACAGTAGGTATACAAGACACTTTTGGCCGGTACCGCACTAGTTGATTATTTTTTTCACCTAATGGAGAAAAAAGCAACGTTACTTATCACAAAATTATAAGTGTTCAAAGTTTTGAGAGGGATATGTTCTGTCCCTTTTCCGCAAAACGCATCTTCATATGAAACGATTCTTCATTTGTACTACGACGTCGAGTATCGTGACGTCACGATCCCCGAGCGTTTTCTCTCTCTAACAAGCAACATTAAAACGGCTGTAGCTTCGTTATTTTTTCAGATATTTGAATGGGATTTTCATCATTAGGCATACTTTTTTGACTTTTTTCTTTTGAAGTAACAATACATTTTGAGTCTACACTCCTATTGCCAAAGGGCCAAGAAAGCGGGTTCCTGTAGGACCTTTGACCAAACAATAGTGGACGGATAAACGCGATACGATTTGGAAGGCGATTAGGGACGCAACCACATTAATATGCCCCATTATGATACGATACGATACAATACGATCATTTATCGATAAAAAATATTTTACATGTCATTATGTCTTAATACTAGGTGCATAAAATCTATTACAATTTACAACTATTTGGTTAACTAACCAGTTGCTATCTGTCGTCAATAACTTTTTATTGCTTATAAATAACTTTATATGCAGTTTAGAATTTTAGATGTTAGCAGAGAAGCGAACACGATGGTGTTTTTTTCAATTTCAATTTGTCAAATTTATTCAAGCTATTTAGAAATATAGCAAATAGACAAATCTGGTTCTAGAGTGGCGACCACGTACCGGAAGGCGCAGGGTGGATAGGCCCCCCACAAAGTGGACTGATGTCCTGGTAAAGGTCGCGGGAGTCCGCTGGATCACAGTATAGAAGAATAATACAGTAGTAAATCAGAGGCCGTTTAGGAGCGTTCGTTACCTACTTTCGCTCGATGCGCAGGGCTGTGTCACGTATGCAAAGTATTTCTGTTACAGTTTAATAGACAATATTGTATACACAAAGTAATAATATTATAGATAGTTAGGTATATGTGTTTTTAGTTTCCCACTTCATCGAATATTTTAATACCACTATACTATGTCTAAAATATTTCCTAGTAAGTATAATAGTTGCTAAACTGCACTCGGTTGGTAGGTGCTTAGTTACAAGCCTATTCGGCTCCTTTTGATATCGCGGCACTGGCGGCTCGCTGTCTTCATACCTACGAGGCGGCTTCCTTTGACGTGGCGAGTGTGAGCGAGCGAACACGGCAACAGCGCGGCCCCGATTGAAGCATTCTCCATCATTCCCGAAAGCTACGTGTGTGTGCGTACCGAACACGCACGCATGTGTGCAGCCGTGCGATGTACCTTTGTTCGAAGTTTATCTACTGTTTCTATACTGTGGCTGGATGCGGATGGGGCAGGACCGGTAATTGTGGTACTCTGGGGGTGGCCTATCTCCAGCAGTGGACGTCTTTCGGCTGATATTACCCCGCCGGTCACCCGCCACGAAACTAGACCTCTACCTTCGCTTAGTTACTACGCATCGCCATCGCGGTGTCAAGATATATTTGTGGGTGAGCGTGAGGTGACCTTAAAACAAGTTACAGAATAGGGGGGCTGTACAGACATGGCGGCGAACAGTCGGGAGTGAGCTGCGAGCAGTTGGGCTGAGCTGGACGGGCTGGGGACGTCGCTTTAGGACAGGTAGGCATGGCGAGAGCTTATGAAGACCCTTTGTACCTCTGTGGTGACCTAGGACAACAACATATAACAACACAGCTGGGTATGTCGAACTAAACTTTCTAGGAATAAATAAATATTATGGGACAAAGGGGACTGAACTAGGACCGCCAGCTTCGTAGGCAGCCTCACTACAACAAATCATAATAACTATTCCTCTGAAAATCTATTTCCGATTGTTGTCCAAATAAATATAACAATTAATCAAGTGGCCGGCTCAATAAGAATTTTATCAAGCCCCATTTTTCTTTTACCTTAGTCCCCTGTTCCCTAGTTTTGCGGGTCACTACTTGGCACATTAATCATTACGAAAAACTTCGCTCGGTTAAAAATGACCTCGTTGAAGACGGTTCAGACAGCTTAGTTAACAAGAAAAGGGTGAGAATGTATGAACACTTTACAAATAGAATGTCGAGAGCAGAACGAATATGCCGAGATATTTTGTGGTAAACAACAATGAGAAATTATAAGTAACGAGACAACGTGTTTTATAGAGACTGTCTTGAGGTCTAAGTGTTTTGTCTTGTATGTACAGAAAAATGGGTTACTGAGGGATTGAGGGGGCCGATGGGACGCGAATATTTTCGGTTGCTACTTTGATTTCCTACCTTAGATTGCTCTACAAGTAATTTTATTACTTTTAGACATATTTTCTTATCTTGCGGCAACATCAGTAGCCAAACTATAACAATAAAGAAAAGTAGAATCTCTAGAAGTGAGGGGTGAAAGATATGTGGCATGGGGACCGATTTTTGACTTTCGAGAGTGATAGAAAATGTAAAAACGAGCGGTATTGACCACTCGTATTCAATTCTATCAGTAGAAATTTAGTGCCTGTGATTATGACACCATAATAGCGTTTACTTTTATTTAATCTTCGAGCGCTCGAAACTCAAAAATCGGCCCCCTGGGGTGGAACCAGGGTTGTAGGGAGCGATCATCTGAAAGAGGAGCGATACAAATATAAGCGGAGAGTGGGACGCAACGCGGATCGAGGCAAGCTCATCCGAAATTCAGATTCAGAAAATTTTCCCCATTGCTATCCAGTCTTATTCCACTAAGGCGTGAGGCGGGCTCACAATTTTTGTGTTTAACGTTAAAATTATGAAATTCAACGACAAATTAAAAAACTAAAGCTCATACGGTCGGAACATTTTTTGTGTATAAAAAAATTAACATGTAAAAAAACATTTTTTATCGTGGTTTAATTGTCTACTTTGAC
Source organism: Epinotia bilunana (assembly GCA_947049275.1). Classification (NCBI taxonomy): domain Eukaryota; kingdom Metazoa; phylum Arthropoda; class Insecta; order Lepidoptera; family Tortricidae; genus Epinotia; species Epinotia bilunana. Next base: position 25,782,176 of record OX346257.1, read on the forward strand.
CCAACTCACCCCATTTTACGGTATCGTCCTTATTAGAGCCATTAGCCGAGCGGTAAGGCACACGACTTCTAATCTGAATATAACGGGTTCGAACCCTGGCTCGGTTTTAAAAAAGAAATATTTATGTACGAAATATCATTTAAAATTTAATAGTGGCTTTTCTTTGATGGAATTCACGGTGAGGAAACCGGCCTATAAGGCCTAGTTTTCCCTATGGGTTGGAAGGTCAGATGGCAGTCACTTTCGTAAAACTAGTGCCTACGCCAAATTTTGGGTTTTGGTGCCAAAGCGGACCCCGGGCTCCTTGAGGGCACAACCGGGAACAACGCTAGGAGGATGACGATGAGTACCAGCCTTTGTTTTACCAAAATGTTAATGAGTGGACTGTAGGTTTTCGATGTGTAGAATTGAGTGAGAAGAGGTGTAAAATTTATGAAACTAGACAAACAGAGCCTTGAAGAATCTTGAAAGACACTCACCGTTGCAAGGAGCTGCTGTGATGCTCCTTCGTCAGGTGTAAGACCCTGAGACCTGGCTCGTGCTGCACTTACCCGATTCCAAGGCTACCTGGCACCTGAGTATACGCAGCTGGCTAGATGTCTTCCTGCTTCCTCAAGGCACTTCGTGTATTTTAATGAGTCTAAAGATAACTCCTAATAAAAAAAGCGTGAATATTCGCGCGGAGCTCAATTTAAATCAACCGAATTTCAAAACGACAACGACACAAGTAGATCTAGATTTCGATTTCTTTATTTCATAAAATAAATTTACATTATAAGTTAACTTTAAGCTAATTTACACGAATTTATTTAATGATCATCAAATAATGAATATTAATTGAATGAAATGTCACAGGTACAATACAACATTAATATGGACATATATTACTAAATGATTCATGATAAAGTCAAAATAGGGAATATAAATATTGATATTGATATCTCGTAATGATCGTCAAAATAAAAACCAGAACATTATCATATTATAAAACAATTTAAATTAAATTAACTATGTCATATACTCACATACAGAATACAATGGATGCTCTAATAAAAAGATTCTCAGCTGACGTTTGAATGTTTCGTCAGATGGTTCAGTTGGCAGTTTGGCGGGTAGACGCTCGTAATACGTTGGGCCAATTACCCTAGGATTTTTTACTGAAAGTGCCATGCGACGCGGTACTGTATCTGAGCTTTTTACCTGGTACTTCCACCCGTTTAAACGTTCGTATATTGGTTCTCACAAACATTAGTACCTCAAACATGTATAGGGAGTAGTGCGTCATGATGCGGTAGGTTTTAAATAATTCCTTACATGGATGCCTGGGTTTTACTCCAGCCAGCAATCGAAGCGCACGTTTTTGGAGTAAGAACACTCGCTTAGAATCGGTTGAATTACACCAAATGACTGTACCATATGACATCAACGAGTGAAAATGAGAGAAATAATATAACAGATTTTAAAGAATTTCGTGATATCAATGGTTGCAGCCTTTTTAGGGCAAATACAGCACCGCTCAGTCTGTTACATAGTTGTTCAACATGGCACTTCCAGTTAAGGTTCGAGTCTAGTGTAAAGCCGAGAAATTTGCTCTCGTTGCATAATGGCATTGGACCATTGGCAACAGATGGGGGTAGTGCAGTCATCCGACCCGAGAAAATCATTACCATCGACTTAGAAAGATTAAGGAGTAAGCCGTTTGACGAAAACCATGTTTGCAGTTGACCACACGCCTCATTGATCTTCATCGCGAGTTGTTCATAAGATTTCGCGCTCACTATGACTGTAGTGTCGTCTGCGAACAGCACAGATAAGCCACTCGTGACTGCCGATGGAAGATCGTTAATAAATAATAAAAATAGCGTATTCCCGATCGCTGATCCCTGCGGAATACCCAGACAGACCTGTCCAGCGTCAGAAACAAGTGTTTTGCCGTTGGTTGACATTTGACTACTTGTTTACGGTCGCCTAAGAACGATGCAAACAGCTGATGGGCGGACCCTTCGATACCGTAATGTTTTAATTTGGATAATAATAATTGGTGACTAATAACATCGAATGCCTTGGATAGATCGCATAGTATGCCGGCTATCTTGTATCTTTCGTCTAGTCCAGTCATGATACAATCAATCATTTTATTCGCCGCCATGGTTTGGACTTTGCCTGCCTGTAGGCATACTGATTTTCTGTGAGCAACTCATTCGATTCAAGATGCATCATAAGGTAAGATGATAAAATTGACTCAATTAATTTGGAAATTGTAGGTACGATGGTTATAGGTCTGTAGTTATTTACGTCGGACCTATCGCCTTTTCCTTTATAAACGGGATATACCCTAGTACTTTTTAGCACGTTTGGGTATGTACCAGTTTGGAACATATTGTTTACTAAAACTAACAGAATATTAGATATAATCGGCCAAATACTTAAAATAATATTCAATGTCATGTCATATACATCAGCTGTTCCGCGAGTCTTTAACATTGACTTAACCGTTCTGTCCATGATGTCATTCGTAACAAAGGGAAGGGTAAATAAGGGAATGTCTGAGCCACCGAGGTGCTTGCATACGTACTCTTGGGACAACGTCTCATCACTATTTATAACGTAATTCGTAGCTATGTTTAGAAAATGCGAATTAAACGCATTGGGAACTTCTTTATAACATACGTCAGAATGAGTAACGGTAACGGGTCCTTCAAACATATAATTTGCGACTTCGTTTTTAAGCCTATCTCTTCGTTAACGACTTTCCACATCTCTTTCGAAGGATTTTGGCTTTCTCTCAGCCTAGTTTCGATGTGTGTCTGACGAGCTCGCAGGGTCTGATTTAATCAAACTAGAGTAATATTCAATACAGTCAGATATGAGGTGGTTACCGGGATATTGACGTCTAATCTCGTGTAGGTCACTGTGTTTTTGTAGATATCCTAACAGCTCGTCAGTCATCCAAGGAACATTCGACTTCTTTTTTAACCGCATCGGTTTAATCAGAAAGTGTATGTCAATGTAGTGTGTCAATATGTCAAATAATTTATTTAATTTGCAATCAATGTCAATAGTACTATCATAGATAAAATTAAAATTATAATTGGCAATGTCAGAATAAAATAAATATATTGAATCACTATTAAATAATCGACGTTGTATCATATCATTAGGTTTATTTCTTTGTACTCTTTTTGTCAAAGTGATCACATACTGCTGCGCGTTATGATCACTAATAGCGGTGTCTACAGGTGATACACTGACATTATCGCAAGGGTTGTTTGTTATTCCGCAGTCAATCGATGACGCACAATCAGCTGTTATGCGAGTGGCAAAGTTCACGGTGTTTACACAACCGAAACAATTTAGTACATCGTCGACCTGCCGTCTTGAACTGTTGTCAGATAAATAATCAACATTTTGGTCGCCAACTATGAGAAACTTTTTATTTTCGTCAGTTAGCTTAGATATAAATAATAGCTTATAATAGCTTACATTTTGATTTATATCATCATATCAGCCGAAAGAAGTCCACTGCCGGACATAGACCTCCCCCAAAGAGTGCCAAAGTGACCGGTCCTGCGCCACCCGCATCCAGCGGACTCCAGCAACCTTTATCAGGTCAACAGTCCACCTTGCGGGGGGCCTACCCACGCCGCGCCTTCCGGTTCGTGGTCGCCACTCGATTTATATATTTGTAGAGATTAATATAAACGTACTCTTCTTTTACAAGCTTTTATATTTAGTTTCACCTGTCCCGTTGTCTGTCTGTCTGTCTGTCTGTAATCAAATCTTGCAAGTAAAATTGGACCCAATTCCCGGTGACTGATTGAGTTGAAATTGTAGGTATAAGTAAAGTTTTGATGCCAATTCAATATTATGGTACCATCAAGCTGATCTGATGATGGAGACGGAAGGTGGCCATGGGAATTCAGTACTTAACCGACGTAACCTCGTTGAGTTTGGGATCACTGCCGCAAAAATTGCGGAGAGTGATGATACATATCGTCCTTGTCTTCCGTTTAGATATGCCTAGGTATACCTGCCCCCCTATTCTTTAACTTGTTTTAAGCTCACCTCAATGCTCACCCACAAATATATCTTGACACCGCAATGCGTAGTAACTAAGCGTAGGTAGAGGTCTAGTTTCATGACGGTGGGGCGAGCCGCTTTAGCGCGTAGCGAATAACAGCCCTGAGATGGGGCGTCGTGGTGACATGTTTATGACCGCATGGCTCCCATTAACGACTCCCACAAAGATGGAAACACCGACGTGGTTTTAGTGGGTAGACTCCCCCCTCTTCTCTTTAAATAGAGATGGCTGGAGGGTGTGAGTCCCACATGGGGGGTCCTATTATAACTTCTCCGGCTGGGGGGATGCGTAAGTGCATTTCCACTCTGTAAAAAAAAAGGTATCTGAGATGATAGACTTTTTTTACCATCTTAGTTTACAGTGATAGGTACTATTTTTACAAGCTTTATATTAACTTGACTTGTTCGTATGTAAGTATAAAAGTATGTATGTAAGTAAGTTGTCCGTCAAATCTTGCAAGTTAAATTTGACCCACTTCCCGGTGACCGATTGAGCTGAAATTTTGGGTATAACTATAGTTTGGATGACAATTCAATATTATGGTACCATCGAGCTGATCTGATGATAGAGACAGAAGGTGGCCATAGGAACTCCGTAATAAAAACACAACCCCATCGAGTTTGGGCTCGTTAGAATTGTCTTAATGAGCAGTTGATGATGGTATACAGAAAAGTACAGTCGGCAATAAAAGCTTGTACTAAAAATGCAATTTTTGACAGAAACTTATTCAATTAAATTGAAACTCGGCTGCCATTGTTTTAATTTATTAAACGTTGCATTTCCCTGTTAGCAGTCCGTCGCCAGCTTTAAACGTCACAAAAAAGATTACCAAAGTTTTCTATTAAAATTCCGCTCAAGAAATAAATCTGAATTCCACTTAGCCTCATAAAGTAGCAAATTTTTTCCCCGAAAGCCTCTGGAATTCGATTAAGCATTGTCACGGCCAAGTTAGCGATTAACGAGACAAGTTTAATGAACTTGGCCGGTACACGCAAAACTTCTGAGCACTCAAGTTTTGTGCGGTAATGAAGTACAGTGCACCCGTACAATGTCCACAAGCGCCGGTGTGTTGTTTTAGTGATACTTAGAGACCATCAGATACTTACGTTTCACATTCGGATTTCATATTAATGTGTTACGCACCCTTGAGGTACATACATACATTTACGCTTTTATTCCCAAAAGGGGTAGGCAGAGCACATGAAACGTATGTTCCAGCGCCACTTTTAGTATAACTGTGGGTAAAAGATCGACAAAATGTGATATTGCAGTAATAGGTTGCTAGCCCATCGCCCACACCACACTTCAACCCTGCTCCCTTAGTCGACCTTTATGACTCCCACGGGAAGAAAGGGGGTGATGAAATTCTAACCCGACACCACACGGGCACCCTTGAGGTATAGTTATATAATTATAATATTAGGGTCGATTACAGACGTCTTGCAATCAGATATGAATAATAGTTACGCTCATTAAACTAAACGTTCATCCGTAAGAAGAAAAATCTCTTAGTTTGAATTTCTTTGACATAGAGTGTCCATGCCACAACTAGTACAGCGTCGAGCAGTCGAACATTGACCTAATTTTATTTTAGGTTCAAGAAATGTAAATGTAAATATGTAACGTCCATGAGCACTTTAAAATAATGTTTAAGTAAGCACGTATTTCTCTATCGCTCGTTCTTACACGTTCTTATGTCAAAGAAAGCGATTTGAAAGGCTTTTGTAATTGTTGCGTATTGAATAACATGATATTGTTTCATAAACACGACTTCGTTAAGCATATTGCTGCAAATTGTCAGCTTCGGCAACGCTCCTTATTCAAATGTCCGTACACACTTAATTAATATTCCACCCACAATAAACAACATTATAGCGCCGTCAGCGCGATTTCATAACCAAAACGGACAGTTTATGTCAGTTTAGCGTAACCGTATAAAGTTACAGTTTATACTTGGTGATACGCGGCTACACGCAAGCATGATACTGTGTAGTTTACGACGACGTACGTGGTAGTAAAGGAGCGGGGATAAAGTTGGCCAACGCATCGTTAAGACCGGGTTACACTACGCCAGAATTATATCAATCGGTACACGTACTCATTTATTTATAATAGTACATTACTGCAGAGGCCGTGAAGCAAGGGATTGCTGGACGAGATTGGGGTAGACGGCCGAGTCGTAGACGAGGAAGAAATGTAGGGAGCCCTAAACAAGAAACTTCATGGCTTCATTTCGTGATATTAACGCATACATTTCCGAGCATGTTTGAGAAAAACTAATTTACATGTCTATAGGCACATAATACACTACATACTACACCTACTATTAAAATTGCATTCATCATCATCATAATATCGTCCGAAAAACGTCCACCTCTAGACATAGGCCGTTCCTGCACTACCCGTATCCAGCAGACTCCCGCGACCTTTACCAGGTCATCAGTACTCCTCGTGGGGACCCACGCTGCGCCTTATGTCACGTTTTCGCCACTCGAGAACCTTTCAACAGCAACTGCCATCGGTTGTACGTGAAACGTGCCCCGACTACTGCAAGCAACTGAGATTACATTGTTCAAAATTTATTATTAAAATTAGATTACTTAAAATTGGACAATTGTTTTGTGTAACCTTGACTGGTGGTCAACATGACCTGTCGCGATTCGTTTCAATAAGACATTATAGCTTGTAGGGCTTGCTCACTTTCAATTATGCCAGGCTTTACAAAAAGGAAACATTTTCGTACTATTCGCTATTTTCTTTACCAATGCATTATTTACACGACTGCCTAACGAGAAGGAGTTTAATGATTTTCAAGGTATATTATATGATCGAATGATCAATCAATCATCAAATCCCCAAACGATCGGTTTGTGAATCTTTACCATCAGCATTCGTCTATTGGATACAGTGTTTACTGACTATCAGAAAGGCCGTACCTATGCATATTTGCCACCCCCGTAATATAATTAAAAAATATATATTTGTACATAACTGTTATTACAGCTAAATGAGTGTTACCGCTCCTAAGCAATCTGAAATGATGCATGTTGCCGAATATTAGAATTGGCTTTCTTCTGTCAGATGTATCTATGGCCAACATTTCAATCTGACGCCCCACAAGAACGGACGCGGTTTGGGTCGGTGCGGACTCGGAATGTGTAGCACACCGAAACGCAAATAAGCTCGGTGACGGCTCGGTATAATTACGGCTCGGTGCGGACACGGCCCGTTGTAGCGTGAGTTATCCTAAGTGAAAATTTATAGTAAACTAGCTTCCACCCGCGACTTTCGTCTGCGTGGTAAAAACTATCCTATCTACTATCCTATCCAGGCTATAAACAATCTTCGTGCAAAATTTAATTAAAATCAGTTTAGCCGTTTAAGCGTGATTGAGGAACAAACATCTAAACATCCAAGCATCCAAACTGTCGCATTATAATTTTTTTATATTAGTAGGATAAATACTCTCGTGTACACTAACCTTAAGTGCGTTCCAACCACGACATTTTCATATTATTTCGCCGTCGATATCACCGTTGGGCTGAATAAGAACTTTATGGCGTCGCTTTTCCAAAGGGTTTTAACGTGTCTCTCTTTCATGGCGCACAGAGACTGAAGACTGGGTAACGTGTTGCTTTGAAAAAAATAATGTTTTCTCAAACATGCTCGGAAATGTATGCGTTAATATCACGAAATGAAGACATGAAGTTTCTTGTTTATGGCTCCCTACATTTCTTCTTGGCCTTACGCCAAGAAGTAATGTATGAAAACCCTAAGTAAAACCATTATTGTCCGCTACTCTAACTTTTTAAATTTGCTTACTAATTTTAAACTGACAAAGTAAAAATTACATACTGCAAACCATCACTAGGCTCTGTAAGCATACTTGCGACATAAGAAAAAAAAACAAAATCTATGGTACTATACTTATGTGCAGTTAAACATGGTGCTCGAACGGCTTCTTCAAATGGCATGTTTAAAAAATAAAAAAAGGCGGCAAATTACACAATTGTTTTCTGATCGTTCGTTCCGATTGTAATTATTTTTATTTTTATATTTCCTCACATCGTTTGAGAAAAGCACTATACAATCCTCGGCCGGAACAGGGATTGCTGGACTCGTTGTATCCGGCCTCGTCTACGACTCGGCCGTCTACTCCAAACTCGTCCAGCAATCCCTTACTTCACGGCCTCTGCAGTAATGTACTATTAAGTCAACTTTTTTTAGTAAACTATAAAGGAGCGAGTACCTATTTATATTTGGTGACAATTGCAATCTGTGAATGCAATCAGCCACCAACCCATAAACAAACATTGCAAGTTAAATAAAATCTTGTAAAAACTAGTAGCTCCGTGAGCTGTAGTCCTAGTGAGTTGAAAAAAAAATGAGATTTTGTATATTAATTAAATTGTATAATAATAATAATTAAAATCGGAACGAAAGATCAGAAAACAATTGTGTAATTTGCCGCCTTTTTTATTTTTAAACATGCCATTTGAATGAAAACATGCCGTTCGAGCACCAAGTTTAACCGCACATAAAGAGTAGCACCTACCATAGATTTTTTTTTTATGTCGCAAGTATGCTTACAGTCTAGTGGTGGTTGGCAGAATGTAATTTTTCGTTTGTCAGTTTAATATTAGTAATCAAATTTAAAAAAGTTAGAGTAGCGGACAATAAAGGTTTTACTTAAGGGTTTTCATATATTACTTCTTGGCGTAAGGCCAAGAAACTTCATGTCTTCATTTCGTGATATTAACGCATACATTTCCGAGCATGTTTGAGAAAAGTAAGTTATAGAATAATTTAATTACCAATTAATGTAATTTCAATTACAAATTACGAATTAATTCAAATTACATGTAATGCAATGGGCGTAATGCATTACATTTGTCATAGCATTACATTTAATGCAATTACGAGTAATGCAATTACACGTCTAATTGCATTACTCGTAATTGCATTAAATGTAATGTACATGTACATTACGCCCAACACTGATCCCCAGTTATGATGCGACACTGTTTCTCTAGGAGCGAACAGTGTAGGCAAACTTAAAATTATTTGAGTGGACCTAATTGCCAAGGTAGTTCCCATTCAAAAACCCGAAGGTAAAAGATTTCAATTCCGATGACAGTTTTATAAAAAAAAGGCCATATTCAATAACTCAACCAGATATCAGATTGAGGTGTTGCTATAACTCAAAGGGCGTTTTAAATAAAGATGTGAAGAAGTGATGTGTAGCAGAGATCAGCAGGTCGATCATGATATGCATTGTGCGCGCGCGCGCGTCAGGTAGATCTAAATGTCACTTTTTATATGGAAAAATGACAGTGAAATTGTCCTAACGCGCGTTCGAAACGTTACGTGATTACTCCTCAGTACTTCATGTTAATATGGAGAAGAAAATGGAAAAGTGTTAACAGATTTCATTATGACTAACACGATTTTATTGTGATCCTTTCGTTGATATAAATGATGTCTGTCTAGTTAATGAGTGCAAGGAATAGTAAGTAGATACACTCGGAAAATTATTCTTTCAAATGGTTCTCTATTATCTTGTCTTCGTCTCTTAGATTTAAGAAGATCATATTTGACTAATGTAGTTGTGTCCAGCAACTTGCGAACCTACCCGCACTAGTATTTTAGCGCTGATGGAGGGTAAAAAGAAAACTCTCCCCGCCCTCAACGCTACCTGTCATAGGACCTGCCGTTGGTACTGATGTCATTCTTGTCCGTGCGCGCGCTGCGTTCGCACTAGTCCCGAAATTAAAAAATAAAAATAAAAATAAAATTATCGTTAATAAGTACCAAGAACTATTATCTTAGTTTGTCACTCAACGTTTGAATAAATACTATAATGCCGAAACGTAAAAGTGATGAGACAGAAGAAGAAAGATGGCGAAGAAAAATGAAAAAGTACGAAGCAAAATTGAACGAAAAGCGGACCAGGAATGCTCACCGCGTTATTTATTCAAGTGATGATGAGCATGATAAGAAACAAGGTAAGTTATGAACTATAAAATCCGCATTTTTGGGTGTTTATTGCTTCGAGCCAATACGCGATATTGGCCAATAGCTACTTTGTGCTCAGAGTTAATACGAGATATTAACCCGTAGCAATTTTTTTTTTTCACTGCTTTTGTAGTGAGAAGGACAAATTTTATTTGTACCTACCCACCAAATAAATAATAAAAATGACCAAGGTCGTGTTTAATCACGACTTATATGGTATTTTCCAGATCATCTGGAGTACAACAACGCATCCTTGACACCCGTTGAACATGCAGGTTCCGCTGCGCAATATGCCGAGTACACGCATAATGATAATGCTACTGAACGTACGTATTTACACCTTAATGGTTTTATTTTAGTAACACATATGTGGTCCAATGCGCTTTGTTTTGATCAAGCCTCTTTATACATCTTCCAGATCAAATGGAAAACGATCTATTACCTGATCCCGCTAGTCACGTGATCGTATGTACCGCAGACGTACATGTCGATGCGGAAGTGCCTACGCCCACTAATACAGATGGACATAATAATGATATTCCTGCCACAGCCGTTGGCAATGACGACATCAATGTCGTCACCGAGGATTTTGACCTGGAATTATTACGCGCCTTAGGCGAGTTTGAAACAGAGACGGTCGAGTGGGGCGAAAATATTCACGAAGACATAGCAAAACACTTCCAGCACGTCCTTTTGAATGGACTTAAAAAGGAAACCAAAGAGGAATTAAATAAGAAATTCTTATTCCCCAAAAACGTACCTCTAGCAAAAGCTCCAACTCTAAATCCGGAAATCGCTGCTATGTTGACCGAGGCTAGTCGAAACCGAGACAAACGAATCCTCGCTAAACAGGAGCAGATCGGAAGAGCCCTTTCAGGTCTAGGAAAATCTATGACTGCGCTTTTAAAAAAAGAGGCTAATATGGCCGAGGTGATACGTACACTAAACGACGTAGGAAAACTCGTTGCCGACGCTCATTACGCGGAGACTGACACGCGACGATCGGTGGTAATCCCATTGGTCGAAAAATCGCTTATAGACCCATTCAAGGATAGAAAGAGAGATAGCTTTTTGTTTGGTGAAAAGCTCGGCGACTTAGTAAAAAGCTCCCGTGGTATAAAAAAAAACCGGGCAGTTGATCCAGGCACCACCGGTAGCATCTACTTCAAGCACCAGTTTAAACTGGAGGGCCCCACCGCCCCGCCCACGTACTCAGCGCGGCGGCCAGCTTCCGTATCCCAGCCGCGGCGGTGGGCACCGAGGATCCTTCCAAACCAGGCGCCGAGCGCCTCTAGATCCGGCCGCGACAGCCCGGCGCCAGCCGCCGCCGCCGCCGCCGCCACCGAGACGGCAGCCGGCGCAAGCGTCGCGCCCGTCTACCAACCAACTGACGACATGAACCCACAGGTACACGGTGGTCGCTTAAAATGTTTTTTAAATGCTTGGAAATCTATAACTAATGATCAGTTTATTCTAAATACGATATTAGGTTACAAAATTCCTTTTATCACGGTACCACATCAGAATGTAAAAAATTACCCCAAAAAATCTTTTTCAGTAACTGACGTGGTATTAATTGAAAATGAGTTAATACATTTAACTAATATTAATGCAATCCGAAAATGCCAACAAGAACCGGGTCAGTTTCTGTCTGATATCTTCCTGGTACCAAAAAGCGACGGTGGCATGAGATTCATCCTGAACCTCAAAAAGTTAAATAAATACGTTTACACTGAGCATTTTAAAATGGAAGACATCAGAACAGCGACCAAACTAGTGTCTAAGGGGTGTTATATGGCAAATATTGACTTGAAGGAGGCTTATCTGTTATTACCCATTCACGAGTCACATAGAAAGTTTTTAAGGTTTTGTTTTAAAGGTACTATATACGAATTTATGGTTCTCCCAAATGGACTGGCCTCAGCTCCGTATATTTTCACAAAAATATTACATCCTGTTGTATCACACTTAAGGTCTTTAGGTTTTCAGTCTGTAAGATACCTCGATGACTTACTTTGTATTGGCAATACGAAAGAAGACTGTTTAAAGAATGTGAAATTAACTATAGAATGCTTAGAAAATCTAGGATTTGTTATTAACTACAAAAAAAGGTAATTTGAGCCCTCAAACAGAATGTACATATTTAGGTTTTGTTCTAGATTCTAAAATGATGTGCCTCAGGTTGCCACAAACGAAGCGAAATAATATCTTAGAACGCACAAATAAAATGTTAAAAGCGAAAAATATACGAATTCGCGAATTTGCAAGTATTTTAGGGACACTTACAGCAGCTTGCCCGGCCATCGCGTATGGTTGGCTTTACACTAAATCTTTGGAAAGAGCAAGATATTTAGCTTTACTTAAATTTAATGATAATTATGACAGAGTTATGACAGTCCCATATAGCGTACTAAATGATTTACTGTGGTGGCAAGCTCACATTTTGAAATCAATCAACCTTATCCAGAAATATAAATATGTACAAGAAATTTTCTCCGACGCTAGCACTACCGGGTGGGGGGCCGCATCGAATGGTGAAAAGACCGGAGGTCAATGGACTGATACTGAAAGTAAAAACCATATTAACTATCTGGAACTTTTAGCAGTTTATTTCGGCTTAAAATCTTTCGCCAGGGATAAAACTGATTGTGATATACTTCTACGCGTTGACAATACCACCGCCATATCGTATATCAATAGGATGGGTGGAGTGCAATATCCACACCTTAATTACGTAGCTAATATGATATGGAAGTGGTGTGAAGCGAGGAAAATTTTTATCTTTGCTTCATATATCAAATCTTCCTTAAACGTTGAAGCCGATAACGAATCCAGAAAGATTAATATTGACGGTGAATGGGAATTACAGAATAGTGCTTTTATCAGAATTATTAGGAAATTTGGGCAACCAGACATTGATCTCTTTGCATCGCGTATTAATGCTAAATGTTCTAGATATATATCATGGAAAAAAGACCCATACGCGTATAATATTGACGCATTTACTGTTGATTGGGAAACTTTTTTCTTCTACGCGTTCCCGCCTTTTGCACTTATATTGAAAACTTTAAATAAAATCGTCGCAGATAAAGCGACTGGTATAGTTGTCGTTCCTTATTGGCCGTCGCAACCCTGGTACCCCCTTTTTAAGACATTAAGTATGGGTGATATTTTATTTTTTCACCCACACAAAGATCTTCTGTCATCTGTTTTCAGATCAATCCACCCGCTTCACCGACGTCTTACCCTGGCAGCGAGCGTGTTATCAGGGAAGGCTTTGTCAAAAAGGGAGTACCAGAATCGGCTTTAAATGTTATGCTTTCGTCAATTACAAAAAGCACTAAATTACAGTACTCTTCTAGTCTTAAGTTATGGTGGAAATATTGTGAAGAGAAACACGTTGATTTTTATGATGTTAAAATTGAATGTTTGTTAGATTTTCTCTCAAACTGTTTTCAAACAGGATCGTGTTATGGTACGCTAAATAACCATAGATCTGCAATTTCCTTGATTTCATCAAATAATAATGTTGGCCAAAACGAAAGTGTTAAACGGTTCTTTAGAGGAGTTTTTTAAATTGAAACCGTCCTTTCCCCGTTACGATGTAACGTGGAATCCTAGTACAGTATTAGATTATTTAGCTACTTTTTTGCCGGATAATACCGTTGATTTAGAAAGGTTAAGTAAAAAATTGGTCATGCTTCTCGCTTTGGCCACTGCCCAAAGGATTCAGACATTGTCACTAATACGAATTTCAAATATTACGATTTACAATGATAAGATTGTTATCATTGTAACAGATTTAATTAAAACATCAAGGATTGGACGGGCACAGCCAGTAATAGAATTACCATTTTTTAATCAAAGGCCAAATATTTGCCCAGCTGCTACTTTACAAGCATACATTGCAGCTACCTCAGCTTATAGATCGAATACACAAGACAAGCTCATACTTACACATATAAAGCCTTACAGACCTGCTTCATCCCAAACCATTGGTCGATGGATAAAACAGGTCCTTCAGGAAAGTGGTATTGATACCACAATATTTGGCGCTCATTCGACGCGTCATGCTACCACCTCCGCGGCTTCACGAGCTGGTGTAAGTGTTGAGGTGATCAGGAAAGCCGCTGGCTGGTCTGACCAGTCAACCGTTTTTGCTAATTTTTATAATAGACCCCTTATAAATACTTCTTAAGTGGTTATTGTTTATATAATGAAAATAAAAACCAGTTTAATTACATGTGTTCATTTATTTACATCGTTTTATGCTATTTCTATTTCGCAGCATTGATTGGTAAATCTCTAAACATCTACATTAGTCAAATATGATCTTCTTAAATCTAAGAGACGAAGACAAGATAATTAGATGATCAAACGAACTTACCAGAAGTGAAGTTCGATCTTAATTATCTTGTCTTCGTCGAAGAGACTTAAGAACCCTCCCTTCCCATTTCTGAATCCCTGAAGAATCAATGCTTGCGAAAATATACCTCTGAAAAGAATGACATCAGTACCAACGGCAGGTCCTATGACAGGTAGCGTTGAGGGCGGGGAGAGTTTTCTTTTTACCCTCCATCAGCGCTAAAATACTAGTGCGGGTAGGTTCGCAAGTTGCTGGACACAACTACATTAGTCAAATATGATCTTCTTAAATCTCTTCGACGAAGACAAGATAATTAAGATCGAACTTCACTTCTGGTAAGTTCGTTTGATCATCTAATTGTATGGGCAAAAATTATTTCCCAGTGTCACTTCCCAAAAAATGTTTCCCAAATGTTCATTTGGCAAAAAATCACTATTCAAATTATTGTTTCGCATTTTATCACTTGGCATCATCTCCTATGGCAAAATATTACTTCGCAAATTATTGTTTGGCAAAGTTTTATATAGTCAAGTTTCATTTGGTCAAACGTATTATTTGGCATAACATTATTTTTCCAAATTATTGCATGGCATACGATTTATATCGTAATTGTCTAGTGCATACGAAATGTTTTTGAGTGAGATTACATATTTTGCTAAGCCGGTATTTTTGTAATTAGCATACAAATTATTACTTACAAGGATTATTATTTAAAATTAAAATAGTTGGCATACTCAGTTATCTGTGTCAATTATTTTAACCTAACCTAAACCTAACCGCCTATAATACAATTGTTACGGTTGTTTGTTTTTTTACTGCGGGCGGCCTTGCCCCCCGAGCCCCCGTTTTTTGGCTACCCTTATCTAGTTAAACCCCTGTGATCAGTTGTTGTTTGTTTTTGTAATGAAATAAAATTTCGAACAAATGAAATTCGTTGTTTTGTTATTCTGCCATTTAACATTCATACAAAATGAATCATTTGCCAAATAATATTCCCTGAACAGTTATTCCATGAAATAATAAAAATTGGAATGATCTGGTCATGAAATAAAATTACATAAAACAATATTTTTTCAAATATTTGCCAGTTATGCTATGTGAAGTGTGCGAAATGAAAATTCGAACAAATGTTTTGTTTGGAAAACAATATTAGCCCAAACAAAGAGTTTGCTTAATAAACTTTTATCTTAATAACACTTGACAAAGCAAAATGATGCCAGATGATATTTTGACCAAATGAACAAAATGCGAAACAAAAATGTGCTATTTGTTCGTTTGGGAAATGAAACTACTGCCATAAGTTTTGTGCGAAGTGAAATTTGGCGAAAAATATTTTGCCGAAACAGCAGGATACCCTCAAATGGAACCGTTCAAAAAACTGTACCCCTACTACGGAAAACTGATTGAAAAAATACTGTATTTTTTATGCAAGAGGTATATAATACGTCACCCGGAGCGTAATAACAAATCGATTGACAACTCATTTATCAAAATCTGTTCAAAATCTTTAACGATACGGCGGAAAACACGTAAATAGACACGTAGACTGCTAAATCCGTAATATCCGTATCCCTTTCTTTCGGCTCTGCCATAGTCGGGCAAAAAGAACATTTGGATCTTTGTTCAATTCCATTAATAACTAATGCCAAAGTGAGATGTCCCGAAATAGGGTAATGGTACGTTTAATCGTCGAAATCGGGTTTGAATGGCAGGACGGGGTTGAGATACCCTCATTTGCGAATTAAATTAAATTACTCCTCAGTAATGATGATCATGTGTTAATGTTAATTTTATTAACTTGAGGTGTACATTCAACATGATTCATTATTACGACAATCCACTGGGATTCCTATTTATTTCAATCGATTTCTTATTTTATTAAAAATGCATGTTCATAGAATGTCATTGTGTTCCTGGGGTATTTTTTTTCTGTTTTTACAATGTCCACTCGTAAAAGATTATACCTACTAACCTTATAAAAAAGACTGTTAGGTGGTAGCTTTTCAAGTTTGTATGTTTATACACATATTTTGACGACCTCCGTAGTCTAGTTGGTAGTGGACCCTGCCTACAAAGCCGGAGGTCCCGGGTTCGAATACCGGTTAGGGCATTTTATTTGTGTGATGAGCTCGAATATTTGTCCCTGAGTCATGAATGTGTTCTATGTATTTAAGTATTTATTTATCTACATATGTTTATAGTCGTCTAGTATCCATAATAGGTACAAACTTTGCTTAGTTTGGGACTAGATTGATTTGTGTAAGATTGACCCAAAATATTTTTATTTTTATTTTATAAAAAATACTATTGTTATCGAATTAGTAGTTACGGAGATTAATTATATAGACCGAACTTTCTGGATGGATAAAGGCGACGTCTTCTCGCGGCTTTTCCTACCTACGTATTTCTTTTGCAATACGTTGCTAATCCATAAAACTATACGCAATAATACAGGGTGTACCCAAAATACGGTGTGAACCGATCAATGGCTTAACAGGTATCGTATTCAGATACGAAAAAACAGAAAAATAAAATTAAGCGATTTTTTTTACCTTTGTATGGAGCGTTGGCCCACTGAGGCGACGAGCTCCATATAAATGCAAAAAAAAATCGCGTCAAAATTATTTTTTTCTGTTTTTCTTATCAGAACACGATGCCTGGTTAAGCCCTTGATCGGTTCACACCCCATCTTTGGTACACACTGTATACTGTAAATTTCACCCTTATATTGTGGACACCGTCAGTTTATAACCTTACTCGCGATATTATAATTATAAACCATCGAAAGATTGTGAACTGCCGTTCACAATTTAACGCATATATTTTGAACTGAAATCAAATTGGCATGCTACGGAACGCATACGCAAAGAGTGGGTATAGGTTAGGTTAGTTAGGTAGCTTTAATTGCCCGACGGGCATACCGTACAGCCCTGGGGCGCCGTCAACACTGTCAAATGACAATAAAAGAAATTGTTCGGTTAAAAAACACAATACTGTTCTGACGTGATTGATAGCTGACTTGGTTTACTCTTGTTTTACCGAAAAACGCGTACCGAATGAATATTTCGCCGAATTCATTTCATCGAAAACTATTTCTTTCAGAAACCTTAAACATTTCAAGATTGTTATAAAACAAACCTAACCTAACCTAATGGATTCTACACAATTACTTTTCAGCTTTACCTAAAATGTTAACGGAATTCGACGAAGCAAAGCATTTCGTGTAGCGTTTGTCGGTAAAATGAGGGGGGGGGGGATATAGTTTCAACCAATCAGCGCGCAGGGTGCGTTCCGTAGATAATAATGCGTTAAATTGTGAACGGTTTTGACAGTAAGTACACAATTTTTCGAATATTACAATCTGGGAAAAAAACTGACGGTAAAATAAACATACCTATAATACAATCATGAAGTATAATTTAAAATCAAGTTGTACCAAAAATTGCGTGTTGCCTCAAAAACAACTACGTTTTATTAGACATACAAAATAAAAGCGGAACGAAACATTTATTGTCATTTGGGACCCTTTTCTTTCCTCTGCCTGTTTCCTCTAGCACGGTAAAATTTATCGCCAAAGTAATGGGCTATTCTACGATATATTTTTATTTATTTTTAAATGCTCGTATAGAATCGATAGTCAACTGTCTATCGCTTTATAAATGCAAATAAATAATAGTTGAAATACGAAAGTTATGTATTCGCGCCAAAATTGGAGCCGCCAGTATCGTGACGTCATAACTGCAACATCAACAGACCACAGACTAGGTATACTAAGAAGATACTATGTGCAGAAACATAGAAACGTCAAATGTGCATGTATTTCTTATCTACGCCCAGTGCACTAAAAAAACCATAGAAGGCGAACTTCTTATAAACTACCCAAATACGTGCCTAAAACCAACTATGCGCATTGTCAACTGCGCATCCAATCACAGCTACCCAAATTATCAGCCTATTTCTTATTAGTCTTATTACCCAACACAAATTACCTAATGCGATTGGTCGATTTACGAATGCATTGCTGTGATTAGCCGTCGTGCATCACGTCAGACGACAGCTATATGACAGTGACAACGAAAACGAATAATTGTTGAATTACATGTTACATGCAACAACAAGCTATTTAGTTGTCATGACGTTCGTGTAATATTTTTAGTTTAAGAAATATATTTTTATATTAGCTACTTACTGGACCCGATTCTGCAGTGGCCTCTTTCTCTTTCTTACTTCCTAATTTTATTTAGGTGTCGCTAAAACACTTTGCTATTCTATGAGCAGCTGTCATAATCAAATGAAAGCGCTAATATGAATCTGACGTTTCTTATTTTAGGCGACCTATACAACTTACTTAACTTAATAACTAGGCTAAAGCGGTCGTCGGATTAAATTCTTTCGTTGCGGTATCAGATCAGGTACGAATCAGTGTACAATTCTCGGCAAAGAAGCCGCTCGCAGCGACAGCCCCTTTCTTAGGACTGCTGTAATTAGACTTCGTATCAAAAAAAAAGGTGGGCAGGCGAGGACTGAGTGAAGCGGTCAAACTATATGAAATGAAAATCATTTATTCGTAACAAACATATAAATATAACACATATAATATAATACTATTTAATGACTTAAAACTATTTATTTGTTACGAAATGATCCCGCCTCAGCATAATGCTGGCCCACGAGCCAGCGCTGGTCTTCCGGCGAGACCATTTGAATATTACTATACCTTCGGCTACTGTTGATATCTAAGCCCTTCAACGACCTTGGCCGTGTCGATTGCATTAAGTAATTGCCTGGGACGAGGGTTTGCTATAATTGGGTCGGCTGTACGCCTGCTACGTGTTTAAAGTCTCATTCGGCTTGTTAGCCGCCTAATGTATAGGGAACCATTAGATAACATTAAACAAAAGCTAGTGTAGGACACGAGTGGACTTGAATAGGCAGATGTTACAAGTAAGAGGTTCAATTGTCAGTAATTCCGTCCGGCCAAAAAAGAGGAAGTATCTATGTGTGTGTTTTTTTTTTTATATACAACGACGGTGGCAAACAAGCGTACGGCCCGCCTGATGGTAAGCGGACACCGCAGCTTATAGACGCATGCAACTCCAAGGAGTAACATGATATGTTTGAGGATTCGCCGTGTTGACAGCTGAAGGAACAAATTTCTTCGCTCTCAACACAACGCATCCTCGGGAGCTCTGGCGACGTTGCTCACCTCCAGGAACACAACACTACTACAGAGCAAGTAGTAGTGTTATTATGGCTGTGGTCTCCTGCAAGGCGGAGGTACTTCCCCAGTTGGGCTGCTCCACATTCGAGCGGGATGACACTTCGCTGTGCTGTAAAGTGGGCTCATCCAAAACGGATGTTTCAAGACGGATCAACCAATTTGAGTGCGGTTTATTTCATCGAAACTCTTGTCCGTGGAGAAAGTTCTTAGCTCGCTTTGATGTGCCGAGGCCATTTGCATTTTTTAAAGGGGAATGCCCACCGGGTTCACAAGGAATGCCTGATATGTGCAAGAATCCAGTCACACATTAAAAATGGTTAAAAAATTGAGGTTTCGAAAAATCCTTCAGTTTATTCAAAACTTGGGATTTTGGTATTATTAACATTGTTCTTTGCTATGAAAGAAGTTGTGGTGACATAAAAACTACAATAGATGTCGCTAAGATCTATGTGAATGTTAAATGTTCTAATGAGACTTTAGAACTACATACACTCGCGGGCAAAGAATACGGGTCACCCTAAATTAAATAACTGCAATAGGTTTTTTAAAATATTTAATACTTGTTTTATTTACATAATATGCTATTCTTTACAATACCCAACTGTATTAGCAATTTCCTGGATCCTATCATAAAAATATCGATATCCAAAAATCACGATTTTTGCGATATCTCGCTCCGTAAACGTCGTTTTTTTTTCATGGGTTTTTACGAGTCCGATTTAAACCTGGTAACGTTATATTTTATATGTCAGGATTACCTCTTACGCACTATTTTAGGAAATATGACGGTATTTTACCGACCCGTATTCATTGTCCGCGAGTGTAGATGACAAAACCGTCTATTAAAAAAAAATTAAATATTCGTTACTTTATATATATTAAGTAATTAATTAATATTTATTACGCCGGTATTCAGCAGATTTAATCTGTTTAGTCATGTTCAATTACGCATTTTTATATTGGACATCTTTACACATTCCAGGCAATATGAGGGCATTCTCTATCTTTTGCATCGTACAGGAGAGCATAATCTTTTTTTTTCATAGCTGCCTGTCGTTTATCGACTTGAAAATGAATGCTGAATGCTGCATAGCTGTTATTATTTTTTATATGTATAAGATTATGTTCATTGTAATAGTAGTTTTACGTTTGGTTATTATCACTTTTTTATTTCATGTTTTTTATTACGTACAGAGTCAATTACATATTTCAGTGTTGCATGCAAATAAATTCTAATGTTACCCCCTAGTTTTAAGTTCACTTTTGTAATTTTTAGGCATACATTGCCCAAAAATTATAAAATTATAGTATACAGTTTTATTTATTTTTGGGGCTCTCACTGAAAACCAGCGTCACGGCCCCGTGACAACATGCTGAGTGAGGCTCCCGTTCAGCACTGTAATATAAGGTTACCTTTTAGATTGTAATTCTTTTTCCGTGTTTTGTGTGCTAAATAAATAAATTCTTATTCTCAATCTTATTCTTATTCTGAATGCCAACATTTTAAAGCTATGTGACGATTCAATACAATGTTTGTGTGGATCCTAGTGCATATGCATCCTTGTCACTCGGAACAACTCATTGAGACAAAGATACAGTACCAAGTTAGATCCTATAAGTAACCTCCCTCCCTCCCCGTGCCCCACAATCTGCAACAGAACCGGTACAGGTGCAGGTATCTGTGATAGAGCAGTCAATCCGGGGGTAGACTCGAAAATTACTATAACTCCAAAAGAAAGAAGGCAAACAAATATGACTAGTGACGAAAATCCCATTCAGATATCTCAAAGAATTACGAAGCTACAACCGTTTTAATATTGCTTGTTAAAGAGAGAACACACTCGCAGATAGTGACGTCACAATCTGCGAGCTTCATAGTAAATGACAATCGTTTCATATGACGGTGCATTTTGCGGAAAAGGGACTCTTTTGGAAACATAACTTTGTGATTATTTAACCTCTGACGTTGTTTTTTTCTTCGCTTGACTACATTTTTAATCCTTTTTCGAGGAAACATAAAATGATTATTTTTTTAGTGTATATTCCCCTATAACAACGAAATAAAATTGAATTTTTCATATCTCATTCATGCAGCATTTAATTTTGAAATATATTCATTTAAGTTTGTTTTACTCAACACTCAACAAATGTTTGTACGGCGGGCGGTACGAGGTTAACGTTAATGTTTGTGTATGCGTGTGTATATTGTGTATATACACACTCCTACTTATTTGAATGCATACATGACATACAGCAATTCTTAGGTGTAACACGAATTTAATGGCCCATAATACATTAGTATAATCTTACAAGAAACATACAAACAACATTTTTAAATAGTCGTATCATACTTAACCACCCATTTAAAAACATACTCTGCTCCCGGGTAATAAAGTAGTATTTTCAACTTTAAAGTGTCATGAGATGTGAATTAAGGCGGGTATGGATGAAAGTACGCTCATTTAACATAACTCGTTATCGCGTTACACCAGCTAAGTTCAGGTGACAAATGACGACGATCTGTGTGCTCGCGCAAACAAATGCTGCATCCATTGTGTTTGGCAAATAATCGTCAAGAACCCTTTAATACGTGGCGGGGATTTGCGGAGTGGAGGTTACCTTGGACATAAAATTGTACACGGTTGTATACCTGTCTCTCAAATCATGGTGACCACGAGGCAAAGTGTGTGCTTGTAATCTGTAAACATTTTGGTAGGTATTCGAAATTAAGTAACGCCTCGCCTTATAATAATCGCCAAGTTTATTATAGTTATTTTCATATGCATATTCAATATTACGCGCATTGCTGGACATACGTAAGGATTTTAACCTAGTTTGCCATAAAAACACTGCTCGACAAACTTGACCGCTATGTGGCTAACGCACATACCTGGCTTCAATTTTTTTTGTACAATCGATGACAACACACTGAAATAACAAGGATAAGATACCACAAAAACAGATATACAAATCTACTCCAGACTTAATTAAAAGTGGCGTTCCACAGGGCAGCGTCTTAGCTCCCCTCCTTTTCTTGTAATACATTTATGACCTGCCCTCAACATTGAAACATAACATTTGCGGATGATACTACTCTAATTATTAAAAGTAGGGATAAGAATGGATTAGAAATTGATACAAATAATGAACTATGTAATGGTTAGAAAATAATAAATTGAAACTGAATATGAGCAAAACTAAAATAATACATATCCAGAATTGTATATCAGAATATCCTAGTATAGAAGTCAAGAAAAACCCTGTCAACACCATAATTGAGCCTATAGATTCAGCTAATTTCCTTACAATTTGACAAACATCTCAATTGGAAAAACCACATTCATAATGCGTGTACTAGGTAAGACAGATTTGTGTTCGCCCTACGGCATCTCAGAACCGTTCCATCTAACGAGGCTGCACTTTTCGCGTTTTACGGACACGCATACGTATCATCTGTGATTTGTTACGGAAGAATCATGTGGAGTAACTCGGTTGACGTACAGATAGCATTTATCTCACAAAAAAAACGTGTACGAGCTGCCTATGGAGTCCATTATTTGGCCCATTGCCGACCAATATTGGAGGAGCTTAAAGTTCTCACCTTGCCTTGCTTATATGCTATTGCCAAGCCACAGCCCGTCGTTGTCAAGCTGAAGAGCAGGAGCACCCGGGAGAAGTGGCTCCAAGCCAGAAAGACCCGGGTCAGTAACAGCCACATCTATGAAAACGGAAGTGAAAAGCCTATATTCATTAATGAGGACCTTCCCAAGTTTAAAAGACAGCTGTTTTGGTCCGCCAAAACGCAGCTTAAAGATATCTGCAGATATATATGGATACAAAACTCGAACATATTAGCCAGAAAAGAAAATGAGGCCAAAATATACCGAATCAGGTGTGAAAAAGATATCGAAAATATAACGGCCTAGTTACCAAGCAATTAGCTGTCAGAACACACTACGCGATTTCTTATGCTAATAAAATTCAACGTTTTTCCTGATACATTGCCGGAATTAGTATACTCACGGCATAAGAATATAGAAATATGGAGTTCACAAAATAATAGAAAAAATAATCAATTTAACATACTGCACTTGAATATAAGATCGTTGCGTAAGCATTTCAATGAATTATTAGTTACAATTAACCAGAGTCAACGTCAATTAGATGTCATTATTCTATCGGAAGTGAACAAAAGAGGATGAAGTTTCATGTTACAATATAAAAGGATACTATACCTGCCAAAAAACGAGGCAAAGCACTAGAGGGGGAGGCATATTAATATATATTAAAAATAGAGTTAACTTCACTGTGGACGAAGTGAAGTGTCTCGGTATGGAACTGCTATATGGAGTGTTACAACTAGAGAATAGAAGAATCAACTTATTGTCCATTTACAGACCACCCCACCAAAACAAGAACTTATTTATGCATCACTTAGAACTTCTAATTCAACGCATGCCGAACTGTGAAGACCTGATAATTATCGGAGACATGAATATAGACTTATCTAAAAATAATTTAAATGCAGCTACCATCAAGTACAAAAACACCTTGTGTGGATACGGCCTACAATGCGGCATACCTTGTTCGGAGATAACACGGGAGGCTATTGTGTCCGGGCGCCCGGAGAAATCGTGCATAGACCATGTGTGGGTGCGAGCGAGACGGCAACAGGGGCACAGTGCGTACGCGGCTGCGAGTGTGATCGAGTGCGGTATATCGGATCACCACATGATCGGCTTAAGTTTGAACCTTGACAGTGAATATTGCAGGAATGCATTACAAAAAAATACGCGCTTAGTAATAGATGATGAACTCGTCAGAGATCAATTAGATAACTACGATTGGTCACAGTTATTGTTTATAATTTGTCCTTTGTTTCTTTATGATAAACTTTGTTTTGTATTTGAATCAATTTATCGCGAGAGTAAGGTCGAAAAAAATCCTAAACGAGGTAGGATTACCCAACCATGGATACATAAGCGGTTATTTATTATGACAACTAAAAGGGACGAATTATTTCGAGCGTGGAGGGCGACACCAAATAATATGAATAAAAGGTTAGAGTACACTAAGTTTCGAAATAAAGTAAATAAACAAATAAATATTGCAAGAAATAAGTACCGCAGACAAGAAATTAAAGATTGTCAAAATGATTATAAAAAAATTTGGAATACAATTAACAACTGGTTAGGGCGAATTAACTTAAATGTTGACGAGGTAGTTATGCGATACTTGGGAAAATCAGACAGTATGTATAATATATGTAATAGATTCTCAGAAACATTTACTCGTGAAATTTTTAATATAAAACACACATGTAACGTTAAATTTCTGGATCGTAATTCTTATGTTAAAAAAGTAGATTTGTCTTTTAGGTATACAAAAGTGTCGGCCATTGATATTGAAAAAAATGTTAATAATTTAAGCACAAAGAAAGCGCCAGGCATTGATCAGATTAGAGTGCAAGATATTAAATATATTAAGAAGCAGTTATGTCCCATTCTGGCTAATTTTGTTAATATGTGTGTGTTGAAAGGTGTCTATCCAGAAAACCTGAAAAAATCTATTATCAGACCTATTTATAAAAACGGTAATCACTTAGAATATACTAACTACAGGCCAATTGCAATCCTATCGGTAATAAACAAAATCGTTGAAAAAGTAGTCGTTGGACAAATAACAGGTTTCCTGGAGAAACAGAACATGCTTGCGGATGCGCAGCACGGGTTTAGAAGAGGCCGTAGCACGGGGTCGGCGCTGGCGCAGTTCTCAGACGAAATAAACAGCCGATTGAACGAAGGTAAGCAAGTTCTGGCGCTTTTTATAGATTACAAAAAAGCGTTCGATACCCTGGACCACGTAGTGCTGCTCCAGGCGATGAGAGAATGTGGCATCGCCGGCCCCGTCAACGACTGGTTCCGCAGCTACCTGGCGGGCAGGAGCATGCGCACGACCCTCGCCGGCACCACGGGCGCGGAGTGTGACGTCACGCTCGGGGTGCCGACCGGGTCGGTGTACGGCCCTGTCGGCTACGTGATGCTCGTCAACAGTGTGGTCAATGTCGTGCGTAATTGTAAAGTATACATGTATGCGGATGATATGTGTTTACTGTATTCACATGCAGATATGACGGAAGCCCATAAAAATATTCATAGTGACCTTGATAATGTAATTAAATGGGCCCATGATAACGGAATTATTATAAATTTAACAAAAACTAAATGTATGCACATTTACTCTCCATACAATCGCAGGGCTCCTTATGTCAACTATAAAGACTTTGGTGTCATCGGTCACGAGTACGACTGTTTACACAACCATTCAAATAAAAAATGTAACTGTGAACCGTTAGAATACGTGCAGACATATAAGTATTTAGGCATGCACATTGATAATAATTTCAATTGGAAAACACATGTCACTGCAGTTTGTTCTAGGATTCGCTCAGTTCTAAGTAAGCTGTACCACTTAAACAGAATAGTTAGTAAAAAAACCATGCTTGTTGTATATTACGCGTTAGCCGACTCTGTTATTGGTTATGGGCTCAGTGTTTATGGTCGAACTTTTCGAACATATTTAAATGAAATTAAAAAATTACAAATAAGATGTATGAAATACCTTGTTAGTAAAAAAACTAAAAATAACCTTAGAGGTGATTATGACAGGTTGTACAAGATATGTAAAATATTACCTATACATCAAAGGGTGCAATATATGATAGCTGTAGAAAACTATTTTGATAATAAGTATAAAGTTTTAAAACAAAATAAATATAAAACTAAAAATGTAAGGGCAAATAAATATGTACAGAATTCTGCTAAAAACTACTATGGCAAAAGAGCTAATATATTTATGATACCAAAAATATACAACGAGACTGATTGGTTAAGAGAAGAAAAAAAGTGCAGCAAAGTTGAATTGAAAAATAGATTAAAAAAGATATTTTTGGAAAAATTGCATTAATACTTACATAGGTAAAAAAGAATGCTCGCAGTAAAAAAATAAGTGAACAAATAAATAATTGTAAAAGTATAGCACTTTAAGTGCAGAGGTGAAGTATTCAGGCATTGTCATGTTTAGTGTGTAAGTTAGTGTTTAAGGTCATATGTGCCTAGTTCATATAGCATACCTAACATAGTTTTAACATAGGTACTTAACATTAGTTAAAATGAGCGCGGTCTCGCCAACAAACTGTTATCGCAGTTTGGCGAGTAACATAACATTGTTAATTGTTTTGTACTTTTGATAAATAAATTAAAAAAAAAAAAAAAAAAATATAAATAACATAACTTTTGTTAAAGAGCCTCCGCACATGTTGCCTCTGCATAACGTTACCTCAAACAACACCAATGGCACACATCCGCACAAACTTTATGAGCCTAGACAGAAAGTTAAAATATTTAGTAAGAATGCTTATATTAAGCCAATAACATTTTATAATAATGATCCAAATTACAATTCATATTTGCCAAAATCCCAATTTGATAGGAAATTATTTAACCAGCTGCTTTACATTTGTTTTTATTAAATAAAATATTTTTTTTAATATCACTAATTATTCTTACTATTTTTATCAATAACTAGCTTCCGCCCGCGACTTCGTCTGCGTGGACCCGGGATAAAAACTATGCTATATTTTAAGTCAGGCTATAAACTATCTTCGTGCAAAATTTCATCCAAATCGGTTGAGCCGTTTAAGCGTGATTGAGTAACAAACATCCAAACATCTAAACTTTCGCATGTATAATATTAGTAGGATTTGTCGCATTGTATGTTGTATTTAATTAATTGTTATGTCTGTATTTCATTAATCAGCGATCATTTAATTGGCATTTCAAGTTTTGCACTCCATGAAGTTGGTAGCGGGATTGATAAATTAAAACCAAAATCCTCTGTCGGCCCGGACAATGTCCCTCCTTTCATAATCAAAGCTTTTAGATCCCAACTTTTGTCTCCCCTAGCACATATATTTAATCTTGCTCTCAAAACAGGCACCTACCCCGATTATTGGGAAACCACAAGAGTAACCCCAATCTTTAAATCTGGCGATAAATCTCAGGCGGTTAACTACCGTCCTATAGCTATTTTAAATTCATTAGCCAAGGTGTTTGAGTGTTCTGCATTCGAAGTTATATAAGCAGGTCGACCCTTACTTGGACGATGCACAACACGGGTTCAGGAGGGCCGCTCTGTTAATACCAATCTTCTTTCACTGGTTAACCACGTCTCAAAGAAACTAGATGAGGGAGGCCAAGTTGACGTGGTGTACCTTGATTTCAGTAAAGCGTTTGATCAGGTCGATAATGATGTCCTATTGCAGAAACTTTCCTCAATAGGATTTGCTCCTCCACTCTTGCGATTGTTTTCCAGTTACCTGAAAGATCGCAGGCAATTCGTTCGACTTGGATGTTTTGATTCAGATCCTTATTATACAAAGTCCGGTGTAAGTCAGGGTTCCATTCTCGGCCCCTTTCTTTTCACGATAATGGTGAACGACCTTTCCAGATGTCTCCCTACTGGTAGATCCTTACTGTACGCCGATGACATCAAAGTAGTAGTGGATATCAAGACTCCAGCAGATTGCCGGAAAATGCAGTGTAACTTGGATGCGATCCACCGGTGGAGTGTCGAAAATCGCCTGTATCTTAAAGCTTCCAAGTGTTACATTATGAGTTTCACTCGATCAAAGCAGGGTGTACTCGCTAGTTATTTTATTGATAAAATACCTCTCTCTCGAACTTATTCCATAAAAGATCTCGGCGTAGTGTTCGATCATGAACTTACGTTTCATAGCCATATGCGCTCTCTGGTTGGTGAAGGTTTTAAGCGTCTGGGTTTTGTTTTCCGTAACTGCAAAGACTTCACACATGTAGGTGTCATCAAGTTACTCTATTCGGCGCTTGTAAGATCCAAACTAGACGCTAGTTCGTGCGTTTGGAATCCGCACGAGGCGACGAAAAAGTACAAAAGTGCTTCCTGCGCTATCTTTTTAAAAAGTTGTACGGTTATTATCCCCTGATTTACCCTACTGCTTATCTGCAGGGCACCCTCGGATATAACTCGCTGGCAACGCGCAGATTGTTTAACCAGCTGATCACAACTCTTCGCATATTGCGTGGTCGTCTCGCTTGCTCAGTGAGGCCTGTCGCCTCTTTGTACCTGATGGACGTGTGCGTTTTCGAGCAGATCGGCTGCGGCTCTTCGCTGTCCCTTTCTTTCGTACGACGGTCGCGCATCGTAACTCTCCTGTTTGCCGCTCCCTGCATGCGCTCAATAAACTAAACGCGAAGCAACTTTCCTGCGATCTGTTTGCGGATGGCTGGACGGTTGTCGAAAGAGAGTGCTTGAAGTTGTGTGAGATGCTTATGTAGTATTTAGGGTTATTTTTTAATTTTTAATATGTGTTTATATTAAACACACATGAATTAAAAAAAAATTGTGATGACTTGGGATATTTCCTGTAATGTTACATTTTTTGTTATTTCTTTTCGTGTCATAAATAAATAAATGTCTAGATAATTTGAATGTTTATGATTATTTACTCAAATTTAATAATATTTTAACGCCGTGTGTAAAACATACCAACAAATGTACCATAAATGTATATTCCGATAAAGAAACTTATTCTATTCTAGTATAATGTCGTACGATTTTCTGGTTTGGGGTAAAGCAGCTGACATACAGACAATCTTTGTATTACAAAAAAAGCCATTCGTTTGATATAAAACCTGAGAGCACGGTTGCACCGTGAGAATCCGAAAAACAGGCCTCTTTAAAGAAATTTGCATTTTAACAGTAGCGTCCCAATACACATGAAAAAAATATTTATTTTTATCAATTCAACTAGATCTCCTCGACGGGGTGTTCTTATTATAATATGCATTCTTACTTCGTTATTATTTAGTTTCGTTTTCTTTTCTTGTTTTTGTTATATCATAATATAACAAATGAATGTTTTAATTTATAAAAGTACGTACTGAATAAAAATATATCACCAGTAACTAAAATAGGTACGATGTCAAAAATGTATGAACTGCAATTGAATAATAAAACACGTTTTTTATCATTAAGAACATTATATACCTTCTGTAAAAAATTGCCATAAAAACATTTACAGAATAAACAAAATAGTTGCCTGGTTTCTTTTGCAAATATTTTTCTTAAATGTGCAATTTAGTGTCATTCAATGAATGAGTCATCTTGACTCGACACAGGGACTCGATTATTTTGAAGTGATGAACTTAAATAATTTAAACAAGTTCGTGCTATTTTAAAGACTCGTTTAATTTATATTGGATTTATTTGAGTCTAAGATTAAGAGACAGTCTCTAATTTATGGCTGTATCAGCTTCCGCGGTGAGTCAGATTCGGTTGTTTACGTAATTATGAGAATAAATGTTCTCTGGATTCTTGTTAACCGATAGGCGTGGGTAAACCGAGAGGATAATAAGTAATAAATACATTAGTAAATAAGCATTATGGTTAGATAAGTTTTTTTTTTAAATTAATTTAGACATGCTGTCTTAGTATCTACTCCCATTGATTTGTAGATGACGATACGCGCTGTGAAACTTCTGATAGATTTCTAAATATTGCATAAGCAGATATACTACAACTCTAATACAGATACATTAAAAAAGGGGCAAAAATATGCTTTCGTGCATGGTGTATCATTTTTAAGGGGTTCAGGACAAAATAACACACACGTACACGGAGTTTTTTAGAGTGACTAACAAAGATAATACCGCATCTTGCAAGATAGATTGTCTTTAAATTATATTATACTGTAGGTGATGTGTTTAGTCTGAATAAAAGCTCTACATGCGTTCTTATCCCAGTGACTGCACTGTGAGAGCTACGGTAGCCTAGTGGTTCAGGCATGCGGCTGTCAAGTGGTGGTCGTGGGTTCGAATCCCGGCTCGGAAGTTCTCGGAAGAACTCGACTCGACGACCAATGAGTTTTTCGGAACTTATGTACGGAATGTTTACCATTAGCTTTTTGGTGAAGGAAAACATCGCGAGGCAACCGGTGTAATGCCAATAAAATAAAGTCTAGTTTTCCCTCTGGGTTGGAAGGTCAGATGGCAGTCGCTTTCGTAAAAGTAGTGCCTATGCGAAATCTTGGGATTAGGTGTCAAAGCGGATCCTTTAGGGCACAACCGGGAATAACGCTAGAAGGATGATGATGACTGCACCAATTAGCGAGCTTAACTGCACTTTGTTCAGTCTATGAGTTGAACGAAACGTAACGCAAAATTAATGGACGAAACAAATCACAGTACATTCTATCGATGAGTTCAGTGCCGCCGTATCACTTTTTTTTGTCAATGGATTTTTTCCAATTCGTTTTTTTTTTAATAAATTAAATTCGTAAGTTAGATTGACTCATATTTGTAACGGACGATACAAAAAGTGACATTTAGATGTACCTGACGCGCGTACAATGCGTAAAGTAATCGACCAGCTGATCCGGGATTACAAATCACCCTGTGCCTATAAGTATAAATAGGTTGTGATTTGCTTATCCTACACCGTCAGTAACAGTAATGCACCTTCCTCTCAGCTGCTCATGTTAAATGTCAGTCGAGTCAGTAGACGGGTATCGATTCTTTACAGCGTAGGTACCTATTATTAGCTATAAATGTTCAAATAAACCCATTTTTTGAAACAGGACCATTTATTTGTCAATATTTATTACAGCGTCTTTTGTTTGTCATTTCTACACATACATCGGAATATTATGTATGTAAAATTTGAGAATACCTCGTTACATAGCTATAAGTAAAATTAGTGTATAAAAATCATTATATGAAACTTTAGAATAATACCTTTATATAATAGAAAATCTAAATACACACATTTATAGTTTAAAAAAGTACAGTAGACATTATTGTAAATATAATTTACGATCTGATTCTTTCCTAAATTGTAGGCGAGCTGCAACGTCGGAAAAATGTGACTAGACACCAGTTTACCCTTAGTCTTTCTTTATCTATAAATTAAATACTTTTCATGTCACTTCTTCTGTTGTCTTTCTTTGGTGAGTTCTGTCGGCGGAATGAGTAGTACAACCTGAAAAATAAAACAATTCATATAAAGGTTTCCTAATAAATAAACTAATACGTATTAGGGTACAATCTTAAAACAATCGAATAATACCATTACCCAATAAGACCTACACTAAGCTCATTAAGGCTTGTCTTATAGTATTCATTTAAAAATACTGAGTTGCTAACCAAAAAAATTGCGAGGCACCCGGGCACCATACAAAGGTAAATGGTGTTGGACTTAGTCTCGTTTTGGTGGCTATTTATCATAAGATTCATAAGTATTACGGCAATTACAAGTCTCTATTAGGAAGACACTGAATAACAGTGACTTATCTCTCAACGAGCCTGCACCGACACTTCGGAGATCACTGCTGGTGTGGCGAGGGAACAATCTTCTTGCCGTCTTCCTCGGGGATGTTCATTCCCGAGCCGAGTTATTTGAGCTTCGCTGGACACTAATATCCAAAGGTCACGTGACCGTAAGATTCGTAAGGCGTGAGATTCGAGACAGGTCACGTGACCGTAAGATTCGACCGATTGAAAATTCGTAAGACGGACACGTGACCTGATCGAAAAACTGTTACAATGTCATTGAGTTTTCACTTCTGCCGGCACTCCCGGAGTGCAACTCGGTCTTTTTTTTTGCCGTTTTTATAGATAATGATACGGAACCCTCCGTGCGCGAGTCCGACTCGCACTTGGCCGGTTTTTTATCAATAAATGTTACATGTAAAAAAATAAAAATTACACTGGTAAACATGTTAATGATATGGCAGTAAATACGTGCCCGGCAACTCTCAGCACCCATAAGTACTAGACGACGTTATGTTTAATAGATATAATAACTCAAATTGCATAAAAAACATCGAGGTCTCAGAAACAAATATTCATCCACACATTTGCCCTTACATTAAAACACACTATCACTTCCCACTAGGCAATGTTGGGCATTCACGGCCGCTCAAACAAACCAAATGGATAAGCGCAAGCGCAGCGATCAAAGTCGGTACATAAAAGTCAAAACTGTAGCGTTTAAAAACATCTGCGTGGCCCGTGTGGCATCCAAATGGAGTTTCAGGCGCCGAACCATCGGAATGATACGACCGGGAATGTCAAAATTAAACGTTGTAACATTGATGTCAACGTCTATTTATCTGTTCGGACGCATCTACTTGTCGCCAAGACAAAATGCGCAGTAGTGAATCACAGAGTACTTTTTTTACACTCGACCACGAGCAACTGACACCCACGTGACTTACGCGTGAATGTTGTATAAAGTGGCAACGTTTTCCATCTAGCGCGGACTCAAGCTGATATTCAACATCTAATTATTCAACATGAAGGTCGCTTTGCACAATCCTAGGCGTCCCTTTTTGTGAGCCCGTTTTCGTACGTCAGCCTTCACGACATCCAGCCATCCATCACTTCTTATTTAGTCTGCCGCGGATTCCAAGGTCATTCGGGTAGAGGATATAATGATTTTATGCATGCTTACTTAAGAGTAAAGAAGTAAAAGATCTCAGCGAGGGTGAGAAAGGAGAAGCCGATGAAGAGGCCCAGCGTGCCACCGACATCGGCCAGGAACTGTGACAGCCCAACTAGCTCTGAGCGCTCCATAGCCACGAAGCGAGGCCGCCTGTAGTAGATCTTGATCTCAGTGAACCTGAAAAATTAACGAAATTAACCAAACGTCGAACATTACAGTACTTCTCACCTAAACAGTTGTTTGACTTATACGGGTCCCAGGAGAGGACTCAGGTGAGGAGGACTGTTGTCATCTCTGAGACGGTGCAGCTTAATATCATCTGAACGCTTTGGATTCGGTGGACCGGAGAGCCAGGAGACTGATAGGTGACGTCGCCCTCACTTAGACATTTGCCGAAAGATGTGTAGAGTTTCCGGGTCCATTATATAGCAATAATTGTCTGATATGTACTAAAATATGAAGAGAAATAAAACGGAACCTACCTAATCCAAAAACATAACTTTTTGGGAAAACGCAAATAAAGATTTTAATTCGCAATAGGTCGTTTAGAGTAAAGGTCGATCTATGTATACAACTCAATTTAAAGTTTTTTTGAGTTAAGTCAGTTCCGTTCTAAATGTGCGAAATATTGATAAATATAATTTTTTTTGCATTACATAGTGAACTTGTTTTGGCGGTTCACAATTTTTCGGCAGTTAATAATATCGCGAGCAAGATAGTAAACTAACAGTGTTCACAAAATTACAGTGACATCCATACTTAATATTATAAATGCAAGTTTGTCTGTCTGTCTGTCTGTTACCTCTTCAGGCTTAAACTGCTGAACCGATTTGGATGAAATTTGGTATAGAGATAGTTTGAGTCCTGGGGAAGGACATAGGATAGTTTTTATCCCGGAAATCATCCCCCGAGTTGATGAAGTGGGGGGGAAAGTTTGTATGGAGCTACGATATAAACATAGTAGATAGAGTGGAAAGTAGGTTATCTTCATACAAACGTACAGCGCGGCTTGTATTTGTGCGCCATAGTATCTAGATGCGTCGTCGCACGCACACTCAAACAAAATCTCGACTGGCGCACTGAGAAACGGGTCGAGATTTTGTTGAAGTGTGCGTGCGGCGACGCATAGATACTATGACGTACACATACAAGCCGCGCGCGGTGCGTATGTAGAAGATAACGTACTTTGCACTCTTTCTACTATGACGGAGTCGCGGGCAGAAGCTAGTATATTATAACGGTATTTTACATACGCATTAATATACCTCGATCACTTAATGTACGTGTTTATGAATAAAATAATCCTCCGGATAGACCCTGGATATATATTTAAATATTACTTTTTACCACGACTCAATGATAAAAATGATGTTAATAACCTTGATTTTGATTTATTAGGAGTATTTTCTACATCGGTAGTAACGTTGTTATTCCCATCAGTGGTATTTTCTTCATCGGTAGTAGTTTGGCTGCTGTTTGTATTTGTTGCTTCGTGATCAAAGGATTCAGGCGATTCAATAGGCTCATAACTTTCTTCATCTTCATCATCACTATATTCAAATATTTCTTCAATAAGGTCATTAAATTCTTTCGTTTTTTTGTCATATTCTTCCAAGTCTAGTTTTGTTAAGATTACATCAGCATCATAATTGATAACTTTACACGAGGGCAAGCACTGACACTGACTTATCTCACTACCAATTAAATCTTCTTCTGCGGCATATTTATCTGTAAAATGAAATCAATATCATACAGAGGCCCTCTGGCGAAAACGAGAAGCGTTTGAGGCGTATGTCTGCGTAGTATGTTCCAAATGAGTGCGGTTTCTTATTCGAAAATCTAGTCTGTCGAGATGATTCTTAGCTGTGTCGTGTTTTTTAAAATCTCTGAAATTTTCCTTACCTAGAGCACCTCGGACACATGTCCATTTGTCAGCTTTACATATATCCGTGCTTTTATTACCTAAACAAATTCAACGAACAGAATTGAGAATATAACTTTTTCAAAATATGTTTTAATATTATTAAAACATATTTTGAAAAAGTTCAGTAACCTATTGAAAGATTTTCGATTCAAGAAATGAATAACTTCTGTGATGGTTTTATATAAAAATCCTTTAAGCCAGGGTTTTGTTTTTGTAATTTTCTCTTTATTGCTATAGGAACATTTAAAATCACTTAAGATTCAGTCAGTTACATTGTACCGTAACCAAAATTACTAAAAGTATATATGCGTAAGGTGCCTGTCTTAAAACTAAATTTAGCTAAGTGATTCAGGTCCAAATAAAAAAAATCCGAGGTCAATGTCAACGCAACACATGACAATTCAAATAATACCTAGGTATATTCAGAAATATTTTTCAGAAATATAAAATTGCTGGATAAATTATTAAAATTATTAAACAGAAAGATGTAAATACTAAGAGAGAAATGCAAAAAGTTACATATTGATAGATATATATAATAAATATTACAATGATGAAGTTCTTACGGGGCATGTAATAGCTGGCACACCCGCATATCTGGATGGTGTAGTTGGTGAGACATTCCAGGTGACAATTCGAGGACGTATATTTTTGGAAAAACTGCAAATACCTTTCATCAGGGAAATAGCATTGACGACTGAAAACAAAGCGAATTTTGTACCAAAACATCCGTTTTGATTACCTATAACACTGTTTATAACATTTTACTCATCAAACCTCTTCAAAAAGGTTATAAGATAAGATTAAAAGGATGGAGGAAAGGGTCAATAAGGTGTAATAGCTAAAAGATACAAAGTATGTGTAAAATAAAGTAGATATAAAGAGTATGAAATATAAATAACCAACATTTCCGGAGTGTACTTAACCAGCTCCTCAGCGGTATCTAATATGTCGAGTTTAATCGCAAAGGAGGTAGTCTTTCCGGGTTGTGCAGCATAGCTGTGGAGCGAGGCCTGTGGCAGATCGGCTGGATGATGTAGATATACCTGGACAGATGATACTGAAATTAGTTTTGTTATATATGAAAATTAAGAACACGATCCCGTGAAACTTATTACCTCAGCAATTTATAAGTTTGTTATTCGAAGATAATTTTGTGCTTTTAAAGAAGAAATAGATAGATAAATTATGTAATGATCTCTCTTATGAAATGTCTCTTCCAACCCTTCATTTCTTTATGCAAAAGGGACCTTATTCCGTTTTTACACTAGATAAACTTTGACTCGTTTGTTCTTTAAGTGAAAAAAAACTCAATTACCTAAAATAAGGGAAGCTTCGTCTTGTCACTGTTCACCACTTGGTGATTGAAGTTAATAAAAAAAATAACCTTGTATCCGGGTCGAGTTTGCATATCGCATGCGAATTCCCGATCCGTGACTTCTTTTAATGTTAAGTAGAGGTCCTCTGTTGCACCGTTTGCCTATAATACAGTCATTAAATCATAATTAATGTAAATGTTATATTTTCATTATCTTCGGTTTTAGACATTACTTACTTCTTATATAAAACGATTTTATTAAATTTCATGCCTCGACGATTTTTCAAAGATATATTTAACATATTATGTGCGATGAAACCGTTAAGATTTTTTCAAGTAGGTACTCAGGTGAGTTTTGTGCAATATTAAAAGATTATTTTTAAAGTTGACGCAATAGTGGGATGTAACTCATTTTGTAAGAAATATTTAAAATGTTGAACATACCAAATTTGGAAACGAAAAGGCCGTCTCAACATAATTTACATTTGTTTTACCTATGCTGAATGAACACCACATATTATAGGTCCGAGTATATTATGTCAATCTTCTTTTTCATTTTAATTAGGTATTTTAAAAATTAAAACCTTTTTTACTATTCCATAATCATTTAAAGCATGGTATAGCTTTTTTTCAATCGTTCTTTAATTTCACCATCTTTCATCATAGACACCTTTTGACTGTTTATACCATAAGTATTTTATACATACCCGGCCTCGTCTTGGGAACGTTTTATTGTCAAAGCTGATGTAGTTTTTTTCAAGTGACCATCCTTTCTGAGGGGTAGATGTGTTCAAATAGTATCGTTTTTGATAGACGCTGAAACAATTTCAGTTGGTAACTACGTTGTTGATATTTATTGGGGATAGTGACGATATGACGTATTTTATATCTTTACACTGGTTTCGAGGTATCTAAAAGACCTAATACAATCTGGCCAAATCGAATCTAGGATGAACATATTACTTTACGCGGCAGCATAAAGAACAG
Organism: Epinotia bilunana; assembly: GCA_947049275.1. Taxonomy (NCBI): domain Eukaryota; kingdom Metazoa; phylum Arthropoda; class Insecta; order Lepidoptera; family Tortricidae; genus Epinotia; species Epinotia bilunana. The sequence continues at coordinate 25,819,627 of OX346257.1, forward strand.
CTTTACGAAAATGAAAAATACATGAACTAATAACACGGACATAGAGTAATATTTTCTCAGCTACGTTTAATCAGGATCGTATGGTATTGAACAATGTTAGATAAGTACTTAGTATGGCATGTAATACCTGCAATTTTTTTATCAGTTCGAAATCAAAATGGTTCGAAATGAAATCAAAATATTCTCTATGTATTTTAGTATTTAATGTAATTTCGACTCCCTCTGCCTTATGCCTATCATTATGTTTATCGTCGTCTAGTACAAGCGTTGCTTCGTTTGGGACTAGGTAGATGCGTGTTAGATTATCCGATAAATATTGATTCATTGATTTTATCCTAAAAGTAGGCCCCGAGTGTATTTTTACATGTCAAACGGTAGTTAACAATAAATACTGTTACCAAAAAAATGTAACAGGTTTTTGAAATGATTTTATGTTTTGGATGTTTTATATCATATTTGGCCAATAATTAAAAAAAAAATGTTAAACTTGGGTAACTTGCCTTTTTTTGCGGAAAATTTCATCGGTAGCCAGAATATTAAAAGTATAACAAATTCCATCCGCAGTCAAAGCCGGTCGGAATGATTTCTTGCAGTCTACTTTATTGCGCCATGAGCACTCTTTGAATATATCCTCATGAATGGGCGCCGCCTGTAATACAGAATAATAAATATGCATTACTATGCCTGTTTCCCGAAAGATCACGATTTTCACTTCTATTTATTTGCTTTTATTCATGTAGTTCGTTTGTTAACTGATCTTGCTTAACAATTTCTCAGATTTGGTTGGAAAAAAAGTTCTTCGATGTTCGTCTTCCAATTCTATCCACTCTATTCTAGCACACTCTCTATTTTGTGTCTTCTTTCTTTTTCTATCTATTTTGTTTCTACTACTCCTTTACAACCGACGCAATACGATCGTGCAATTTTTTAAATTTCAATTACAATTTTTAGTCAAGTCACGATTTCCCGGTTGTAAAGACACCATAAACCATTACAACATGACATTTATCCATTTTCTCAATTTTTCTTATTCATGCATTATTATTTTATTGTTTTTTTTATAATCCATAATTATAGATGGTTGTTGATTTTGTTTAAATGTTCCTAACCTTCATGCAATTCCTGATTTGATGCAATTTGCTTACCTCGAAAAATTTACCAATGTCTATTGTATTATTGAAAACTTTGTCCGAAAAATCAGAACCTTCGTCATTGTCACAAAATACAAGCGTAGAATGAAACTTCTTCATATCAGCAACCGACCAGTTTTCAGCACTAAACAAACAAACCAATATAATCATAATTTTGTTAGAATTGGTACTTAGTAATCATATTTGAAAAAAAGCTGCTGTTAAAAAAAAAGCTCATGTTATTCATTTTCATGGATAATTATGCTTTCTTATTTCGTACGAATTTATCGTATCAAGCCTAACAACTGAATAAAAAATGTACACTTTAATTTTCTTGAAATAAAACAAAAAAGTGTAATCCCTCAACGTTTCAATACTTATTCGAATTGAATATAAACAATCAGTCAGACATTGATAAATTAGTTAGTGGTATTTTAGACGGAAATACAATACAAGTCCAAAAAAAGCACGTAGCGAGTCATACCTTTTTGTAAATACAGATAATCCCTGAAGAGTATAATTGTACTTTTCTGATCTAATCCTTGCCTGAGGGCATATTGTCACTGCAGGAAAGGGGTACTGAAAATATTTTAGGCTTTGGTGTATACGAAAGACGATTTAGTAAACAATTTCTCAATTACACCATACCTATAATATCTATCTTTTACACAGTGGACAATTAAGTATTCTTTAGGTTAGATTCCTCATGTGGAAATGTATAAGTAACAAAGCTTAGCTGTATGGATATGAAACCCCCAAATTATTGCATACTTAAATAGATAGATAGATAGATAGACAAAACGTTTATTTGTTTGCCAGTCCGTCGTACATGTGAATAACCACGTGATCTTTGCCTTTAGGGTTTCCCACAACGTTTAACCGGTCCAAATATTTTTCTTTTCTATAATATACATCTAAATTATAATTTTTTGAATCGCGAGGCGGAGTCGATTTATAGGTATTTCGTACTTTAAACTTGCGCGCTTTGTACACACAGTTTAAACTATTATTTTTCACGCCGACAGTCATCTGCCATGACCGGTGCAACCCGTGTCGAAACTTAAAAAACACTAAATAATAATATCGCGTCAGACCCGTGAAATATAGCGTATTTCGTACTTTACCGAAAGCTTACTGGTGTCGCTCAGATTGGCTTACGTGTTGGTAAACTATTAGTATTTCATTTTCATTTGCGACAAAAAGGTAAAGTAGCATTACACACACCATTTTTACCTTTTTATAACATTCAATATAAGAAGCATTATGTCTTTTATGCCTTGTATTGATACACACCTTGTGACAGTGATGGTACCAAAGTTCACTAAGTTCTTCAAGCTTATTTACATAATGTGTACACACACATCTCTATGAATACAAAGCGAAGGATTTTTTTACCTCATTCACGGATACAAGTTGTTCCTTTAGAGTCACGACCACGCTGCTAGTATCATACTTCACATACGATTTATAAACCATGAGTACACACAAAACTGTGCTCAGAATGAACGTAGAAATCCAAAACAATCTGAAATGGTGTAATGAGTTATTAGTGGGTCAAGTCACAAGATGTCACGATATAAGCAACTGAAAGATAAAAATGTGGCTGTTTTGCGTCATTACTTGTTTGCACTACTTTGTTAAGAGAAGAGATTTATCAAACAACAATGTTAAGTTAGAATAAAGGAAAAATATAGATAATAAGTTATAATCTGAGAAAGAAAACAGAAAGGAAGTTAAGATAGACAAGACGTATTAGTGGATTGTAGTGGATATAGCCCCAGTACCTTTCTAGAATGGTAGCTCCTTTTTCAGTCATATACTTCAAGCCATTAAGTGTGGTATTTTCTGCGAAGTCAGAAGCGGTTTTTGTCACGATTCGATCCCACCGTGTATTTTTTGTGCTTTCTGTATCAGTCATTGGGTCGTCTGTATCGGACTGCATTCTAAAACAAATGTATTTTTTATGAAACCGTTTTAAGAGCAGATTGTGAACTGCATCTTAAACATACATAAAAAATGCTGCTATGGCATTTGCAAACAACAACACAATGCCATTGATAGTAAGTAACTGCAGCAAATAATACGGTTTAACTACACCAACTATGGAAACGCGCCACAGGTCCGTCTCTATCAAAACTTTTTTTTTGTTTACGAGAAGGTGCTATGACCGTCTATCTCCATTATCAAACCAGTTGGGTGTGTCATAATATTGCATTCTCACTGAACTTACAGAAGTGTACCAAATTTCAGTTAAGTCAGATAACGGACAATGGCTCTCAAAATTTGAAGGACATTTTACATAATATTACTTAATATTTACTAGTTTACATGCGGGGGTTGTAAAATAAATAATTGTCAAAAACTTCTATTTAGATAAAGGGTATTCGATCAAAGAAGAAGCGCCCACACGACTTTATACTACGAACGAAGCACAAACTATCACGAAAAGAGGAGTTTCAAGTGAATTGAATACTCTACAAGTATTATATTTAACGATTTGTTGATGTTAGGAAACATTTATCAGGCGAGCGTTCTTAGTCAAGGGCTCTGTGTAACTAAAGTATCCATCCATTTAATTCATTTGCATTCCAATTTAATTAATGTATTGTGGCTTATTACCGGGCGGAATGTTAATTAATAATAGACAGTCACGCAAAACCTATGGTGGCAATGAAGGCAATTTACCTAAAAATTTGCTAATGTCCAGAAATTACTGTATTAACACGAGTGAATGGAAGTAAATAGACATGAGTTGAGTACGACGGATTCAAATTAATTTATGATGCGTAACCTTTTTATTGTATTTTCTTTCTTTTTCCGTGTTTTATGTGCTAAATAAATTAATTCTTAATCTTATTTGTTTTAAAATAGGATAACACTGTAAATTGGATTAGTAAGTATATCAATTTACATGAAGTCATTATTATGATCGTCAAAACAATCAAAACCAAACAGATGTGTCAATAGACTTAAAGTAAATTTGATATTTAAGAACAATATAATCATGTCATAAATATTATCTCCGGCAGTAAAACGTCAAATGATAAAGTCACAGAGTATTATTACACTAGCTTCTGCCCGCGACTCCGTCCGCGCGGGACCCGTTTAAGTCGTAGCGTACACATTCACTCCTCATTCCACCCCCTTAGGGGATGACTTCTGGGATATTTCATAAAGTATTAATTCTGTACCTCAAAAAAAGAGTTTTCCCCATACAAACTTTTTCACCTCTATTTAACCCGCTTAGAGGTAGGTTTTTCCAAACCTTTTTTTCTTGTATTGTAATAAGGAGTCTTCAAACAAAGTTTTAAGTACCTTACTTAAAATTTTACTCCATCTCCATTAAAACTTTCAACCCCCTTTTTACCCCCTTGAGGGAGGAATTTTCAAAAATTCCTTCTTAGTGGATACTTGCTATAAACCACCTATTGTATAAAAAAACAGTTTTCTAGGTTTACCCTTTTGGGCTGGGCGTTGATTTAAGTCAGTCAGGGGCGGAGGCAGGTCCAGGGGCAAGGAAAATTTGCGACCGGTCGCTACTTGCGCTGGGTCTGTCTCTATGGTAGCGGCCTGTCCGGCGGCTAACATGGTAGATGGCCTCGGGGGGAGCTCACAGTTGCTAAGATCCTCGAGGCAAAACTGATTGGGTTCCTTCACGAGGTTACCGCCTGTTAGCTGCCTGGTTCTACCGTTAGAAACAGGCAGAACGGAAACAATCAGTTGAGCCTATACTTGTATATCCCAACCCATCCTATCCCGTTAATCCCGTCTAATCAGCCGTAAGCGATGACGTGGCATGTCGCAGCGGGCTTTCCATCCACAAAGAAGGATGGTTAGCGGTAAAATGCCACCCGCGTGTTTGTGCCGTGCGCGGGGACCCGTACGGGTGGAGAGGGAGATCCTGGAAGCTGAGTCGACCAGCGGTCGGGATAGTTACTGCTGGGAGACAACACTCTTCTTTGGCTCAGGATTCACCTCACACGGGCGGTCATGGCCTAGCCAGCCATGATCAATCGGCTGTCGTGTCCAGTCTGATGGCCACGGGCGAGTGTCCTGGGGTATGGGGTCTGTAGTCGGCGGAGCACGGGTTACGAGTCGTCTGAGGAGATGACGAGTAGCTCGGCACCGTGCGGACTCACAGACAACATACTCTCGGGGCGCTATGTCAGTTTGGTAGCCCTGATGCGCTAACGCATCCCCAGGGTGTGGGCTCCGTGGTGGGTGGGGAGCCAAACTGATGAAGCAAGGTCAAAGGTCACATGGATACCATAAAACCCGAGACGACGGTAGGAGGGAAAGCCGTACCCGCAAGGGATGAGGCCAAGGCGCATAGCGCAAATGCTGTACCGGCGGCACGCACTTCTGTCCCAGACAGGGGAGCGAGAGCGGGTAACAGCCGAGCAAGGGGGTCCGCAAGGACGCAGAAGGCGCGAGGCGCATTTTCAGGCAGAGGCCATGGTGGAGCGGTCCAAACCGGAGGCACCGTTCGAACTTTTCCCCACGGGTCGAAAAGCGGACACACCCAGCAGGTCCCCGCAAGGAGACCGGCTGGCGCAGGTGCCGGAGGGGAGGTCAGCGGAACTGTGGTCATCTGCAACAGGCCGGCCGGTCCTCTTCCGAATCCTGCTGACGATCCGGGCGCTGTTGATAGCGTGTCCGCACCCCAGAGCGCGGATGCGTGGTCCGGTGGAGGAGCCGTCAGTAGCAGGAGGCAGAAGAGGCGAGACAACGCCAAGGCGAGGGCTCAGACACTGAGCGAGGGCACCTCCCAGGATGCACCCACTTCGGGGCCAGGGACGGCGCAAAAGAAGAGGCATCTGGGAGCCAGTGGCGACTCTTCTCTGCTTGTCAGCGACTCCAAGCGAGTGAAAGTTGCAGCTTCGTTCGCTGAAGTGGCTGCAAGCGAGAGGATGGCCATCGTCCCGGAGGCCTTTCCGGCCGAGAAGATCGGGTTGGGGCATCTGGGCGCCATCCAGGGGCTCATTCTGGAGCTTTTGGTTGACGCTCCGGATCCCCTACCCCGAGTCACTCTCGGTAACGTAGTGGCGGGCGCTCTCCACGTCAATTGCCAAGGGAGAGAGTCCGTCACATGGCTCAGGTCAGCAATCGGAAGCGAGGAGATTGCTGGCCTGCGCCTGAGGGTCATGGACGCCAAGGATCTTCCCAAACCTGTCAAAATGGCATGGAAAACGAAGATAGTTGGCGGCCATGACGTTAAGTTGCTTCTCCGTGTGTTGCAGAGGTACAATCCTGCGCTACACACGGAGGAGTGGAAGGTGGTAGACACCTTGACATCGGACGCGAACACCAGGCGCATCATATTGATGGACCGGGTGTCGGCCGACGTTATCAAGGCCGCGGGCTACCACCTACACACGGGTGTCGACCTGAGCTCCTTCAAGCTCCTAGAGGACGCGGAGGAGAGGGCGCTTGAGGGGGCTGGAGAAGGCACTCGTGCGGGGACGGGCGCGGGGGGTCCGACGCCGGGGGAGGGCGCGGGGGTTCCGCAATCTGGGGAGGCCGAGGAGGGCACACCTCCGGTAGGCAATGTGCCTGGCACCAACGGGGAGGCTGAGGGGGCTGAGGTAGCCAAGGGGGAGGGGCAGTCAGAGGTGGAGGACGGGAACAGGGCGGGCTCCGGGTACGGACTTGCTGAATCCCGCAGGGCCCGAGAGTCATCACCGTTATCGGTGATCGGCTCAGAGGACCTGCGGGGATTGGCGGAGCTGTACCTGGGGGCCTCCATGTCTCCCATGTCCTGTGACGAGGCTGTCCAGGAGGAGGCTGCCGACCTCAGCAAGCCCAAATTATAAAAGCGCCAATGGCGGGTCTAAGGTGTGTACAAATTAATTTACAACACAACAAGGCGGCCACTGCCCTTCTGGCAAGGCAGCTAAAATGCGATAAATTCGATATTGCTCTTATTCAAGAACCATATATATATAAAAGTGAAATAAGAGGTTTAGGCGGAACGGGAGGAACAATTGTTCACCTGTGTCCAGATAATAACAATAATATGAGGACATGTATATATGTCAAAAATGGCATCAACGCTATGCCTTTACATGATTTCTGTTGCAGGGATCTCACCACGGTGATGATCCTAAACAAGGGGGAGGGTAAGGAGCTTATACTATCATCAGCCTACCTCCCCTACGAGGCAACGGATCCCATCACACAACAACTGCGGGATCTCGTTGCATACGGCAGCCGGGCGAACACCAACCTGATCATCGGCTGCGACGCGAACGCTCATCATGTCATCTGGGGTAGCTCAGATGTCAACAGGAGAGGAGAGAAGGTACTGGATTTCCTGGTAAGCTCTTCTCTACAAATACTGAATAAAGGCAATGAACCTACCTTCGTCAACTCTAGGCGGGGGGAGGTTATTGATTTAACGTTGGCTACTAACAACACTAGCAACAAAATCAACTCATGGCACGTATCTGATGACATATCCCTTTCGGACCACAGATACATTTGCTTTAGGTACCAAACTAAAATAAAAACGAATACGGTACGTAAACGGAATCCTAGGAACACGGACTGGTCGGCCTTTAGAAATGATCTCAAAGTGGACCTAGGAGACCCAAAAGGTAAGCTAAACTCTATTATTGACATAGAATTCGAAGCGGACAAAATAGTACAAGCCGTATACACGGCCTTCACTAATAACTGCCCGGAAAAGAAAACCCTGGCTAAAAAGTTACCATGGTGGACCCCAGAGATAGTCAAGCTCAGGAGGGAAACCAGGGCAATATTTAATGACGCAAAGTCATCCAATGACTTCGGGTACTATGCACAAAAACTCACAGAACTCAGCAAGGCTGTGAGGAAAGCCAAAAGGAGAGCATGGAGGAATCACTGCGATCAGATTGAGTCAATACCGGAAGGAATGAGACTAACAAAGGCATTAGCAACCACAAAGTCGGTACCGCTCACATCCATCAGGGACAATGACGGTAGAATGACGAAAACGGGGCTGGAGACCCTTAAGATAATGTGTAACACACACTTCCCAGGCTCAGTAATACACGACAGCGTAACAGACGACGGTGCAATTAGTGCGTTGGAACAAACCACAAGTACAACGAGACACAATTGGGACACGTCTAAAAAGGTAGTAGATCATAAAAAGATAAAGTGGGCACTTTCAACATTTCAACCTTTCAAAGCCCCGGGGCCAGATGGAATCTACCCCATTCTACTACAAGAAGGCGCTAATGTACTAATCCCGCACCTTAGCAGATTGTACAGGGCGTGCTTGGCCTTCGCACACGTACCGCGTGTGTGGAGGATGGTAAAAGTAACCTATCTACCCAAACCAGGTAAGGCGGATTACAGTGAAGCCAAATCGTATAGGCCGATAAGTCTATCGTCGTTTTTCCTCAAAACACTGGAGAAATTGGTAGATAGACACATAAGGGATGGCCCATTAAGGAGACATCCGCTGCACGAACTGCAATGTGCATACCAGCCAGGGAAGTCAACGGAAACCGCACTCCACCTGGTAACAACCAAGGCTGAGCAGGCTATAGAGAATAAAGAACTATGTCTGGCAGCTTTCTTAGACGTGGAGGGAGCGTTTGATCGCACCACGTATAAAGCTATCAGCGAAGCAGCTGCAAAACATGGTGTAGAGCCGACCATTTGTAAATGGATAGGCAACATGCTAAATGGCAGACTAATAAAGTCATCTCTCTTGGGGGATGAGATAACGGCCACGGCCACAAAGGGATGTCCGCAAGGTGGGGTACTCTCACCAACTCTCTGGAGTTTGGTGGTGAACTCACTCCTGGTGGAACTCAATAAAGGTCCCACCCACACGGTAGGATATGCTGATGATTTAGTAATACTGGTGAGTGGGAAGTTCCCAGGCACGGTATCAGAAATCATGAACAAGGCACTGAAGACAGTGGAGAGATGGTGCGACCGGCACCAATTATCCATTAATCCAGGCAAAACTGTAGTAATACCCTTTACTAGGAAAAGGACCCTTCGCGGCGTACAGCAGTTAAAACTGTACGGGAGGGTACTAGAACTGTCCAACGATGTGAAATATCTAGGTGTCACTCTGGATAAGGAACTGAATTGGAAGAAGCATACAGATCTCACCATTACAAAGGCACTCAGGGTATTTGGAATGTGTAGATCAGCGTATGGCAAAACATGGGGACTGAACCCAAAGGTACTGAAGTGGATCTATACCATGATGGTGAGGCCCATATTATTGTACGGTAGCCTGGTGTGGTGGCCAAGGACTTTAATGAGCACATGCAGAGATGCCCTGACCAAAGTACAGAGATCGGCATGCATGGCTATAACAGGGGCGTTTCGAACCACGCCTACAGCGGCGCTAGAAGTCCTACTGGACCTACCGCCACTTCACATGGTGATTAAGTCAGAGGCGCGCAAATCGCTCTATAGACTAAGAACTCTTGGACTGTGGAGCGACAGCAAGCCAAAGACTAAGCACACAAACATGGAGACTGACAGTCTCTTAGACAGAATAACAAACATGGGATGTGACAAAATGCTACCCAAGTATGTATTCCATAGGAACTACACAACAAAAGTTCCATCCAGGGCCGAATGGGCCGAAGGTCTAGAACCACCGAGGTCTGGTGTCGAAGACAGTATATGGTACACGGACGGATCTAAAATGGGATCCGGTACGGGAGCAGGCATTTATGCGATTGACTACAGTAGTAGTGTAAGCATGGGTAGTTTGGCAACCGTCTTCCAGGCGGAGACATACGCCATAATTGCCTGTGCACAGGAGAATATAGACAGGCAAACCAGAGGGCAGACCATCTATATCCTCAGCGACAGTCAAGCGGCCCTTAAAGCGCTTACGGCGCCGAAAGTGGATTCTAGACTAGTCTATAATGGCGTCCAGGCACTGAACAAGCTTGGGAAGCACAATAAGGTGCAACTAGTTTGGATACCGGGGCACGAGGGCTACATCGGCAACGAAAGAGCGGATGAGCTTGCAAGAGGGGGGTCTACAAATCACTTTGTAGGTCCAGAACCATTTGTGGGACTCTCGCAGAGAACCATAACTTCGGCCTTTAAAGCCTACGCCAAAACCAAACACCAACACGAGTGGAGGAATGAGGCGGGCTTAAGGCACTCTAAGCTCTTCATAGAAGGAGTGGACTCGGGCTGGACTAACAAGCTCTGGAAATCCAGCAGGAAGCAACTCAGAATCATATCTGGGGTGTTCACAGGTCACTTCGGAGTCAAGGATCTCTTGGCCAAGATGGGACTGTCGGACAGCTTAGTCTGTAGAATGTGTGGCGAGGAGGATGAGACCATGGAACACTTACTGTGTGAATGTCATGCCCTTGCCAGACAAAGAATGAATTACTTTGGTAGCGACTATCCGCAACCAAGGGAGTTCAAGGTGCTCCCGCTGAGCTGCATCATCCGCTTTGTGGAAACGATGGAGCGAGCTTGGGAGTAGGCATAAAGGAGAGGGCAAATGCACAAAAGATCCCGCTGGGTCGAAGTGCATCCGAAAGGGCCCTCATCTAGATAAGATAAGATAAGATAAGTCAGTCAGTCATTCAGGACTTTTACGTTTATATATAGTTATTTAATGACTATGATGACATATGATTATGCATGACCTGAACACTAGCGCAGCCTGCGGTAAATTTGACAGTTAATGACAAGTTTACTATTAATTGACTGCTGCGGCCAAGCCGCGCCAGTCTGTAAGAGGCTTAAATGTCAGGTTTCTGGTACATGTTTTCACTTACAGAGTACAATAATTCACCAAAAAGTTTCCTAATCGGCTCTTGAGTCTTGAATATAGATCATTTCGTAATTCGGCAGATAACTTTCATTAAACGTGGGGATTCGACGGGGAGCATTAATGTTGACCAAAATTAACTTCGTCTAAGTACATAAAAAGTTAGGTTTCGTGAGCAGTAAAATGTACATAGATAATATGGAAAATCAGTGATATTTCTACCAATAAATGTCACTAAAATACCTCTCAAATGCGTTGGTTAGTTTTAACTTTGGTTATTCTTAAGACAGTGTTAAGTGACTGGACAAAGCTTATCAAAAAATCGGAATCTAATAATACAAACACTGGCAGTCACATTTGGACAAGGCAGGTTAAGTTGACATTGAACACCACAAACACGTACCCAACGGGTATTGATACGGGGTTTGATCAATCCGACATGCATAGTTCTATTTTATTGTTTGCCTATTGTAAATAAATGTATCATCACCATCATCGTAAACCTCTCTTCGAGTACGCCACTTATCCCGGTCCCGTGGTGGTCTCATCCAGAAAGGACCTGCGGTCTTTTTTACATCGTCAACCCATCGAGCGGCTATGGCGGACGACCAACGCTTCTTTTCCTATAAGTGGCCACCAATCCGTTGACGTTTTGGTTTAAATAACTGAATGCCAAACGATTATATAAATAAATAAATAAATATTAGCGCACAATCTTACATAATTCGATCTAGTTCAAAGTTATAGAGACTTTGACGACGACGAAAGTCGCGAGCAAAGATCTATTTATCATAACATTCTAATCAAAAAGGATAAGTGAGGTTAAGGTGCCACTTACGCTAATTATCAAAAAACCAAGATTTTTGACATGAATTATAACTCCGTAAATTTAATTCTTGCTATTATTGTTTTAATGTAAACGTAAAATATATTACTTATTGTAGTTTAAGTACGCATACTTTTGCTTAATGATATTTATTTATTTATTTATTTATTTAGGATTACCAACAGATAATACATCATACATGCACTTACATCTAAATTATAATCGAGGCTGATGCTTATCTAATTATAGGTAACCACAACTTACTCCAATGCTTTTCTACCTACCTATATAAATATAGCATGCAGTTAAAATTAAAATTTTATTTGAGTTTATACTTACAGGAAGAAAAATTAAATGGAATTAAAAATTTAAATGTTAAAAACCAACATAAACTAAGTATTATTTTGCAGTATCTAGGGAGCGAAAATATGCCAACACTTTTCGTTTGAAACTATTTAGGCTATCATTGAATATATCAATTCCGATGGAATCTGGGAGATGGTTGTACAGTTTGGCCATTCTCGAAAGCGCTGTGTTACGTCCTAAATTTGTTTTACTCAAGCCAATAGTAAACAACTTATATACACCGGGTCGAGGCATTCTAGCAGGGACAGCTATTTTTATCTTTGTCAGCAGTTCCGGGCAATCCAATCCTTTAGTTTACTAATTTAAAAAAAACATTAGATCCAGTGTTTTTCTTCGGCTGCTAAGTGAAGCAAATCGTAAGTACTTAAGCCGCTTATGTTTTTTTTTTTTTTTTTTTTATATATATGAGTGAAGCTTATGTGTATTACGGATTCTAAATCCCAAGTGTGTTAAAAAAACGTCTCTCCACCTTTTCGATCAGATTTTTGTGCACTTCGTAAATATTCCGGCGTTTGATGCCCTAAGTTCTAAAAAGTGTAGATAGCATATTTTTTAATTTTGATTTCATAAATCAGTAGTAATATTTAATACCATTTTTTTACCTGCTTATGTCTAAATGAAACATGAAGCTAAAATAAATAATGCGGATTAATAAAACTGATCCAAGAAAACCCGAAAAGCCCCAGTCGGTAAAAGTTTCGATAACAAAATGTATTGGTCTCAAATAAGAATCAAGCTTCTTCGAAATAATCACTACTTACGATATACAAATAATACTCTTTACAACAGTTTTCAAAAAAAATGGAGGATAAAAGTTTTTCGCAAAACGTACTTTTATGTTTCCTTGATACGAAGAAATAAGTAACAGAAGAACCTTACTTATTGAACTAATTGATTCATATTTTAATAGAATTTGTGCAACCAACTTACCTAGTAGCAGAACTGATGAACACTTGACAGGCGATTACTCGTAGTATTTAATAGTAATGAAACACGTTTTATAGAATATAAAAATATTCTCGCTCCTAATAATTTTGTGATCAATATTTTGTTTTCGTCTACGTACAGTTTTTGCAGGGGAGATAATAATAAGGGTTACAAATTGTACATGTTCAACAATATACCTTATTAACAAGCATGCATACGTGTGGAGAACACGCTACCAACTCCCTAGGTTTTACCTCCGGTATGGGATCTATTCTATTGAGATATAGATAAACGCATAGAGAAGAAAACTCTAGCGCGTCACGAGACAAAAATACCGTAGATACTTTCAAATTTAGAACGCGGCCGTAGTTCGAATAAACACACATTTAAACGATCTCATATGGAAAACGGAAAATTTGGCACGCGTGTTTCCAAATTGAATCAATTTCGAAGTGAAGACAACTTGAGAAATGTTCTTCGCATTAAAAAGTGTGAGTGTAACATTTAAAAAGAAGAGCATAATGACAGATATAATGCTTTTAGGCATTTTATACTAATCGCAATATTTTACGACTCGAATAAAGCAAGAGTATGTAAAAAAGGGAAAAGAAGTATTTGTTCTTGTTAGTTTAGTCAAGAAGGATATTTTTGTCAAAGCATTACAAAATTTTCATACGAGTTTAAGTGATTTATTGTATAACGCAGAAACGTCTGGTAAAAAAAATTGATAAATTTCAATAAGAAAGTTTACTTCTATATTTCTCTTGAATTCATAGTGTCATAGTAGGGTGTGCAAAGAAAAAAATCATTCCTGTGGTGAATAAGTAAATAATTAAGGACTAAGGACGCCGTCTTTATGCGGATAAAAAGACCACAATCATTACTTTTTTTTTAAATAATATAGAAGGCAAACGAGCAGCCGAATCACCTGATGGTAAGCGATAATCGACGCCCATGGACACTTACAACACCAGAAGAGTTGTAGGTGCGTTGCCGGCCTTTAAGATGGAAGTACGCTCTTTTCTTGAAGGCTTGAAGGTTGTAACGGTCCGGAAATACCGCAGGCGACAATTCATTCCAGAGTTTGGCTGTGCGAGGCAGAAAGTTTCGGGAGAAACGCACAGTACCACCTTCCTTACTGCCTACCTTGCCTTACTGGTACCATTTCCACAGATGTTAATAATACTCAATTCGATGGGTTGATTGATTACCTTGGGCATACTTTTACGTGGTTTTATACCTAGTTGCTCAAATCATGGTGAGTAAAAAGACATTTATGTGCCGGTTATCAATCTATCATAGTGTACCATTCGAAATTCATTCGGTTGTAGAAATTTCAACCGGACGTATAAACGTTCACTGTATTTACTGTATGTCATGGGTTTTGCGTCACTGTAATTTTATTTCGAATATAATAATGTTTCGAAAAGGAGAATTCTGTCTCAGTCTGGTGATTACAACTTATTTTTTTCGATCTACGTGCTTCACATCTGTTTTCCGCTCTGTTGCTAAAATAACCCAGAAATAAACAATCCACATTGACAAACAATTCAAACTGATATGATTTTACTTTAAGGATAATCGTCATTGCATTGGTTGGCTGAAAAAAATCGCTTGTAGTAATTTCGCCTTCATCCTTTTATATTTAGTTGTTTTGTTTCATTTGTAAATGTGTTTCCTAAATATGCAATAGAGTCATTCAATTAATGTTTCATCTTCACTAAAGATATGGACTCTATTATTTTTAATTGATGTCGAAACCCGTACTATTTTAATGACTCTCGGTTAATCTATATTGGATTTATTTGAGCCCTCAAATAAGAGACGAAGTCTCTAATTTATGGCTGTAACAGCTTCCGCGGTGAGGACTGATTCGGTTGTTTACGTAGTTACAAGATTAAATAAATGATCTGTGGATTTGAAATAATTACTTTCGGGTTTCGTTCTCGATATTAGCATAATTACACATGTAGTTTCACGTTAGCCTCGCCATTTCGCACTATATTTTGGAGAAACAAAACACAATTTAATAAAAAAAATTGGGGTAGGACAAGTTTTTTCCTCGACGTTCCCTTCCCACCAACCAGGCGCCATCATTCACAGTTTAGTGCTTCGCTGTTTCGCACGTTACTCTTGCTTAAAAAATAGTGTTTACATTATTAACGAGTATATTGTTTGATTATCCAACATCGACATGCCTAAACGAAAACGCGATGAAGGAGATTATGATTACTTACAAAAACAGTTACGAAAATTAAAACGTAAGATTAAAAGAGGGCGTAACCGCCGCCGTGACAGTTCTTCGTCTTCGTGTAGCGATAATTCTTCGCATCATTACCCACGGGGTAAGTCATCATCTATTGTAATGTTAACATGTTTACGTAAATAACGTAATAATTTTTTTTCGGCCGTTGTGATTCTGTTATTTAGTACAAACATCAAAATATCACTGGATAATCGGGTTGTCCATATGGGGCTTTCCAAATCCAAATTAAAAAGTTGTATTCTTTTAACGGTTTGTTATCAGTACTTACTCGAAATGTATAAACCACTGGATAATCGGACTGTCCATATGGGGCTTTCCAAATCCAACATTAAAATATGTACACAATCGGGTTCATCACAATGGGTGTTCCCACCGTGACATAGATACCTAAACCGTCATCAGTGGGTTTGCGTGTTTCTCATAAGGAGTCTCACTACCCCATAAAACATATATTTTTATATTTCTACTTTAGAATGCGAATCAATCGCCACCGTTAACGATGACGTCATCGACCCTGAACCTGGGTGTTCCTACTGGGACGACTACTGGCCAGAACCGGATCTGAGTGACGTCGATGATTGCACGTCTCGCTTACCCGCCGCGCAACCACCCGTTGCTAATACTATGGCAATACCTATCGCGACCGCTGTCACTGCCGCCGCGCAAATACCTGCCGATACCGCAACCACCGTGCCGTCACCTACCGTCGCTGCCGTACCGTCGCCTACCGTGGTTACTACGCCGACGTCTAACACAATTGTACCGTTACCATCTGGCAATGTACAATCTACCGTGACTGTTGTGTCGTCACCGCTAGTTGAAGCAAGTACCGCAGGGACTTCAGTTGCACCGACGGCGACGCCAACGGCAGTTGAAGTGTCGGATTCGGCTTTGGACCCTGATTTGTTGGCAATATTAGGGGAAGATCCAACTGTTATAAAGGAATATGGTGATTTTATACAGAATGACCTAGCAATCAGATTAAATCACTTAGCCACTTCGGGTCTTAGTAAAGAGAATCGTATGGAAATGAAAGATAAATATCTGATCCCTGGAAATTGTAAAATGATTAAAGCTCCAACACTCAATCCAGAGATACGGGCGTCTTTGATTGAAAGCCAGGCCAAACGGGATAAAGGGATAGAAAATAAGCAGACTTTAAACTCCTGCGCTTTGTCGTCCTTAAGCAAAGCTATCACACTTCTTCTTGCGTCTGATAGTAAAAATCAGGAGGTTCTCAGACTGTTGATGGACACAGCTCGAATCTTAGGTGATATACAACATAGTGATTCGATGCTGCGCAGATTTTTTATTTTATCAACGGTGAAAAAAGAACTTAAAGACCAACTTGAAAAGTCTAAAATCGAAGACCTACTTTTCGGCAGCAATTTGGCGGAAACCTTGAAATCAGCAAAGACAATAAGTAAAACCGGAGCAGATATGAGGTTTTCTGCACAAACAACTGCTAAGGCTGGCGCGCATAAGCCTACAAAAATGCCAAACAAGCCTTTAAACTCACGAGGCCCCCCTACGAGCCGCAGACCAGCTCCACAGGGGGGGGCGCGGCATTGGCGGTCGACGAACCCAGCCCCAACTCAGAGACAAACGACGACGAAGCAGTACAACAGCTCGAGGACATCGTTGCGTCAGCAATATCCACGTCACAGACGTTAAACACGGTAAAGAACGGTAAGCCTGCTGGGCGACTTTCTTATTTTTACCGAGAGTGGACTATGATCACTAACAACCCAATTATACTTTCTTGGATACTTGGTTATGAAATATCTTTCATATCACCAGTTGTTCAAACTGTCATTCCTAAAGAACCAAATTATTCACCATCGGAGTTTAAAGCATTCGAAGATTCTATAGCAAATCTCTTATCTATTGGAGCTGTATCATTATGTGACCCTTGTAAAGATCAATACATTTCAAGTATTTTTCTTATACCTAAACCAAATGGGCAACAGCGCTTAATTTTAAACTTAAAGCAGATTAATAAATTTATTAACACACAACACTTCAAATTAGAGGATTTAAGAACCGCTTTAAAGCTTATATCAAAAGATTGTTTTATGTGCACAATCGACCTAAAAGATGCTTATTTTTTGATTAAAATACATCAAAATTCAAAGAAATATTTACGTTTTCAGTGGAATGGCAATCTTTATGAATTTAACGTATTGCCGTTCGGGCTAAGTACAGCTCCGTACGTATTTACCAAAATTCTAAAGCCTGTGGCAAAATTATTAAGATCCAAGGGTTACTTATCGACTTTTTATTTAGACGACATATTTCTAGTGGGTGACACTTATTCTGAATGTATTCAAAATATGAATGATACAAAATCTTTATTAGAGTCGTTGGGATTCATAATCAACATAGAAAAGAGCAATTTTATTCCTAACCACTGCTGTAAGTTTTTAGGTAATATCATAGATTCTAAAAAATTTGAAGTTAGATTACCAAAAGAGAAAAAGGAAAGACTCCAAAAAGAAATAATCAAGTTTAAGAAATTAAATAGGTGTAAAATTAGAGACTTTGCTCGGCTTTTAGGTTTACTGACATCAGCTTGTCAGGCCATAGATTATGGCTGGCTCTACACAAAAGACTTTGAGCGTTGTAAATATCTAAATCTCAAAGACGATGAAAATTACGATAAATTTATGACGATACCTGATACATTATCATCTATTTTTGATTGGTGGTTAAATGCAATACATTATTCGGTTAGTCAAATAAAAAGCGATGACTATTCCTTGGAAATCTACACAGATGCCTCAACAACGGGTTGGGGTGCAGCTTGTGGAAATGACACTGCTAGCGGTCCCTGGGATAAATATGAGAGCTCCTTACATATAAATCATCTAGAAATTCTAGCAGCCTTTCTGGGGCTAAAAACTTTTGCTAAAAATACTCAAAACTGTCAAATATTGCTGCGCATAGACAACACGACAGCAATATCGTATATAAATAGAATGGGTGGTGTCCAATTCCCTCATTTAACAAAAATTACTCAGCAATTGTGGAAATGGTGCGAATCAAGGAACATCATGGTTCACGCTGATTACATTCGTTCCTCTGATAACTTCATTGCTGATGCCGAATCGAGAAAATCGCACCCTGATATTGAATGGGAATTGTCAGAACAAGCTTATACAAAAATTACGAAACATTTTGGATATCCATATATAGACTTATTTGCGAGCCGAATTAATTACAAATGCAAAAAGTATGTTTCGTGGCATAGGGATCCGGATGCATATGCAGTAAATGCATTTACAATATCTTGGAGTGATTTTTTCTTTTACGCTTTTCCGCCCGTGTCAGTAATTTTAAAAACTTTGCGTAAAGTTATTGACGATGAAGCGACTGGTATAATAGTCGTACCTAAATGGCCTACACAGCCTTGGTTTCCTCTTTTCAAGAAACTCCTTATTTCGAAACCTCTGATTTTAAGACCTCACAATGAATTAATTATTTCTCATTGTAGCGACCGTGCAGTACACCGCCGAATTACATTGGTTGTCGGGAAGTTATCCGGACGTCGCTGCAAATTAAAGGAGTCCCGCAGTCATCTATTCCAATAATAATAGCATCTCTTTCAGACAATACAATTAAGCAATATGATACTTGTTTTAGGAAATGGTTTTCGTACTGTAAAGAAAAGGGCACTGATTTTTATAAGGCCTCAGAGTTTGAAGTTTTAAGTTTTTTAACATATATCTATGAAAGAGGCGCTAGATATGGTACCATGAACAGCTGCAGATCAGCCTTGTCCTTGTTATTTGGTCAAGCTGTAACGAACAGTGATCTAACAAAGCGATATCTTAAAGGTGTGTTTCGGTTACGTCCGGCATTACCCAAGTATAATTTGACTTGGGACGTTGACAAGTTGTTAAACTATTTAGCTGATTGGTATCCAAATGAGGACCTTAATCTTGAAAAACTAAGCAAAAAACTGATTACATTGCTAGCTTTAGTTACCGCTCACCGGGTTCAGACCCTATCAATCATAAATGTTAAAAACATAACGATCTTAGATTCCGATATTATTATCCAAATTCCAGATTTCATTAAAACATCACGGCCTGGTTCACATCAACCTGTACTGTCATTACCTTTTTTCTTAGAAAGGCCACAAATCTGTCCCGCAAGTACCCTACAAATATATCTAGACAAAACCAAAAATATTCGAAATGATATAGATCCATTATTTATTTCATTTAGAAAACCTCATCGAAAAGTTACATCTCAGAGTTTAAGCAGGTGGATTAAAAGTACATTGTCAAGTAGCGGTATTGACACAAGTTTGTTCACTGCACATAGTACAAGACATGCAGCCTCTTCCAAGGCTTTTAAAATAGGGGTTAATTTAGACATCATTCGCAAAACCGCTGGTTGGAGTTCAACTTCTGCAGTATTTGCCAAATATTATAATAAAATAATATCTGCGCCATCCAGCATTGATTTTGCTAGAAATATATTAAATACTTCACAATAAATAAATATTGTCATCATTATTAAATTATTATTCATTCAAATGATACTCTTGTGTGTAAGAAATATATTCTTTATGAATCATTTCATACGTAGTTTAATTATTTGTAGTATAGTATTTCACGACCTACATATCTCTAAATATCTACATGTGTAATTATGCTAATATCGAGAACGAAACCCGAAAGTAATTAATGATTAAACGAACTTACCTGTACGTGAAGTTCAATCATAATTACTCCAAGGGTTTCGTTCGAAGATATTAGCAACCCTCCCTCCCTTGGACTAGTCTGACCCTCAGGTCGTGAAATAAATATAAAAACAGCTCAGCAACTCTCCAAACAGAATGATGGCGCCTGGTTGGTGGGAAGGGAACGTCGAGGAAAAAACTTGTCCTACCCCAATTTTTTTTATTAAATTGTGTTTTGTTTCTCCAAAATATAGTGCGAAATGGCGAGGCTAACGTGAAACTACATGTGTAATTATGCTAATATCTTCGAACGAAACCCTTGGAGTAATTATGATTGAACTTCACGTACAGGTAAGTTCGTTTAATCATTAAAAATGCATCACAACCTGCTGACTACAACTTTATTACAGATTCATATACAAAAATGACAAAAAATAGGCTTATATTATTAGGCTGATAACAAAGTAACACACACGTACAAGAAGCTTTTCACTCATGTGTCATATTTAAATTTATTTTTATTAAACAGGCAAGCTTCCCTCTTTGAGGAAATAGTTTGTAAGTTGTGATTGTAGTTTAAATGTAGTAGCTAAGTAGTTAATTTATTTTTAACTTTATAACATCTTTGTATAAAAGAGCGAATGCCTCCTAACACAAGTGTCATACTTAAAAGGAGGATTCGACCCCATTTGTGTACCCGTTGAAAATAAATGTTTTTTGAATAAATGATTCAAAATCGAAGCTCTACACTGCGTTCCTATCCTAGTGACTGCGCCAATTAGCAACCTTTCCTGATGTTCAGTATTTAAGCAGTCTATTTACGAACGTTAATGCAAAATGAATGGACGAAACAAATAACATCTGTCGTTCAGTGCCGTCCTAATCAATTATTATTTATTATAAAATGTAGTATTTTCTTTGTTATGTACTTTTTACAATTTCCTTTTTTTTAAGGGTGCCGTAGTCAACTAGGAACCCTTATAGTCCGTCTGTCCGTCTGTCCGTCTGTTTCGGCGCCATATAAAAGGTAGAACACAGTCTTGAAAAAAAATTAAGGTACCTGCCCTACACTTAACAAGGGTGTGGCATTTTTCTTTTTCTTGGTGAAAACCTTGGTGTTTGGTATCGTTAAATAGCTTGGTCATAAATATTATGGGTTTTCGAAAACCATTTTTCAGCTCAGTGGTTCATTTGTGTGATATTGGGCTTTAAAGCCCAAAATCGGCCAAGTGCGTGTCCGGCAGGATTTGCCTGCCGGACACGCACTTAACCGATTTTTTAAATAAATTATGTTCTTAACTATGAAATGGAATCGAATAAATCGATTTTGAACCACTTGAAGAAGTTAGATTGACTCATCTGTATGAAGGACCATTAGAAATGTTACATATCTATATATATAAACCTAAAAGTCCTGACTGACTGATTGACTAACTTAAATCATCGATCGGCCCAGAAAGCTGTTTTTTTCTTCACAAAAGGTTATATAACGCAAGTACCCACTAAGAAGGGACTTTTGAAAATTCTACCCTCAAGGGGGAAAAAAGGGGGTTGAAAGGTTGTATGCGTATGGAGTAATATTTTAAGTGAGAGACTTTACACTTTGTATATAGACTCCTTATTACAGTACAAGAAAAGTAATTTTAGGGTTTTGGAAAACCCTACCCCTGAGCGGGTTAAATAGGGGTGCAAAGTTTGTAGGGAGAAAATTACCTCTTCACGCGTAAACCGCTGAACCGATTTGAATGCAATTTGTTATAGAGATAGTTTGAGTCCCGAAGCAGGACATAGGATAGTTTTTATCTCGGGTAAATCATCCCCTAAGGGGGTGAAAAGGGAGGGTGAAAGTTTGTATGGCGCTACGATGTAAATGATTTCCACGCGGACGGAGTCGCGGGCAGAAGCTAGTAGGTAATAAAGCTTTGTTAACGAAAAGGTTAAGGTAAAAACAATATTTTATTATTAAATATTTCCACCAAAACTCATTATCATGTAACGCACTGTGTACATTTACTAGGACGATAACTTTGTATATTATTTAGGCAAATATTGTCATTAAACATAGCTCAGTTAGCAACTCCACAATTTAATTTTGTTTGTTTAGGACTGATCAAACTATTGATTGGTTGATAAGCCTAGGTCAGACATGGGCTGAAGATCTACTCCTTTACTCTTAAAACTTAAGTAGGTTAAGCCTATGTTAGAGGGATCGGGCCCGTTACTATTAAAAAGAGATTTTTACTTTGATTACCTATGAATTGGCACGTCCATAAGGTTTTTAGTTTCTTTTGCGAGCAGGTAAATAGTTTTAAATTACTTTCGTTTAAAAAAATGCGGCGTGTAGTCTTGCGAAGGACAAATAATGAGGTAAATCGAGCAAGAAGTTCAAATCAAAGAAAAGTGAATACAATTAAAGTAGGTATGCCAAATAGCGTGCTTCCAAAAGAAGAGAATGTTACTAGATGCCAATGTACAAGGACTACACAGCGTCATACAACATGTATCAATATTTTGTTCTATTGTCTCTGTTAAAATATTAAAAAAAAACAGAATAATATAAGGCATTACCCAGGAACTCTGCATCAAGCAGCGGCAGCGTCTATCATCCATATTGCGGCTATCGTATTCTTACGTTTTTCGGGCACATACGTCGACGAGAAGACTATCGAGCGACTTGTGGTCCATGGAAAAATCGTGGGCACCAGAGCGCAGGTCACCGATGAGAGGGACAGACCTGGCCCCTATTTCACCAACTTGATAAAAATGAATTTTTGACAATTGTCACCTGACAACGACAATTCACCGTACTTTGCTGATTCCACAAGTAACCTAGCAACCACCTTAACTTCTAGAACAAGCAATGTATGGCGAATTGTCAGTTTAAGGTGACAATTGTCAAGTTGGTGAAATGGGGGCCAGATTAAAGCTGCAGTAGGTGTATTACGCAAACAAAAGGAAGGCGACTGTCAGAGAGGAATGGTGGAGTGTTGTGAAACTTGCTATCAACGCCCAATTTTATCTTATTTTTTATACCACGTTGGTGGCAAACAAGCTTACGGCCCATCTGATGGTAAGTGGATACCGCATCCTATGGACGCATGCAACTCCAGGGACGTTACAGACGCGTTGCCGACCCTTTAAGAATTTATACACTCCTTTTTTGAAGAACTCCATACTGTAGTCCCTCGGGAAAACCTCGGCAGGGAGCTTATTGATGCCTGATATGATGACCACGACCACTCGTCAAGAGTAAAAACGGCTAAGAAGAAAGCACAGCGAAATGTCAATGTCATCTCGCTCATATTTCAAGCAGCCCAATTGGAGGAGTACTTTCATCTTACAGATGATCGAGGTACGTAGTGTAGTGTACCTGGTAGCGAGTATGGTTACCAGGGCCCCAGTAGGTACATGGACTGTGTATTAGAGTGTGAGAAACATGCTATCTTTAGCTGTCGATACAACAAATTTTCTTATCAATAGACGAGCGAGAGTGTAAATATACTTTTGTCTCCCTTAGAGACAAGCATACGTAGCCGAAGGTGTCTCCTTACCATCAGGCGGATCATATGCTCGTTTGCCATTTTTGTGGTACGCAAAATACATTTTTTGTTTTGGTATGGAGTGGTCCTATATAAACTGTTTGGAAAGTAAGGCTATAAGTGAGTTTGGACGCCGAGCGGGACGATTCCGTAACGATGTTATAAGTGAGGCTATTGAATCATGTCTACATAGACCTGCACATAAACTACTTACGACGAGTCGATGTCAAAGTAATATGGATAGATACTTCGGACTTTAATACGAAGGAATAAGGTTAGAACGGATACTATTCCCTGTATGTCCACAAACATGGCCTTAGCGTTATCCCAGAAGAATTCGTTAAATCTTGTTTCGGGGAATATGGACACACCTAGACACCTACTTGCATCCAACCAAGTTCTTACTTGGGACCCTTGGATACAATTCGTTGGAAGTGAGACGCAACGTCTATCTTCTTACATTGTCTTGTAGGGTGTTACGTAGAGAAGTCGATAGTCTGGAGTTGGTTGAGAAATTGGTGCGACTGTTTGTACCAGACATCCCTCGAATAACCCTAAGACAACTTGAAAAAATATATAGTTTAGGGTAACTCCCCTATACTTGAAGTGGGAATGTAATTTTTTTTTGTCGTTAATCCCATAGTGTGGGGTGTATGGTTGGATATTAGCTTGTTCAAAAATATGGAATGTGAAAAAATATGTTACACTTACAGCGATAAGGATTAATCTTATTATTTTAAGATTTTAAATTGCGTAATCGAAATTTTCAATTAGATTTAGAATATTATTACATAATAAGAACAAAGATTCACTTAAGAGTGTAAGTTATCTATTAACATTTTCTTATATATTTTTACTATAAGTTTACCAGATTTTTTGGGTATCAAGTCAAATGGAAGTCCATTTAAAGCGCGTGGCCATGCGTTTGTCCAGACTCTTTTGCCATTGTTAGTAGATGGAGTTACGAATGGGGAGGGGTATTTTTAGCTTACGCAATTTTTTTGGACTATCTTTGACAGTTAATTCGGGGATTTTCCCACCATACATGCTGTACCAAAAATGGGGTGTGAACCGATCAAGGGTTGTCCCTTAGTTTTTTCTTATCAGAACACGATACCTGTTATGACATAAGAAAAAACTACGGGAAAAAAAAATTACGCGATTTTATTTTACATTTCTATGGAGCGTTGGCTGAATGGGGCAAAATGTAAAAAAAATCGTGTCAAAAAAAATTCGATTTTTCTTATCAGAACACGATACCCTGTTGTTATGCCCTTGATCGGTTCACACCCCATTTTTGGTAAATACACTCTGTATTGTCACAACGGTTAGGTCAACCTTGTCATGAACTGGCAATACCCTGTAGTATTTAAATAGACTTTCTTAATTATTTCTATATATTATTTTAAAGGGTACAATATTTTTCAGTAATCTTATTTGCAGATAATTAAAGTTATTTAAGTATGTTTATATGTTTTGCCGTAACTGGACAAGCCATAACTTATGACAAAGTCCGCCATGGACAAATACAGCAACCTCAAGGTCCTATAAGGTGGATGATTTTTAAGTATACATAGTTTAGACAATAAAAGACGTGTGGAACTCAGTTAAATTCGTTATCTATTTTTTATTCTAGGTAAATGTGTTCGGTTACAACATCGAGACAGTTACTACTACAGATGGTACTCTGTACATGCAAGCAAGAGTGCTCGTGGGCCACGATCTGAGTGCTGATACTTTTCATATATAATATACTAGCTGATGCCCGTGGCTTCACCCGCGTGGTTATAGGAAAATGTAACATATTGAATTTTCCCGTGGGAATTAGATGTTTTCCCGCTGGAAAAGTAGCCTATGTCACTCTCCAGCCTCTAAACTATCTCCGTAGAAAAATTCACATTAATACGACGCTCCGTTGCGACGTGAAAGAAGGACAAACAAACACACACACACACATACTTTCGCATTTATAATATTAGTAAGGATATACATTAAACAGGTACTCCGAAAAGGTTTTTCATAAAATTATACACCATACTAAACATTATTCATAATAACTCTTATTCATAACAATAGGAACTCATAACCATTCAAATTCATAATGACAATAATCATTGTCTCATGTAAACACTCACTTGTCCGCTTTACTTAATAAATAATTACACGAGTCTAGTCATACATTTTTAAATACTTAAATTGATTGTCATGTGTTTGTGCATTATAAATAAATGAGTGACTATGAGTAACTTCATATTTCACAGGATTTTTAAACTTCATATTTTTAAGTCCTGCATATTTTTATTATTCTATTGATTTTTATAAATGTATGTATTGTAATATTGGGTGTTTGTGACTCAATTACGCAAAAATGGCTTAACATCGATTAAATTTGGTACAAAGATAGTTTAAAGAGCGTACTAAAACCATTGATTTTATTCGCGAGCTAACTGGTATTTTAAAATCCAATTAGATTCCAAATAAATTTTATAAATATTTAGACAATTTACTTTAACATTCTTGTTACTTACAGGAATTTGTACAACTCTCGGGGGCACCATCGGATCGCTCCGTGTCGAATCCTCCGGGTGCCATTGCGTACGTTTCCTGATCTTCTACGATTCGATGCAGTCTTGCAATACGTAACTAAAACGTTCATGGATATTGTTAAAACTTCAAAGGTATTATGAAAGATTAAATGAATAAAAATGTATAAATAAAATCAGGAAAAACTGACTTAGAAATTATGTCAACGTTTTTTTAATTAAGTTAATAGGGTTGAGGTGAGGACACAAAATTTATTATAACTTGCAAAGAAAGAAGGCAAAAAATATGCAAATATCTCAAATAGTTACGAAGTTACAACAGTTTCAATGTAAGAGAGAAAACGCTAAGAAGAGATCGTGACGTCACGATCCTCGAACGTCATAGTAAATGACAATCGTTTCATATTAATTGCGATTGCGATTTGCGAAAAAGGGATCGAAAAGAAATCTCTTAAAAGTTTGGACACATACAACTTTGTGATTATTTAACCTCTTGCGTTCCTTTTTTCACCATTTGACTACATTTTGTATCCTTTTTCGAGAAACATTATTGATTATTTTGTTTAGTGTCTGTGTCCTGTATGTGAATCTAAAAGTCACTGGATCTTTTCCAAATACAAATCGTCTTTAGACAGTCTCTAATTACCTGTGCGGCTCCATTCACCCATACTTAACAGAGAATCCAGGCGGGGCAACATATATTTTTTGTCTATCCTAAATGTCTTTTTTATCTAAGTTGTTTTTTATCGGATGAGTATTTCCTTAGATTAGCC
Source organism: Epinotia bilunana (assembly GCA_947049275.1). NCBI lineage: Eukaryota > Metazoa > Arthropoda > Insecta > Lepidoptera > Tortricidae > Epinotia > Epinotia bilunana. The sequence continues at coordinate 25,846,444 of OX346257.1, forward strand.
CCCATATACCAACTCATTAAATTATATCTCACTCTCTCTCACTCTGTCTTTCTCTCTTGCACTATATTTTATGATAATTTTATGTTAATGCAGGATTGGTTCTTTTGGACGATGTTGTATGGTACTGGCTGATAGATGATAAAGGGAAAGGATAGTTTGAATATTCGAACGAGCGAGCGAAGCGAACGAAGTTCTATGCTTCAGTGTCCAGTGTCCGGTGTTCGGTGTCTGCCCCACTGTTATCCTCTACAGGTCGCCTTTCTCAGCCGATTCTTAATTATATCGATTTTTTAGTCAAGGCACATTAAAAAAAAGTATGCTCGTGAGTTTGACTGCTCAAAAAGCCACTACTTTTGGAATGGTGAATGATTTGACGTATGACTCAGTTTGTAAGACGATTATAACGCAAAAAAACGTAGATTTTATGTAAATAAATAAGATTTGACTAAGATCGCGAGTTTTCCTGCCTTTCACTCTTCGTTAATATAGAAGTATTATAGAACATGTTAGTCAAATCAATACTCCTATAATCCTTCGTCAAAGCACGAATGTCTAAAAGAACATCAATAGAACGCAAATAACTCCTAGACCATTCAACAACTATGTCGCATAACGATCCCAGACATAAGTTCAAGTTAACTTAACCCCTCAGCGCAACATAAAACTTTAATACTTGTATAATTCCTATAACGACACAAAATAAACCACAAGAGAAATGAAGAATGAAGCAATAAAAAGGCAAGAAAGTCTCTTGCAAATACGGACATAACTCTGAATCCTTATTACCAGAGTGGGTCGTTAAAAATCCATAAATAAAATGTAAATTGTTGCATGCCGCTAAAACAGGCGTTAAAGTGCACAGACGCGTGAAAACCAGATATCCTACTTATACTATTACGCAGAATACAATAAAAAGGTTATTCTGCGTTATTCTTCGGGGCAGCCAGCGGGCGCGAAGTGGCGCAGAATACAGAAGAGTGGCGTTCTCTTGTGTCAGAGGCCAAGATCCTCTTTGGGCCATCGAGCCAGCGTAGTGAGTAATTAAGAGTCCGCAGTAAGCTCGATTCTCCATACAAACGTAGTTACGCTCTCATTTTAAAACTACGTGTTGGATTGTAACGAAACTTTGCATGTACAATGACATGAGGCATATTTATGTCTGTAATTAGTTTATATAGCTTCAGATACCATAGTAAAAAAAATAAAGCGAATTTAAGTTTTTCATACAAAACTTGGTTTTGCTGTATTTCGTTTGTTTTATAAACTGCAACCATATAAACTAATTACAGACATAGATATACGTCATGTCATTGTATATACCAAGTTTCGTCACAATCTGACTGGTAGTTTTAAAATGAGAGCGTAACTACGTTTGTATGGGAAGGTGAAGTTCGGCCGAGCTTACTGCGGACTCTTAATTACTCACTACGCTGGCTCGATGGCCCAAAGAGGATCTTGGCCTCTGACATAAAAGAACGCCACTCTTCTGTATTCTGCGCCACTTCGCGCCCGCTGGCTATGTAACGGTATAATTATTAGGCCTTCAGATATTTCTGAGTTTTTATTTTACGAGTATGAGCGAGTAAAATATAATTCTTATGCACATTGCCGTGATATATTGAATTACCAATTTTTCAATCCACAGCGATACACAAGATATTTATTAAGAACTAAGACTTTGCATTACCTGTGTGTTCTTTAGCGGAATACCAAACGAAAGTTGTTGTAGTAACATACCAAGGAATTCTCTAAAGTATCAACGTTATCATTATCCTCCTAGAGTTATCCCGGTTGTGCCCTAAATGAGCCCGGGGTCCGCTTTGACACCTCATCCCAAGATTTGACATACGCGCTAGTTTTACGAAAGTGACTGCCATCTGACCTTCTAACCCAGAGGGAAAACTAGACCTTATACCTTCCCCGAAAAGCTAACGGTAAATATTCTGTACGTACGTAATCTCAAACACTCATTGGTACAAGCCGCTGGTCAGCCGCATGCTTGAACCAATAGGCTCTCTTACATTTTTTTTTAAATAAAGTAATGCATTATCTTTATTAGTGTTTTCTGTAGACCCAGAGGCGCGGGTGCCCGGAATAGGGCCAGGCGCACTAAAAGCAGATAATATAAAATGAATTGTGACGGCCCCGGGTGTCTAATTGTGCTTTTACCTTTTAATTAGTGTCTTATATTTCCAAGAATGAAGTTATTTAACTTGCCCAGTTTTATGAAAATATGCTACGATCTTGATGATTCTAAACTTCATAACTGAATATCAAACTTTACTCTGCTTACACCTGGAAACAAATATACCCTTTTATTATTTCTCCCTAATTAAATAAAATCGATATATCAATATATATTTATGAAATTGGCAATGACATTGTTGCTCTCGCTATTGTATAAATTAATTAGAAAGAGCAGAAGACACTTTTAACATAAATCATATTGTACGGGCATAAGGTTATAGAGCTGTACACGAGAAGATGTTGTAAACTATTTAATAAGGTTTATACAAGTTTGTATGGTATAGCCCACCTATTCTGTAACTTGTTTTAAGCTCACCTCAACGCTTACCCACAAATATATCTTGACACCGCGATGCGTAGTAACTAAGCGTCGGTAGAGGTCTAGTTTCGTGACGGGTGACCGGCGGGGTGAGCCGTATTAGCGCTTAGCGATTAACAGCCCTGCTCGCTGCTGGCGGTGGAGGGGCGCCCGTAAGACGACGTAGGCTCGTAGTAGGGGCGGGAACACATAATTATATTGATACTAGCTTCTGTCCGCGACTCCGTCCGCGTGGAACTCGTTTATATCGTAGCTCGATACAAACTTTCATCCCCCATTTCACCCCCTCAGGGGATGATTTCCGGGATAAAACTATCCTATGTCCTTTCCCGGAATTCAAACTATCTGCATACCTCATCTCAATCGGTTCAGCGGTTTAAGCGTCAAGAGGCAACAGAGAGACAGACAGACAGACACACTCGCATTTATAATATTAGTATGGATATAGAGCATAAGCCGGCATTTTTCGGTTCACACCAACAAAAGGTCTATTGATATTCGTCGCTACTGACACTAATAATACTAGTGGCTCTGTGAGCTGTAAATGGAACTCACGGGCCTGTCTATTCTTCAAAGAAGTAATTTAATATCGAAAAACTGAATAGGCAGAAACACAATCACGAGAATCTGTTGAGAAATACGTCCTGCAGAAGAGAATACAGCGGAGTAAACAGCGGAACATATGGACATCCGGACATACGGAAAAATTTCAAGCTAAAATGGACTTCGTTCGTTTCGGTAGCAGTTCAATTATCATGTGTTTTCTGAACTCGCTGCCACGCGAACCAAGCTAACCAGTCACAATGAGCGTGCGAATAGTTTAAAAATTATAATTGTTATGTGGCAAAGATGAATTGAGTTCAAGCTCTCATTCTGCCCATTATTTTATTGCTACACTAATACCACCCAGGGGCTTCTAGCCTGTCCTGTCCAGGACAGACTAGAAGGTCTACTTAATAACTCCATCAGATATGTTTTCGGACTTAAATATAACCACATCAGCTTTTCGCCGTCAATATAAATGGCTCCCCATTCGTAAACGTATGACATTACGAGTTCTCTGTTCACTGTTTTCGATATTCTTCGATCCTGCTGCGGCTAGCTATCTTAGTTCTAAATTTAAATTTGTAACCGCTCGAACTGGTGGTACTCTACGCCAGTCCCGAAGCCTGAAGCTCGTAGTCCCTCGCCTCATCGCACTGAATTTATGAGTAACTAGCTGATGCCCGCGGCTTCGCCCGCGGGGTTATAGGAAAATGTAACATAATGACATTTTCCCGTGGGAATTAGATGTTTCCCGCTGGAAAAAGTAGCCTATGTCACTCTCCAGCCTTTAATCTATCTCCATACAAAAAATCACATTAATACGACGCTCTGTTGCAACGTGAAAGAAGGACAAACAAACACACACACACTTTCGCATTTATAATATTAGTAAGGATTAGTAAGGATTCCTTCACTGTCCAAGCCATTCGGCTTTGGAATGCTCTCCCGCTTACTATCAGACAATAATTTACTCGACGATATCTGGTTATTTTAATGACATAGTTTTTTGCACTGGGTACTCAAAATTTCGGGTTAAATTTTATTGTATTTATGTAAGTATATGCATTTATTTATTGCATTAGGAAATGTTTTTTCATCAGCTACCTATCCATTTCATTTGTGTTTTTCTTGGTCAACTACCTGCACCTATAGGATTTTTTGACAACTTGTGTAGCCTAGATTTGGTAGTGACCCTGCCTACGAAGCCGGAGGTCCCGGGTTCGAATCCCGGTAAGGGCATTTATTTGTGTGATGAGCATGAATATTTGTTCCTTAGTCATGGATGTGTATTTATTTATCTATATGAGAATGTATATCGTCGTCTAGTACCCATAGTACAAGCTTTGCTTAGTTTGGGACAAGGTTGATTTGTGTAAGATTGTCCCCAAATTTTATTTATTTATTTCTGTTTAGCCCTGCGGTTGACTGGTAGAGAATGCCTTAAGGCATTAAGTCTTCTATTTGTACTTTTTATCTGTGCAATAAAGTTTAAATAAATAAACCGAGTTACTAGGTTCACTGACCTTGAGTAATGAACATCGGTAATCCATGGTACTATCAGTAACATAATAACATTAACGTCTATGGCATCCTTTTAAAATTCTAGCAATTTGTCACTCTCTCCGCGAAGCAAGCTTAGAGAAAATTCTCTTTCACGCAAGTTGCGCTGTAATCTACAAGATTAATAGTTCGTTCTATTCTTTCATTTTCTACAGAATATTTCATTGTGAAGAGTGACAGAAGCATGCACGTAATTTGAAGATGTATTTAGCATCAACATTTTGCATTTCGATATGCTGCTTGCTGCACTTTCCCAGCCAACATACTGATTATCAATTTGGCATGTGAAGTGGCGAAACAAAATGACCACTCAGCTACCCCACTGAACCTATGTGCTACGGTCTAAAAATTCTGTTACGCGCTACAGCGTAGCGATATCGGCCCTATTCCTATTAATATTAAGGGGACTGTAACTGTAAATTTTGTATGGTTTGCTTATTTTAGCTCGATATGCTATCTCCACCGCCAGCTTCTGTTTCCATCATCAATCAGCTATTGCATATTGAATTGTCATCCAAACTATAACATACCCAAAATTTCAACTCAATCGGTCATCGGGAAGTGGGTCAAAAACTCGCAAGATTTGTCAAATACATACTAACAGGGCATGTTAAATAAAAGCTTGTAAAAGATAGTAACCAGGGGTTCCTATATTTTTGTAATAAATAACATAGTTCAGCGATGATTCTACTGGCTGAAACACTATCGTTTCACGTTAGTGGCATCAATCTACTGCCATCTGACACACGATTACTGAACCTGACGCCAATTCTGAAGCACATAATATATATACCAAAATTATTTTTCTGATTGATATACGCGCTCCCTTTTAACTCAACGGAAAACTACATGTGTGAGAGCATAATGCACTGAATATCATATGGGATTGAAATCAAATTGAAATTGAATATTTAGTTGATTAAGGCTCCTGTCTAGCCTAATGACGTTGGAGAGATCGATAGTGAAAATTGACGATTTATTTTTAAGCTGAACGTGTAAGTTCGTATAGCTAGCGTGCTTAGTGCCATTAATCTTTATCTGACTGCAATTTAGTTTGTTGCAAGTTTATACGGAAAATATCTGTAAATGAAATAGGTATTGATTTGTGCTTATATTGTGTTGAATGTACTTAGCCTCCATTATTATATTTTTCATTTAAATACAATTTTGCTTATCGTAATGGAGGTTGTTACGCATAGTTCAACTCATTTTTGAAAGAGTCTGTATTAGATATTCTGCTTGTAACTCAAAGAGACAAAAGTCAAAGTGACAGATCTAATGAGGACAAACGAATTGTAACGACATTTTCTTGCAGGTTTTGAATGTGTATAATGAATGTACCCAATTCTTTTTTGTATAATTATACTGTGTTTTGTAATTACTGTTTTGCTCAGGTATATATATTTTGCAATAAACTTAATATAAAGTAATTTATTCCAAGGAAGCAACAAAGACTTCCTGTTGACTTCCTCATGTGTTCCTTAAACATTATTAAATTTTATGAGAGCAGCCATATTCGCAAAGCTTTACAAGGTTCCGCCTTATTCATATTGCTTCATGTTAAGTTGTTTTCCCACGGGGATTTTTTTTTACAAAATCTTGTATAACTCCGGCCTTTAGTAAAATGCTGGCTGTACACCCTTCCACTTATGACGGGTGGCAGGATACAGGGCTCAATTAAAACAATTTCGGGACGTAGCTCGTAGGCTCAGAATAATGCAATAGAACGCGTGCGTACTGTGCTGCACCCGCTAGCGATTGAGCCGACTTAGGGCACTAAACGGACTGACATCTCATAAATCTCGCTCATATTAAGAGTACCTTAAAAGGGGAAGTAATACTCGTACTTTTACCTGAAAAATCGCAGTCGTAATATCACAAAATATTCCTGGTGAGCTGTCTTGAGACCTGCCGTTGTTCATACCATAGGTTGTCAACTTCGTCAAGCTAACCATTCCTTAAAATCAATTAAGGGTTAAGGGTCTGCTACTGTGTGTAACACGTGTGTGTATTTTCGGAAGTCGCAAGAGGTAATTGTCTGCGGCAGCGGACGGCAACCTTTAATCAAGCAAGGGCCACATAGGTAACGAAATTGACACGGCACTTTATAGCTAATTTGTGACTTTATTAGGAAATTACATGCAAAAAAAGTTAAACTAAGGCTCACGAGCCAACCGCTGATCTACGGTATACGCTTATCATCAGGCAATTCATATGCTTGTTTGCCACCTTTTTAGTATCATAATAAAATATAGGTAATTATCCAATTCCAATTTGATTTCTATATTTTGACGGTCGGTTAGCCTAGTGGGTAGTCAAGTGACGCTGCCTACGAAGATGATGGTGCTGGGTTCAGGGGAGTCTTGGATGTTTTCTATGTATTTAAGTAATTACATTTTTTTATGTCATAGGAGGCAAACGAGCAGACGGAGCACCTGAGGGTTAGCGATTACCGCCGCCCATGGACACCTGCAACACCAATTAAATATATCGTCGTCTAGTACCCATAACACAAGCCAAATTGAGTTTACTGTGGGGCTAGTTCGATTTGTGTAAGATTGTCCACTAATATTTATTTATTTATTATTATTTATATATTACAGTATGTTTTGTGAGCTTGTCGTGCCGCTGCTAACGGTGAGTAGAAAAAGTTTTATTTTAAAATAGGTCTCATCTTGCTCTCCATTCATCATTGGTTCTGGCACTCTGTCAAGCCAAGTGTCCAATTCGTCAACGGTTTTCCTTATCCCAGTCAATGACCTAAATGTTAAAATACAAAATCGTCAGCCAGTAATGAAGATTCTTGCTTTGCAATTAACAAATTTCACATAATGGTATCTACATTTTTGTCATTCCCAAGCAAAATGTTCCATTTTGCCAATGTCATCAGAGACGATTTCTATCCGATCCGTTCTTTTGACACTTAGAATACTGAGCTCCATAGCGCGTTGGCAAACCTTCAATTTGGACTTATGGCTCTCAGTGAGTGACCATGTTTGCGCACCATAGGTTAGGACAGGCAAAATACGCATGACGACGAGTTTCCGCTTTAGTGACTCCTTGGTTCTTCATGGATCGGTAGCTCTTCCAAACGTTTTCGACCCGGCGTTCATCTTCCACGAGTTGCCTCTTGCTGAAAGTCTAGCTAGCCCAAGTAAATACACTCTTCGACATAATGCCCGTCTACCTCGACCCTACGTTTTGTGCTGTTTGGTCTCACTTTAAACACATCAATTTAATATTTAAGGATGCTAAATTAAAGGGAAAGTAAAAAAAACAAGTCCGTTTTGATTAACAATTATTATTTTCGTTAGAAGACGTTACCATTGAATACAAAAACACTTGAAACTCGTATGAAAATTGTTGTTTTGACGACCGGTTAGCCTGGTAGGAGTGGTAAGTATGCTGCTTACGAAGCTGAAGGTCCTGGGTTTGAATGCCCCGGTAAGGGCAAATATTTGTGTTATGATCATGAATATTTGTTTTTGTATTTTCAATGTTTTCTATGTATTAAAAGTGTTTATATCTATTTAATATATCATGCAACAAACGTTACTGAGCTTACTATGGGGCTAGTTAATTGTGTGTAAGATTCTCCCCTAATATTTATTTATTCCATTATCATCATCATCTTCTGGACATAGGCCTCCCCCAAAGAGTGCCACAATGACCGGCCATTTATTTATATTTATTCTATGCTGTGATCAAAATATCCTTCTTGACTCTTTTCTATACACTCTTGGTTTATTTGACGACCTCTGCAGCCTAGGAAGAGTAGTGGGTTAGAATCATATGGTAACGGCATTTATTTGTGTGATGAGCACGAATATTTGTTCTTGAGTCATGAACGTTTTCTATGTATTTAAGTAGGTAATTATTCGTCTATATATATATATATATATATATATATATATAGACGAATAATTCGTTCGTATAGACATCATTGCTTTTGCATCGCTTTTGCTTTTACAGCTTTGCTTAGTTTGATACTAGGTCGATTTGTGTAAGACTGTCCCTTAATATTTAATTTACTTATCTATTTGATTTGTGAAGTATTGTAACTCATATAAAATGCTTCAAAGCATTATACCTATCTGCCATTACACCCTCTTATTATTTTAATTGTAACACTTTATAATGTAAAAGATAATTTCCAAAAATCATCACTCAGTAATATTTTAGTTTAAGTGCTTTCCCTAATTTTACGTTTAATCATATGGGATCGTCAAATGTTTATGATTATTCGCGCTTAGAGCTCATACTAAATTTAAAAGTGTGTGCGGTATTTTTGTCCCGTGACGCAGTAGATCTTTCTTCTCTATTTTGTTGATCTGTATCTCAACAAGACAGATCGAATCCCGGTTATAAAAGCTAGGGCATTGGTAGCGTTTCAGCTCGTTCACCTGTTCGTTTAATTAGGGAATTTCGTTAGACGTGTTGACATAAAATTTTGAATTTAATTCCTTGCCGAAAATTGATGTAAGCGAAAATTTTATTATATCGATCATAAAATAGTTTTAACCCGACGAACGCGCGTCGTCTGTAGAACAATGTGTTCAAAATTCAGGTAGGTGTCATAGCCCCTTAGTATTGTCCCTTAGTAACACAGTGTTACTAGCGCGCTCGACGGGTTAAGTATAAAGTTTATTATTTTCTTTGAAACTGTGTTACACAACTGTTACTGCAGGAATTCAAATAGGCGTCAAATATAATGACCACCAAAAAATGCTTTGATACCCTAAGCTCTTTTACCAAAAAAATATACTGAACACCAAGAATAATAATAAATATTTCGTATAGTCTACAAACGATTAAGTTTAATTTTAAGTTTAAATATTGTACGTCCGAAATGGGTAAACTGTTGATACCTTTTAATGTATGACATGAGATCTTATGTACACAGTTTTGACGATAAATGATATCTCAATCTGAATCTGAATCGGAATAATTCGACCATTACAAATAGTACTAGCTGTTTTAGTAACGACTGCGCATTAAATTATATTCGAAGACCAAACTGGTTTTTTTTAATCAATTTTACCATTTTTAGTTTGGCAACCACAGTTGCCACCATCAGTTTAAAGGTGCACGAAATTGGCAACTGTGGTTGCCACAAGCAAGTGACTAGTTAACAATTTTTACTATGAGGCTATATAGATAGGGGGATGGACTGTACGTGAACATAACAGTCAAGTGCAAAAATATGTATCAATTTAATCCGCTGAGATAAGAGCGATGGGACATATGTATGAGTAATATGCAACCATATTTGTACACGTGACTGTACTGTGTATAGACTTTTGAGAGTTCAGTAGTCGAGGATGGAACAGCCACTTTGTTCTACCTAAAAGCAAAGGATGTTCTTATCTCCTTTCACTCTATTCTAGTAGTTGTTCACGGAGCAATTAGCACTACAATCGTTTACAGAACAAAACGGCCATCTATACAACAAGAAGTCACGACTACGTTATCTTCAAACCGCGCACGCCGCATGTACGCTGAATGTTTTGTATAACTTTTTGTGTAAATACACTTTTAGTTAAAATTGCTCCATACCGCCCTCTTAATGCAACCTCGCAGCAACGAATAAATTATTCCCGTGCCCCACATTGTTTCCAAATACCGAGCAGCGCCGTTTTACCCCCAAAGTAATATATTTCAATTTGCCCCCAGATAAGTAAGTTTTGAAGTCGACGGATCTTTTAAGGCTAGTTTTATTGGTGTTTTGATGAGGGATTCGCGTAGGTCATGGTCGGGAGGATCACATGTTCCACAATATGGGAAGAGAAATGCTTGTTTACTACGGTAATGGAGGTTTCCCGTGTTCGTTTACTTTAAATGATTATCATAATTATATTGCACTAGCGACCCGCCCTGGCTTCGCACGGGTACTATATTATGCATATAAACCTTCCGCTTGAATCACTATATCTATTAAAAAAACCGCATCAAAATCAGTTGCGTAGTTTTAAGCATATTTAGGGACAGACAGCGGGAAGCGGCTTTGTTTTACCCTATGTAGTAATTCGGGACTAGGAAACGGCTAGGTTGCCGCTGTTAATATTTATTGGTATTCGCATGTGTAAAACGTATGATGGAACCATTTTTCGCAAAAAGCTACGGTAGCCTAGTGGTTCAGGCATGCGGCTGTCAAACGGTGGACGTAGGTTCGAATCCCGATTCGTACGAATGAGTTCTTCGGACCTTATGTACCTACACATATCATTTGATATTTACCGTTAGCTTTTCGGTGAAGGAAAAACATCGCGAGGAAACCTGCATACATCTGCGAAGAAATTCAAAGGTATAGCAATGTAAAGCACTAGGCTGGCGTGGCGACTGTTGCCTGTGCCCTCTCGTCCATTCGAGGAGGCCTGTGCCCAGCCAGCAGTCGGACGTATATTAGATTGATTAATTATTATTATTATTCCCATATTTTGAAGATCGAAAATTGATAATAATATATCGACAGTACAAAATATCGAACGGTTGCATGGTCGAAATTCAAAATATCGAAAGTTTAATTTACCGACTGGTTAAAAGAGATATTAGGCTTTTTAAGGCCCAAATTTGTATTCGAGTCATGTTTCCTCCCCCACCCCACCCCCTGCCGGCTAAATGGCTACTACTGGGGATGTGAAAAAAATCATGGCAGTAGTAAATATAACACATTGTAAAGGAAAACTATTACTGTTAAGTAGGCATAACTAGTTACCGAGTGATAGTCGACCACCTGTAAGTACTTAGAAAGGTCAATACAAATTCGGCTGACGCAACTGCAACATTTAGTTGGACCGCGCGTGTCGATGTAACTAAGACAGATGGGCAACTACGGAACCTTATACTAAACATTTGCTAATGTAATATATAAATGCATATACTTACATAAATACAATAAATACAATATACATACACATACATACATATTACTTTGCGTACCCAGTGCAAAAAAACCATGTAATTATACTAACCAGAGATATCGTCGAGAAAATTCTTGCGCAACATGCGCTTCAAGGGGTTTCGTGTGTACTTAGTTTGTCTGATAGTAAGCGGGAGAACATTCCAAGGCCGAATGGCCTGGACAGTATGTTCTACTGAATGTATTTTTTAATTTTTGTTCACCGATTTCTCCGTTAATTGTGGTCCGATTATCTTTTCTTCTTTTTTTTATTTTAAAGAAAATACTTCTGAGGTGGGCCCATTGTCACCAAGTCAGGATCTGATGATGGAATCCCAAGGAAATTGTGGGCAACCCTCAAATTTTATAGGCATGCGTGTAGTTATTTCGGTATTTTCTACTTCAAGTCATGTTTAACCACGGAATTATAATTTTGGTGAAGGGAAACTGATGATGAAGACCACAGAAGACTAATGGAACTCCTCAGGGATGTAAAGTACGTCAAAAGTTCTGACATGATTCCGTTGAAATTGTAACTAATGAAGTGTCAATTCTGAGAGCGTTGAGGAATCGACGGTACTCCTCAAATATTATCAGCCCACATATAGCGACTTGGGTTTATTCTGTAATACCTACCTAATCAACGCATTTGCTCTCGGAAATCAGTTCATGTGTACCTATGTGGCTTGGCGAGGTGTATTGAAGTCGGTTTAAACTTTGTTTTTAAAGTAAACCGAGTGGTAATGATCTACGGGATATAGGTATGTAAATAAAGTGTAGGCCCCATAGGTTAAGTTAGTTTAGCCATTTTAGTTCCTAGTTTCATAGACATATTTGTAATCTATTGTATAGTTTAATAATTTCGTAATAAAGATGAAACTAAGACTTACTCATTGCTCGCGTATTATATTTCATCATTTTGTTCCATAGTAATTTTATATGGCGGATTTGTAGGGCGTTTTTAAAAAATCATAAGCAAATAACCAAAGCACTTTGAAATGTTAGGATTGCATTCTTTTGTAGTTAATACATTGGAGATTCGTTTGAGTAGGATTATGAAACTGAAGTATCATTTTTTTATTCAATTTTACCTAAACGCCGACTCACGTTCTTCTAATTTTTTGTGCAACTTTACGGAATTGTATTTATTAAACTGTAGATGATTTGAGAGTATTTATAGTATATTATTGTAAACTCACTCTTTGTGATTATAATTACATATAATTTATATTTTATTGTAAAGCATTGTGAACTCCACCGTCGGAACAGTGACTGCTGTTTTTGCTGATTATGCTCGGCGCAGTCTTAAAGCGTTTCAATTCTTATACATTTAATATTATATTAAGACCAAGTTAATTAAATGACATTTGCTCATAACGAAATGTATATTCATGCTAACTAAGGCAGGTCTCCATTAGGTACGACGACGATCGAAGCGAGGAGGATTGTTAGGTAGAACTGCGACCACACAGCGCGCGAGCCGAGCGAGCGAAGCGAGCGTGCCGCGGTAGTGGGCGGCGAAGAACCGGAACCGAACATTTTAAACTATTTTTTGAAATAAAATCACATTTGGCGATATTCTATAGGACTTACTGAGAAGACTGATATTCTATGAGAAGTTTATCGGTTAATCAAAGGCCAACCTTAAAATCTGATGTAAGCTAAGTATTATAGTATAAATGGTTTGTTATAAACAAGAAAAAAACATTTTTCATGGCCCTCTATGAGTTAACTACATTTTACATTTTTTGGCTATGCCTTTTACTAACTTCACTTCTGAATATTCGATTGCGATTCGATCGATTGATTTACAACTCGATGAATTTTGTATACGAAATATTACAATTTGAAATAATTTCACCCGAAGTCTCTAAGACAGACTTCGGGGGATTTAAACTGATGTGAAATAATACATTGCGAAAAGTGTTTCCGTAATATAATACACCTACTAAGTGATTCATTAATTAAATGAAAACCCTGATTCAAATTAAAACTCTTGTATTCGATTGTTCCACGAAATTAATTGTCGATGAAATAATAATCGATACGTTGCTGTTGAAGTAATATTTGATTAAAAGTTTGTCGGCAATTCAATGGTAAATTCATCATAGCTTCTGAACCAAAAAACTAAGTAAAGACGCCACGTTTGACCACGAATTAAATGAATATCTTACCTTATTTTGCTGGCATAAATAAAGTGGAATATTTAGTATTGCAATTCGATTATTGTAGACGTTGTTTACGGTCTACGATTTTATCTTTGTAAATATTTCCGTGATGCGCGAGTACCTACTTACCGTTTGGATACAATTGTCATTTGGATTCAAGTATCTTTTCCTTATAATTCAAAATAAATCGTTATTATTTTATTATAGATTACTATTAACTCTTTAAATTACCTTTATGTGTGCTATCTATATGAACTGTGTATATACTGTAATTACTAATACTAAGCTAAGTCTTACTAACAGTAATGATCCATGTTGGTCTCTGAATAAAATTGAATTGATTTGAAAAACATATCGCGTGACTTTCAGGACAAATTGTACTACTATGACACTTACTTCTAAATTGTCGTCAACATTCGAAATTCTATTCAGGAACTCACGGTTGCGAGAACTAATAGCGACAAAAACTGTGCCTCCATTAGTCGACTAAAGATCCACTTCCAACGTTACACCAACCCTATCACACTATAACTTCATCACGCTCTCGCACACGCGGCTATGCGCTTAAGCAAGCGGGAGCGCCTAAACCAAGATTCACACAATGATATCAATACGTCAAAAGCGTATTCGGGAACAGGGCACATGAAACAAAAAGTTCGCGGGCATTCGTGGCTTCTCGTGTGGTTCATAGAATCCCGTATGATTGCCTTTTTCGGTCATCGCTTGACGGATAGTTTTTATCGAACCGGGCGCTTTTCTGCTTTTACCTTTGTGAGATCCGTGATACCGATCACGAGACCATACTGCAGAGCGTTTTTCTTGCTTTGACAATGAAGGCAATTTATGTTAAAATACGAGAGAAACTCTGTATGTAACCTCTTTGCACTTAAGGTCGTTCCTCCAGTTTCGTAAACAATGCACCAGTGTATGAGACACATTAATACCTTCTTATCTAAAGGGATGACATTTAGGGCTAAATATCCTTCACTCTCGTCATAACGTTATGGACTTGGTCCGAAATAAAATTAATTGAATTGAATTGAATTGAATAACCTCAGGAGCTCTGGTGACCTTACTTACAGAGTGATAAAATGCAAATACAAAGCCAAGTGGTGAACTGAATTTTCCTTCAGGATGTTTGAAATACCTAAAATTTTCCATCACAAACAGACGTCTCTTGAAGACAATATTCCCACTCTGGAATCCGTGATTAAAAAAACATCCGGAATCCTCAAAAGTACAGGTAACAATTTTGAGACGGCCTAATAAAAAAAGTTGGAGAACAGCTCGGGAACATCGTGAAAAAAGTAATTTAATAAGGGGAAAGTTCAGGGCAACAGAGTCATGATTTCATTAAGCAATATTCGCACCTGTTCAAGATTTCACCCATTTACCGGCACGCTTCCGCTCACGTGCGGCCTGATGATGCTGTAGCTTTAACGACAGTTTAACTCTTAGTTTATCTCAACTTTAATAAGGTCCTATTTTTCATTCTATTAGCAATTCACTATGGATATCTTCCATATTCGTTTCAGTATTTTACCAATCAATTGCTTACGTTTTTAGAAAGAAAATAGTTATAATATTTAATTTCCATGTAAGTTGTTGATCGTGTAAACATTTTAAATTATAGATCTCATTTTGTAAATTGGTAACTCTTAATTCGCAAAAATGGCAACACTTTTGCTGCCTTGATTGGTATAATTTGTGACGGGTTTAAGCGGTTTTCTGATTGGGTCACGGCCCTGATACCACGTGATTGGCTGGATTTTCCCTCGATAACGGTGTTTCTTGGCCAGGAGTTGTTGCCTGGGCGGGCATTCTGGTGCTGATCGTCAAATGCGCAATTATATAAATAATTGTAGCTACGTTCATAAGTATAGTTAATTAATCAAAGTATATAAATCAAATTATTAAGAGATTTTGGAGTTTTCTTCAAGTACTGGAAGCCGCTTGGTTGTCCCTTTTATACTATGTATTTTGACATTCTGATATGATACTGATGTTATTACTGCCGCACGAATTGGTTTATACTACTACAAAGGTGATATAAGCAGTCTATGGATGCTTGCGACTCGACAAAATACGAGCGCATTGTGAACCTTTTACTGATAGTGTTGGCAGCTAGATAAAAATGTTGCCTGTTACCGCATAATATTATTAATGTTGCATAGATTACATAAGTAGAATCGGTTTACTTTTATATGCAGTGAAATGTTATTTAAGGTGAACACTTTATCCAAACAACAAATTCCGATTTTACCTGCGTCATGCAACCGGCCTTTGGGCGCCTAGTAAATAAAAGTTACCAAATTAGTTGGCAACTCGCGCTCATGGGCAGAAAATTGCTTTTTGTGCCGCTCCCGCTGCATTAGAACAGTTATTGGGCAAATAACATTTTGTGTCATAATCAAATACAGTCAGTCGTAACAGATTTGAAGGGATTCAGGAGGTCAGCTGGGCGATTACGTAACGCATTTTACGTGCGTCATGTAGATCTAAATGTCACTTTTTGCGTGGGAAACACTAGTTCGAAAAGCTACGTGTTGTTACCCTTTGGAGTCAAAACGTATTTTGTTGGGGAATTATGGCAGGAGAGGGGTAGTTGCATAACTTTTCTCAACTTTCATTTTCCCATACAAACAAAATGACATTCAGATTTACCTGGCGTGCGTACAAGACGTCGACCAGCTGATTAAGATGCCTCCGTACGCGTCAACTAGGTATTTTGCGTAAACTAGCTTGGGTATTCACGGTTATTATTGCTTCACACCGTTTCACATGCATTGATATCAAATTGGATTGCGAATCGTAAGTGCTGATAGACTCCCAAGTTGAATTTGAATGAAATAAACAATGGATTGATGGTACCCGCACGCGGGCCTTGTTTCTTTCAAATGAACGTTTTGGGTTGTCCATAAACAGGCCTTCAATTTTGCAAGTTAATTAACTACTAATCATTTTAATCCTTAGTTTATATATGGTCCATAAAATGTTGCAGAATAATAGATGTTATCCTACACTAACTTTCACAAAAACTAGCTACATACATAATAATAATAACATGGCAATGTCTTTTAATCAACATACCGAATGCAGTTGCAGGCCCCAGACGCGCGAATAATCGCCAACGCCGAATAATAATTATTATTATACCTCCCTTTCTATTTACTACACTTTATTAAAACTTTTGTGTTGCTAAACGTATAACCAGGCTCAGTCCTGGTCGGTAAATAAAAGTTACCAAATTAGTCGGCAACTCGAGCCCTCGGGCGGCAAATTGCTTTTTATACCGCCCCCCTTGCATCATAGCAGTTCGGTACACAACACTTTTGTAGTGGCCAACTTTGTATGCAAAGGAAAAGTTTGTATGACGTCGGCGGTCCCAGTTACAGTCTTGTTGAATTGGCTACAAGGAGATGGTGCATTTTCTCTTATTACGTTGCAAAAATGCAAACCAAGCAATTCTTGATTGTGCACTTTTCTTTGAGAAAAACACAATACGCACTGTGTGGATAGGCTGGTATTTGCTAATTATGTTTTATACTACATTTTTATGGGGGGAAATCCTTTATGGATAGCTCCGCGCTACAGGGATATCGCAGAGGTTATGTCGTATGGTCCTCCTCGGCGGATTTCGGACGACTTCGGGATCTCCTACGAAGGTACAATCAAAAACTGGTCCTTAAGGGTTACTTATAATAAAAACTTTCGCGGTATTTTAGATCTTTTACAAATGCGTTCGGTGCTCGTGGTCTCATACTGGGATTATTCACTGGGTCATCATAAACAAGTGCAAAAAGCCAAAACTACCGGATTTAATGCAAACCACCACGTACTTGCAGGCGACAAGGTTACTGGATTGTGTTTCGGTACTTGAAAACCAAAGTGTTAGTGACAAATATATCAATGCAACGTCCCATCGAATCAGTTAGTCATCGAAAAAGTTTAATTATTGCAAGTCTTAGTAGCCTCAACCGAAGGCAAAGGCTATAAACTATGTGAGCTTTCATTTATGTGATACTAACTGCCGCCCGCGACTGCGTCTGCATGGACCCGGGATAAAAACTATACTATATTTTAATCCAGGCTGTAAACTAACTTCGTGCAAAATTTCATCCAAATCGGTTGAGCCGTTTAAGCGTGATTGAGTAAAAACATACATACAAACATCCAAACTTTCGCATTTATAGTATTAGTAGGATAAACCGTTACGATTATCCGTAGTGCGTACCAAAATAACATACTTTTTTTTTTTTTTTTTTACGTGGGGAAATGCCTTTACGCATATCGTCCGGCCGGGGCAGCCAGGACGGGTATGACGGGCTCCCAGGAACAGCCCGGACTACCGTCTAAAACCCCACGGTGTTCCAACTCATCACCATATTGCCGGGTTACGGGCACGCCGAAGCACTCTTCCGCGACCCGGCGGTACCAAATAACATACCTGCCGTAATATTTATTTTACCTCATCCAATAACACTTGCGCAATGAAAACTAATTTTGTCTTTATATGTAAAGTTTTCACTTAAAGATCATTTTCACCCGAAGTAGTCCTAAAAAGGGTAATTAACAAATTAAAATACCCTTGGTAAATTGGCATTCAGGGAGCGAAAGGTCACCGTAGGTAGATTAAGGCCAATGTTGCTGCCAGCGCCTACTTATGGAACATTGTTTAAAAAAAAACTACAGGATTCAGTTTTTTTTTTGCGAGTAGGATTCAGGCTTACGGAGTTACGTATACAGTCACACAAATAATATAGATTCACCGAATCGAGTATTGAAAAATGCCCTTACAGAGTGGGAGAACGCAAAAAAGTAGTCGAGATTGGTTTTGAAACGCACTCTCAGGTGACAAGCGACGTCCAAAATTTCCAAATTCAAAGAAAAAAGTTAAAATTACACTTAAAAGTGAAAATGACAATCGTTTGATGAATTCCAGCCAAAAAGGACACGATTACAAGCCTCTTTTGTCACAGTCAGGGACTTAAACCTTCATTCATAAAACACGAAATATCTTCCTCATTCTTCAATATTTTTACGGTATTTGAAAATTGAATTAAATTGGAAATATGCGATGAGTCGGATAGAATATTAAAATATGCAATTGAATGGTATACTTGTACCGGTATTTTAGTAGGAAAAGAATACCCACCGGTACACGGCCCCCAGACAAACCTACAAACAACTGTTCAGATCACAATACTACACGGTACACGGCCCCCAGACAAACCTACAAACAACTGTTCAGATCACAATACTACACGGTACACGGCCCCCAGACAAACCTACAAACAACTGTTCAGATCACAATACTACACGGTACACGGCCCCCAGACAAACCTACAAACAACTGTTCAGATCACAATACTACACGGTACACGGCCCCCAGACAAACCTACAAACAACTGTTCAGATCACAATACTACACGGTACACGGCCCCAAGACAAACCTACAAACAACTGTTCAGATCACAATACTACACGGTACACGGCCCCCAGACAAACCTACAAACAACTGTTCAGATCACAATACTACACGGTACACGGCCCCAAGACAAACCTACAAACAACTGTTCAGATCACAATACTACACGGTACACGGCCCCCAGACAAACCTACAAACAACTGTTCAGATCATAATACTACACGGTACACGGCCCCCAGACAAACCTAACAAACAACTGTTCAGATCACAATACTACATTTAAAATTGTAGCGATTAATTTGATATAACACAGATATAAGTAGCTTAGAGGAGAAATAATGGCTAGACAGACCCGTCGAAACATTATGAATCTGATATACAAACCGCGTGCTTACAAAACAATTTACGATAAGAATAATAATAATATTTTTTATTCATAAACCTTATTGCTAATGATTCTAATGAATGAAAGTTTATAACATGTGCATAGTAATATATATAATACAGTACGATTACTGTTAGTTAACCACTGACAGATAGTTTGCCTTTATTTAATTTTCAACTTTAATGTCATACAATTAAAGCAATTTCAGAATACTGTTACCTACGTCGAAATAACTATTTAATTTGTATGAGGTTAAAGTTGAAAATTAAATAAAGGCAAACTATCTGTCAGTGGTAAACCCCAAATAATTCTAATAAACTAAATCTCCTCGACGGGGTGTTCTTTTTATAATAAGTATGCATTTTTACTTTGTTTAGTTTTATTCTCTTGTTTTACTTCTCTCATTTGAATGACTTAATTACCTTCTGAAAGTAAGAAAAAATATTAACAAATGTAGGTTGGTTATAAAAAATAAACTAATGTTAAGGTAAGAGTATGTGGAAGAATATATATACTTAGGAAAACAAATAACATTCAGAAAAACTAGACATTACGAAGAAATAAACAGACGAATTGGTATCACTTGGAAAAAGTACTGGAGTCATAAAGAAATTCTAAAATTAAACCTACCAATGAGATTGAAGCGCAAGGTACTTAACACTTGTATACTTCCCAGCCTCACTTACGGATGCCAAACATGGATCTACAACGCAAAGACAAAAAATTATATCCAGGTGTGTCAAAGGAGTATAGAGAGAAGTTTACTTAACATAAAACTTAGAGACAAAAAGAGATGCTCAGAAATAAGAAATATTACTAAAGTCATAGACGGACTCAACCACTCAAGATCCTTAAAATGGAAATGGGCAGGCCACTTAGCCAGATTAGAAGACCAGAGATGGACCAAAGCGGTGACGGAATGGCAAGGACCTCATGGTTCAAGGAACAGAGGGAGACCACAAACCAGGTGGAAAGATTATATTGTCCCAGTAGCGGGACAAAGTTGGATTAAAAAAGCACAAGACAAAACACTATGGAAAAGTTGGGGGAGGCCTACACCCTGAAGGGGTCCTTAAATAAGAAATAAATAAAAGAAAATTAAATGTAACTATATGTATATTTAAGGAATAAACGGCTTTATTATTATTATTATTAATGTTAAGGTCAGTTATAAAAAAAAAACTATATATATTTAACTACCTGATGACTTCGAATTGGTAAGAGAAAATAGTTTAAAGAACAAATTGACAACCTAGCTATGGACAAATGCTTTAATAGCGTAATTTTTTTTGGACTGTTTGTGCCGTGTGTGATTAAATGTTATTAAATTATTATTTTTATTTTCTTTCCGCTTCTCCTCATTATTGTTGTTGTCATTTTGATTTTTTTAGCTTCTTATTTTTGTTTGCATTCGATATTATTATAATTTTGAATTGTCAATATTATGCTTATTTGTATAATAATTAGTATGGACTTCAACGCTCCTTCAAAATGTTTTGCTCGCGTGCGCGTAGGCTGAATGTACTGGATTATTAGATACTAGCTTCCGCCCGCGACTTCGTCCGCGTGGACCCGGGATAAAAACTATCGTATATTTCAGGTATTCGTATAAGTCAGGCTATAAACTATCTTCGTGCAAAATTTCATCCAAATCGGTTAAGCCGCTTAAGCGTGATTGAGTAACAAACATCCAAACATCTAAACATCCAAACTTTCGCATTTATAATATTAGTAGTATATATATATTATTTAAATAAATCATTTGATATTTAACAATGGCTTTTCAGTGAAAATACCTCGTGAGGAAACCGGTCTAATCCGAATTATAGAACTGGGTCGTTTTTTGTGAAACAATAAAAAAAGGTTGTTTTATGAACAATGGAAGAACCCTTCCTTCCTCAAAGGAAAACCCGTTTCTAAAAAACTATGGACGACGACATACTCAAGACAAGAACAAAGACAAGACAAACTAGCCACAACGCCAACGCCGCACCGACGAACGCTGCCCCTTCTGTCTAACTTTACGTTTTCACAAACGATCGCAACTCCTTAAATAAACTAAACGACCCAGCTCTAAATCCCAATAAGGTCTTGTTTTACCTTTGGGTTGGAAGATCAGGTTGCAGTTGCTGTCATA
Source organism: Epinotia bilunana (assembly GCA_947049275.1). Lineage (NCBI taxonomy): Eukaryota > Metazoa > Arthropoda > Insecta > Lepidoptera > Tortricidae > Epinotia > Epinotia bilunana. The sequence goes on from OX346257.1 coordinate 25,868,132, forward strand.
AAACTAGTGCCTAAGCCGAATCTTGGGATAAGGTGCCAAAGCGGACCTCTTTAGGGTACAATAAGTTGTGGGTGTAGAAGTAATATAATACCTAGGAATCCCGAATGAGCCCACGTGCGGTGAGTGGGCGCCGACCCTTAACTTCGAGCTCAGCAGTCTGGGAGATAACATCAATACAAAGATTTGAGGCAAAAGTTTGCTGAGAGATGAGGCAGGCGATTGCTGTGTTGTGTGTTTAGTTAATGATGTGATTACTTTACATCTGTGTGTTTATACAACATACTACCATAAACAAGACTAGTTCTCGTCGGCTCAAAATATAGTATGATCGATAATAAATAATGATTTTTAGTGTGTTCTTACTCCCAATTTCTTTTCATGTCAGGGAACGCGATCTGTTTCGATATTACGTGTATACAGTATTAGTTCAATGCCTAAGGTGGCAAGCAGCAAGCAGGACTTTTTGATTATGTATTTTATTATTGTTTTTTTTTTTCTTCGAAGTTTGAATTTCAATGTTTAACACCGTAATGCCTAATGTGCAACTCTATTGATATCGGATTTTGACAATCCTAGGGAGATAAATAAATTAAATGAGAGAAGGCAATGTACACTTAACTAACCTGTCAGGCATTTGAGGCATTAGCTATGTTACAAAGTGATCATTTCATTTATTTATTTATTAACTAAAGCAAGCTAACGAAATGTAAATTACAGAGTTGCTTAAGTAACATAGTTCATATAACATATTATAATACATATTTTCAATAATAACCAAGCACAACATTCATTCGCTTATAAAATTAATAACTACTTAATATATTTGTAATAAAATATAGTTTAAGTAGCTAGTTTTACAGAAAATAACACATGAAGTGGTATTATTATAACTTAAGAATTATGAACTAGATACTATGTAAAACTAAACTACGTGTTCGTTTAATTACATTTGCATTACTTTTAAATCTACTGACTTTAGAAAGAAGAAGTAAAAAATATATGTTTATTTACCATACATAAATACATTTTACTTAATGGCATTATTGCATGCAAGAAAAACAACATCACTGACGATATCCGTCCGTTGCTCCCAAACTAGGCACAGCCTGCATCTTGGGCACCAGTGGTACAGATTTATCAAGTCATTTTTACATCATTACATTTAGTTAAAGATATTTCGAATCGCTAAACTTAAGTGGCAGTGGGCGGGGCACATAGCACGTAGAATCGATGGCCGTTGGGGCGGAAAGGTTCTCGAGTGGCGACCACGAACCGGAAGGCGCGGCGTGGGTAGGCCCCCCGCAAGGTGGACTGATGACCTGGTAAAGGTTGCTGGAGTCCGCTGGATGCGGGTGGCGCAGGACCGGTCACTTTGGCACTCTTTTTCTGGGAGGCCTATGTCCAGCAGTGGACACGTCTTTCGGCTAATATGATGATGATGATTATATTGTAAAAAGTGCACATTCGAGCAAGGGGACAATACATATTATGCGTGAGCTCTATCATTTATTCCACGCTTAGACTACCTACAGTTTCTAAGTGATTAGACAACAGTACGAGTATGCTCAACTTCGCCGAACTTTAGCCAAAGCACATTGTCTAAATATGAGATCCCCTAAGCGGCAGTCGAGATAGAGGATTAATCATTATTTATAACATGTTATCCGCTGTAAAATAGAAGTTACACAAAGACTTAAGCTGGCCATTGAACTAGGGTGCTTGAAACTTAAAGGTACAGGGAAAGCGCGCCAATTATTGCTTGTAGCGTGAATTAGGGTATACAGAATGAATTAATAGATAAAAATAGTTTTTTTCATAAATGCTTACTTTACAGTTACATCCGTCATAACGAAGTGATTTTAGAAAAAAATCCCTATCATTATGAAGCACAAACCATTTCAAATTTTGCATGTGTCACATACACATATATATACTTACCCTTACAATTAAAATAAATGAAGTTAAAAACGCATCATTACGTTTTTAAGTTTAGTTTGCTTTCCATGATGTTTTTCTGTATGCTGTGCAAGTAATTTCTTTTTTTGAAAAATATATATATTTAAAAACAAAAACTCAACCACCAAGAAAACGATAATACTCAATCAACGAACCTGCTTACGAAATTTACAAAATTGGTTGAGTAATACGACCTGTAGAGAGGAATACAGCCGAACACCGGGGCATCCATCTGGACATACGGAAGAATTTTTGACCAAGCTTAAATAGAGAATCGCTTCGCTCGTTGGTTCGTGAAAACCATCACGACAGACATGACTTTCGATAAGAAAACCGGCCAAGTGCGAGTCGGACTCGTGCACCGAGGGTTCCGTAAAATTTACGTTTTTCGCAATTTTTCCTATATCTGTGCTATAAGAAGTTGCTTCGTACCAAATTTCAAGATTCTGAGTTCACGGGAAGTATCCTGTAGGTTTTTGATTCCCTTGCGAGTTTCGAAAATTTGCGTAAATTTTCGGCTTAAACGGCTGTATCTTTTGATTGCGTTGGCTTAGAAGTTTGATTGTTTTACAGCTCCAAGGAACAGTAGACCTGAGTATTTGGTATACATTTTAGCTTGATACCTGCACGCGTTCCTGAGACGGACGGATGGACGGACGGACGGACAACAACCCGATCCTATAAGGGTTCCGTTACGATGCCACAGACACAACTAGACTTTAAACTAGTGGCTCTGTGAGCTATGGAACTCGAGAGCCTGTCTTTACATAGAATTTTGGTAGAATTTTGACTTGTAAAAGTGCCATTACGGCCTACTTACAGAATAAAATTAATTTATTTAATTTACTTCAAAATCATTTGTTTTTCCAAAACTTTATACATACATACATACATATATTCACGCCTTTATTCCGAAAAGGGGCAGGCAGAGCACATGAAACGTATGTTCCAGCGCCACTTTTAGCATAAATGTAGATATAAAAGATTGACAAAATGTGATATTGCAGTGATAGATTGCTAGCCCATCGCCCACAACACACTTCAACCCTGGTCCCTTAGTCGACTTTGACGACACCCACGGGAAGAAAGGGGGTGGTGAAATCCTAACCCGACACGACACGTCACGAAAATTCAGTGCCAAAAAAATCTATAAGTATATTTAGTCATTGAAACTGCTCACAAAATCGGTTGAGAAATGCGACTTGTAGAGGAGAACAGACGGACAGTGGGACATTCGGACATCCGGACGTACGAAAGCCCTTAGTTTTCGTTCAGTCTTAAAAATCGTGGTAGTGTAAATCAATATACCAGTACCTATAGTGTAGTTCAGCATAGTTTGCTTCGCTCAATTTAACTTTGACAATATTTCATATGTGATTCCCACTGACTTTTCAAAGCAATGAATGCAATATTGCGAAGCTACAAAGCGTTTGCACCACGCCGCACAGTTATAGCGGGTTCATAAAGGCATTACTGATCCAACCCGCTCGAACGCAAAGCCGGGGTGTGCCGCAGATTTCAGTCTATCAAAATATGGAACTGAATGAGAAGTCATATCTGAGTCAGAAAGATTGTGTAAATCAAAAGTCGTCTTTCCTGTGGTATATATAGTTCACCGTGATTTAAAAAAAATATTTGATTGCATTAAATCATATAAGAGGAGAGTAGATTCCGTTTTTTATGTTATGTTAAACTCACGTCTCACGTATTAAATGTCACTACGGGCCACGCGGCGGTCGGAGCGCGCGCAGGCAGTGCTTCAAGTGACACTGCCGCGAAAACACTCATCCTTAGAAGAACTCTCGAAAAGATCAAAACATGTCACCCGTAGTGATATTTAATAGATGTGTTTAACCGTATCCTTATTTGTATTACTTTAAACATGTCTCACGAAAGTTTTTATAAATGCAGTCGTTGAAACAGCGGTTGCCTGGTTTCAATCGAATATGACAGTTGACACTGACAACTAACAGCTCACCGATACCGCATCGCCTACTCACCGCCAGATGCGAAAAATGCCTAAGTAGGCAAGTAAGCTTTTAATCTCCCAGTAAAATTTAATTTACGCAAAACGGAGCAGCTTAAGATTTTGTCAAAAATATGAAAACCGCGACATCAAAGCAGTTTATCAAAGAAATATATTAATATACAACGCGTGATCAAAATATGGTTTAGAAAACTGAACAAAGACGACATACCGACTCATTTTAGAGGCGAGTGCAATTTTTCACCGCTCTTTATGAAACTCTGTATCCTTTATGAAGGCTGAGCTGTAGTGAAATGCGTCTCTGGGGTACAATATATTCAAGTCTGCAAGCGCGTGCTGGCAAGATACCAACTCCATGTTAGGTACGTTGTTTAAATAGAGTAGGTTTTATAATGAGTACGAAGCTCATCATATATTTTAGTTTATAGAATAAATCAATGTTAGGGGAAAATCTTACACAAATCGAATCAGCTGCATAGTATGTTTTCTCCATAGCCTTATTTTTAAGGCAAAGGTGCTGTGCATTAAAGCCAAGTTTGCTGAAAAGCGTTTGATTTTTAACCCCCGACGACGCAAAGAGAGGGGTGTTATAAGTTTAACGTGTCTGTGTATCTGTTTATCTGTCTGTGGTATCGTAACTCCCAAAGGGATGAACCGATTTTCGTTTAGTTTTTTTGTGTCATAGATAATTTTATAATATTTTAAACCTACTTATTATAATCATTATCGTCACATATATTATGTTAGTTCAAATTTTTTTATTTTCCAAGAGTCGTCGCATCGGGGGACTGTCGCGTCGGGCAGGGGTTTTTTGTGTCGGGTGGTTATATTTTTTTTTAATTTTACTTTTATCAAACATATGGAACAAACTATTATCTGAATACACCTATGCATTTTAGGGGTTTTGACTGATAAAAGGTTGCCTGGTGGTATTTGATTTGAGGAGCTCAGGCAGCTCCTCAAATCAAATACCACCAGGCAAAAATTGCCACATTTTACCACGGACTAGTGCGAGTCGGACTGGCCTACCGAGGGTTCCGGTTCCGGGTTCAAGTGCACAGTTTCAGATTTTTGCCTTGTACTTTTAGTTTAAGACGATATTACTTACCAAATTTCATAGTTCTAGGTCAACGGAAAGTACTCTATAAATGTTTATTCCCTTGAGAGTGTCGAAATATAGGTTTTTTGCGGCATAAACGGTCGCATAATTTTTTAACGTTAACTTTAGTAGTTTGATTTTTATAACAGCTTCAAGGGACTGTAGACTTGTGTATTTGGTTTTAATTTCAACCTCTACGCGTTCCCGAGATAAAAGGTCTTGAGAGAGACCGATAGTAGGACAACTATGTGATCCAATACGTGTTTTCCTTTTGGGGTACGGAAGCCGAAAAAGTGTGCCAACACGACCTTTATTACTATTTATATGTTTTGTGTTTGTCCGTCTGTCATAGGTATTTATCTTTTGAGCGTAAGGCACTTGATAATTTCAATGAATACGTGCTGCTTAGCCGTATATACATCTGCAACTTTGTCAACAACATGCAAACATACTTTAGTAGATGAGTGTAGGTACTACACTATTTCTGTATGTCAGCACTTCTAACGCTACTTCATTTTCTGATCCGAAGTCTTGCCGAAACCGCAGCCCGTCAGTTGCACTAACTCCCTAAAACTTTGTGAGGCATTGCACTTAAATCTAGGTTGTAATGCACTGGCAAATTTTAATCTATACTATTCATAATGTTATAATCTATACTGTTCATAATTTTGTAATCTATACTATTCATAATTTTATACTCTACCTATACTACTCATAATTTAATAATCTATGTTATCAAAATTTCATATTCTATACTATTCATAATTTTATTATCTATACTACTCATAATTGTATAACCTATACTATTCAACTGCACTGTGTATGATATTTACACATCATATATGCGGGCGTCACTGTCGCTCTCGTATTGGCTTGACAAGCCACGTACGCAAGTGCCGCACTCATCTTTTATAGATGGCGAAGGCCGATGATGAAGTGGGCAAAGCTGACAGGGCCGCACACTGCCTTTAAATAAATTTAAAAAATAAAAGGGAATAGTTGAAAAACTTGTTCTAGCCGGTTCTGAACAGCTGTGACTTCCTTGGATTCGCGGCCAGTTGCTGCTACGAATCATTCAATCAGTATTTACAAGGGAAAATTTTGTTGCTCCGAGCAGGATTTGAACCTGCAATCTTCTAGCATTATGCGGCTACGACCAACTGAGCATTCGAATTCAATTTCTCGGTTAACGAATCTTTCAATCAGTTCTCTCAAAACATAACGCTTCAGGGAGGCGTGAGCGACATAACTTGTTGAATCATCATCCTCCTAGCGTTATTCCCCGTTTAGCCCTAAACGAGGTCCGCTTTGACACCTCATACTCTGTTCAAAACGCCCAGACGGGGTCGTTTTGGGGCCTCGCGATACGCGGGAACGAATAATACCCACTTATGGACTATTTAAAGTTAACAAGCTAGAACTCACCGAATGTGCCGGCGCGTTGGTTAAAGCAGTCAGTACTGTCAGACAGTCAATAGGTCGAGTCAAGTCAGAGTCTGATGCCGGAGTCCTCGGGAGCCGCTGGCTCAATCCAACCGCGAGGAACTGCCCCGCTCGGGTCACAAACTTGCAACTTCTTCACTTCTAGCGCTCGAGAGCACAATGCACCGTGGCTTCACAAGATATTAACGTTCTGAACACCGAATTTCCACTTATTTTCTAATTAACCCGACGAAAGCGCGTCGTTTGTAGAACAATGTGTAAAGGGCTTATGACTCAACTCCGTTCCCTAATTAGGATGCTAAATTCAGGTAAGTGCCATAAGCCTCTTAGTATTGTCCCTTAGTAACACACGTGTGTTACTAGCGCGCTCGACGGGTTAACAATCGGGAGACATGTGTCTTTCCAAAAACCCGTCAACGAAAGTAACCCATAGACAAGTGACTTTTTTTTTACAAGGCGTAGTGTTGCCGTCTGAAATTATTAAGGGCACTTCACACGGGCCCGAACATACTCGTTAGCCTAAATTATCGCTCAGGATCATTTCAAAAATCACGATTTCTTACATAAAAAGTCGTGCATGTTTTGGTAACACTAGCAGCACTTGTGCTGTCGGGTTAGGATTTCACCACCCCCTTTTCTCCCCGTGAGTATCTAAGGGAGCAGTGTTGAAGTGTGTTGTGGGCGATGGGCTAGCAACCTATTACTGCGATATCACATTTTGTCGATCTTTTAGTCTCATTTATGCTGTGGCACTGGAACATAAGTTTCATGTGCTCTGCCTACCCCTTTTGGGAACAAGGGCGTAAATCTATGAAGGTATGTAGTAGCACTTGTCAAGCAGGCAGTGTTGTTTTCAAGGCCAACATATAAAACATGTTTTTAAATTTTTTTTAAAGTATAAAAGGTATAAAATAAGTTTCGGCACATAACTCACTTGTTTTAAGGGGTCCTTTACAAAAGCAAATGTCACGCACCACACGAGTCAGCCCGGGCCATACGCCATTCGTTTTTCCGGACATTCATTCTTTGAATGAGGTTTAATTTCGCAAATTAAAAGTTAATGGGCGCCGGGCAGGGTGAAATGGGACCGGTGGACAAATACGCGAAGATTTCACGTTCGTTCGTGATTAACGGGGGATAAATAAAAAGTAGCTTGTATCTCGACGGGTTTGTGAAAAATGACGCCATTCCATTTGTTCGACCGAAGCACAGAATAACTTTATCTCAATAAGTAATATGTACCTTCAACGATCACATAACGCATTGTACAGATGTATATACGTCGTCTAGATCTAAATGTCACTTTTTTATAGGAAAATGACGGTTGGGTTGTCCTGACGTGCGTTCGAAAAGTTACGTGATCACCCTTCAGAAGAAGGTTTAAGGTACTATGAGACTCTTTCTTTATTGCTGGATCCCTATGAGTAGCACAGCTTGCTCCAAAGTCCCGTCATTCGCGACTCAGCGACTCCTGTGTCACTCACTGTGCAAATTAGAAAGGGAAGGGTAGATTTTCCTCGTCTCACATCGCGTTGTGGCGTTGTGCTAGCCGGCTAGGTATGTTATACCTTTACCAGTTATAACTTGTATGATCTCAACATACCGTCTTTAGGTGTATGTACCCAGACTTATGGCTTATGCTATTTTCTACAGCAAAGACGCCCAAAGTTTGCTCCAATATTGACCTTTTTATTCTGTCCAGCGGTGTCGCAATTATTATTATTGAGAGCCTTAACTGTCCCACCGCTGGGCAAAGGCCTCCCTCTTATTCTTCCACATATCCCTGTCCTGGGCAGCCTCCCGCCAGTGTTGATCAAAGACGTCAAGCTTGTCTCGCCATCTCTTACGTGGTTTACCGCGACGCCGTATTTGGTACTGAGGGACGCACTTGGTGGTAATTGTCGCCCATAACCCTTCTGGCATGCGGCAGATGTGCCCGGCCCAGTCCTATTTAAGTGTCGCAATTACGTTTGTCTTAATTGACATAAAGGTACGCCTGTCACGTCTGTGGGATTGGCTTTTAGATACTCCATATGCTTTCGTTCTGATTACAGTTTCGTTCTGTTGGTAGCGACCGCTGCCTACGAAGCTAGAGGTTGTGTGTTGGTGGTGTTTGTGTGATGAACACGAATATTAAATATTAAAATTAAATTAAAATTAATTAATTATATATTTTGTTCTTAAATCGTGGATGTTTTCTATGTATGTATGTATGTATTTATCGACATAAGTATGTTTATCATCGTCTAGTACCCATAGTACAAGCTTTGCTCAGTTTAGGACTCGGTTGATTTGTGTAAGATTGTCAGCAAATATTAAGTTATTATTCATCAAAAAAATGTGGGAAAAACGAAAATGTCATGCTCGTAAATTAAACGGCATCAGATCAGTCTGTCATGAATTGCTACCTCCACGTCACCATACCGCCGCATTCCAATGAAATTTTAATTATATAAATAATAACCTGGAATAACCTCTGCCGATCAAGAAATGTAATCATAATCATCATTATTTAAGAGATAGGCTCTTGTCATCCATTTCATTTCGTTTATTCGTCACAATTTACATGTCGGTGGAGTAACCTCCACTGACTTCTGTGTGACAAATGTACATATTTGTACATATTGTGATTTTGACTTACATTTAAATTATTGTAATTCTTATACACTAACAATCTTTTTGTGAATTCATGCTATTTAATTTCTATTTATTATTCTATCTATCGATCTATCTATCTATTGCTAATTTAAGATTACATCTGAAACGACATCTTATGCAAATATAGCAGGCAGGAAATCCTGGCAGTCGAGCTGTGCCTTCATATATACACTCGCGGACAAATAATACGGGTCGGTAAAATATTTCTGAAAGTAGTGCAATGTTCTAAATTTTTTTTAAATCCTGTTATGACCTTTATAAAACATCTAAACTGCAAGAATAACACAAAAAATTTACAACACGTTTTAAATTGGACTCGTAAAAACCCATGAAAAGAACAACGTTAACGGAGCAATATATCGCAAAAATCGTAATTTTTGGATGTTGATTTGTTTATAATAGGAGTCAGAAAATTGCTAATAGAGTTGGGTATTATAATCGCTGTGTGTAGTGACCCTGCCTACGAAGCGGGAGGTCCCGGGTTCGAATCGCGGTAAGGGTATTTATTTGTGTGATGAGCACGAATATTTGTTCCTGAATCATGGATGTTTTGTATGTAATTAAGTATTTTTTATCTATATAAGTATGTTTCTCTCGTCTAGTACCCATAGTACAAGCTTTGCTTAGTTGATTTGATATTTATTTTTTATTTATTTTATTTTAGTTACCAGCGTCTGAAAACCATTTTTACAGTAGCTTTATTGTAACATTATGCTGAGGCAATCCTCTCTTAACATCACATAATCATAATTAACGGTTAGATTTTTTTTTATTACATTTTACAAGATTTTAATTAACTTGCAATGTATGTTTGTCCGGGTGCCGGTAAATCTCTGTAACTGAATTTTGAAGCAGATATCTGCAACCGATTTAACTGAATTTTTGGGTTAAGGTAAAGTTAGGATGACAATTCAATAGTATGGTACCATCGAGCTGATCTGATTATGGCGACAGAAGGTGGCCATGGGTGTTCAAGACTTAACCGACGTAACCCCGTTGAGTTTGGGCTCGTTAGAGTCGTCTCAACGAGCAGTTGATGACGGTATACAGCAAAGTACAGTCGGCAATAAAAGCATGTATCAAAAATGACACTTTTAAATTTTAAATTAAAGGAAAAATTGAAAAGTTTAATGCTCCGAGCCGGATTCGAACCGACGACCACAGGCATTCATGGCCCGTGGCTACTAACCAACTGACTTGGAGCATTCAATTTTTCAATTTTTCCTTAAATTCAAAATTTTAAATTTCGTTAGCAGCGTTACTGCTTAATACAAAATTAATGACACTTTTGACATAAACCTTTTATATTTTAAGTCTATTCCGCATAATATATAGATACCTAATTTGAATTATCATGACATGCAATTTGATTTTGAATAAAGTATTTCAATTCTATTTTAATCTAAACTATTATGAAACTAATTCCTGCCCGCGACTTCGTCTGCGTGGACCCGGGATAAACCTATTTTATATTTTAATCCAGGCTATAAAATATCTTCGTGCATTTCATCCAAATCGGTTGAGCAGTTTGAGTTGGTCGTGATAACGTGTATAGTAACAAACATCTAATCATCCAAACATCCAAATTTTTTTTTTTATTCATAATCTATATATGTTATTTTAAAATATAAATCATAATTATAAACTGCATGCATTCCAACAAAAACATTGGTAGTGTCAAGAAAAGTGGTCGTACAAATAAAGGCGATCCGGAATGCGTTCCGGTCAAGCTTGGAAATTGATAGCAGATAGAAATCTAATAGAGCGACTTTAGAGCCTCTGTAGAGCGCGGATCGCAATGCGATTTAGTTCCGGAACTCGATTCAGCGATGAAAAATGCAATTCAGATCCAGTCAATACTAATAATTTCAAAAATGTTAAGTTTACAGTTGTATAAGCTACTAGCTTCTGCCGGCGACTCCGTCCGCGTGGAAACGGTTTATATCGTAGTTTTTATAGTTTCATCCCCAATTTCACCCCCTCAGGTGATGATATCTAGGATAAAAACTGTCCTATCCTTAATGCCGACAACATTGTTCGTGGCCATATTCACGAGAAAATAATGGCCACGGCACATAATTAGCCTCAACAACAGTAAAAACAGGACAATAATAAAAACGTCACAATCCTTTCATTTTCTCATTTAATTTTCTCGTCTCGCGTCTCGTTGAAACTAGATAAATAATTCAGTAAGAGTATAAATTAAACGGCTTCCTTAACGAGCGTTCGGTTTGGGACACTCCACAATTAAAATGTTAATGAATAATGAGTGGGTTGGAAACCACAGACATATACTTAACTAAACAAAGTCAATGCACCATTATTTATAAGAAAAACTGCGAACTACCTTGGACGACTAGGTTACGATTACCATCCGTCAAAAAATCAACGGCAGCTTTTGCGTTTTGCAGGGTACTCAGTATCTCAAAACGAAAAGCCTACTCTCGTGCCGCTTTTTCTATCTCACACTGGGTTGATTCTTCATTGTGTTCTTATGGGTCGTTACGTGATAGGCCCACTCCAAAAAACTCACGCGACCTTGTGTCGCCTTTTACGACAGACCGGTGAGACCCACTGCCCCTAATGTTGACTGGTACTGGGTAGGTACGCAAACGAACCTAGCTACTTTGTGTATCAATTGTCTCCACCAAATGTGTACAATCCATACATTGAATGAATGAGTTCAGTTTTGTTTTTACTTTACATAGGTTTTAGATCATTGTGTAAATGAATCATATTGTGTGTATTTTCTATAATGTTTTTATTTCATTTTGTCACAAAGTTTTTTGCAGACAATTAAAGAAACAAACATAATAAAACTTAACCTATAGGCAAAAAATTTGGCATAAATCGCCGTCAACGGGCAAGGTGCCTAGAAGGCGGGTCGTATTTCCTCGCTGTAGAGCGATACTAATACGCTGTTATAAGTAATTACAAAGTGGTTTTTGTGCGTAACCGATATCATAATTGGAAAGAAAGAACGAAAATTACTTGGTTGAAAATTGTTGTGCCGGTGTTCTTGTTCATTACAACAATACGCCAGTAAACTCGCTTTTTTACTCAGAAATGGACATGCTTCCTGTTCATATACTTAGAAAAGTTAAATACCTATAATAATATGTCTGTGGTTGCAACGAGCACTCGCTGTAATAAGGTCTCTGAAAAAATGGCCTAATAAAACTTTAAGCAATTTTCCTACGACATTAGTCGTCTTACCAGTACATTTTGAGAGCTTCAGTTAATTGCAAATTCGAAGGAGGTAGACATTTTTTTCACCCTACTAACTTACGCCTAAGGATGTAATGATTTTGTCTTATATGAATAACTAGCTTCTGCCCGCGACTTCACCTGCGTGGACCTGAGAAAAAAGTATCCTATATTTTAATTCAGGCGATAAACCATCTTCGTTCACCATTTCATCCAAATCGATTGAGCCGTTTAAGCGTGATTGAGTAACAAACATCCAAACATTTAAACATCCAAATATCTAAACATCGAAACATCCAAACATATAAACATCAAAACATACTGCAAGCACAATGTAACGTTAGCAATAAGGTTTTTTCAATAAATTATTTTTATTCTTATTTTTATTCAAACTTTTTCATAAGAACATCAAACATTGGTAGGATTTTATTCATAAGTACTTTTATTTTCTCATACAAGACAGTTATAAATCAAGGTTGATTTTAAATAAATATTAATGTAAAAAAAAAGATAAGTACTTACAGTCTCCTATTTCTGAAGTATTAAAAAGGGATAAAATTATAATAAAATATTTTAATAAAGCATCATAGCGCGCAGGCACACATAGCTACACTAAATTATATTATATTATATATATTATATTATATTCATGCGTCTGTTGAAAAGCAAGGAGGTTTTAACTCAAATTTGATGTTTGAAAACCTATTTATAAAAGAATCTAAACGTATCAATACTAATAATATAATAAATCATAACCAATAAATCATGTGTAATGAGTGATTGAAAGATTTAAAAATTAAAATGTAGCACGTGTAGTGAGATGATGGGTACCTCATACGACATGTCACTTTTATACTCAATAAAATAGGAGGAAAGAGAGGTGAAGCGAGGATGAGGGAGACCTAGAATAAACTACATAGAGTAACTCAAAAAGCGAGTTGATGTCAGGTCGTATCGAGATGTCAAAGAGGTTGCCTGGGATCGGAGTAGATGGAGGGCCTACTTTGAGCAACACCGACAAGACCTTAGCTCTCAAATAAGAAAAGAGAGGTGTAGTGTCTCCGTAAAATGTTTTTAACAGTGATTTAAATCGTGGCTTTATACCAAAGGGTATGCCTGCCGCCTTACGTCAAATACAACAAAATAAACGTTTGACATTCTGTATTTTTATTGCCATTTAGTATTATTTTCGTTCCAAATCTGGGTACTTATATGTTTCCTCGCTAATGTGATGAAAAACATTGTGTGCAACACGTATCGAAAAGAATTACCAACTTTAGTCATCTGTTTTCGCGTTCGGACGCCCAATGGCTTAGTTATAATAGACTCTTGTGCATGAAACATCTCTTATCACTATTGGACATATCATTCAAACGGTTGGGGCAGTATATGATAAGCTACTTACGTAAATCCAGCTGCACTCGTCCACGTGGTTATATCTAGAGTTTACCAGGAATATCGCCATCCAGGCTGGTACCCAAACGCTTCACACATAGGCACTGGTTTTTAAGGAAGTCCAGAGGCTCTAGTATATGTTTACCGAAACAAAACCTTACGATCGCGTTTCCGTTTTACCCTTAATTTGAATGGGATTTGACAGCTAAAGGCGAACGCGGTCGTAACGTTTTGTTTCGGTAAAACTTAAAGGTTGTTTAGAAAGCAAGATGCAACAGGAAATCTTGGTAAATGCATGTTTAATTCGATGCAACGGCAGTGAGTGTTATTATATCCAGATAATATTCAACTCAGAAAACTGATTCAAGGAAAATGTATTCTATAGGAGTTGTATTATCTGGGATGCTCAAAACTCAAACTCAAAATAATCTTTATTCAAGTAGGCCTAGTAACAAGCACTTTCAAATCGTCAGATGTTAGAGTAAATACCTATTAAATTCTGTTTAAATTTAATCAAAATCGGCGCAAACAATCTGAATGTTGTAAAATGTTCTGTTCAAGCAGCAAAAAACATGACTACATTGACTTGCAGCACATGGAATTACAAAGTAATTGGATCATCAACGCTCTTTGACAATTTGACTACCTTATCGAACAGGAATTCAATCATCAAAAAAAACCTCGAAGCCCGGACCTCAATTTCACAACGTTAAAAGCCTCAAACTCTAGCTGGTCGATTGCGTACATTAGGTAGACTTAAATGACATTTTATGTATTGGAAAATATGGTTCACTAATGTTAGACCAAACAACTTTTGGCCAAATGTTTCATTTGACAAAAGTTTAATTTGACCTAATGCATTTTCTTAAATAGAAAGCTTTATAGGATTATTATAAAACAACCCTAACCTAACCTAATGAATTCTATTGGATGATATTCAAAGAATACCCGAAAATACCACTGTTTTGACGAAAAATGCATTACGTCAAATGAAACATTTGTCAAATGATACATTTGGCTAAAAGTTGTTTGGTCAAGAGACGGGACCCCGGAAAATATCAGTTGAGTTTTCTTAATGCTCGTTCCATAAGTAACGCAACACTCAACTTGACTATAGTCAAAATGGCCTTACATCCAATATTTGGCAGCAGCAGATAATTTATGTCATCATTGACGTTTATTGTACCGGGATGACGGCTGTCAAATATCGGCTGTTAAAATAATCTGATCATAATAAAAGATGTGGTGGTAAAGTGTTCGAACAGACATTGCATACTTAAAATGTGTAACAGAAATTAAACTACTGCGTGACCCTGCACCCCTACAAACAAGAGGGCCTTTTGGTATCTTACGTTTTTTGCCTATAGACGACATTCACCAACCTCCGCGGTGCGGTACACGCGTACAGCCCCCTTATTCTGTTATTCCCTCACCCACAAAAATATCTTGACACCTCAATGCGTACTAACTAAGCGTAGGTAGAGGTCTAGTTTCGTGACGGGTGATCGGCGCGGTGAGCCGCTTTAGCGCGTAGCGAATAACAGCCCTGGCAGGCTGACCGGATCGGCTACCGCGAGCAGCTAACAGCACGCGTCTTTTGTTTATTATATTGATTTTTTTCAGGTCATGTTCTTGTCGTTATGCATTACTAATTAGCAGAGCCCGGAATTTTCACGGCAAAACAAAAGACTGTCGCAATTTTATTAGTGTTAGAAACATTTTTGTATCGATATCGAGTATTATTATCGAATATTTTAAAATACTTCGCGACGGTTCATTTAAAATAATATACGAGAAATATCTAAAAAAACTTACTCAACTTGAACATACCAATTACTATGAATTTTCTTCCTTGACGTCGAGTGAAGTTGAACGATCATTTAGTAGGTATATATAAATGGCTTTATAGTGATAAACGAAACTGTCTGACTACTCCCAGAGAATATTAAGAAATTAATGAAAATATACTCTTATTACTATCAGAAATAAAATTTCATGTGCTGCTGTGTGTACTGACGTGGATTTCGAAGAAGAAATTGCATCTGTTTCCATTAATTTTATACAAACCTCACGTAATTTTGTGGACCTTTTTTTTTCTTCTATTACACAACTATCGATATCGATAAAAAAATGTTACTAACACTAGCCACTCACTTGCTTGTGGCAACCAGAGTTGCCAATGTCGCGCACCCCTAAACTGATGGTGGCAACTGTGGTTGCCAAGTGAAGTATGGACTTCTTTGATAAAGAAAAATTGAAAGCAATTCAGGCTACCTTTTTTAAAATCCGAAAGCAAGTGAGTGGCTAGTAAGGTTGCGACAGTTTTTTGTTTGCCGTGAAAATTCCGGGCTCTGCTAATTAGGGTCTAGCGGCGCTTACCGCTACTTAGCAGAAAACCACGGGATCGGCTACGAGCGAAGCGCGTAGCGATTCATGGCAGTGAATGTGTTAATGTTTTTGTTATATATATTGTAAATAGTGAACCTTCTAAACTGGCTTCTTCCTGTGTTTTTGTAAATAGTGAATATACAATCTAATCGTGCTACTGCGTGTAAATAATGCGTGCTACTGCGCCTGACTGGCGCGCTGCTTAAAGGAACAAAAACGAGGCCGCAGATTGCTGTTCAAAAGTGCTGAATAATGGTAAGGTAATACTTTTTTATGGATTCCGTTAGGGGCAAGCGCAGCTCACGCAGCCGTATAAATAATTAAGAAGATTTTAACATACCCACCCTTAGTAGGTAGGTTTAAAAATCATAATAAAATTAAAATTGGTTAGTTGGTATCTTCATGTCAAAAGGTACCTAAGCTTTAACATCGAAAGTTTAAACGGGTTAAAGTACCAGGTAAACAGCTCCGATCCACTGGAAGGCTAAGAACTGTACCGCGTCGCATGACACTTTCAGTAAAAAATCCTATCGGCCCAACGTATTACGAGCGCCTGACCCGCCAAATTGCGAACTGGACCATTTGACGAAACATTCAAACGTCAGCTGAGAATCTTTTTATTAGAACATCCATTGTATTCTGTATGGGAGTATGTTAGTATATGATGGACATAATATATTTGACATGGATAATTTAATTTAAATTGTTTCATAATTTGATAATGTTCTAGTCTTTATTTTGACGATCATTGCGAGATATCAATATCAATATGTATATCCCTTACTTTCACTTTATCATTAATAATTTTTTAATATATGTCCATAATAATGTTTTATTGTACCTGTGACATTTCATTCAATTAATATAAATTATTTGACGTAGTTCGTGTAAATTCGTTTAGTTAACTTATAATGTAAATTTATTTTATGAATTCTGAAATCTAAATCTATCCCTAGATTTAGCATAGGCACTAGCTTTACGAAAGCTACTGCCACCTGACCTTCTCACCCAGAGGGAAAACTCGATCTTATTGGGATTAGATCTCCTCACGATGTTTTCCGCACAGAAAAACTAACGGTAAATATTCCGTACATAAGTTAAGAAAAACTCATTGGTACGAGCCGGGATTCCGACCCGCGACCGCCGCTTGAACGCCGTATGCCTAAACCACTAAACTACCGTAGCTTAAAGACCGTTGCTCATTCCTGTAATAATGCAAGAGAATTTTCATACTTGTCCACGACGTGTATTATAACAGTATAAACTTACGATATATATATATTACTTTTCCCTCGAGGCAGCTCAGTGGCTAAGATACTGCACTAAGTAAGCTAACTTAGGTCTAACTAGTGCTTGAGTAGCTCACCTGGGAGGTTCATGTTGAACTTATGCGTATGTGTTCTAGGCATTGTAATATTCGGTCCGGCACGAACGCGAGAGTCGCACGAAATAATGTTATTCATTTTATTCAACCAGTGGGTGGTAAAAATATTAATTATTGATAAATACAAAATTTTACATATGTCAAGGCCCTGATAAACTAAAACAATACTATTAACTATTTCACAAAAAATTTCATAGACTAAAATACTAAAAAGTTAAAATGAGCTTCCCAACACCGTAAGGCACTGGTCCCACCGCCGGCGAGTAGCGAGTACTCTCATAGTAATTATTACTCGCTTTTACTCGCTTGAGCGAGTAGCACGTAGTAACGCTCGCTTACTAAGGCACTGGTCCCACCGCCGGCGAGTAGCGAGTACTCTCGCTTTTACTCACTTGAGCGAGTAGCACGTAGTAACACTCGCTGACTCGCCGGCGGTGGGACCAGTGCCTAACAGAGCTGGATACAATTATATCCATTTGTCAGCAAAAAAATCGCAATCTGGTACAAATTTATGGTGGTTAAGCAATCGGCGAGTGTTTAAAATGCGCTACCGTGCGAGTCGTCTCCGAACGATGGCTGCGATCTCTGTTGTTGTAGCTGTTAGGGACAAAAAGAATAAAGAACCTTCAGACCAAATCGGAACAATCTGACTCGCCGGCCCTTATACCTAATGCTACTCGCCATGTTCAAGAGCCCGATGTTATGTTACGGGCCATTAGACTCGTATAGGTTATTTCACAAATATTTGTAAACATTGTCAACCTCTCGTTATGTCAAATAAATTTAATCAAATCATGACCTTGACGTTTAAGTTGTAAGTTCGAAGTGTTCTGGACGGATCCGGAACAAGGCATACAAAAGGTTACGTGTTTGGTTATTATCAAAAATGTTGACTCGTGCTCGTGGTGAATAGAAAAGTGATAAATAGAATTGACGCCACTGAATATTCTTGGCGATGTACAATATGTGAATAGAAACCTGTTGCCATCATTAAGTAAAGAAAATAACTTAGGAAGCCTATAAATTTTTCCTTGCAAAATGTGTTGAAGAACGTCGTATGAAACGCGTGAGCTTTGATATTTACATCCTCGGCTCTCTTATCACGCTCACCTGCGGCACGCGTGAACAATTTCGCCTCTGATGTAATTATCAACATACCTCACTTGTGTCACAATGTAACTATTAAATAATAACAATATTATTAACAAAGTAAGTATAACATTGAACAAACATTATGTCATAAAATTATGTCGTGTGTTCAACTTACTCGAAGCTATACTCTCATTGTAGACCCGTCAATGCAATTTATGAACTAGAGCGAAAAACCCATTAGTTCCAACCAAGACGCTTCTTTTGTCGGCTAGGAATTTGAAAGCACTTCCTTCGAACGTAAGCACTGCACATTTGTCAAGTGATGTGCAGTTTGGGACCGTTAAAGGCTAGAAGTAGACAAGAAGTTGAAAGACCAAGATTTTGTGTTATGACTAAAATGTAGGACATTAGAATAGAATAGAACAAAATAGAGTTATATAATGTTTATTGACCTTGTAATATACGTCACAATTAGCTCGTCGTACGTGTAGTTAAAAATATTCTTAATACTACTCGTATATTCGCCAGATCTTTATTATTAAACCTTCATATTCTTTTAGAGTACACTGGCTTTGCTTCCAGAAAACTCTTAATTTTTAATGTTTAAAGTGGTAAGCAAGTTTTTAATTGGACATCAAACTTTGCATTGTTATGATTAGTTATTGATTCCACCACGACGCCCCCGAGGGGGGCCAGTTTGATTATGTTACAATTTAATGTCTCTAATATGGATAGTAACCCTCAAACTAATTATCTCAATGAATTGAATGTTACAAAACATAATGAAATCAAAAAATTATATGAACTTTAAAGTTTCCAGATAAAATGTTTTGTTTTGTTGTCCAAGATTATATTTGTAATACTAATAATAGTGTCCAATTAAGTAATGATATAACAGTACCTAAACGTGACAAAATCAATAATTAATTTATTAAGGTAAGAATTGCCTTTTATTGTGCTGTAATAGTTGGTCCCATACAGACAAAACGGGGGTATACACTAAATAAAATAATCAATAGTCATATTTGCTCGAAAAAGGATTAAAAATGAAGTCAAATGGAGAAGAAATCAATGCAAAAGGTTAACGGCCGTATTCATAAACGTCCTACAAGCCTGTTTTAACTAAAATGGCGTTAAAATTCGTTTGTCCTTATCTGTCACTTTCACATTTGTGTTCGTAAAAGAGGGACATAGCACATTTTATTTAGCAGAGGCATTTTAAGTTTTATGAATAAGGGTATTAATAATCACGAAGTTATGTGTCCAAAGTTTTAAGAAGACCCCTTCTTAAAACTTTGGACACATAACTTCGTTCATGTCTGTCCCTTTTTCGCAAAACGCAACTTCATATGAAACGATGACGCTGGAAGATTGTGACGTCACACTGATAGACGGCAACGTGCCGCGCCTCATCGTGTTCGACGCGGCTCCCCGGCAGCATCCTGTAATGTGACGTCACACACTGTTTGTGTTTTCTCTCTCTAACAAGCAATATTAAAACGTTTGTAGCTTCGTTATTCTTTGAGATATCTGAATGGGATTTTCGTCACTAGGCATATTTTTTTGCCTTCCCTCATTTGGAGTAATAATAATTTTCGAGTCTACACCCCTATTGATCTATTCTTATTGATGGTTCGAAAAGCATCATAAAAAAGAAACAAGTCTCAACATTTTCGATAAATATAAAACTTATTACCTACCTAAACAATGAAGCACAGCTCTATAGATGCCGAACCTTTCAATAATATCTATACATAGTTTTTATTGTTACTATTGTTACTGACATAAGCCGCATAGTTAAGATATTTTTCAAAGGCTGTCTTATTGATATTGGAGATGGTAGGTATTGTAACTATTCGTAGGTAGCTATTTTGACATAATTACCTACATAATTTACAATATTTTTGTTGTTACCAATATTTGAATTGTTTTGCAACGTATGTTTGGCTTATTTAGAATTGATGAACACATAGGTATTTAAAGAACACCGCTTATAGTTGTTCCGTGTTTTTCCTAACCCAATAATTACACAAAAGCCGCAACAAACTCAAAATATTCAAACTCACACGTCGGCTTGATAAAAGGTTAAATAAAAACTCCCTTTATTTGCATATTATTTCCTGTGCCCTATTATAATACAAGTGCTTACCCAATGTATATATCTGCCAGCCCCGGAAGCGTCCGGGATGCGTCGTGTTGATAAAAACGACCGGAAACCGCCATTGTGGCTCCCTAAGTGGGTATTATGTCAAAATATAGCTTACTACTGAAAAGGATTTAGGAAAGTGTGTAGGGATAGGAGGATATTAGTCAGTAACGAAAGGCAAAGAAAGGAAACTTCTGGTTTTCTCTCGGGTTCTCATTGATGTTTGAACTGAGTTGTTGCACTTCAACCCGTGGAGTGGTATGTCAGCTGGTAGAAAAGCAATAAAAAAGAGAGAATAATCTAAACAACTTATTTTGATTAAACTTTTTTATTTCGTGATAAATTGTTAATTCAACGTGGAAGTTACCACGATGAAATTTTAAGCGATATTATGCGGAGAACATAAATGGAAAAGTATACCATCATCGTCTGAAACCCAGAGCAAGACTCCAACCTGCGAACCTGTATTTCCGGTACAGTGCTCTAGCATCTGAGCTATCCAAAAAAGTATGTAGTATTATAGTAGTAGTAGCGACCTCTCTGTATTTCCTTGAAAGGCTAATAGACTTTAGGCCACTAATGGGTAAGCTGTTCGCGCTTGACCCAGACGATGATAGTATATTTTCCATTAAACATATTTGTTCTCTGCATCATGTCGTTTAATCTATGGACCAGCCTTCATATGTTTCTTGTAATATGCATGATAGTGAATGCTAAGTGAAAAAAACCGGCCTAGTGATTTTCTGGCCACGCGCAGTTGCCTGTCTGTCTTTGTTACATCGACACGCGCGCACCAATTAAATAGTGAGGTTGCCTCGGCCGAATTTGTACGAAATTTGGCCGTTCTAAGTACATCGTTACGTTGGTCGACTATTACTCGGTAACTAGATTATACCTACTTAGCCGTGGTAGTTTTCATTTTAAATTAATTATATTTTCTGCTACGATTTTTTTGAAAATTCCCAGTAGAAGCCATTTAGCTGGTAGGGTCCCCACAGACACGTGACTCGAAAAAATCTTGTTTTATCACTGAGTTGAAAAATGTTTTTACAGAACCCAAAATATTTTTGAACAAGACCTCACACCGTGGCTTTAACGAGAAAAAAAATTACATGCCTGCTTTACGTGTGGATAAATATTTTTTTTAAAGATACATACCATTTTGTCGGCTTAGTTAATTTATGAATGAATAAATGAATGAAATATTTTATTTCAGGTCTTCACCGACCCATATAAGAGGTGTTAGTTACATTTAATTTTAATTATTAGGTTAGGTTACACAACAACAATTTGACGCACAACAGAGACTGAGACATGCCGAATTACACATTTATATACCCATGCAGAATTACAGGTTTCTAGTTAGTATTAAGGGTGGCCGAGCTGAGCTAAGCCATAGACAGACATGGCGAAACTATAAGGGTTCCTTGTTGACAGAGGAACCCTATAAAGATCAGCATCGCGAATGCATCTGGATTCGGAAGCGCATGCAGGCCGCACGCTCGCCACCGTTGTGGTTGAAAAAGCCTCTTGTTGGGCACACTCGCCTCCCATTCCAAAAATATTTTTCAATAGACAAGTGCTCACTTTTTTGCGGTACTTCAAGCTGGCAAAGTGTCAGATCGATACTTTGTTTTTCCCTACCGAGCCGAATCATTTGTGCTTGGCTTCAACTGTGGAAACCTGCAGGGGCTGGGTCAGAGTGAAAAAAAAGTTGGCTTTGCTGTTATCAATCGTTAACAACTTTTGTACCGTTAGCTGGAGACAAGCGTGGCGTGGCCCCATCCATGAACACTTCTATGCAGAGGCGGTTACGTTTCTCCGCAGCAGCGATGACCTTAGTGACCCTGCCAACGAAGCAAGAGTCCAGGACCTCAGGAGTAATAATCAAATCCCGGTAAGGGCATTTATTTGAGTGATGAACACGAATACTTGAGTCTTGAGTCATGGATGTTTTCTAAGTATATAAGTATTATATTAGTATATTTATCGTCATCTTGCACCCATAATACAAGCTTTGCTTAGTTTGGGACTAGGTCAATTTGTGTAAGATTGTTTGCCAATAGTATTATTAACCTAAGGCTTCATAGTTTGACTATACCTATAAGAAAGACACGAATCTTAATCTCTGTATGACCCGGCTATACTTAGGGAGAGTTTCTTAATGATAGTAAATAACTGCGATTAACAACGGGGACGGGAGGATTAGGAGCCCCCAGCTGCATCAAGACAAATAGGACTTGCGCTAACATTATTACTTAGGTACCTATCTGACTAGCTTGCAATGCCAAATCCACTCTGACGCGCAGAAAGTATATCTTGGGGCATTCATCTTTCCCATATGTTATTATGATTATAATTGAGATGTCCAAGGCTACTTCCGCTTTGGCAGTGCGGGATTGTTGCGGTATCAGTAAGCTGTCAGCTGTTGTAACAACTGGTGTCAAGTTAGTGTAGATTCCTTACTATTTCATTTCAACGAGTGCTTCCTGATTTGAACACAATGCTCGCTCCTTTTGCTACGCTTAAAATTTTAAAAACAATCACTCGGTACGCTCATGATTTAAGTTTTTCGCTTCATATTTCTTTCATTCGAAAGCCAGTCTTTTTGAAAAAGTGACTGGACTAAATCATTTTATATAATTAACGAACCTGCTGTAGTAGGAGAACAGCGGGGAAGCGGGACATTCGGACATCCGGAAACACAAACGAGTTTCGTCTTAAGCTGATGCATAGAACTTCGTTCGCTTCGCTCCCTCGGTCGATTAATGTTGAATAAGATTTTTAAATGTGGCGCTGTAACACTGTTTACCTACTTAAATTGAGGCCAAAACTCATGATCGCAATACGAAATTTAACTCTTTTTATGACGAAAGTTATATAACAGTATTACTATGTTTTTTTTTTAATACTACTTTTGCTTGTTAACCAGCTAAATGATATCTTCTTGCAGTTCCCTAAGTAAAGACAATACGGGTGTAGACACTTAATAAAATAACCATTAATGATGTAGTTTCTTGAAAAAGAATACGAATGTAGTCAATGGAGAAAAAAAACCGGCCAAGAGCGTGTCGGGCCACGCTCAGTGTAGGGTTCCGTAGTTTTTCGTCCGTCACAGTAAGTGTCCCCACTTAAGCGTTAAAAAATCTTAGCAGCGCCATGTACAATGTGAGCGTTCCGCGTACAGCGACATCTATCGGAAAATTAAGTAAACTATTGCGCGCGAGCTTAAAGTATGGAAGATGATTTTTATGGGATAATTCTTTATTGCGTGAACCGATTTTCACCGTTTTTTTACTTTATTTGAAAGCATTTCATAGTGATTTTGTAGAAGTTACAGGTACAATAAACACCTGCTTATACGGTTATTCAAAAACTATTCAACCTATCAAATTCAAAATAATTTTCCTAGAAAGTTTTTATAGTTCTACTTTTGTTTTTTTTTCATAATTTTAAAACTTACGGTTCAAAAGTTAGAGGGGGGGGGGGGACACATTTTTTTAACTTCTGGAGCGATTTTCTCCGAAAATATTAACATTATCAAAAAAAAATTTTAGCAAACCAACAATATATCACAGGTTAGGGTTGAAATGAAAAAAAAAGCCACTCCCCACGTTACGTATAGGGGAGGTACCCTAATAAAATAAAAAAAACACTTTATATTTTACCACTTTGCCGGCGTGATTGATATACATATTAGTACCAAATTTCAGCTTTCTAGTGCTAACGGTTACTGAGATTATCCGCGGACGGACGGACAGACAAAGCGAAACTATAAGGGTTTCTAGTCGACTTCGGAACCCTAAAAAGCAACGCAAGAGGTTAAATAATCACAAAGTGGTAAGTGTCCTAAGTTTTAAGAGGGTGTATGTTCTGTCCCTTCTCTGCAAAACGCACCTTCATAATATGAAACGATTGTCATTTACTAGGACGCTTGAGGGTCGTGACGTCACGATCTGCTAGCGTTTTATCTCTATAGCAAGCAAGATTAAAACGGTGGTAGCTTCGTAATTTTTAGAGATATTTTAATGGAATTTTCATGTTTAGGCATATTTTTTGCCTTCTTTCTTTTGAAGTTATAATATATTTTGAGTCTACATCCCTATCCACGGCAGCCTAGTTCGCAACTCACAAGCGTGTGTGTAACATCAACACATACTGTACAATACATGTAAGAAAACAATGTAGCTCAGCCTGCACTTATTGCGAACAATATCAAATTATCAATGTTTGCTGTCGCCTTGCGCTCGAAAGAACAACACAAAGGAGGACGAGGGAAACAATTTATTTGAAAATACTCAACTGGTTTTATTTTAAGAATATTTGTGGACTTCATTGGATACCAATGTTTACACTGGCTGCTAGAGGGTAATGGTATTTCTTTGTTTTTTGTCCGATTAAAAAAAATACCTACTTGTTCCGCGATTATTTTAGTTCGTTTTTTTGTCCTTATACCATAATGGGGTGATAGATATTATTTTTAAAATCTAATTAAATTTCTAATATTCAACCTACTATATGGTGGGCCAGAAATATTTGGGAATTTGAAAAAATAATAATAAAATAACTAAATACCATTCACATACAAATTTTTATTACAATTAAAATAGGCATATGGGAAATTTATTTCTTAAAAATAACATCATCCAGGTGTGCACCATCGCGCCGCGAACATTCCTCGAATCTGAACCTCGAATTGGTAAAAACTCGCTGGCACATTGCGCGGGGAATAGCTGCCATTTCTTCTCGGATATTGGTCTTCAACTGGTTAATCGTGGCTGGGCTATTGGAGTAGACTCTACTTTTCAGGTATCCCCACATGAAAAAGTCCGGTGGCGTTAGATCCGGACTTCTAGGCGGCCATGCAATGTCTCCTCGGCGCGATATCAGTTTCCCAGCAAACATCTCGTTTACGACCGCCAAAGAGGCATTAGATGTATGGCATGTCGCGCCATCTTGTTGAAACCATGTCGCACGATTATAGGCTTCAAATTGTTGCAGTTGTGGAAAGAAAAATTCCTTAACATGGCTATGTATCGGTTGGAATTTACAGTGACAGATTGCCCTTATTGATTTTCAAAGAAATAGGGTCCGATAATTCCGTGCGCTGATATGGCCGCCCAAACGGTCACTTTCGGAGAATGCAGAGGCTTTTGATGTTTTGCACCTGGGTTCTCTGCAGCCCAGTAACGGCAATTCTGTTTATTGACATGCCCATTTAAGTGAAAATGGACTTTGTCGGAGAACAGAATATTATTGAAACTCTGAAAGCGTTCCAACATTGTTTCAACAAAAGCTCGTTGCAAAATTGGATCATTTGGCTGTAATTCCTGCACAAGTTGAATTTTATACGGGTGCAATTTCAGATCTTTCAACAAAATGCGACGCAAAGATGTTCTGGATACCAGAAGTTCGGCTAATCGCTTGCGAGTCGATAGACCAGGATTACGTTGAACTGAAGCTCTAACTTGTTCAACTTGTTCTTCCGTTATTGTTGACTTTGAGCATCCCGTAGGCTTCTGTTTGAGAGTCGAACCAGTAGCTTTGAACTTTCTGACCCACGATCGAATCACCCAAACTCACGCCGAAATAAACGCCGAACAATAGCGCACGAATCGCCATTTTTGTAATAATGTTTAACGCAGAATGCACGCTGCGCTCCGCTGAAGTTATCCATCGCGACTAAATTTCCGAGAACCGAGCTTCTCTACCCCACCATCCGCGCAGCCCCCTCTTATAAGGTTCAAACGCAAGTGTTTTTAAAATCGTACTCCTTTCTGGCCCACCCTGTAGAATAACTAATGGGAAAAAATGGTCAATTTAGTTTCATTATTTTGAGTGATTTTAAATACTATTAGAAAAAAAAACCAGTAGTTACATAACGGAAAAATCCAACTAGTTCTAATAGAACAAAATATGGAACCTGTGGGAATATACAAGCTTTTTAGGCAAAGTGTCAAAACAAAAAACAATTAACTCGTTATTTCCATTTCGTCGTATCTAATCTGATTTGAAAGCACAAAAGAAGTTCAATAAAAGAAAAGTGCATTGTTTAACTAAACAAAGCAGCCACATTCAAATCAGAGCTCAATAAAATAAACTAACGCTTGAGTGAAAAGTATAACAACACAAAAACTGGCCAAGTGTAGGGTTCCGTAGTTGCCTGTCTGTCTTTGATCTTTGTTACATCGACACGTGCGCTCCAACTAATTGTTGCGGTTGCGCTTGCGTCGCCCGAATTTGTATGAAACACAGTAAGTTGTTCGACTATTACTCGTTAACTAGTTATGCCTACTTATCCATGATAGTTATTATAGATAGAAAGTAAATTCGTTATATTTACCACTACCATGTTTTTTTTAATATACCGAGTAGTGTTTTCGGCCCTCTGCCGGCTAGGTGGCAGAGGGCCGAACACATGACTCTAATTAGGGCTTTAAAGCCCAATATCACGTAAAGGCGTCCTTGATTTAAAAATTGATTTTCATAGACCCATTTATTTTTAAACAAGCTATCCAACGATACACCACACCATAGGCTTACCATGAAAAAAATGTACACACCCAACTTGTGTACGGGAGGCACCCTAAAAACTGTTATCGTGTCGGCGTGATTGATTTTTATACTCACTCATGCCCAATTACAGCTATCTAGTAGTAAGGGACACTGAGCTAAGCCGCAGATGGACGGACAGATGGACAGAAGAACATGGCTTGTTGACTACGGAACCCTAACAAAAGGAGCAAAACCAATAATTCAAAAACTGGAGATATTACAGACACAGATAGTTTCTGCCGTTTGACAAGAAAAAATGTTACACGGTTTTAAAAGCATAAAATTTAACTGTTACATAAACGACTCTATTCATTTAGAAGGTTTTCAAAAAATTATTACTTAAAATACCGATGGCCGCTGGGGCGGAAAGGTTTTCGAGTGGCAACCACGTACGCAACAGCGTTGGTAGACTTGATCTGTGGACAGAGGTATGAATTGATCAGTTTTTGCTATAGGCATAGTGTTTGATGTTCTGTGTGTTGGAGTAGGAATATATAATTTTACTTTAAAAACAAAGTTTTAACCGAATCAGTACCCAATTCGCGTCAAGTGTGTCATCGATTTCTCCAAGATCCCATCATCAGATCCTGACATGGTGACCATGAGGCCACCTGTGAAACACCCTTTCTAACAAAAAGAGAGTTTTCCAAATCGGTCCAGGCAGTAGGTAATCAGGGAACAAACATAGTTAAAAGTATTCCGACGAATTGAAAACCTCCTCCTTTGGGTGCCTTTTCACCAGAGATGTGCTATGCTCGCTATGCTATGTTTTCATACATTTGAAATGTAGCTGTAGCTGGAGCTACGTTTCAAATATATGAAAACATAGCATCGCATGCCATAGCACATCTCTGGTGGAAAGGCACCCTTAAGTATAATGGCAGATTTAATATATTTGAATAAAAAACGAGATATACGGTTAATTCCAATAGTGACACCAAGTTCTGACGACTTTAACGGGCAATCAGTGTAGGCCGTTTTCAGACCTCGTCACCCAAGTAATCGTCGGCTTAGAGTTTGCTAGAAAAATACATCACGTATCAATTTATAGAATAGGTACTAGCTTCCGCCCGCGACTTCGTCTGCGTGGACCCGGGCTATAATTTCATCTTTGTGCAGAATTTCGTCCATTTCGATTGAGCCGTTTTAGCGTGACTGAGGAACAAGCATCCAAACATCTCAACTTTCGCATTTATAATAACCCCCTGAGCCGCTCACCCCGATGCTACACTTGGCCGTCTTTACGACGGCAATTTCAAGCGCCCATCAAATGAGCGCCTGCCTCAATAACTTTGTGCGCAACATTGTTATGGCAGGTGTCCGGACCTCCTTGCAATAGCCCAGTTTCATAATCCACCCATATCTTATCACTATAGACCCAGTTCCCTTCCACTTTACCCACAAAAGCCCCAACGCTTGTGTGATCCTGTTCAAGGGTATCTACCGATGTACCCGTAAATGGGTTCTAGCAGGTGTATTACATCACATTATACTTCGTCTCCAATCCAAAGGGCCTCTACGTGTTGGATCTATATCCCCACGCACACCTTCCAAATGACCGGGGTTTGCCCCGTGAATTTCAATCTAATAGTCTTTATTGCACCACAAATAATAAAGATTATTACAAGATTAGGCAAAATAAATAATGGTGGTGGTAACAGGCGGTCTTATAGCTTTAAAGCGATCTCTTCCAGACAACCGTTGGGTTATAATATTAGTAGGATTAGCAAGAATATGCTCGTTCTTAAACTACTCAAAGGGTTCTCTATTGTATGGGCAAAAATTATCTCCCAGTGTCACTTCCCAAAAAAAAATTCCCGTGTTCATTTGGCAAAAAATCACTAGTCTAATTATTGTTTCGCATTTTATCACTTGGCATCATCTTCTATGGCAAAATATTACTTCGCAAATTATTATTTGGCAGTTTTATATAGTCAAGTTTCATTTGGTCAAACGTATTATTTGGCATAACATTTTTTTTCCAAATTATTGCATGTCATACGATTTATATCCTAATTGTGTAGTGCATACGAAATGTCAAAACTCATGTGAAAACTCAAATGAGTGAGATTACATATTTTGCTAAGCGGGTACTTTTGTAATTAACATACAAATTATTACAAGAATTATTATTTAAAATAAAATAGTTGGCCTACTCAGTTATCTATGGCAATTATTTTAACCTAATCTAAACCTTACCTAACTGCCAGCGTGTCGACGTCACCCCGCTTCGCGGGGTGCCTATTTCCGCTCTGAGGGACACAAGTGAACCCTAACCTAACCTACTTATAATACAATTGTTACGGTTGTTTGTTTTTTTACTGCGGGGGCCTCGCCCCCCGACCCCCGTTTTCTGGCTACCCTTGTCTAGTTAAACCCCTGTAATCAGTTGTTGTTTGTTTTTGTAATGTAATAAAATTTCGAACAAATGAAATTCGTTGTTTTGTTATTCTGCCATTTAAAATTCATACAAAATGAATCATTTGCCAATTAATATTCCCTGAACAGTTATTCTATGAAATCGTAAAAATTGGAATGATCTGGTCATGAAATAAAATTATATCAAACAATATTTTTTCAAATATTTGCCAGTTATGCTTTGTGAAGTAAGCGAAATGAAAATTCGAACAAATGTTTTGTTTGGAAAACAATATTAGCCCAAAGTGTTTGCTTAATAAACTTTTGTCTTAATAACATTTGACAAAGCAAACTGATGCCAGATGATATTTTGAGCAAATAAACAAAATGCGGAACCAAAATGTGCTATTTGTTCGTTTGGGAAATGAAACTACTGCCATAAGTTTTGTGCGAAGTGAATATTGGCGAAAAATATTTTGCCGAAACAGCAGGATACCCTACTCAAAGAGATATTTATTTATTTTTAATTACTATCTACCAGTATATTATACTTTTGTCAGTAGAATTAATTTAAGTAAATGGGTGTAATAAACGTTACATGAAATAAGCTACGATAGATTTGTAATAAAGTAAGTAATAAGTACCCTTCGTAATTGAAATAAGAAATGTTTTATCCAATTTCTATTCAAAGGAATAAAGTGGTATTGGTTCAATGATAAGTATCACATAATTGCCTTGAAGCCCTTTTATATCTAATTGAAGTAAACATAAAGGACCAACCGTAAAATAATTGAGTAGAGATAAAAATAAATTTGATAACAAAAAATATTATATTTTCGTGAACTAACATTTCTTATTTAATTTCGGTATTGTGTGTGGTCGCTTATGTTATGACATTACAAATTATTATTCTAAAGCATATCATTACTGTAGGTAGTTCTTTACAGTCTATTGTGGTCTATAATTCAGATAAAGAAAGAAATAAATTATTTATTCGTGACAAAAAAAAACATAGACACATATACATTTCTCAAAAACGGTCACGACAGCGTAATGCTGGCAGGGCCATCGCTGGTTTTCCGTTTTGACCATTTGGAGAAACACGGAGCAATGACGCCACGATCGCACAAAGCATTTACAGAAAAAAAATAGCTAATGAACACAAACTATTAAAATCACTCATACTATATAAAAAATAAAAAGACATCTTATACAATTACAAGATAAATTAAAAGACAAATACTACGCATTCAGTACTACAATAAAAATAAACTATAGAGCCGTCACAAATTAACCAATATATATCTTAACCACCCGAAAATTCTAAAATGGAAACATTTTTGTCCCGTTATTTATAACTTAAATTTTGTAGGTAATGAGTTGGGGCCACGTTGGGGCAAAATCTAGACAAAACCTCTCGTCAGTTTTCCTGATACTGGGTCGTTTCCTGCCAATTATCGACCTGAAACTATCGCAGATCGGTTAGTAATGAAATGTTTTGCACTAATCTCGCATTCGTAGGGTAAACTGTTTTAATATAATGTTGTAAACCACGAAACAAATCTACTTCAAACATTCCCAGCAATAACGGGCCCACATAAATCAAGCCGCAAAGTGCAAAACACATTAGCAAAAGTCAATTACAACTCCCAATCTGAGCGTTATTAATGTGCCCCATACATTTGAATACAAAAACACACTATCACCTAAAACATGTATTAAACGCTACGAAATCCCGGCAACGACGATCATAAACGTAAAGCACCTTTTCGTCCCTTTTTGGGACACGTAAGAGGGGGAAAACGACGTATGTGATAAAACTGAAATATGGCGTGGTGGGCAAAACGACAGTTTTCGGGATGTGTTTGATAAATGCAATTGATGTAACTTCTGAAGGTTTTGCATGTCAATCGATTAGCTAAAGGATGAGCAAAGGTTGTGAATCTGAGAACTTTGATGTAAAAAATAAAAATAAGTTGGCGGCGCAAGTCGCGATGAGATTAAAGCGTATTATAACGATAATAGCTTCGGCCTGCGACTTCGTCTGCGTGTTCCAGGGATAAAAACTATCTTACGTTTTGATCCAAGCTACTTCAGACTACTCCCAAATCGGTTGAGCCTGTTATCTTGATTGAGTAGCAAACATCCAACACCAAAACATTCGCATTTATATTATTAGTAGAATTATAATGTCACTGTGTTTTTTTATAAGCCAAATACGAGCTTATGTTGGAAAAGGTCCAAGAAGCATTTATCCGCTTCTTCTAAAGAAAACTGTATGGATACTATCTATACATGTACCCGACAAAGTTTTTGCTTGGCGTCTTGGGCTTCAACTCTACTTCGTAGACATACAATATAAGCTGAGTCATTGTCAGGTTAAAAAAATGTGGTCAATAGTTCAGTATACTCGTAATATGTTATGTGGGCATAATATTGCCCAATATACATTTTAATAGTTTTTATGTGGAGTGCAATTTATATAAAATGTAATTAATTATTCATACACAGTTAAATCAATTATTTACTATATATATGTCAAATCAAATTATGTCTTATGTCAATGAATTTAATATCAATTTAATATCTAATTAGGCCAGTTATTAATTACGTAAAGTAATTTTAATTGTTAATTAGGAATGCATGAATATTATCTTTTAATTTTATTTATACAAAACAATGTAACTTATTATAATTAGTCAAGTGATTTTAAATGTCAATGTTAATATATTTTATATGTACAACGGGACAAGCAGACAAAATTTATTAGTAGATATCTGCGGCGGCGCAGCGACAGACTACGTCAGCAGTTTACCGTTAGCCGGCGCACACGGCGCGGGCGCACTCGCCCGGCAGTCTCTCAACCACCTAGACGCAAAACGCATGTCGCTGAGCCGCATACGCTACCGCTTGATTTCTGTTCGCTCGGGTTTCTTATAGTGCTACTGCTTGTCCTATTCTCCTTCTGCTTTTATGCTTAACGTTATTGGTACGTGTGCTAAGTTTAAGTGCTTAAAAAGAAACATTAAGGCACATTGGACTGGGTTGTTTACATTGCTACACCGCTGCGAGTTCCTCCGGCAAGTAAGTGAAGAATAGCCATACCATAACCCAACACACACTCATACCACACTACAGTTATATCACATATGTAGAATTATAGAAGAGGCGATTCAGAGTTCAACCAAAAAGTAGGCTTTATATCATTTAACTTTGGAAATGTCCATAGGGAGAGCCACGAACCTGAAATCAATAACCCAGCTAAGGGTAGTTCTTTCTTAGTCCAAATGAAATGTGTATTTTTTTCATTACTAAAACTTGCAATCTGCATCGTCTGCATGTAATAAAAATGTCTCCATAATTTAAATCCTTCGTCGCTAGTTCTTTTTTTATTTATTTTTATTTATAAAGCCTGTACAGTGTCGCACTGCTGGGCAAAGGCCTCCCCTCTCGACTTCCACTCGTCCCGGATTTGAGCAATCTGTGGCCAATCGTTACAAAATGCGTCCAGGTCGTCCCGCCATCTCCGTCCCGGCCTGCCACGTCGCCGCCTCCCATCGTGTGGCACCCAGTCCATGGCTATTTTCGCCCACCTCTGTGGATGCATGCGGCAGACGTGGCCAGCCCATTCCCATTTCAGCTTGGCGGTCTTAACCCCAACGTCGGCAATGCGGGTTTTTGAGCGCTGCGTAGAGTTTCGGACACGGTCGATCCGTTTCACTCCCAGTATGCTACGCTCCATAGCCCGTTGGCAAACCTTCAATCTGGTCTTTTGTGCCTCGGTGTGACCATGTTTGGGCACCGTAAGTTAGGACGGGCAGAATACACATATCGACGAGTCTTCGCTTCAGGGTCAAAGGCTTCATCAGGTCCTAGTTTTTATTCGTCGTTAAAATCACATCAATTGGCGTTCATTCGGCAACCTTTGTATTGAGTTGGCTTGATGAATTCTAGTGTCTCACTCACGCACAGTCACGAACTTTAATTTGGGACCCACTTAAGGTTCACAATCCTGTCAAATTGTATAGGAATACAAAGAATATTTTAGCAAAAAGGGTCATAAATTAAAGAACGCGACCGTATTACAAAAAAACATAAATGTAGTTACTGTATAAAATATAGTCTATGGCCATTGCCAACATCTTTTTAATACTTCTTAACTTATCTTACACTGGTGTTTTTAGGGTTCCGTACCTAAAAAGGTAAAAACGGAAACCTTATAGAAACACTTTGTTGTTCGTCGGTCTGTCTATCTGTCTATCACGACCTCGAGAACGCGTGGAGGTATTGAGTTGAAATTAAAACCATATACTCAAATAATGACCGCTTTAGCCTAGTAGGGACCCTGCCTCTTGCTTCGTGAAGGAGGTCCTAGGTTTGAATCCCGGTAAGGGCATTTATTTAATATTTTTAACTAAGTCATGGATGTTTTCTATGTATTTAAGTATTTATATATCTTGTTTATCATCGTCTAGTACCCATAGTACAGGTTTTACTTAGTTTGGGACTAGGTCGATTTGTGTAAGATTGTCCCCTAATATTTATTTATTTATTTTAAATCTACAGTCCCTTGAAGTTGTGATCAAATCAAACTTTTAAGTTAAAGTAAACAAAAACTCGGCCGCTTGTGCTGAAAAAAAAGTATATTTCGACACTCACACAAAATGTACCGGGTAATGGTTTCCGTTGACCTAGAACTATGAATGAATTGAGCAAGTAATATCGTCTTATACTACCAGTACAGATAAATATCTGAAAACGATCCATTTGTCATTTTGTACGGAACCCTTCGCACTTGTTTGGTTTTTATTCAAGTTATTGGATGAGTAGTTCAGGAGATTACCCCCCCTGTATAAAAACTTTTAAACCTACGCCCTAACAAATCTAAACATACGTACAAACTGTGCTCCTTTATAATATTACAATGCATAGTAGTTTTAAATAAAACTTGCTAATAATATATATACATCAACAGTACGTCAAAAACATCCTATATTTTTTTAAAGTTACGAATCTGCCTAATCGAGCACAAATCATATCGAAACGAAGAATTTTAGTCCGTAATGCCAACATTACTGGCAAAGGGAATATAACATTACGTTTTACAGCGTTTAAAGAAAAACATAAAATCGTCATTAAAGTACTTGCGCGAGTTTTACACCGGGCGTTAAATCCTGTTCGCACCTAGAACTAAACGCTTTAATATACGACGGCTTTGCCAAGGTCCTACAGCCATGATTAACGCAGTATTTATGGCCGGATTAGAACCTTTTCAAATTAAACTTGTATCGGGTAGAGTGCAATGGATTTACATATTAAATGTGGCTTTTGTAAACGTTTGTATGTCTAAATGCCTATTTGAAAAGGTTGAAACGGATTCTGGAGGATTTACAAATTATAAAGATCTGGGCAGCTAGTATTTTAAAATACTAGACCATTCAGCCAATTATAGTAAACGTTTGTATGGTGGTGTTTGTGGTCGTCTGAAAGACTTTAGCAATGAGACCGCCTGCTTTATAAGATGTTTTGTAATAGTTAACATAATTATGAAGGTGTGCAATATAAAGTAATTGTAGTGTAGTATATTACGGACAGAATGTCTGTAAACTTATTCACTAAATATCCTAAAATTACTAAAAGACACTTCTTTATTCATAAAGTAGGTTATCGAAAAAATGCAAGTTTGTTAGAAGGCGTAAGTAAAGTCCAGTAAGTACCTACTAAATTGTCTCCATCCAAATTAATGAATAGAGATACACCTTCAAGCATTTTAACAGTTAAAAACCTACTAAGGATCCTACTAATAACTAATATAAATGCGAAAGTTTGGATGTTAGCAATCACGCTTAAACGACTCAACCGATTTGTATGAAATTTTGCGAGTTCATAGCTTAGATTAAATAATAGGATAGTTTTTATCCCGGGTCCTAGTCCCAGCTAGCTTCTGCCCGCGACTTGAAGTTGTAGAATAAAACTGGATTTAAAGTGCAAAAAAGTTGCTGCAGTGACCTGATTGTCAGTCTGTGTTGGCAAGTTTACAAAGCACTAAAATAAATTAACAGAAATAACAACACATTCACCGATATAAAATTGTACAGTTTAAACGTTTGAGTGCAGAATTTTTTCATAAAGACTTACTTAAAAAAATTCGCTGTCGCTGAAACGGCCCTTGTACTCGTAAGCTTAAGCAGGATTGGGCTGGACGTATCTGCAGCATGCCAGAGGCCTGTGACAAACAGATAGACATGTGATCACATAATTATTGTTCCGTTGGACCAATTTCGGTTCGAAACACTAAAAACCAACGTCTTGAGTGACAGTTGCTTACAAGCAAATGCCACTCAAATGTTTTAGCACGATGCTCTATGTGCGTACATTATGCAGTTATATTACGCAATATAAATACATAGTTGAAATCATAGTGTATGGTGTTAAATATTGTGATGGATAGATAGTTTTCACAGAGACTCGTACCCGCAGACAAGCTGTTAAAAGAGTTGTGCAGGGACATGTAAATAGATTATTTTTCCTATACCATTGTTTAGTAAAAAAAAACGAATCCAGAGTCGGTAATGGCAGCAGTGCACCAAGGAAGCCTGGTCCGCCTGACATGGTGCATTTTTTGTAAAAATATAGTCCGTTAAAGTCAAATTATTTATTTGCAGAATTCTAGTATATTACTCGTACATAATGGATGGATTTGGAAATAACATGTTCAGCATAATTCAGCATTTTAGTGGCATGCAAATTACAAATTACTTAAATCAAAAAGAAGAAATTCATAAATTCTACGTTCTAAAATGCATAAACTCATTCATATTATAAAAACAATTGTCCTGGAGTCAACGACGGAGTTTTGACAACAACAATGTATATGGCAGATTTCTTATGTCTATGGGAATATTATTGTAAACTCTGACATCTTGGCTAAAAAGTTTAGACCCGTCGTTTATTAATATCTTATTATAAATTCATACTGTATGCACGCGTGAGAGTCTATGCGGCGAACGATTTTTATAAATTTAACGCGAGAAACATTCCTACTTCACATGGCTTAACTCTACCAGCCACGCTCTACAAATTCTACATCTTGGCTAAAAAGTATAGCTTTGTTTGGCACATCCCCGTCTCCGCATAGACTCTCACGCGGGTCTATAATTTTTAGCCAAGATATAGAATTTGTAGAGCATGGCTGGTAGAGTTAAGCCATGTGGAGTAGGAATGTTTCTCGCTTTAAATTACAGGCTACACTAATTGATAAGTCATCAGCATATATAATAATTTGATTCAATGTCACCTCAGGAATGTCATTTACAAAGAGTACAAACAGTAACGGTCCCAGAGTGCTGCCCTGGGGCACGCCTCTTTGTATTTTGAATCGTCGATCTATAAAGAAAGTGTCTGTCTATTAGTTTATTTTTAATTTTTTATTACTTCTTCACGCTTAAACCGTTAAACCGATTAGGACGAAATTTGGTAAATAGATAGTGCGAGTCACGGGAAAGCGCATATGATATTGCTACGAGAGTAGGGGTACAGGATAGAGTTCATAACAAGTTTTTACCACGACAGTAGATTTATTCTGCGATTTACACAGGGCAAAGTCCACTGAGTCCGCACGTACTCACACTGAGTCAATTAACTCACACAAGTGATGAGTCCGCGCTTACTAGTACTGACACAGCTAACACCTCACTATTTACCACTTCTTTCCACTGTTCTCCTTCTTCCAGTTATCACTCCGATACTACTAGCTTAGTATCTCACTCCGAGAACTCCACTCCGAAGACTCCACTCTCAAGACTCCACTTAAGACTCCACTTCGATCATTAACTTAAGACTTTCAAGACTAACTTGCACCGCGAACGTGTAAATACACCTTTCCGAAGATTCTACACTGTTATTTCGATCTTCATTTCATTACTCATTTGTTTTGAGTAGCATGGGCTTTTCCAGGTAAACGTGCTACATCCACGTTTCTCGAATATTTCAAGCCCAGCGCATACATTTGTCTAAGATAAATTTCCGTAAGCATCGAATGTTCTATTCGTTTACTTTTTCTAGAACATTCCATGCTACGCGGCGTTTTGAAAATGTACCCATACATTTAAAACATACATAAAGAGCGCTGCTCTCGAACCCCACCTTACGACAACACGATACATTTTAAAATAGCTTGACGGCGGGGTCGTCACAATATTTTTTATCCTTTAAGTCATCCCTTAGAGGGGTAAAATGGAGGGAAGAAGTTTGTATGGAGGTATGAAAACGAGCTCCACGCGGACGAAGTCGCGGGCAATAGCCAGTTAGTAAATAAACCACATGCTCTCCATACACACTTCTCCAAAAAAATTCAACTTTATTTGTTCGGTTAAGTGTTAAGTAATCAACGTGGAGTGGGTTCTTGATCCCCTGCATAATGAACAAGTTGTAATTAAATTATTGCACGGAACACGGAAAATGTTGAATGATAAATAAAACAAAGCTGAAGTATTCTAGGTAGGTATACTAGGTATACTCTGAATGATAAATATTGTATTATTAACCAGTGGTAAACGGTGTGGGCCACACATACTGTAAACATTCTCTTTAAAACTTATTGTTCTAAAACATGCAATGAAATATTGACGTTGTGTTCTTCATAATGGGCTTCGAAGTGTCACGTTTCGGGCGCAGCGAGACGAAAGACCCGTAATGGTATTTCATACAAAATTGGAGGCCTAGGCCTGCAAGATGGTCTTTTTTAATTTCCATTTCACAATTTGTGGCACAGGATCACAGCGTTCAGCCATGAAAATTAAAGTTTGATTTCTTGGAGTTTTTTTTATTTATTTCATTGCATGTTTGAGAAAAGCACTATACATACCTTGGCGTGAAAAGGGGGTGCCAGCCTCATAACTATCCGACCTCGCTACGCTCGGCCGTCTATATGTACTCGGCCGGCAACCCCTTACTTCCCGGCCTCTGTAGTAATGTACTATTAAGTAGTCATTGTAGTGGCTGTTTGTTTACCCAAAAAAAAAGTGTTTAGTTTAGAATAAGGAAGTGAAAGTTGTACGTTGTTTGTTATGATAAACCCCTATTTATGGTGGCTATTTTATCAGAGGATAACATCATGGTGATCTTTATCCTATGCAAATTATGCTAGACATAGCACAGAGTGCTTTTTAGGGTTCCGTACCTTAAAAGGTAAAAACGGAATCCTATAAGGATCACTTTGTTGTCCGTCTGTATGTCTGTCAAGATCCCTTATCACGAAAAAGCGTGGAGGTATCGAGTTGGAATTAAAACCGTATACTCAAATCTACAGTCCATAGAAGCTGTGAAAAAATCAAACTTTTAAGTTAACGTAAAAAAAAGACATGGGCGTTTATGCCGCAAAAACGTGTATTTCGAAACTATTCGGTAATTTCCGTTGACCTAGGACTATGCCATTAGGCAAGTAATATCTCTTAAGTACAGGGAAAAATCTGAAAACTACATATTTGAAATTAAGTACGGAACCCTCGATGAGCGAGTCCGACTCGCGCTTGCCCGTTTTTTATACATTTTAAACGTTTCTTTCTATATTCGCAGTGTTGCACAAACGCAATTTTCACGAGAGCGATTCACCGCATTCATTATTTAACTAGTATAAAATAACGAATGTTTCGAAATACTGTAGTGATGAATACAGTTTGTGAAACATTTCGAAATCATTATTATAGGTAGCTTAATGGCTGCAGTGAACTGACGATCTGAGCGGTTGCCACAAACCACCAACTTCATTCGTTTATGTAATTGCGCTCTGTCACTCGACGATGCAATTGTAATACTGATAGAGACGCTGCGAAGTTTGTGGTTCGCGGTAGCGTGTCTAGCCAACAGCGCATAGAGGTCTAGCATGGGTAGCGTGAGACCAGGCCCCTATTTCACCAACTCGACAATTGTCACCTGACAACGACAATGCTCCGTACATTGCTGGATTCACAAGTAACCTAGCGACCACCTTATCTTTTAGAACAAGCAATGTATGGCGAATTGTCAGTGTCAGGTGACAATTGTCCAGTTGGTGAAATAGGGGCCTGCTGTAAGTATATAAATCCTTGGAATAGGCTTTTGTTCGG
Organism: Epinotia bilunana; assembly: GCA_947049275.1. NCBI lineage: Eukaryota > Metazoa > Arthropoda > Insecta > Lepidoptera > Tortricidae > Epinotia > Epinotia bilunana. The sequence continues at coordinate 25,907,906 of OX346257.1, forward strand.
CAGTGGAAGTCTTCTAAAATAATGCATTATAATAATAGGACAAAATTTATGCGAAATGGTCGAAATTTTGTGAACGTTTCAGACTATTTATTACTAAATGCAGATGAGTGTGAGTTATGCGCTAGGTCCGCCCTAAATCGGTAGTTTCAATTGGCTATTTGTTACGGGATTCGGGTAAATATCTGGGCGGTGATTTCGTTGCGTTCATTTGTTTATAAAACGATTATATTCTGTTAACACGTCCCCAGAGCCCGCATTGCATTTAGCGCCTTGCAAATCGAATTTGAATTCAGTTCAATTTTAATCTGATTATAACACATTTGGCGCATTGGCAACGTGCCAGCGCAAGCGAAAGTGCATCGATAATGTGATTCCTATCTTATTCCAATACGTTTTCAGCCACAAATTCCGCTATAAAATAATAGTAAAATATACAAACTTGTATTGTGCATAGCAAACTTAAATGCTGAAAGGCTTCCTACATTATGCGACCGGAAAATACATACCTAAGCCTGTAATGTGTTGAGTTTAGTATATTAATCAAAAAAATCCAACTACTTATTTCATTAACTTTGCTCAGTTTAGACTGACGAAAATGTATGAACAGGTGTTTTTTTTTGTATAACACAAAGTTGGTCCCATAGTAAAAGTTGTTCAGAATCATGGATAGATTCACATTTTGCTATTTTGTATCACCAATTATGTAACACCCTGTATATATGTATCTTTAATATTGTTAAGAAAAATCCATTCCATTCTTCTACCTTGTATCCTTTCAAGTGAAGAAGGTTTGCATTTGTTATTGCAATCGCCTCGGGGCGCACGGCAGAATACATTAATACCCTTCCATGCTGTTTACTTAGACTAATGGAGATTTTGAAGCGCCCGGGAGTTGAGACGGTAAAGGTGAGTTGTCTGCGAAGTCTTGATTGTTTTCAATCGAAGTGTACCACTGATTTAAAAAAAAATAGCTAGTTTTTAGGGTTCCGTAGTCAACAAGGAACCCTTATAGTTTCGCCATGTCCGTCCGTCTGTCTGTCCGTCTTCGGCTTAGCTCAGTAACCATTCCTTCTAGAAAACTGTGATTCGGCATGGATATATGAATCAGTCACGCCGACAAAACAGTACAATATATTTTTTTAGGGTACTTACCTCCCCTAGAACTAAAGCGGGGATTATTTTTCTCTCGTCAAACCCATGGTGTGGGGTATTGTTGGATAGCTGGTTCAAAAATATTATCGGTTTTAGGAAACCATTTTTCAAATCAGTAATTCCTTTGCGAGATATTGGGCTTTAAAGCCCTAATTTTAGTTCGAGTCATGTGTTGTCCCCCCGGGGTGTCGGGGATGTGAAAAAATTCTTGGTAGTAGTATATATAATGAATTTAAAAGGAAAACTATCATGGACAGGTAGGCATAAGTAGTTACCGAGTAATAGTCGACCAAATTAATGTGTACTTGGAAAGGCCAATTTTCGTACAAATTCGGCTGACGCAACCACACCGCACCTCGATGTAACTAAGACAGACAGGCAACTACGGAACCCTACACTGCGCGTGGCCCGACACGTACTTGGCTGGTTTTTTTAACTTATTTATTAGGTATTTATTTATATCATATTTGCAGTTGTTTATAAATTGTTACACGTATTTATATACGTAATTATTATTATTAATTATTATTAATTATTATTAATTATTGTAATTAATAAACGTACCTGTTTTAAAGTGATTTCAGTATGATTATTATATTTTCCTCCACTACCTTGGAAATCCGTCTTTTATCCTTTAAAACAAGCGGGTAAAACGCTTTTTATCCACTAGTGGGGAACAGATAACAAAACTTAAAACGCTCATAATAATGGTTCGTTCGACATTCATTATCATTAAATAAATGGTTTGAGAATTTAATAAAAAATATTAAATTTAGCTTTATTAAATGATTTGAAGTCATAAACTTAAAATCTCTTTAAAACCATTTATTTGTTTAATAATGTTATACTATAATAAGCCTGATGATGATTATAATGTGTACAAATAAAGATTTATTTTTTATGAGCTGTATTTTTGCATGTTGAACTTTCCTCGCTACAGTGAGGTGAAAAGTTTTGTGTTAAACACGCGTGCAAATGTATTTTACTTCTCGTGTGTTGAATCACTCGCTACGCTTGGGATTCTCTTTTAGAATAACTCGCTTCGCTCGTGGTTCAACTATAGAATCCTTTCGCTTGCTCGTGTTTCAATTCCACACTCGCGGGTAAAATACAACTTTGCACCCTTGTATATCAAATAACTACTTATAGCTTAGTTTCTTAATCTGCCCATGAAAGCATTCACGAAGTTTATAAAAGTGAATAACGATTAGATATTGAAGAAACCGTTAAAAAACAAAAAAATATATATTGATAATTTAACTTTTATATTACGACATAAATTTTTAAATAAAATTCCTGATATTTTGTTAAAATTTTAACTACCCTTGGGAGCGGGGAAACATCGAGACCCCCCCGGGGCTTAGAGCGACATGGTCCTTAATTAACCAACGTTTGATTGCGCGAGGGACCTTTATTACCTAACGCACCTCTCAAAGCGCAAATTCGAGCGGCCTGTTCGGAAAAATAACAATTTTCTCTCATTGTTTTTATTCTTTGTGAACACAAGCAGTTGAAGCTGTTTTCGTCTATTAGACAAAGTTTGCATAATGGAGAGCGTCAGTAATTTTAGGAATAATACTTCAATAAAATTATATATTTGAGTTAAAGTTTTATGGTGAAAAACTTCACTGCAAATGCCTCAAATAATGAAGAGGCTACAGGGATTAAAATGTTGCTAACCGTTTGACGAGGGTCGACCCCCGATGCCTGATCGGTAGAGAATCCCTGTCAACTAAATTGGAGGTGCTAGGTTAATTAATTCGTAAAGTAATAAATACATTAATTCGGAAGGAGGATATTTGTAAATCTCCTGGAGGAGGAAGTCTGCCAGTTGCTGCAGGGTGTCGAGGTACTCTCCAGACTCAAGGTGCTGGAGGAGGTCTGCAAGAGGAGACGCATCACCAGCGGCAGGCGCGCCGCGCGCTGTGCCTGGATTACAATGTTGCTAACCGTTTGACGAGGGTCGACGCCCGATGCCTGATCGGTAGAGAATCCTGTCGATGAAATTGGAGGTGCAATTTTTATTAATTCGTAAAGTAATAAATACATCAGTTCGGAAGAAAGATATTGTTTCCGAGTCTTTTTTCTGTATTAATTTTCGTGTCTAAAAGTCCTTTTGTATCGATAATTGTCGGGTTGGGACAAGACCCATTAAAAAAATTGTCTCTAAATAAATCAATTGATTTTATTTGCTTATGGTTGACTAGTAGAGAATGACTTAGGGCATTCATTCTTCACCCTTGATAGAGTTCTTAAAATACTTAGTACAAAAAAAGATAAAATAAATAAATATAAAATGTATTTAATATATTTATGTAACTACTGGATTCCGCCCGAAACAAGAAGCTGGTCAGCAGTCCTTAAATCTCACTACAAATTATATGTTAGCACATTTGCTTCAACCATCTTGTATTTAGCAAATACAATTTTTCCATTAAACTTCAGATTCTGAAGAAGCTCACAGAGCCAGCAAAGAGCAGAGAGTTCGAACTTATCTCGTCGAGTGCATCTACAAACATCATGGAAACCGCAAAGAAGTGAACAACCGAATTAACTTGCTTACTAAAACCCTAATTACGTTTTTGTGAAATATCCTAATTGCAAAACGCGTTTACGTTTTGAAATCTAAGTTCGTTGTAAATACGATTTGGTTAAGATGTATACTCAAGAAGAGAAGAAATGGGTATACTTTGTATTAAACTTCCAAACAATGTGTACCTAACCGTATTTTATGTTCTTAAGCTCTGGTTGTTCTGTTAAGTTTTTTTCTGTTCTAACACGCTTATTTGATACTCGTGCAAGCAGTGACGTTAAACAGATTGCAATTATTTTTTAACCCCTGACGCAAAGAGGGGTGTTATACTTAAGTTTAACGTGTCTGTGTATCTGTCTGTGGTATCGTAGCTCCCAAACGATGGACCGATTTGAATGCGGTTTTTTGATTTCATAGATAATTTTATCACGAGTGTTCTTAGCCATGTTTCAAGAAAATCTGTTCAGCCGTTTTTGAGATATTGAACTTTGAAATGAAAATGTCGGGGGTTTTTCAACTTTTCTAAGTTGTAGTTATATTGCGATTAGAAACTAAATTTTTCCTCCAGATAACTCAGTAAGAAGTATCTTCTACTAGTCATAACTGCAAAATTTTACAATGCACAAAAACAAATGAGGGAGAATTTTTCAAACAATTCAAACGTCGTGTAACCAACACAAAAAAACTCAGCTTCTCAGAAACAAAGAGTAAGCAAAATAAAAGGAGCGCGGACCAACGTAGGACTCGGGTTGTTTCCTGAAGGCGAATTCTTACGGACCTCGGATGGCCCGACGTATTGTCGGGTACCACTTAACTTGAGGGTTCCTTGTTGTGTATTTAATGTAAATTATTTGTGTATCTTATTTTTAACGTATCGTTCAGTCTTCTAGATGTGTCCTAAAGAAGCCCGGTTTTCGCCACCAGAATTTGTATCTTTTATGTTGTCAAAGTTCGTGAACAAACTTTAATAAAATAGATAGATAATTTGGGTGGGTAAAACTAGCTGATGGAGCAAAAAATTCACACGTCCTGTTCTTAATCTAATGCCTCATTTACATTCAGCCGAAGTGAGCAGGGAAGTGGGCGGGAAAGTGGGCAGGACGGTTGTAAAATGCGGCATTACACCCGTCCTGCCCACTTGCCTGCCCACTTCCCTGCTCACTTCGGCTGAGTGTAAATCGCGCACACACGACAATTTTTTTTTTCTAGTCACCGTTTCTGCTAAGACAGTGCTTGATGAGGTCAAATTGTTCAAAATTAGAGGAACACATAACAAATCCCCAAAAATACTCCCCTCCCAACTACATTAACTAACTAATATGAAACTGAGAACCTTCTTCGTTTTGAAGTCCCTTTAAGATGCTTTTTATTTTTATTCAATTGAGGAACTCTAACGAGTTGGTTTCGAAACAAATAAAACCCCTCCGAATGATTCGGGACAAAGAAAATGGAGCTATAAAGGACAAATGACTGCTTAGTATTTTGTATACATATGGAGGATATATTATGTCCGTGTCAACTGAGGTTAAAATAAAATATAAAGAGACGTTGAAATTTGAACCTACGGTGACTGGTTGAAGGTTCACAATATAACAGCAGCAGTGGTTACTGCAAAAAAATGGATACAAATAGAATTTCTTTAAATTGACGTTGAACTCGATCAATACTGTTCGTTAAGTGTGCGAGCAATGTTGAATAAAACCGTTGGTATTTTTTATTAACTTTTAAAAACATAATGTTGTTTTAACATTTTCTTCGCGTTGAGTGAACTGAAAAAACACACATCCATTACCTTGGGCTTTGTTAAAGATATCGCCACCAGTAAATATCGAAGAGCAGCTCATATTTTGAGGTGGTAGCAGCTAGAGAGATGTCCACATTTTTTATTATTCATCATGTGGCGTGAGTCGTTATCTTTTTTATCAGGATTTATTTCCTGATCCCAACTTACTGGTATGATGATGTGATTTGACTCTTATCCCTCATCAGGGGTTCTTAGAAGAGTTTTTGATCTGTTCCTGTCCTGGGCGGCAACCTCCAATCTCCTTCCAGCCCAAGCCCGATGAGGCAGCCTCTTTGTCGACTGTGCCTCTCCAAGTGGTGCGACCTGGTTTCCTTTTCCCGGAAGCTTGCCATCTTAATTTACCTGGTCAGGCGGTTGTCTGGATAGGACAATGTACAAGAAGTACATGTCCTATCCAGAGTCACTTCCTCAGATGTTACTCCTTGGATGTAACTCCAATAACCTGGCATTGGAGATGGCGGGGGCCAGTAAATTCCCAGAATTCAGCGCAAACATTTATTAATGAAGACCTGGATTCTACTGCTACTACTTCTTCTTATTTACGGGACATATAGGAGGCACTTATCGGTATTGGCATTCATTCGGAAGTGACTGCCATCTGTTTTGGTTAAGAGTGAATCTTGGCTTTTGACGGAGCATTGAAAGAGGACATTCTAATTTCGAAAACTCGGATGCACAATCGATTACGAAAATAACGTCAATAAAGAACCCTTTTTTGACGTTATTTTCGTCCATTCGAAATTGAGGCCTTCTGTCTCATAATGCTACTCCATACACAACATATACTGTGTACTTTAAGTCAATAAAAACAAATGATTTCTTTATAATTAAAATCTTGCGTGGCTATTGGGACCCCGTCCCCGTGGGTCCCAACTCAATGGCATATTAGCAAATTCGCTTGCGTCTTGATAAGTATGTATAGCATTTTGCTAATAACAATCTGCCTACACCCATAAACACCTATCCCCATTTGCCTGCATCGATTACCATCAAACAAGGTAACACCATGGGATCCAGGTGGAATTGTAGATTTACAGCGCAGGTATAAATAAGATCCGACCATTAGCTGGAGATAACTCTGCTTTATTGTAATTTTATGCGTCACGTTAAGCCAACGACCGCCTTGAGAAAATGCACGTTGTTAATTACTTAGGGGAGCTGATCTGTTTGGTTTTATTGACAGTTTAAAGACGTAGTGTAGACCACTATATAATTCGCGAAGTCATTTGCGCGGAGGCATATTAGTACAGAAATATATTATTTATTTAATGCAGAAACCATGGTAACAACGGTGTTACAAACAAACGAAGATAAAGTCATACATGGGCATTAAATAGAAGTGCGTTTAACATGTCTTATCTATATATAACAAATTATATTTGATGTGGCAGATCATAGCGTCATTACAGAAAAGCTGCGCCATTATGGGATAAACGGCGCGCCGCTATCACTGTTTGAGAGTATGCTGCGGAACAGGTTTCAGATAGTCGTAGGTGATGGAGGAAGGGTGAAGTCAGACCCGCTGGGAGCCTCTATGGGTGTAGCACAGGGATCATCAGTCTCCAACCTGCTTTTTTCACTGCTCTTGAATGACCTGCCCGAGTCTGTTCTGATGTATGCTGATGACGTCGCTGCAATCGTCACTGCATCGAGCGTCGAAAGTATTGAGCAAAAACTAAACCACTGCACAGCTGGCCGAGTGGTTTGACGTGAATGGGCTATCCTTGAACCTGAAGAAAACACACTACCTCGTTTTTAATCTCGCTGGCCGTCCGACAAGACCGCTCACTTTCAGGGTAGACAATGAGGTACTCGAGCAAGCCAGCAATACAACCTTCTTTTGAGATCGACACGTGCCTGGCTTGGAATCAGCACGTAGACAGGCTGTGTGGAAAATTGGGGAGCGCGTGCTTCGCACTGGGCCGGGTTACGAGGTCGGTGTCTGCAGAGGCAGCGCGCACCTGCTACTTCGCCACCGTGCACTCACTGCTACAGTATGGCGCTGAGCTGTGGGGCCGCTGTGCGGGGTGGGAGCGGGTGTTCCGCCTCCAAAAACGCGCAGTGAGAACTATCGCTCGATCGTGGGGTACTACGATACCCACGCGAAGCCTCTTTTCATCAAGCTGGGCATATTAATACTGCCAGCAATAGTCATTCTGCATGTGGAGGTATATGTGAGAGTGAATTTGTCTTCATTTAAAACATTTAGAATGGTAAGCTCGCGCGAAACGCGCAACGCAGATAAAATTGTGGGTATAGGCCGGACGTTGACCAAGTCATCTAAACTCACTCACGTCATGGGCCCCACTGTCTACAATAAGTTGCCAAAAAACATAATTGATGCTCCAAGCTTGGGCAGCTTTAAGTTCCGCCTAAAGCAGTGGCTTATCGAGCAATCGTTTTATAGCTACGACGAATGCGGTGCGTATAAGCCATAATACTTTTACCGCTACTATATGTTAATGTTCCACCGGGTTACTATAAACACTATGTACATTTTAATATTGAATATTATTATTATCATACTCTTTAACATTAAGCAATTAATCAGAACTGTTTGTAATAACTATCATACACATACATTGTAGTGAATTAATACTACTAATTCTATTATTTATAATTGTTGACGTGTAAATTGGTTTTATAAATAAAATATTATGATTCAGATTATGATTATGAGTATTATTATTAAGAGCCTGTTGTGTCCCACTACTGGACAAAGGCCTCCCCTCCATTTCGAGACTTCGCAATCCTGAGCAGTCTCTGGCCAGTCCTTTAAAATCGAATGCCTTGCAATATTTTCATGCGCTAATAATAGTTAAAGAAGGCATTGTTAGCAAAAGGTGTTTATTTTAGATTGGGAAGAAATTAGAAACAACAATACACCAAGAACCACCTTTGCTAGGAGTTTCCATGTACTTACTACGATGTTCATGCATAGATGTCAAACTCCTTTCGATTCCTTAAAAAAATGCTTTGCCACAGGCCAGGTGAAATTCAGTTTTATTTCAATGTTAAAGACTTTGACAGTGAAAAAAAAACAAATTTTACGAGTGCAATTTTTATCTCCTCAGTACAGAAAATATTTTCGACATTGTATCTTCATACCGTAAATATTTCACCTCACACCCCCGGGACCGCATTGACATAGCTTTTTACTCGATAGGAGGCTCTTCACTGAAACTCTTTTACTTACATTCAAGTTTGAAATTAGATTTGTGTTGTAGGTTTCGAGATACAATACTTCCTACATAATGTTGTTATGTTTTAAAAATGTTGTAGGAATACTCGTCGACTTGAATTTTTGAATTTCACCAAACTATAATCACATACTTTATTCTATTTCTATGGAGCTCCTGACTCAACTGAACTCACTATGTTTAATTATTTCGGTTTGTTTAATTATTTTAGTTGACTTGCGTGTAGAAAACCGGTTGTATATAAAATACCATTGTAAAATGTCTCAATAAGTATCTTACGTAATACAATTATTTTACAACAGTAAAAATGTTCTGGGGGCATGGGAGCCAAGTCGAGCAAAACAGCGGCACGGCCGTGCCATCCTTTTCTCGAAGCAGTTCAGGCATGGTCGAATGCCTGAATTTACAGTTACCAAGAATGCATTGTATAAACACGGAAAATTTTAATTTCATGAAATTTGAACCAGTAAATTAAGAATTATACTAGTCAAAGTTTCATAAGGGGCTGTATTGAAAAATATCGAGTTGTTTGAAACGCCATTCTGACCATACTAGCAGACAATGAGGCCTGATTTTCAGATATATGATTCTTGATTATATGTTTATTGATCCAACCAGATCGATACACGACTGCTTAAAATTTCCTCGGTAGAAAAAAATCCAAAGTTGCGTCCAAATTTTTAGATTTTTAACCAGTGTACGTGAGCAACATGAGATCAAGCGGCGAAACTTCGTTGAAATGATAATCTATTACTCGTCTTGAATCTGATTTTATAAAATATACTCCCTTTATAATAATATTTAGAATAATCCCATCATTACTGATTTCGCGTTTTTGAAAGCAAACGCCCCTTTCTGAGGATTTTGTTTCCTTGTCTGTCAAACGTTACTGGCGTAAGTTTGTCTGACGCGCGGACCGCCCATTGAGCTCATTCGGCGAGGCAGGACCTATGTTATTCAGCGCCGCAAAATTACTTACGAATTATAATTATACACCAGTATATGTAGGTCTACGGAGCCATTCAACCCGAAATGTGCCGGAGGTCTTTTGTAATGGACCTCGGCGCTCCTAGAATCGCACTCACGCATGCGCAATAAATGTATAATCTGTGCTAAGCAGTTACTTCACATTAAAACTTTTTGCTGAAAATGTTTCTATCGGGTGTTGTGATTGAAAAATACGAGTACTGAACGTATTAATACCTAAATTTAAGTGTCAAATTTGTTCTACAGAATATCACAGCTTATAACAGAGCAGTCAGATAAATAAGAAATATTTTCATTTACCTACAAGTTGTGATAAATTGTAGATTGTGCGAGTGACTTAGTATTTTTCTTTGGAAATTTCAATACAAAATAATTTAAACAAGTCCATCTGAAAAGTGGGACTTCCTTCAATTTCCGAGGTTCTATGGCAACTTTTGGGCTACCTACCGCTGTACACATACTTACTTTTACCCTCTAGTTTTTTTTTCATATGAGCAAAGGAACTGAACTACGGCGTCGCTACGACGCTCATTTGATGCTCATAATGTCACATCACATTCAGCGAATATTTCATTATTTTGGTACATACAATGAATTATCTGCCACAACTTACTCTACACTTGGTCTAGTAAAGTTTAAATATATATAAATGTGTAATAAGCAATTTTCAAAAGAACAGATGAAGACCATGACGTCGGGACCGAAATGAAAGGGACGAATGTATCGCATGACATAACTGATCTCTTCTCGATGAGCGTCAAATTTCAAAAGTCAAATTTCTCTACTGTCACGCTAGGTGACGTGACGTGAGAGGAACGCGTGTGTTTGTGTGTGTAACATGTATAAAAACAAGACTTTTAATGCGGGGTGCAGGCCGCGGGCGGGTGTTAGGGCGTGGCTTAAAATACCTAATGTTGATGCTTGGCAGGGCCTTAATTTTGTCACTCGAGTCACTCACTGGCTGACTGACTGACTCACCGATCATCAAAACTCTGGCACTTCTAGCACACATAAAAGTTTCAAATGTAGAATACAATTAGTGTTTAGTGTATAGTATTAGTGTCCAGTTTTCTAGATAGTACATAACACAATCCATACGATATACTTACTATCCATACTAATATTATAAATGCGAAAGTGTGTCTGTCTGTTACCTCTTCACGCTTAAACCGCTGAGTTTTTATCCCGGAAATCATCCCCCAAGGGGGTGAAATGGGGGATGAAAGTTTGTATCGAGCTACGATATAAACGACTTCCACGCGGACGGAGTCGCGGGCAGAAGCTAGTACTATATAGTTTTAGGCATACAAAAATCCATAAATGCAGTAAAGTTGTGTGATTGCCAAATTTCAAAATTTAATTTAGCAAGCAAATAAAGAATAATAAGAATGCCTGAGACTTGGCTCTACGACATATTATCTCACAACTTTTTTTACGGTGGAAGAGTTTTGAGACTTGGGATCATTTTTACATGGAATGTTTTTTATGGGTTTTATGGGTTTACATTACCAATAACTATGAAAATACTCATATTAGTTATTTTGCTAAGATTCAATGATTTTTATACAAATCAATGATCAATATCAATGATTTTACATAGTTGTAACTGTTGTAAAATAAAAATATAGTATAATATAGTCCAGTGCATTAAGCCTGCGTAAGAGCTTTAAAGTCCATAATAATTATTATAAAAATTAACATTTACAAGTCCAAATTATAACAATATCGAATGCAAACAAAAATACTAAGGTCAAATAAAATTACAATTATAATAACGAGGAGAAGCGGAAAGAAAACAAAAATAATAAAAAGAACGGGTTGCACTCCGGAGGGCACTCCCCAAGAAGTGAAAACTTGAATATTAACGTTGTGCATTTTTGATATTTGGAAAAAACAGTCCTCCTCTTCGGCGGCAATTCGGATGGCTATATCGGTTGCCTTGGTTTTGCTGCGGATAGCCTCAATTCTGATGTGATCGCGCAGAGAAACTCCCAGCATAGCCCTCTCCATTGCTATTTGGGTGACTTTGAGCGTTCTTATGAGGCCCATAGTAAGAGACCAAGTTTCCGTGCCATACGTCTTCACTGGCGTGTGTCACACACACACACTGATCAAAGACTCTAGTGTTGAGACACTGCGGAATATTGGATGAAAAGATTTGCCGTAGCTTCGCGAATGCTACCCAGCCGAGTCTGATTCGATGATAGACCTCTTTCTCAAAGTTGGACCTGCCTAACTGGATAGTCTGTCCTAGGTATATATCGTCTACAACATCCAGCATAAAGTGTCCGATTGAAATGGGAATTGGTACCACACGGACGTTTGATATATTCTTTGTTTTATCCATGTTTATCTTTCGACCAATACCCACGGAGGCTTTACTGAGGTCATCGAGCATAGTAATCAAGTCCACCATGGTCTCAGCAAAGACTATACGATCAGCAAGTTCAGTGCATCAGCAGTGAGTGATGTACTCGCCGTTGATGTTGATCCTTCTCCAGTCCAGTCTTGAAAACGTCCTTCAGTGCAGTAGTGAACTGTTTTGGGGAAAACACATCCCCTTGCCTGACATCCCGCTGCAGCGGAATAGGCTTCGAGCTCCGATCCTGGAGTTGGACTGATACTCGTATAGTGGCGTTTTCGTACAAACACTTTATTCCTTCGATAAAGCGGCGGTCTACTTGGCACCGCTGGAGAGACTGTAGTACCGCCTAGGTTTTGATCGAATAAACAGAGAGGCAGTTTATACTCCTCAGTCTTCTGTATAACCTGGTGGAGCGTATGAATGTGGTCTACGGTACTATTACCTTTTCGGAAACCGGCTTGTTCTGGAGACTGGAAGTCATTAAGTTTGCGTGCGAGGCGATTCGCAATGACTCTTGAAAACAGCCTATAAACATGACTCAGAAGTGAGATGGGTCGGTCCATTTAGCAGGGTGTTGTCACCTTTTTTGAAGAACAGCACCGCCTAACCTCTGGTCCACGCCTTTGACGTTCTCCCTTCCAGTAAGACGGTGTCCAACAACTTCTGATGGGCCGTAAGGATCGGTTTTCCACCCGCCTTTAGGAGTTCGACTATAATTCCGTCTTCACCGGGTGTCTTGTTGTTCTTAAGCTGATTTAGAGCCATTCTTATCACATACAGGCTGATATCCGGGATGTCGTCGGTATAGTATCGGGTTAGTTTAGCTCTAGGTTCTTCCGCCAGACCAACTTCGGGTCTGCGAGTTGACGTCTCACTCAAAAGCTCATGTTTGGAAGAAACGACATCTACCGTCCTCAGTTTTCAACCTCTGCCCAATAGACAGATTTCGTGCAAATACTTTACTACTCTACTACGCGAACCATTATTCCGCTCGATGGCTTCTTCGAATTGGCGCAGATCGCGGGTAAGGGACTTCGAGATCTGAATATTGAGCTGCTGGTCCAAAGTCGCATCGGCTGAAGACTGCAGAATTATTTCACTTATTTCCTTCATAAGCCTCTGAGTGGAGCTAGAGAGCCTTTTAGTTATGTCGGCCCGCTGGGCCTTGAAGAACTTAGCCTCACTGGGACGGACAAAGAAAGAAACATGAAAATAGGAATATGTCTCTTTCTAGCAGATATTTCGGCTGGAATATTCGCCAAGTATTTTCCTACTATATAATTAAACGTAGTGTGCTCGAGCCTTTCTAATGACAAATTATAGATTATTATTGATTTAAGGAGAATTTTAAATTTTAGGAAGATTATAGGGTACCCCAAAGCTCAAACGACATGACAAGACAGCTTCATACTCTATTAAAGGAAGGAAAGAGAGTCGATGTTAGGTCGTATCGAGATGTCAAACAGGTTGCCTGGGATCGGAGTAGATGGAGGGCCTACCTTGAGCTACACCGACAAGAGCTTAGATCTTAAATAAAAAGAAGAGATTGATTTTATATTACGCTTATACAGATATTTGGATTCCTGTCGGGGTCAGCGGCTACTTTATCATAAATAAGTGAAGATGTTGATTTTAATTTTACCAAAATTACGAACGAGTACGTATGTATTGTATACGATTGACAGTATATCAATTACCTTCTTTTTTTCCATAAAAAAATCAAATTCAAAAGGATTTTAAACCAAAGCACTATATATGAAGTAGTGACAATGAAGAATGCTTATCTTTGTGTCAAAAGAAAATGGCCGTATTAAAGAAGGTTAAATTTTATATGTTAATAATATTACAGTTAATTAACATAATAATTGTGAAGTTTCTCGAGGGAGAGAATTTCCTTAGGAACTTAAATTCACTGCATCTGCCTTTGATGTGCCAATCATCAGTTGATTCCATCTCAAATATGTCAAGAAACGCTTATTCAAGAAATCGCGATGAATTTCTTGTCAAAAATATCAGCTTTTCATTTTAAATAAATTATAATTTACTTAACTTTCATCTTAACGAACTTCAAAATTAATTCAGTTTTATGAAAATAATTATTTTCCTTAACCCTAATTTAAATTTGCATGTTAAGGGATCTTTTGTTAGTTTATATAAAGGGTTCCGGGACCCTAAAAATTGTTCTCCGAAAATTTTGAAGTTCCATTTTACCGTGTATAACATACTTTTGCTCAGTAATGCTGGGTACACACTGAAGTTTTAAATGTGCAATGCACGAGGAAACTTCAGAGGTGGACAAAATTTAAAGCTTTGCTGTTGAGTTTCGTTTGCTCTGTAATTTGACAAATGTTTGTTGAATTTATAGTGCTGCGACTATGTTCAAACTTACATTGTTAGCTTAATTTACGAGTACAATGTAATATAAAACAAATTATAACGTTATTTGTATTTTTTAGTTGGTCGTTTACTAAGATATAGTTTGTTATCTGACGATCTCTATGTGATATTAACTCAGTCATTTATTTACTTTTGCCAACACATTTTGCCAATTAATTGTCACTATATTTGAATCAAATGTAACTTCACATTTTATAACAATTCATATTCTATTTGACGATCATAATATAAATTCATATAGATTAAGCTAGCTTTAAAAAATATTTAAATGTATAGTAAAGTTATAGAGTGGAATGGAATGGAATGTATATTAATCAAAGAACGTCCATTGACTACGGCTATAAAGGTATGCCTCCTCAAAAATATAAAAGTTTCCTTGACAACACATCGAACTGCCGCGGCTATTTATCTGTACAGCAAAAGTCACTGGAAGCGACAGTATCACAATTAAATTGAAACACGGTTTCAATTGAATTTCAATCCATCGTCATTTGGTTAAAATGTAGAGTTCATTCAAATGTTTTCTCGCCGTGTTAAATCAACAGTAGCATTCAAAATCAAATAAAAAACAAATAATAACATACTTGCTTAGCACGTACGATACAGCCATGATAGTGGAACCTGTCAGGTTAATTAACAGCCTATTTCAACAAAGTTACACTTACGTCGATGTCTTCTAATCTTTTGGCAATGTTCGTTCGTGTTCGCCAGTCTTCATCCAGCATTATGCTCGAAACGGCCCGGGGTCAACAGTGCGGCATGGGGCTTATTAATATATAATTTCCCCGGATATCACGTCCGGGAATAAGGCGTTACGTGTTAAACTGTATGTTACGTGTTAAACTGTATGTTCGGAGAGCTGTGAGAGATAATTTGATAAAGGGACTGGCGTGGCGGCCCGGGCCGGCTGGCAAGATTAGGTAGTCTTTGTACCTTCGGTGAATGCCTTTATTTATTTACTATTCAAAGTATCAGCAGCCTCTATCATTACATAATTTTTGCACATAGCCAATATTCTCACACCAGTATAAAAAATTACGAGTTATATAAATGACACCTACTCTTTTACTGAGTATGGAATCCTCGGTACGGGAGTTTTAGTAACACTTTTTGTGTGTTGTGGCTTAAAACTTATATTCTTAAATATGTAACAAGAATATAAAAAAACTCCGAAAGCACTGAAAAGTATTTCTCCTCTTCCATTGTCAAAGAAATAAGACGTCATAAACTGGGAAACTTTATTTCCTCACTTCCTAATTTTGGTACAACTTTTGCTTGTAATTCTTGGAGCCTTGGATCCTTTGCTTTTTCAATGTTCAACTAATTTTATATTAGGACGTATACAATTGTACAAAGGGATTTTTCTTTTATCCTCCTTTTACCGAACTGCCGAAAAAAAGAAGGGTTATGTGTTTAAAGCGTATGTCTGTATGTATGTGTGTATGTCTTATTCTTTGGCACGCTTGCAGCCTAAACCGTTGGACGGATTTCGACATATTAGGTTTCGTTGGATTCCTCTTAATCGTGAGAGTGATAGTGGGGCAGACTGCTCGAACAAATTGTCGTACATGTGGACACGCTGGACAAAAGCACCATTTTTTTTTCTGGCACTTTTTAGGTCCTTAGCTTTAAGTTTTTGATAGGAACCAACTCCTCCGTCGGCCATATTTAATTTTAATGTGGCCATTTTGAATTGTAGTTAATTATTAATATCTCGAGTTCCAAGTCACTTAGAATCACAAACTTGGTGTCTAAATATACATATTTTTTATGCTACGTATATGCTGAACCGCATACTTATATAACACTGCATATTCAATTACATTAAATTCAATATTTATTTCAGGTTTTTGGACCCATATATGCTAGTTAGTTACATAACATTACATTAAATACAAACATCTGCGTTCTTAGATTTGGTTTGTTATGTTATAAAACCAAGTATTAACGTTATTATATTTGTATTACTTGTTATTATGGAGGCTATATAGTAATACATAATCTGCGGAAATTTCAAGTGTCTACATATTACGGTCCTAGAGATATATACCGACAGTTATGGGCGGGCAAAAAAAACGCCTTAAAATTACGTTTCTTGTATGAGAGCACTGTTCAATTTTTATAATTGGAGGTTAAAGCAGCAATAGAAAAACAACTTCTGTGAAAATTTTAACAGTCTAGCTATTGCTGATACGCAGACAGCCGGATGGACAGCGGAAGCTTAGTAACAGGGTTCCGTTTGATATCCTTTGGGAAGTCGACTCTAAAAAATATCTAGTTGAATTCCTTGATCCCAAATATGTAAATTTTGACACTAAGTTTGTGATTCTACGTTATTTAGAACTCGAGATATTAACGAAATACGTATAATTATAATAATAAATAGCCGCCGTAAAATTAAACTTTTTTTTTTACGCTGGGGAAATGTGTTTCTCCCCCTCGGATTCGATGAATCGAGTCCAAGGGGACACATACCCCCCGGCCCGGGGAAGGCCATAGTGGGGGGTTATGTGGGGATCTCTCCTCCCGTAACCCCCTCCGCATAGGGCGGAGGGAGGGGAGGAGCTTACCCACTAAAACCCCAGCGGCGTTACCCTCACTGCCGTTATAGGGGGACGCCATGGGGTCGCAAGCATTCTACCACGACGTCCCCCCGGCTGCCCCGGCATTACACCGGGGGCACCCTCGCGCCAAAGGAGGGAGGGATTGGCAACGCAACAACCCCTCCCCCAGACGTGTAAGGTCTTAGATGGTGGGTCCCCGGCCCACCGGCCTTATTGGGAGAGAAGGCGGTTGATGTATTGCAACCGCCTTCTCCCCACCCGTCTGCGCCGGAGCGGGTGCGCGTCAGCTCTTTCTTCGCGCTCCCGCTCCGCTTGCTCTTTTCGCGACATTACCTCCTCCGCGAAGTCCACCGCTGCCTTCCACGATCTCTCGCTGCTCAGCATACAACTCACAACACTGTGCAGCGAGACATCGTCCGTCCCTAGCGCCGCAACGAGCGCGCGGCGCTCCACGGCCCAGCTCGTACATTCCACCAGAGTGTGCTGGGCCGTGTCATCCTCCGCACCGCAGTGGTGGCAGACTGGGGTCTGCTCCCTCCCAATGTTGTGCAGGTAATGACCGAAGCAGCCATGCCCGGTCATTACCTGCACCAGCCTGAACGCGAGGCTGCCCGTCTTGCGGTCCAGCCAACCCTCTAGGGACGGGAGGAGTGCCCCTATGGTACGCGTGCCATAGGGGGAGTCCTCCAGCATCTCTTTCCAGCGGTCCCGCTCCCGCCGGAAAATTAACCTAACCTAACCTAACCTAACAAGTACCTGAAAAAAATTTGGTGCTTTCGTCCAGCGTGTCCACATTATAACCTGAAACTGTTATATATTATAACCCTACCTACTATGACAGACTATAATATAAAAAAAAAAATTAGAATTCACTTGTTAATCTAATAATAATAACATAGTGGTAGCAGTTTGGAGTATAGGGGATCTGTTCTAGGGATGTACAGTCAGAGGCATTAATATATGTACAAAAATAAGAAAAAATATTTGTATACGCCTTTATGTCAGTATATTATAATAGAGCCCTTTACAGATATTTATATCTTTACTTTTGTACAGATAGTAATGCCTCTGACTATATCTACTTACAAAAGACCACCGCAGCCATGCAAACACCTTTCGTCTTTATAGGACCATGCTTTTCTCCAGTATTATTAAAACCCGAAATGCCTTATTATACATTATAAAAGGCTATACTTGTACTAATCTGGCTATAAGCAAAGCACGTTTTGAATAACAGCTACGTTAATATTCCCAACATGACCAACCAGAGAGTAATCAATTACCGAGGATGGCCTCCGAGTGCGAGCTAATTTCGCAGCTAGCTCCCAAGTCGTACCTGACTACTGCCTTTGGATTACCTAATAAACTGGCTACTACTTAAGGTCTTAATCTGGTAATCACCCACTGTTGTTTACTTAGGAGTTTTATTGGCGCGCGTAAAAGCTAAGTGGCCACAGCCTTCTTCTAAGAAAATAATACGTTGGTGTGTATTTGTTGAGAACAACAGCCCATTGTTTTAACATGAACTATCTACTTTCTACTATGTTGCGTAATTTTGATAATCACAAAATAAATCAAAAACGTTCCGTTTATTCTACGTGATGGCTTGATTTCATTTTTACGTTTCGTTAAAATCTGAATGTATTTCCTCTAAAATCGTAGGCCCATTATGGGGCTTAAATCATGAAATAGGTAATTGAAACGACTTCAAACCATTTTCATTTGGTATAAAATTGCATTTATTTTCTTTCGGTCTCTAAAAGATCTATTACCGACCGACACTTGCAGATCCTAGGAGGTATGAAAGATCGAAAATTCTTAGAACACTCCTTTTCTTTAACTTATAGAGAATAAGTAAATAAAGTGTAAAAAACACAAGAATTTATTGCGTCCATCTCAGCTCCAAACAGTTCACGGGTGCCGTCAGGCGACTGTGGCTTTTGTCTTATACTATACTCAAGAGCAAAAGTTTCGGGTATACCTTTGTATAGAATTTCAGATCAAAATGTACCCGAAACTTTTGCTCTTGAGTGTATATACTTACTCTTTGGTGTCGCCTATTTTATCGCCGTACACGTGGTCTGTACATAAACAGGCAAACTGAAACAATCAACAATGAGCAATCGAACTCAAATGGAATTAAGATTGCATTTGGAAGGACGCTCTTGCTTACGCCTGGCCACATAAGTAACGCTCTTTTAAAGGGTGATTCCCAGGTGTTACTACAGGTAGTAAGCACCAAGACTTTAGACGTAGCAGCTGAAAATTAATTTAAGTATAGTTGGTTTTAAAAGTAGAAGTCTCGAAAGTTTAAAGTATTACGAAGAAAAGTAGGTACTTAAAGCCAATCATGAGACATCTAAATGCACAATCGTTATCTCCAAATAGGGTTGTAAAATAATTTACGTATATGCAATAGAACAATCAATACGCGCCACACTTCGGTCAGTTTTTAATGTCTCTGACCCACCGTAAATGCATATTCGTAATCTTTACTATAACAAACTATGATATGGAATTCTTCGTCACAGTATTTGAGACCATTTTGCAAAAAGTAAAATTCAACTGAATTTATTTACACAGATATTGGACTATCCCACTTATTTGATTTCTTTATCATCTGACCCTTTTCTCTGCCCATGGCTACCCTACTCTTCTGTCACTCTTGTCTTTATCTACTGTCACAGTTTTTGCACACGTTCATCCTGTTCCAAATCACAGACCATATATCCTAAAGACCCCGCTTAGCCTAATTTTTACTTATAAACAAAGCTGCCAAGTTTGCGGAGCGCGGGGAACGACTAGTGCGCTGTGATTGGTGCATTCAAGGCCGCGCGTAACACGTGCCTGCCTCTAGTGATGGGACACATGCGATACTTTATCTGATTTTATAAAGTAGTACTAGTAATAATAATTAGAATGATTATACTATATAATAATCAAAAATACATTCAGCAGTCGCGTTACCACGCGTTAAAATACAATAATATATTGCGAGACAAAATGTAAAGCACACATAAATGTTTGTTTTTATTTATTAGTAAGTAAACTTACTTATAAATAAAAACTCATTAATTTTTTACTCATAAATTATTTTTATCTAACATATATGTTGAAATAGAAGCAAATAGAATGGATTACACTCTCGATTCTGAAAAAATATATGAATGTATTCTAATTTTGCATTTATTAAAGAATACGTTTAAATTTCCGATTTACCAATCCTTGACTAACAAAGACAGAGAAGGCGAGGCGGCGCGAAATGATCAAAATGTTCTTATTTAGACTTTAAACTAACCTCTATTGTTGACATAAACGACGCCACTTTCGTTACTCACGGAACAGAGTGTGGATTTTCCAGATCCCTATTATTTGTACTAGCATAGCAGTGTAAGATAAACTTACTTCTGTTGTTGGTATAGACAGTGCTGCATTCATTACCAATATAATAATAGTGTGTGGACTTGCCGTAATACCACTATCTTTACATAAGACCTAGAAGAATTTATATTTTCAATGAACATTTGCGCAAACCCAATTTTAGATTTTAGGAAGGGTAGATTTTACTTTCAAAACATTGATTTCAAGCTAGACGCTCGAGAGTTTTCAGCACATTAATAAATTAACGATAAGTTTAATAATATCATAGCTTAGATAGATCAAATAAAAAAAAATTGGTTGAATAATCAAAAATACACGTCAACAATACTCAACACAGTTCGTAAGTGAAGCGTAGGCACGGCATTTGGAAATATTAGTCGCCTATTATTAGACGTCGAGTGCCGAGAACATATGACACTGCTTGGGGAAGGAAACCAACCAATCAGGTGGTCGTTTTGTAGCGTCAATCCACATTTCCTTTATGGTTGGACATTTTAGCTAAAATGCTTTGAATACTTTATTATACAACACCAGATCATTTAAGTATATAAATAACTGTGAACTGTGCACAAATATTTTGCATATGATATGTAATATTTTGCTATTTTCAAATTACTTACCATGTATTGCGTCTTCCGTTAATTATCTTATCGATAGTAAACGAATACATACTATGAATATCACTACCTACTTTGCCTAATGCTAGACAAGGAAGGAGCGACTATTCTGTGCAGCGGAATAGAAAGAGACTTCTGTTAAAAGACATCAACGAGCCCCGAGCACGGTCTACACAGAACTTTATATATAAATAAAGTTCTGTATATATATATAAAACTCGCTTATTTATTTTGTATTTTTTTTTAAATCGGCTTACCTGTGAATGATAGACCGTCTTTTTGCACACTTCAAGTTTTAGTGATTTTTCCACACAATTTTACGCAATAATAATGCGTTTTGTAACGATGTTACTTGCGCAAACGCCGTCCGCAGACTGAACTTAGTAAAGGGGGCGTGTCTCAAATATAGGGTGAATTCACCGTATGTGTGTCAGCGGGGGTCGCCCGACTAAGCGACGTCTATAGGTTTACTGGTCTGTGTTCCAAATGCAACACATTTTAAAATCAGTACACAATTAGGTAACATGCTAGCCACATGAAAATAATCTACGCAAATTCTCAAAATACTTTTATCCCACTTTATTGTGAATTCCCGGATCTCAAACTATTTACTAAAAGAGACTGTCTTTAAAAAAAACATTTTTAAAATTTTGAAATCTGGCACATCGAGAATCGGTTGAGAAATGCGACTTGTAAAGGAGAACAGCGGGACAGACAGCGGATACTAGACAGACAAACGATTTTCATTTATTTTTATTAAGAATATTATTGTATAAACGTCTATTTACTTCAATGAAACGTATTTCACAGAAACACAATTTATTGAATTTTAAAATCATTATTTTATTTAATCCAATAGTCAAACAGTAGAAGTTTGTTTTAACAAAAATTGTTTGTTCGACGCTTTTTTAATAATTTCATATTATAATGTAAAAGAGTTTAATCATTACGTTGAACATCATAATTATTAGCGCTTCATTAAAATAAGTTAACTTGAAAAAGGGGAAACAGAGGGGCGAAAGCCCCCACAAGGGGGACTCGGGGGGCAAGGCCCCCCGTAAAAATAACAACTGGAACACTTGTATTATTACAAGTGTTACAGGTAGGTCAGGTTAGGGTCAACTGGCATCCCTTGGAACGGAAATAGGCACCCCGCGGAGGGGGGTGACGTCGACAGACACGCTGGCGGTTAGGTTAGGTTTAGGTTAGGTTAAAATAATTATACGAGCAGTATGCTCACGAGATATAACTATATTATATTAAAAATTTACCCGCATTGTTATTATATAACGTTTTGTTGCAATTTCTTAAAAGGGTAGGTATGCATTTTGTCAAAAGTATGAATGGAAACGTTTAGAAACTGCCACTCGATACAATGTTTTTCTTTGTAATGTCTTTTATATTAACAAAATAATAAAGGATCAATAATATATGCTTTGTAATTGAATCAAATGAATAACTAAAAATTTAATTATCTTTGCAACAACAATCTTTGATTAAAATTTCTACAAATTCAGTATTCCGCGCATTGATAATTCAATACAATGATAGAATGAGCACTAATTTTATTAGAAACTAAAACGTTAGGACAACTCGGACTAAATTCTATAAAACTGTTGCCTTGGTAATAAAATTTACATTTAAACTAAATAATATATTATTTTAAATGTAAATTTTATAAATAAATTGAATATAAATTTAATATTCTGCCAAGTAATATATTACTTGGCAGAATATATGACTTGACATTCTATGGCATGAATATCGAATGATTAAGGTTTACTTGTAACAACAATCAACGATTTAAATTTCTATAATCTAAGTATTCTGCGAAATGAATACTTATTCTACGAAATGTGAATCATTTTATGTGAAACGAAATTCTACAAAACTGTAGTCTATAAAAGAACGTACAACCCATGAAAATACTTTTCCAAAATGTTGTTCTCCTCTAAACAGAAGGTTCTCCAACATATTCCACGAGGAAGTGTAGCGTTGACAATGATTGATTTACACCATGATAGATTTAACTTCGATTCTTTGCGAGGAAAAGAAAAACTTTGTAGGAGAAACCAGTGACAGTTTATATATTAATGAATTCGTTTAAAAGACAGGTATCAATTACCGTACACTTTTTTTAGGGTTCCGTAGTCAACAAGGAACCCTTATAGTTTCGCCATGTCCGTCTGTCTGTCTGTCTGTCCGTCCGTCCGTCTTCGGCTTAGCTCAGTAATTTTTATTCGAGTCCTGGCCCCCCCCTGCTAAATGGCTACTACTCGGGATGTGAAAAAATTCGTGGCAGTAGTAAATATAATGAATTTAAAATGAAAACTATCTCGGATAAATAGGCATAATTAGTTACCGATTAGTAGTCGACCGACTTAATGTGTACTTAGAAAGGCCAATTTTCGTACAAATTCAGCCGACGCAAACCTCCAGTACGGAAATGTACCTAATACAGACAGGCAAGGCAACTACGGAAGCCGTGGCCCGACACGCACTTAGCTGGTTTTTTTTTGTGTATCTTCCCGTACCCAAAGGGTAGGACTAAGGATGTCCTAGACCTATCATGCCGGTCGATTGCGTAATCCAATCCGACAGTCCAAGTTGTCCTGACGTTTGTTCGAAGTTACATAATTAAATCTGAGAAAGACAAAAGTAAACTACACGGACAAGATACTATTTAGTTTAAAAACGTAACACCAAAAAAATAAAATACCTAAAAACCAGATGGGTAATCACGTAACGTTTTGAACGCGCGTTAGGGAGATCCAACTGTAATTTTTCCATACAAAAAATTACATTTAGATCTACCTAACGTTCGTTCGTACAATGCGTTACGTGATCGAGGTCGATCACGTAACGCATTCTGCAGGTGCAGAGCTACATATTAAGCTCGCGTAATAATGTACAATAATAAAGATTCCTTTTCGTGTCATAAATTTCGCCTGGCGAAACATACGTTATACTTTCCTCGCATTATGAATAGCTGTTAGTCCTTAGTTATATTCGTGTTATTAGGCGAACCGAATGGTTTGTGTTTGTGTTTGTGTTTGTCGGGTATTGTATTATTGTTTTGCCGCCGGTATAAACTGTATCACAAGCTGTAAAATAATATTCTACTTAAAACTGTAATATGTATACGAAGACTATGTAATACAACGCTTGTTTATTTGTTTTCTAGGTACTGCAGTTTTGTATTTTTATAATATTGCGATATTGCAATATTATTTACCTTTGCTCACGTATTGTAAAGCAAACAGGCAAAGCCGCGGGATCTAATACAGCTTATGTCCATAATATACTTACTGAACATCCCAATGTCTCAAAAGACAGTAGGAACAAAATAAATTAATAGTTTAACCAAAAACCAAAAATAAATTATGGATCGTTCAAGTGGTCTCTATTTCTGGGCTGAAGTGTAAACTATGTGCTTTTAATTATAATATTTGATTGTAAAAGCGTGGCGCGGGGCGCTGGAACAGGAAAGGCTTTTTGTATAACTTGCTGAGAAATCAAGTTAAGCGATGTTACGGGAAGCAGGTTTCAGAGATCGGCGCTCCAATTGGAGTTGCAGCACGACTAGTAGGTGGCTCTACAAATCTAAATTAAACAATCTGTTCAAAGTACCAGTTTGTCAAACTCACAAAACATGCGCCAGCAATATTATGGACCAGAATGTAGTAAAGTACGAAAAATTATTGGCTGAACATGGTTTCACTAAATGTATACCTACACGATATAACTCGAAGAGAGGTAGTTATGGATAAGGTGGTAGAGTCTTGCTTGGACCACATATATGTTAGAGCGCCTTCGGTTCTGATATATTCAGCAGTTATCACACATAAAGTCTCTGACCATTATTATGTTGCGGCGTCGATACAGTGGAACGACACTCCGCCGGGCAACTCGCGGCTGCCGCCACCGCGCTCTTCGGCGCCGGTCACTCAACGCGTGTTGGATAATCGCTTAGTTAGACTAAAATTATTAGAAACTAATTTTGATGCATTGTTAAGTGTCCAGTGCCCAATAGAACTATATGTGTATAGTTCTGTTCTTTCAGTAATGTATTTAAAAACATTTATGAAGAATGTTACATATATAAAAATAACGCAGGCAATGCAAGTAATAGAAACAATAAGCACTGGATAAATAACAACTTGAAAAAAATGATTTTAGAAAATGATAGACTGTATACGATATGGTGTAATAACCCTAAGAATATGATGAAAAGACTATAATACACAAGGTACGGAAATAAGTGCAATAAGGCGATCACTAAGTGGAACAATGAATACCATAGGAAATGTATTTTAGACTGTAACAAGAACATTAAAAAAATATGGGATAAAATTAACAGTTTATTAGAAAAAAATACACAGTCGATAGATAATAATATATTGGCTAACATGAGCAAGCAGGGTGGTACTAAAGAAAAGAAAAAAAAAAATTTGCACGTAATTTTTTCGAATGATATAAGTCAAATTAAACATGTTTGTATGGACAAGTGGTTAGATAGGGACACATATGTAAGTGGATCCGACATGAGCATGAGATGGCAGCAGGTGGACAGTAAACTAGTAAAAAAAGTTATTAACAGAATGGATGTAAAAACGGCACCCGGTAGCGATCTCGTGCGCATGGCTGATCTTAAACTGCTAGTAGATAAAGTAAGTCCAGTCATTGCTAATTTAATTAATTTGGCAGTAAAAAATAACAAATTCCCGAATAAGTTAAAAGAAGCTTTAATTTACCCAATCCATAAAAAGGGTGACCGAAAAGTGTTCTCAAACTATAGGCCTATAGCGATTTTGTCGAGCATAGAAAAAGTTATGGGAAAATGCGTTGTTAATCAAATTGGAAATTATCTTCACTTCAATTTTATCCTAAATAAATGTCAACACGGGTTTCAAAAAGGTAAAGGTACACATATTCTATTAGCAAAATTTACAGATCAAATAAATTGCCATTTAGAAAATAAAAAAACAGTTGTAGTAATATTTTTTGATTACAAAAAGGCTTTTGACACACTCGAAACGGAAACGCTTTTAAATGGATTGGAAGAATGTGGTATCAGGGAGCCGCTGAACGCTTGGTTCCGGGACTACCTGACGTCACGTACCTATCGTGTGAAGGTGGGCGATGTGCTTAGCGATGAGGTGGCGGTCCATTGCGGGGTTCTGCAGGGGTCGGGATGTGGTCCTGTGTACTATCTAATGCACGTCAATAGCATAGGTGGCGTCATACGTCACATTACACCGTACATGTTCGCTGACGATTTGTGCATTGTGAGTGCCGGTACCGACCTTGCTGACTTAGGCCGCACCATTCAACTAGACATAGATTCAATTGTAAAATGGTCCCATGACAACGGCATTTTGTTAAACGCAGTAAAAACTAACCTACTTGTAGTTCATTCACCATATTTAAAAATAGCAGATCCGAATTTCCACCTAGTTGCCCATTGTTATCAGTGCTTACATAATAACCTAGTCAATTGCGAGTGTAATATTATAGAGAAATTAGACTGCGTGACGTATTTAGGAGTTAAAATATATAGTGGTTTTTCACATCGACTATATCTGTGATAAACTAAGAATGTTGTTGGATAATTTTACCATCTCAGTTATAGTTCCCATAGGTACATTCAAATGCTTGTATATTGCAATGGTAGATTCTATACTAGGGTATGCTCTTAATTGTTATGGCCTTACATTTAGAACTTATTTAGATAAACTAGAATCCCTGCAATTAAGATTTTTAAAACTTCTTGTACCTAAAAAGATTAAAAATAACTGTAATAATATATATATTATATTTATTTCTCTCTCGCCTATCCCAATAGTATATTAGTATAGTAGTTTATATATATATTAAATTGTATGACGTTTCCGTGAGTCACCAACGGTGCTGGCTGAAAATCAGCGCTGCAGGTGTCTGACACCTCAGCATAATGCTGAGCCAGTGTCCGGTTCACTGCCGCAGAGACACACTTGTTTCATGTTTCATGTGCTTTTCTTGTTTATTTTATTATTTAATAACTATGTGTGTCCTGTGTGTTTGTGAATAAATGTATCTTTCTTTCTTTCTTTTTCTTTCTAATAATGACTACCGAAAACTGTATAAAATTTGTAAAATTCTTCCCGTTTCTCTAAAACATAAATATATTTTGGCAATCAATAACCACGGCAACCAGGAGCATCACCTGTATAGAACTACGTATGACCACGGAACGAGATCGGTGTCCGCGGGTAAATTTGATGTCCCTAGAATTAAAAACTATTTCGGAGATAGATCTTTAAAAAAACGCCTGCTATATATTCTAAATAGCCTCCCGGGATATCCGGCTCGATCTAATATAAGTATTAAAAAAAAAAAAATTAGATACACTACCTTAGACATTATAGTATTTAAGTGTCGAACTAACTAGGTACTTATTGTAAAATTGCACTTGTTATATATAAGTCTTCCTGCAGACAAACTGTATTAAACAGTTTTGCAGGGCTTTTGTTTTATATGTAATTTTGTAGTTAGCTAAATAAATAATAACTAATAAATAAAATAAAATAAAAATAGCGAGGAGACACGACATCCACCGACATTTTGAACGCCTCTTCTTTCCGGCAATTATGTACAGCATAAACGTTATGCTCTTGTGCGACCTCATGCAGCTTCCGCCAGAAAGTTAGTATCAGTATTTGTTTACAAGAAAGTCTTGAACAGACTTTTTGTATAACTTGCTGAGAAATCAAGTTAAGCGATGTTACGAAAAGTCTTTCCTGTTCCTGCGCCCCACGCCACGCTTTTACAATCAAATATTATAATTAAAAGCACATAGTTTACACTTCAGCCCAGAAATAGCGACAACTTGAACGATCCATCATTTATTTTTTGTTTTTACGTGCATTTATAAAAGCGTGTTTTTCTAGTGTTTTTTAAACTATTCATTTATTTTGTACTTTTTAGTCTTTGATAACGAAACATTTTTAACATTTATACATTTATTTCAAGCAGGCGAATGAGCCCGCATCCTCTCCATCTCCGCCAGTGCGTCTGTATTGCATGGTGTTTTACCTATCAGCTTAGAACAATCTAGCTCTTCAATCTGTAGACCACTAAGTGATTTTACTCTACTTAGGGCCACATACGCCTGTCTGGCCGCAAAAGTACGGGACCTTAGGGTCCACTGCGTGGTCTATTAACCACCCACATGCCATTCAGCCCTCGGCACGTTTCTCACCTTAGCTTGGGTGGGATCTTTAACAACCTACTACCCTATTTACACGTAAATATACATCGTATATAGATATCTATAAAAGCGTGGGGCGCTAGAACAGGAAACACTTTTTGTATAACTTGCTGAGAAATCAAGTTAAGCGATGTTACGGGAAGCAGGTTTCAGAGATCGGCGCTCCAATTGGAGTTGCAGCACGACTAGTAGGTGGCTCTACAAGTCTAAATTAAACAATCTGTTCAAAGTACCAGTTTGGCTATCACTAAGAATAATATTGATATATATCAATATTATTCTATTTACACTCTCCAAGTACAGGTCTATGTACATTTTATAAGGCACCTATGTCAATATTTACACTATTTACACTCAATATTTACAAGTCAATATATAATAGGTTTGTTACAATCTTGAAACCTGATCGTGTTCAAAGTCCATTACGTGACCTTTCTCACAAGTGCAAACACGACTATGATACGATATTCCATCATGGAATGCCAGTGCCTATCTTCCGGCTTTATCATCAGACCTTGAAACCTAATCGTGATCAAAGTTCATTACAAGACTTTTCTAACAAATCCAAACACAGCTATGATGCCTATGATACGATGTTCTATCATGAAGTTCCAGTTCATATCTCCCGGCTCCATCATCAGATCAGTTCCACAAGTACCATATTATTGTATTGTCATCAGAACTACATACACCTGCCAATTTTCATGACGCTACGATCCTTGGAAAATGGTTCATGATATTCCATCATGGAATGCCAGTGCCTATCTTCCGGCTACATCGTCAGACCTTGAAACCTAATCGTGGTCAAAGTTCATTACAAGACTTCTCTAACAAATCCAAATACAGCTATGATGCCTATGATACGATGTTCTATCATGAAGTTCCAGTTCATATTTCCCGGCTCCATCATTAGATCAGTTCCACAGTACCATATTATTGTATTGTCATCAGAACTACATACACCTGCCAATTTTCATGACGCTACGATCCTTGGAAAATTTCTAACGATATTCCATCATGGAATGCCAGTGCCTATCTTCTGGCTTCATCATCAGACCTTGAAACCTAATCGTGGTCAAAGTTCATTACAAGACTTTTCTAACAAATCCAAACACAGCTATGATACGATGTTCTATCATGAAGTTCCAGTTCAAATCTTCCGGCTCCATCATCAGATCAGTTCGACAGTACCATAATATTGTATTGTCATCAGAACTACATACAGCTGCCAATTTTCATGATGCTACGATCCTTGGAAGATGGTTAAATTCGTTGCCTTAGATTCCATTACATAGTTTGTTACATACAGGTCGACCTAATAAAAGCGTGTTAAAAATCCAGAACGAGTTGAATTGGCTGAATACGACTAGCACGGCTATCACGCGACGGCGCGCGAGCTCTCTCGATTTTTCTCGTGATAGACGTGCTGTGCCGTCTTTTATATGCCAGTTTCTGCCTTTTAAGAATTTGGTAAGTACTCGACAAATAAAGGCATTTATATGGAATATAATTAATTTGACCTTAAACTATACACTTTACCTTCCAACCGCCGACCATGCCCTCATCGCGGACAAACTCGATCATCAAAATTAATGCTTTCTTTCATGACCGGTAGGGCTCAGGTGGTCGTCGGAGGCAGCGGTAGTGTAATGTCCTCAGAACGCCGCAATCTCATGGGTGTGCCACAGGGTTCCTGCCTCTCTAACACGCTATTTATTTAGCGTTCTCCTAAACGACCTACCTCAGGCGATGAGTGGAGCTAACATATATATGTACACAGATGACGTCACGGCAGTAGTGAGCACACCGACGAAAAATGAACTTGAATCGGCCCTTAATAACGTCGTCCGTCAACCTCACGAGTGGTTCCAGGCCAACGGACTGGCGCTATATAAAGAAAAGACCTGTGTCATGGCGGTTAAATTAAATGGTCACCCCGGTGAGAGCCTGCAAGTATGCGCGGGCGATGCCCCTCTACAGCAGATGTCCTGCACACGCTTGCTCGGGTTCCACCTCGACAGTGCTTTAACGTGGGAGAAGCACATAAACGAAGTGTGCGGTCGGCTGGGGCGCGCATGCTTCGCGCTGCGCCGATTGGCGCGCACCGCCGGGCGGGCCGCCGTGCGAGTGTTACTTCACGACGGTCCACTCGGTGCTGACGTACGGCGTGGAGTTGTGGGCTCGGGCCGCCGACTGGTATCGCGTGTTTTCCATGCAAAAGAGGGCTGTCCGCGGCATGGCCGGCAAACCGGCCGACGCTCCGGCACGGGAGTTATTTCTGGAGTTCCAAATTCTGCCCCTACCATGCATGCTGATATACCGAGTGGCAATTTTCACACACGAAAACCTCGGCAATTTCAAATGCAAGGGCACGAACTCCAGATATCCCCTGCGGAGCAATAGGCATGGAGACAGGCTCGTGGTTGAGAAACAAAGACTTGCGAAGTCAGCTAAGTCGGTCTATAGCCTCGGACCACCAATTTATAACCGATTGCCTGATACCGTCAGAAATGCAGCTTCCATCTCAGGTTTCAAATCAAGACTGAAAAAGTCGCTTCTGAACAACATGTTTTATAACTATGACGAATTTTACAGCATGCCACTGACAATTTTAAAGTAAAGAATAATGTTATATAATTGATTACGATAATGATAATAAGAAATATAGATGTAGGAAATTGTATGATGTATTAACCTAATGTACACGTATGATACAAATGACCTGTAACAATTGTTACTAATAAAAAAATAATTTAATTTAATTTCATTTCATTTCCAATTATGTAGCGTGTAATGTTAACTTTGCGGGCCATTTTTGAGAAAAATTTCATCCACGCTTGCAACAGTTAGCCTAACATGACGCGCATCAGATCAGAGAGAAGGACTTTTTTTAGTTATTTACTCTTGATAGTCTCTGTGGTTTCATGATGACGTATTAACTTTGGATGTCGCAGCCCTCGTGTGGCGCCTCCACTTTTACGGTCTTCAGCATCCATAGTTAACTACCTACCAACAATATTCCCTTGCCGCTAGTCGAGACCATGGTAGTTGTGAGAACGAGACGCCTCTGTTGCGCTCTCTCTTGCACTTACCCGCCATCATTGATGCAGAGAGCGCAACGGAGGTGTCCCGTTCCGACATAATTATGGCTCTGCGTGCAGCGAACGTTTGATCAATCAATCAATATTTTATTCGTTCATCACAGGTACATAAAGCGGTAACATAATATAAAGGCGTATTACAAATAACGCAAGCAGAACCGCGGGATAGGACATTGTTTTTGTCCATATAGGAGGTACCTTAGTAGGTTACTGAAGAAATACCTTTTTGAAATCGGATGAAAGGTTCCGGAGATTACCCCTATATCATACATTCTGTCGGTCCCTCAATGCTGTGGATTGTGACCGCTGCGTCACTGTCGGGCAGGGCAGATGACTTGCCAATGGCTCCGGTGTTGCGCTGGTGTTCTCGTATTCCGGCGAGCTTTGCGACTTGATCTCCATTTGACCGGCGGTCTGCCACGAGCTCGTCTACCCTCCGCGTTTCCCGTCAACGTGATGTATTCGAGGTTGTCGGGACGACGCGCTATATGTCCATAAAACGACAGTGTACGTTGCTGACACACTGTCGAGCGGCGTGTGCGGATTTAAACAAACCTACAAAACTGCAAACGTATACAATCCACAGATATTACCTCATAATATATAGACATAGAACTAGGATTAATTATAACTCAAATAGCTATTTATTCTAGTTAGATCAATCTTCAGAGGTAAGCGCTAACTGAAAAATAATAAATTGAAAGCCATTTTACTGTGTAACTTTATAGGTAGAAAAATGTTCATGTTACTCCGCCTTCAATTTCTCTTTGACAGTAAATCCCGTCTCAAAACTCAGATTTCACACAATAATAGTACATTATATTTCTACAAAGTCCGGGAAAAACGGAATTGCCTACCGAGAGCGATATGTACAGCTGAGCATAGCGAGGCCGTAAAGTAGTACGAGGCAAGCAATCCCACGGGATGTTATTAATAGTAGGTACTTTTCTCAAAAAATTTAAGATATATTAAAATTATAAAAAACGGAGATGACGTTTCGGGCGGGATCCGGTGAACGTGTCGTCTATTTTCAAACACGCCAGTAATTTTCCACACAAATCCCATTACCAACCTATAAATTCCGTGACGCCTGTAACGCTGTGTTTCGCAGTCGACAAGGTCAACATTTCTGAGCATATTTCAGAGAGTATTTTTTCTCAAAACATGCAAGGAATTATTGACGTTGTTTTCTTTATGCTGCTGTAAAGTATCACGTTTAGGGCGGGGTGATGGATGAAGTAATGGAATTTAATATATTTGGTTTCAATATCAATTCATGACACGACACGAAGTCATGGCGTTCAGCCATTAAAACAATGTTCAAATTGTGTTTGTTCATTGCATGTTTGAGAAAAGCACTGTAGTTACATACCTTGACGTGAAAAGGGATTGCCAGCCTCGTACCCCTATTCCGTCTATATCTCCTTGGCCGGCAATCCCCATTTTCCCGGCCTCTGCAAGTAATAAGTAACTATTGCACGTCAAATGTTCACTAATATATAACTTGAACTTTATGTACTAAGACTGGATGGATTGAAGATAAATAATATAACAGAGTTTTAAAAACTTTATTCGTTTTTGTACAACGGAACAGTTTGATACAGTTCTTATACTAAATGCTTCCATTTTAGCCCGTTTCCAAAATAAATACATTTTAGGGTTTTTTCCCAAACGCGATTATTCTAGTTGTTTTATTTCCACTTCAGCATACTTTCTCAGTCGTGTTGCTGCCGTATCGTAATTTATACGTCTCAATTTTTCTTCACTGTAGGAAATCCATTGCAATCGCGAATGAGTAGGTAGGTTGGGTTCGTTAGGTAGCTTCAGATGCCCGAAGGGCAAACTGCCCGGAAAAAGGCGCCCGCGCAGCGGGGCTCCGTCGTAACTGTTCAATTGCAAATAAAACTAATATTAAAAAACTCGTTTGTAAACTTTCGCGAGCAAATAATTTGCTACCATAATAATTATAGTGAGGAAGGTAGGTAGCAATGGGAAATGGCGAAAGAAAAACTGCGTTTGGGAAACCGATCTAACAAATGGATTTCAAATTTACTCATTAACACCTAAACTTAATTTTAATTGAATCTTGTTTTATGATTACAAGCATACATAGAGTATTTCTTAGGCCACGTTGATGGAAAATCGGGGCGTAGAGCGGCGCAATACGCATATCAGAGCACGCGCCAACATAAGCACATGGAATCGCTCACCCTTGTTTAAGTGAGCGATCCCATACTCGCCTTCCAGCCCGCGTCACACGTCGCTGAATGCCCACGCACAGTAAACGCATCCTATTTCAGTGTAAACGATGCGTAATCGTGAGATTACATATAAAATCTAGTTGCCTATGACTTGACGCAGGACTGTGTACATTTATCATGAACATAAACAACATTGGGTAAAATCAAACTCGTAAACACATTGCCATAATTATATACCCATGTACTGAGTGTACTGCATGTACTACTTAGTGCTCACGAGTCGGGTGTGCCGGCGGCGCGCGACGTTCATGTTAACCAAATGCAAAACGGTGACCGCCCGAACGCACGCTCCGCTTCGAGTAGACACTAACGCGATAAAGTAACAGACTTTTACGAGTGCTCACATATTTTTGGTGTTTTGTAGGCGTATCTTTTTTAAATGGTAGTAGATATCGAGAAAAACAGTCTGATAAATATTAAGCATCACAAGATTTTCGGCGAATGTTCCCGAATGGTAGCATTCTCAGAATCTCCTGAAAGTGTTCATCCAATGTATCGGATCGGAAACGCTTGTCCTTTGTGATAACCTTTAAGGGATCCTATGGAATCTCACACTGATTCATTACACTTTGATCACATTGATGCTTCGCTTAAAATGAGATCCCTTGACAATGAGTACCTAATTCCGGTATAATTCATTGAACTCATCATTTATAATTATTCGTCTAGCCGGCTAGTTGCCAAGGAGTAGCTGAGAATAAAAATACATCTCTTTCATTTATTAAACAATGCTAAGCGTATGAAAAAGATGGGGTTATTTTCAGTTACCTTTGAATAGCGGCCAACCAATAACGGATTCAAGACTAAACCCTGTATTTACAATTTCAAGGATTAACAAAATATATTGACTTATAAGTTTAAAACATTTCATTAATTTTAAATAACTATAATCAGGACGAGGGGTACGTATACTTAGCATTATACAAACGACAATATCCCCGTGTTCTAAATCTGATATGACTAGATCAGTGCAAAATTATGTACAGCGAACACCCTAACCGTAGCTTAAGTAGCTTAGCTAACACTGAAAATATACGAAACTGTGAAGCTAAATAAAGGATTTTCAAATTGTTGAATTGCCTATTTATGTTCTCTCTCTGAATTCAGATAAGTTCCGTTAATTTCGCTCAGCGGGCGTAGCACGGTTGCCATTTTATCACTTATCGTTGTGGACAAGGCATCGGTCACTCTCGCACTCGCATACTTGTCAGAGCGTGATGGGCGTTTTTACCACAACGATAAGTGATAAAATGGCAACCTTGCTACGCCCGCTGATCAGATTCAGATTTTTATTGAACGTTAAAAGTGTTGACTTTCATCGCTGTGTGTCTTGGTACACTGTCGGTTTTATTCAACTTATGCTTGGGTAAACATACTTCAATTAATTGTATAATTGGGTAATATATATAATATAGAATATGAGCTATTGCTCATATCTCAAGCGTTGGTCAAATCCTGCCACTTTGTATTAAAAGTGGCAGGATTTGACCAACGCTTGAGAACCTCATCAATCAGAATTTAAAACAGAACGATAAGAATTTTCACAAATTCTGAGAGAAAACATACTTGGCGAAACTCAAAAAGGAAACTTTATTACTAACGGAATCCTGCATGGCACTAAAGTCTTTGATCAGGTCACGCAGCAATCAGGGCAAGGCAGAGCGGTGCCCAGAGAAGAGCTGGTCGGGTGGCACCAGCCGGTAGCGGCGGCCAGCCTTCGCTCCAGGGGGAATGCCCGCGCCCAGCCTCTGGTCATATCGTTGTAGCCATATCTGAAAGAGAGTATAGCTCATAATCCTGATGGTTTTAAAGGGAAAACATAAATACTAAAAGCCCCAAGCTAGACTTGAACAGAGCGGCTACCGTGTCTGCTTACCATTAGGCAGAACGTACTCTTGTTTGCCTCCATCGTAGTATAAAAAAACCTGTGCACCCGTGCTTATTCTCATATAAAATTATTCCTAGCTATGGACTACAGTAAATAAGACTTGTTTTTTTATATTTTTATTTTGACTTAAGCACAATGTACAATATGCGGTCATTTTTTTCCCAGAATTCAGCGACTAAAACATCCTTGGTCGGAAAGTTATACCGAGACAAATATTACCACCGTCCACGGAACAAATGCAGCCGAGTAACTTCCACTTCAAGTTACACATTTGTCTCAACTAAGTCCTTACTTTACTTGGCTGTGCAATGAAATGAAATATAAAGCTTTTGAAATTGAACTGTGGCGCAGGATAGAGAGCTTTCAAGTGTAGAAATAAGGAATAGTTATAAGGTGGCGTGACGTGTTTTATTCCTGTTTATGGTATTATTAAAACACAGGTTCATTTAGATTTTTATTCGTACAATTTATAATTAGATTTATTGCTGTAAGCAAAAATAAATGTTGGTAGAGTTTGTGTCTTTCTACTCAACAAAAGGTTGGAAGACTAAGACAAATAAAAGTGCTCTTGCAGCCTAGTTTTATTCCTGTACATTGAATTTTTGTATTTCATGCCGAAGAAAAAACGGACACTGATTTACCATTGAGCATACTCATTTCAATACGTCTTCTCGTGCCAAACACGTATTGTCAGATAATTTAAGAAAGAACTATTATTTTTAGAGAAACTTTATTATTTTTGGAAGCCTAATTAATGTGTCTCAAACTTGAAAAAATATACAGTTCGAGATTACCATTGACATTTTGATGATACAAAATTTAGTTTACGCTAACAATATTAATCTAATTTAATAAAATTATAATCCAATAGATATATTTAGAACACTCATTAAATAATATCATTGCCAAATGATCAGCCAGTGGGGTTCTTATTCTAAAACTGTTACATCTTTACAATAATTTACGACAGGTCACTTACCAAGGTTCTGCATCTGGTGTTGGCTTAGCACAATGTAGGGGTCTCCCAACGCGGGGTCCTCCAGCACTCCTCGATGCAGTTGCTCCAAGTGTTGTTCTACGTCATCTGAAAGTAACATGTTATTAGAAAACTTCTCTAACTCTCCTTATTCCATATCTATTATTACATACATATATAATCGTAAAAGTCCTGACTGACTGACTCACTCACTTAAATCAACACCCAGCCCAAACCGTTGAACCTAGGTAGCTGTTTTTTTTTACAATAGGCAGGTTTTATAATGCAGGTACCCACTAAGAAGGGATTTTTAGAAATTCTACCCTCAAGGGGGTGCAAAGGGTTGAAAGTTTGTATGAGGATGGAGTAAAATTTTAAGTGAGAGGCGTGAAACTTTGTGTATGAACTCCTTATCACAATACAATAAAAGTCATTTTAGGATTTTGGAAAACCCACCCCTAAGTGGGTTAAATAGGGGTGCATGAACTAAATGAAATTTAGTATAAACAGAACCCATTTAGATGAAATTTGGTATAGAGATAATATGAGTCCCGGGAAGGCAATATAATAGTTTTATCCCGGAAATCAGTCCCTAAGGGGGTGAAATGGGGGGTGAAAGTTTCTATGGAGGAGTTCCACGCGGACGGAGTCGCGGGCAGAAGCTCGTAATATTATAAATGCGAAAGTTTGGATGTTTAGATGTTTGTTACTTAATGACGCTTAAACGGCTTAACCGATTTGAATGGAATTGCACGCAGATAGTTTAAAGCCTGGCTTAGAATATAGAATAGTTTGTATCCCGGGTCTACACAGATGAAGCGGTGGGCAGAAGCTAGTATCGACATGTTTCGAACCGAGACATGTTTAGATGTTGGTAAAGGCGCCAGCAACGCGTGTGCTCATGAGTAGAAATAACATTACGAGTTTAATTTTTAAAGCCTCTTTATTCCAAACTTTGTAACATTTCCTTATGTGTGTGATGCTTTTATGTGCTTTATGTTATTAAACTGTTTGCGTACATTGTTCACTTAACTAATTATATTATTTAATTACACTATTTGATTGCATCTTCATTGAGCATGCATTAAGTTGAATTGTTTCATGCAAATCAAATAAAATAAAATGAATATTTAGTTTTGTTTAGATGCCCGTTTCTGGGCGTAAGCCTCCTCCATATTATTGCCTGCAATTTGTAAGTAACAGGTTAATCACGTTTAAAAAAAATGAGGCAATTTTTTAATTAATGCAATGTAGCTGATTGACTTAACTTACCAAGACTAAAGAATTAACTAAATTTTTTTTGTAAAATTATTTACTCATTCTTATTTACAAATAATCTTTTATTGTCCTTCCATAGTCGTGTTATAGAACTATTGTTAAAGGGCTTCAGTGTGTCCGCATTACTGCATAAGTAGACATAGTGCTGCTCATATCCGAGAGTGCGCAAACAGATTCCATTAGTGGGTCGCCTTGAGGACCCATTGTGATATTACGAGCGGGTTAAGTGACTAGCTATTTAAAGACATTGGTTTCATTTGAATCATACTGAGCAGTATCAACCATAAAAATCTAGGACAGGCAAAACAATTACCTACCTGCAGTCTATTATGCAAAACATTTAAAAAGTTGGCACATGCACAGAATAATCCGAAAATTATTTTTATTTACATCACAACCATTTTTTTGCGATTGTAAACTTGTTTGCAGCTGGTAAACTGACCGCGACTCAGTCGATGTATGAGGTCAACAGTATTCTAATGAATTGACAACCCAGTTTATATCTTAGTAAGAATAGGGAAAAGTGTCAAAAATCTTTGACATGTTGTAATTTTTTTCTCTGACAGACGACATGCCAAGTGCAGTTTTTTAAGTATTTTCTGCATTTCCATAATAATTGTAGCTTCAATCTGATTTATAAATGTAGTCCTTTTCCTTTTTTTATTATATTTTATTTATTTTCATTTTTCTTCGAAATTTTCTTACTGGTTTTCCTGTTTTGAGAAGCATCTTCTTCACAACTTCAACTTCTGACATGACACAGACCGATCTGTGACCCTTTTTCATGGGCTTCCTGTTAAGGCAGGTCGCATCGACCACCTTCAATCGCATATCTCATAATCATCATCAATTAAATTCCGTGTCAGCAAAGGGGTAATCACGTAACTTTTCAAACGCGCGTTCGGATAATTTAACTGTCTCTTTAAACTCTCGCGCTTTATACATATATCTAAATATCTAAATTTTTCTTTTGCAAGGGTCTCGGTCACGGGAACGGAAACGGAAATCTCGGGAGATATCTTCGGATCTGTGCTTCTTGATAATAATTTTCGGGTCTACCCTCCACATTTTTATCGACACTTGTATGGTAGTGAAATATTGTGCACCCATATCTCCGTTGACAACTTGCTGCGATGATCAACCTGCAAGATTAGGTACCAACCAACGATTTGAAATCGAAACTTAGAGTTTTGATGAACTTACATATTATGGTGGTGGTGGGGGGCGGTGGCGTTGTCGTGGTAGTTGTCGTGGTCGTTGTTGTTGTTGTGGTAGTCGTCGTTGTTGTTGTTGTTAACGCTGTAACAAATGTTTTTTTAGTCGGAGTAG
The DNA here is from genome assembly GCA_947049275.1 of Epinotia bilunana. NCBI lineage: Eukaryota > Metazoa > Arthropoda > Insecta > Lepidoptera > Tortricidae > Epinotia > Epinotia bilunana. The sequence goes on from OX346257.1 coordinate 25,946,988, forward strand.
GTAGAGAAAGATAATATACTTGGAAAAAAAATGGGACGACCTCTATGATTCGCTTGTGGCCTCTATCCCGTGATGAAAAATGTATTCATTACTATGAATACATTTTTCAGACTACGAATACATAAAAGTATCGAAATAAAAATCAAATTGTACTCAATTTGATTTTTATTTCGATACTTGTATGTTTCTTAGCGCATACCTACATAAATTTAACTTCTTAGTTTTAGAATAAGCAAGGCTAGTTATTGGGAACTAGATGTCATCATCTCACTTCAATAGGTTAAAAAAGTACAACACCCAAGATTCGATTTGTTCGTAACAAAAATATTGCCCTTACCGGCATTTTTAAACCAGGAGTACTAGCCTTTCAAAAATTTGTGAAAAAACTAGTTGGAAATTATAAATAAAATCATAGATAATTCGATTTGATAACTGGTATAGGTTTGATATAAAGATAAAGGCAGCAATTTTGGTGTCCTGGTTGCCGATATTTTTTATAAAGAATAAAAAAAAGAATTGAAGACCTCGTTCATTGTCATCACCCTATCGCGTTGAATTAAAATACTATTTTCATTTCGAAAAATCTTTCTTCATTGAATCTGTCAGACGACTCGGAACAAAGGCTTGCGAATCGAAAAATAAAAACAATATGAGAGCAATCAGAACTTTATTTATTATAGGTACTTTTTATGGCAGCATTCGACTCAGCTAGCTCTTTGTTTTTTAGGGTTCCAAAGGGTAAAAACCCTATTTACTAAGACTTCGCTGTCTGTCCGTCCTTCCGTCTTTCTGTCACCAGGCTGTATCTCAAGAACCACGATAGCTAGACAGTTGAAATTTTCACAGATGATGTATTTCTGTTGCCGCTATAACAACAAACACTAAAAGCATAATAAAATTAATATTTAAGGGGGGTCCCATACAACAAACGATATTTTTTTTGCCGTTTTTTAAATAATGGTACGGAACCCTTCGTGCGCGAGTCCAACTCGCACTTGGCCGGTTTTTTTATTTAAGGGTATTGTCATCCTGTTGAATGCGTCTGACGACTGAAAGTGTTTTCTAAGCCCCTACTTGATACTGTCACTTAAAATTGCTATAACCAGGTTATTATAGTAATTTTCTATTTGCTTTATTTTCTATTAAATGAAATTAAATATTTATTGACAAAAAAATGATACAGATACAAGTCGTTGGGTCCCGAGCTAGGATTCGTTCTGTTACAGGACCTAGTAAACTAACAAGTTTGGAAATCGAAACAAGCATTGGCAGAGAGCATAAAAGTCTAGTTTTTTTAAAACAATCTATCAAACCTTACATTCTTGAATTAAGGCGATATGATTCGACGCTCTAAGCAATTTGAGGGGGTGAAGTGCGCGGCAATCCGTGAAGCCCCGCCCGCGCACCCCGAACCGCTCGTCGAGCACGTGACCGCGCAGCAGTCATAGCACAGACGGGTCACACAGTATAGTGATTTTACGATCGCCGTATATTAACTGGACCGTGGAAGGGTCAAGTTTTTAGAGTTTTTATTGTATATGTACGTATTTTTTGCATTACGTATGTCTGATCATTTTATTTAGAATTATTATTTTTATAGAGACGTGTATAAAAGCTCTAAAAACAAAAAAAAAAACAGTTTCAAAGTCGACTCGCACCAAGGGTTGTATTGCGTGCCCACATTTTATTAAGTGCATTCAATTCTTTTTTTGAAATGAAAACTTCTTTAACTGCGCTGTGCACTTTTTGGTATGGGGATTTTTTTTTAAACTCGCCACAGGTTTAGGAGCGTAGGAGCGTAGGTCACGTGACCGTAAGATGCGTTGTGTGAGATTGGGCATGGGGGGGCGGTTTGACGGAGGGGGGTTATCACTTCTGCCGGCACTCCCGGAGTGCAACCCGGTCTTGTTTTTAATTAAGTTTAGAGAGAGTTTTAGACTTCGATTCATTTTTTAAAATAGAACTGCTTACACAGATCTTGAAAAATCTTGCCTGAATCGTAAATCGAACCTGTGAATGCAGTTATAATTATAAAAAAAATGAAATGAGGTTTTCTTTCTGTAAAATGTCATCTTAAATATTTAAAGTATTTCCCCTCTATGTGGCATAGGCACGGGACATCCTGTATATGTCCAATTAAATACGTTAGCGTACTCCTCTTGACAATCAGCAGAAGATGGGCCTAACAAGTTCACCATAGTCTTCACTTTCAATCTGCAGAAATAGAATTCTTATATTTTTGGTCTTCTATACAAATAATGTAAAGAGGTAATCTTTGTAAGTTTGTGAGTTTGGCAAGATTTAGAATCTACTTTCAAAGTAAACGCGGGTAACACCACGGAAATGTATTATAAAAAAAACATGAACAAAGGTCATGATGACCTATATACTGTTCGTAATGATTATTTTTCAGTGGAAACTAATGATTATCTGTGAAGTGTTTTTTTAAATATTTCGTAATATTTTCTATGTGACAAAATGTTAATCACATAATTATTAAAGTACTAGCTTCTGCCCGCGACTCCGTTCGCGTGGAACTCGTTTATATCGTAGCTCCATACATACTTTCACCCCCCCCCCACTTCATCCACTTGGGGGATGATTTCCGGGATAAAAACTATCAAAAATGTTTAGTAGTTCTCGTACTGTTTTTCTCTATTCTGTGTAACTGTGGAAGTGTACGCGGTGTAATCTGCGCGCGTGTGTGTGTGGTTGATGTATTTAGTAGGTTTTTTTTTTAATGTACTAAGCTTTTCTGCTTATTCAGTTTCCGGAGCCCCAGTGACGATAAGTACTTTTTTTTTTTGTTACCCATTTTCAATCACTCGTAAAGGTTGAGAGTGCTGCAAAAATGCGCGAACGTCCGACCTCCAATGCGTTCCGCTCGAGACTGCCGCGGTGCGGCAGGAACGGAGCGGGAGTGAATTGTGCCATAATTTCTATGATTTTGGTTGAAAAAATACATGTCTTAATAAATTAACAATATTATGACCGACATCGCTCACACCATCATATATGTTTATTTTGGTGTAATTTTCTATTCATCAAGTTACGTAAGATTGGAATAATGTCAGTTTTAAGATGAAGAATAGAGGTATGTTTGGCATTTTTTTCTATCAATCAAAGTTTATCCAATTATGTAATGGACATCCGACGGAACTAGATAAAGGTCTTAAATATATTATTACAGTTTTTATTTTTTATTTTAAATGTGTAGTATTTCAAAATAAAACCATTTACACAATCACATATCCTAGAAGAACCCCGAAGCTACTCGCCTTAATGAATGATTTATTTATTTGTAAAACACAAAATACAATTTTTATTTATATAATCTTATAATTAAAGTTTATTTTTAATCTTTCTATATTTTACTATTTAGTTCTTTACCACCAGTGCGTCACTTCTATTCAAACAGGTACACATAAAAAGCCAATCATAAATGTGACGACGTGGAATGAACTATTTGTGACACAGTCATATTTTAACAAGAACCAGTAAACAGAATTGTGAAAAAAGTTCATGAACAGGTTTATTAGTTATTCCGTCCCGTCGTCCAGTGACACAGTGGGGGTGTATTAAGAGGGCAGTGGCGGTCTTTTTAACCGACTTCAATAAAGGAGCAGGTTCTCAATTCGTCGGAATCTTTTTATGTATGTTCCCCGATGTTGTAATATTATGTATAAATGTTATTTAAGATCTTGACAAAAATTCACATGTAAAACTACGTTTTATCACGGAATAAATGAAATGATTCCTCATAAACGCATGAAATGATTTGGAAAATTCTTTTTATTAGAAAGGGGATCCTTTCTAGGTGGTGCCATGGTCTTAAGGTCAGGGTCTGATGATGTAATCCTGGAGAAATCGAGGTTTTTTTTTCAAATTTTATAGACATTCTTGAAGCGATTTGGGTACTGATTTGAAGTGAGTATGACATTGATGACTTACTGTGCAGCAACAGTTCTGCGTTTGCTCGGCCTAGAGCGTTCTCTGCGCAGCAGCGGTATGCGCCCGCGTCGGCGCGTGACACGCCGGCCACAAGCAGCGACAGCGAGTGCCGGAAGCCGCGTGACGTCACACTTAGTCGGTGCTTCGAGCCTGCGACAGAAAGTAGGATGTTTGTGTTTCTGTTGATCTTAGGAAACACTACCTACACTCACGGTCAAAAAATTCGGAGCTAAGTTAAATAATTGCAATAGGTTATTTAAAATATTTAACACTAGATTTATTTACTTACATAATATATCACTCTTTTTACTACCCAACTGTATTAGCAATATCCGGGATCCCATCAAGTCCAGATTTTTGGGATATTTCGCTCCGTTGACGTTGTTTTTTTCATGGGTTTTTACGAGTCTGATTTAAACCTGGTACTGTTGTGTAATAATAATTTTATATTTATATTATATGAACTTTTATAGATGTACGATTAAATAAAGATCATGACAGCATTAAATAAACTGGACAACCTTGTACAATTTTAGGAAATATGACGGTATTTTACCGACCAGTATATTCTTTGTCTGTGAGTGTAGTAAGATGATCGAGGTAGAGTGCAGCAGTAGTTAGTAATAGATACGAATCCATGAGTTGTTATTCTCGCTGAGACATATTGTAATACTTTTATCCAACAATGCGAGGATAAATGTCAAATAATATTTTCAATTATGCTTAAAATAGGTAGCTAAGCATAACCTTAAATTAACGTCTAGGGACGTCTAAATCTTAGTTCCCGCCCTAATTATTATTGTAAAGTAAACGGCATCACTCAAAATGCAAAACAACAGAATTGATCACAATATATATATATATAGATCACATTTTGTCCATCTTTTATACCCACAGTTATGCTAAAAGTGGCGCTGGAACATAAGTTTCATGTGCTCTGCCTTCCCCTTTTGGGAATAAAGGCGTGAATGTATGTATGTATATATATATATTATCGATATATATATATATATATATATATATATATATATATATATATATATATATCGATAATATTATATATGTACAAGCTTCTGTTCGAGACTTCGTACGCGTATAAATTATGGTTTACTTACATGATATTCTTTTTTGAAAATTTGAAAATAAGTGTGTGTAACAGTTCAAATTATCTTCAAATCTATAAATATAAATAAACACCCTCACAAACTTGGTCGTCAATAATATTATATAGATGCCCAAATTATCATTTTAGAGAGCGCTCCCTATGCGAGAGAGTGGTCCCTATCAGAGAGCGGTCTCAATGCGAGACACTCATTAACTTCGGGTGTGTTGCAAGCGAAACCTGAGGCTCGAATTCCTGAAGGTAAAAGGGGAGGCAAGCGAAGCCCACAGCTGAGCTTTTCGTAAAAATTAAAGGCCTATACTAACGGGGAATGTTCAATAAAAGATACAAAAAACCACAGCCCCGAGGTTCCGGCGACCCCCGGTACCCTGGTTGTGGTAGCGGCCAGGGTACCAGCGGGGTCAGGGGTGCGGGTGGCGCAAGACCGAGCACTTTCGCGCTCTTTGGGGGAGACCTATGCCCAGCGGTGGACACATTTCGGCTGATATGATGACTAAAGGGGAGTCAAGCGAAGAAGGAGCGAAGCGAAGGCTGAGGTTTTCGTAGGAATGAAAGGCACAAAAAATCCCTTTAGTGCACTCCTTATGCGATCCCAATAATATTATAGGCATATTTATTTGCCTTCTATTTTTTTAAGGTTTTATTAAATTTTGAGTCTACCTCATTAATTTCACATTCCGTCTTTCAAAAAGATTTTTAACTTTTTTGCGCTATTTCGTAAAGAGTAACTTCACCTACTAGATTTGCAGCAATAAAGCCAATATTTCTTAGTATACATACATATTGTAGAAAATGTTATATTTCCAGACTCAATAACGTACACATCTAAAGCGATGAAAGCAATGTTTGCCATATCTATATTGGAAATTATACGCACGTGAAAAACAATCGGAATCACAACACAATACCAACAATGGAACATGGAATTATATGAGGACAATACAAATACGTGCCTTTGATCGAATATTCATTGAAGATAAAAGACCAACCCCTTCCATTATTGGCCTCTCAAATCTTTTGACGATACCTTACATTACTCTGATAAAGCCCCAGAGATCGTACCTACTTACAAATTTTCCTTCAGTATTACTTACACGTACTTAATATCAAATGGATTTTCATTGAGATTGAATGTAAGTAAGACTGACAAAGGGGATATATTAGTTATTACGTTGAGGATGAATGAAAAAAGCTACGGTAGACCAGTGGTTCAGGCATGCCGCTGTCCAGCGGCGGTCGTGGGTACGAATCCCAGCCCGTACCAATGAGTTTTTCAGAACTTATGTACTGAATATTTACCGTTAGCTTTTCGAAGAAGAAAATCATCGAGAGGAAACCGGTCTAACCCCAATAAGGTCTAGTTTTACCTCTGGCTTGGTCAGTCAGGTGGCAGTCGCTTTGCCTATGGCAAATCTTGGGATAAGGTGTCAAAACTGACCCCGAGCTCCTTTAGGGGCACAACCGGGAACAACGCTAAGATGATGAGGAATCTTCATTGAGGATGCATGGAAGGAACGGATGATAGCGACTTCACCGAGATGAGGGTATTTAGACCGAATATCAGCAATATACAAAAACACCAGCCATCAACGCCTTGTACGAGAAGACGTATTAATGTGATCAAAACGAAGGAATTAAGTTTGGAAGGATCGTACCATGTGATAGTTTAAGTATCTGCCTATACCATACCACCACATATATGAATGCAAAGTAAACGATGCCAACGCTATCAATTTCCTGGCATTCATCACGTACATTGCCGAAGCTTGCCCACTTATAACTAATGAGTTTCCCAACTTCTATATCTAAATTATACATCGCCTATCAGTTCAGTAACCACGCCTTTGAAATGAAATTTAATGAGTCAACTTCACCCCCATACGCAGTAACCTTCGATTGAACTTCAGAACTAATTTGGAACTCATTGCATACATTGCGGGGTTCTTGCGAATTTGTAATTAAAAATCCGCCCTGGATATCTAGTTAGAAGTTTTCTTAACAAATGAGATTTTAAATCTTGAAACACGAAATGGCTGGAAGTTTTTTACGCTTAATTAAATACTGGGAAGACTGAGCGGCCTGTTTGGTTTTATATTACTTTACCCAGGTATTTTTTTTTTTCTATTATATTATTTTTCCGCTGGTCACAGATACTATCCCTCGTATTAATAAAAAAAAATTAAATACCTCTGTTAAACGTACTAACTTATTTAATCAAGAGCATCATAATCACATGAAATAGACAATATAATATTAAAATTATATTATATAAGAATAAGTAAGAAACATAATATTGAAATAAGAAAAAAACAATATTAAAATAACAAAAGATGAAGAACGAAAGATCCGCCTGCGGCAGAGTTCCCAATACGCTGGCCGCGTTACCTCTGTTATAAAATGTATGTTGTCCCTCTCTTAGGCACACAAATTTTCCAAATGACAGTTAAATCAAACGAATTTGAACGGCATTTTAGCAAAAATAGGTGTGATGAGCGTGGTTGACGACCGTGTGTTTTAAGAATGCTTTCTAGGCGATTATGCAGTAAAAAAATTGTATGTCGCGTTTTTACAGTGTGTGAACTTATATTTTACTTTACATACATTTGGACGCCTGAGCCTGACGGCAAACTCATTTTTGCGAACGTCAGCACTCCTAAAATATAATTTTCACTTTAAGTAGATACTTGTAATAACTAATCACTTTCGGAATTACTTAGTAATTTCTGACAACAACTTTGCCTCTCTTCTTAAAGTGTAATGGATATAAATAATGTCTTAAAACGGCGTTAACTGTATCTTTAAATTATTGGAAAGTTTAGGTTTTCCTGCATTAAATCAAGCTATCTTAAGTGTCCCAAATAATATTTTTTCCATTATGTGAGGTTGTTTCATACATTTTGTAAAGAGGACTCATCATAACGGAAATCTAGTTTAAAATATAGATACTCAGGGACACTCTTTTTTATCTATATACCGTCAGTTGTCCTTTTCTGTCACTTTGACATTTATGTTAATGAGAAAAGGACAATAAAATATAGTTAAGAGGCTTCTAAAGTTTAGTGAATCAGACTAGAGGATTATTAAATGGTGATTCTTTTAAAACTTATTTCCGGTAACAAAGTGCTACAGATTCGTCAGCAAACTTTAAGATAAGTAAAGCTTAGCTAAGTGTCGGGAAGTTCTACAGTTCTTATTAAAATTTCGCTTCGTTGCGATTTTTGGTGGAAAGTCACTTCGGGTCTCTCACCAAACAAATACCGTTTTCGGCTATTTTTACTAAAGTAAAATAATCATGATTGTTATTTGAATAACAATAGATTTTTATTTCGTAATTTTTGTCGCCATGGTTATGCCTACATAAAACACATATAAAATAGCTGGAAAAGCATTTACAACGAAAGTTCTACAACAAACCATCTTGGCAAGAACACTGCAGGGTAAGTTTGGAGAATAAGATCATGAAAGAATACAGTAACTTAGTGAAGTGTGCTTCAATGTTCACATTGTCGTGAGTGAGAAGTTGGACGATCTTATCTCTCATTTTAATTTTTAAGGTTGGTCGTAATTAATTTTAGCACTTACCATCTTCCGGCATTTATGTCTCCTATTCATATTTAAGAAAACTATCGTCAGTTCCTCTTTAAAAAAGGATCTCTAACGTTTGATTTATCCTAGTATATAGGTAATATAATTTACACCACTTGAATACCCCAAATTAACAACAAACGCTACCTTGCACAGTGCCGATGAATACTCACTTTTTATTCGGCGTTACATCATCATCATCACGATTCATCCGAAAGACGTCCGCTGCTGTTCACAGACCTCCCCCACAGTAGTGCCCCAATGACCGGTCCTGCGCCACCCGCATCCAGCGTACAGTACAGCAAATATAGATGATCATTTCAGTACTTTGTCGCACTTAACGTAACAAGACTGCGACAGTTGGGATGCGTCAAAGTGGTGAACGTGACAAGGTACTAAAATGATCATCTACTTTTGCTGTTGACTATACTACGCTGTACAAACGACAACACTGTTAACTGACCATCCTGTGTTCATATAGAACCTTATTACAATGCACTAAAGGTGCACCGATGGTCAGTTAGCTGTGTTGTCGATAGTACCAGCTGCAGCGTAGGTAGACCCCAAGGTAGACTGATGACCTCTGGAATTACTTTGAAAATAAAAATACATAGTACTTACTGTTACTGATCTTCTGTTCCCCGTTGAGCGTCCAGTAGACCTGGGCCACAGGAAAAGCCTCAGCAGTGCAGGTGAGCGTGACAGCGCTTCCAGCGTTAGCGCGGTAGGCTACCCGCCCTGCCCAAATTGCGGGGGCGACTGTAACAATAGAGGAACCGGAGGGTCACATGTGTGTACCAGGGTCCGAATTTTTGCGTGCCGCTTTTGACAGATTGTAAGGAGAGAGCATCGTTTTTATCGATATAGATTTAGGCTTAGAAATGCTTCATTACTCATTTGGAAGTCCACTTAATGAGCTTGCATAAAAAAAGAACATTATCGTTACAAATTCATGCTGTAAATGTGTTTTTTCAATTTGGCTTTAAATAAACGAGTCGTATAGTAGTCATTCATTATAGTAGTACTCATATACTTTTAAACTAGAAATTTTATTTACATTTTTTATCACGGTCTCGAAAAAACGGCTCTAAAGATTTCGATGAAATTTACAACTTTATGGGGGCGTCAAATCGATCAAGCTAGGTCTCATATCTGGGAAAAATATTTTCCTCTGTATTTTTACCTGAGTAGAGCTCGGTCACCCAGGAACTATCGATATTATCATACTATAACGCTATCAATGCGGCTAATTTAAATAAAATTACACTTGCAAGTAGATACCTACTTACCTTATCAACTCTTTATAGGTATCTTAGATTGTATTGACACTGGCAGATGAGTACCTATATATAAACCTCAATAGGTAGGCGTTTCACTTATAGTTGGTGTGGTTGTTTGGTGTCATATTTACATAGGTTGTGTCTGATTTTTCTCGCATAAAATAACATAAAAAACTGTCGATAACATCGATAAACAGCGGTGTTCTCTCCTCACAACTTGTCAAAAGCCGTGCCCACAAATCTGGGCCCTACTTATACCGCTGCTGGTAGGAGCACTGATAACCCGCCCTGCCCTGATAGCGGCGGCGACGTCCAACAATAGAGAAACATCAAGCTTTTTAAAGTACAACAATAAAATTAAACTACATTAAAATTTAGTACGTACGATAAGTGACACGAAGTGCGTCCGTCACAGGCTGACACCGTTCGACAGAACGAGACGGACGCTCTATCGTGTCACTTATCATGTGATAAGGCCGACCATGATGCGGGGCCAGATCTCAGCTTTATCTCATTTCAATTGGAGTCGGCTCTCCTAGTCATTCTTCGCCATAGACGACATAGACGTCTGTTCTAGGTAGTCGTTTCATCCACTCGGGGTTTCCTAAAGTCGTTGTTAGCAACAATCAAGTTTGTTGGATACCATGCCCTTGGTAACCATACACATGCCGTTATCCAAGGTCGTGGGACATCTAAGATCACCGAAAGATGTTATCCCCTTTCAATCACCAGGAGTTTATAAAATTGACTGCAATTGTGGGAGTTCCTACATTGGCGAGACCAAGAGAACCATCGCGGAAAGGTTCAAGGAACATATTGCGACTGACAAAAATCAGCAGGTGAATAAGTCTGCCATAGCCAAGCATTTGTTGGAGTCAGGACCAAACCACTGGATTGAGCTCCATAAACTGAAAGTACTGTCTACGGAACGTCATTTCTATAGTAGTAAAATACGTGAAGCCGTTGAAATCAGAAAACATCGTAATTTCAACCGAGATGACAGTTTAAAGATTTCATCATCGTGAAATCCTATCATGAGCAAATGCCAGCGTCAAAAAACATCGTCCGTTATATCACAGGACATTATTAGTGTTGTGTGTCGGCCGGGTGACAACCCTAGTGTACAAGTGGTTAATAAAGACCAAATGCGGGTAGTTCAGAAAACCCGCGCAGCAAGAAGATGTTGATACCCCCTCAAGCCAGTTGTCCCGTGACCATGGATGTTGCGACACATCCGAAACGTCGGGAGACCTCAGTGAGGTAAATAAATAAGTTAATTATACGCGATTAAGTCCCGTCTAGTATAAATAATGTGTGAGAATCTTGAAAGTTTAAATCAATTATAATTGTAATTATTACCTATTAAAATAAATATGAGTTTTTCCGCTTCAGCATTTTTAGTATTATGATTCAAATTCAAAGTATAAGCCACGACCGCCATTCCATTTTCTTTTCATTCCGATTCCTTATTTTACAGTCATTACGTTAAAACCGCTCATTAAAATCATCCAAGCCTTAAATCCGGCCGGTCTTGCACAGCATTAGTGTCCATTAGGGGCTCAGCCTTTTTACGCCATCGTAAAATTCCAGAGTGGATGACGGATAAATTACTTGGATAAGGCAACAAGTACGTGTAAACAGAATGTGTGATACATTCTGTTTACACAGCAACCTTCCTTGCATTTCATTTGCTTCTTTTAAAGCACGTGAATTCGGTGGCTACCGCGAAAATTTCGTTTGTTTGTCTTTATCGCACTTGCAGTTTCGAGTGACAGAGAGGTATACAAAAACGAACAAAGTTTGCCTTTTGCGGTAGCCGTTCTGTGTAAATTCTACGCTTCAGTAATTGTAAGTCCGAAACTGACTGTAAAAGTAAATCCTATCAAAAAGAGCAAGCAAAATTCTTTATAGTGAGAGCACAAAGTCGATTTTTGTGTTTGTTTGGCATTATTTTCTCTTACTTTCGGATAGAGTATATATCCCGTGCTATAGGGGTGTAGACGAAATAAAATAATAAATAATGTCGTATTCTCTCGAAAAACTATTAAAAATGTAGTCAAATGAAGAAATAAGCAACGCAAGAGATTAAATAATCACAAAGTTATGTGTCCAAAGTTTTAAGAAGGGGTATGTTCTGTCTCTTTTTCGCAAAACACAAGTTCATATGAAACGATGACGCTCGTAGTTAGTGACGTCACTAGAAGACAGCAACGTGCCGTGCCCCATCGTGTTCGGCGCCGCCATCGACCATCGCGTTTTCTCTATCTAACGAGCAATATCAAAATGGGATTTTCGTCACTAAGCATATTTTTTTGCCTTCTTTCATTTGGAGTATAATAGTTTTGGAGTCTACACCCGTATTGCTAGCATTAATGCATATCAGTAATCAGTTTCTTTACTTGCTAGATAGACGGCTGTTTATACGCATTAATATGTTTTGCAGTAGATTGATATGGGTTTATGATTATGTCAAATTTTATTATAATGCCATATGCAACTACATTAACTTAATCCTACTTATATAAAGTGGAAAGTTGGTCAGAACCTTTTACACAAAACCTACCAAACTGCTCTGATAAATGTTTCAGTCAAAAAGTTTACATATGAGAGTAAGTAAATATAGGTGTACAAAGATGTACATTGTTTTCTGTAACGATGCGCGTGCACTTTGCACTAGCCCAACATTATGTCATCAACCTCGCACACGCAGCGCTGCATCCGACGTGTAATTAAAAATGTATATTTACACTTATGTGAAGCAATATGTTAGTGTACGATTGAACAGCTATAATAAATACCCTTTCCATTATTCGCGGTCTTTTACTCCTCGGCACTCGTCCTCTCATTGACACTTTACGGCATCTCTATACAGTATAGGCTTTGATTAATTGTTTAAAATTGGAACCAGAAAATAGTTAAATATAAAATTAACTAAAACTCATTGAGTATCATTTCAGTGGAACGACACAAACTCGGTTCGTGAACTGCTGTTGCAGTTGGCAGGCAAGGGTTAAACCTCCAAAGTTCACTACTCTGAATAGGGGTGTAGACTCATGTTAAAATTGATAACATAGTGTTGCTAAATGGATAGTAAACCATCATTTTTTTGTATTGAAGTATAAATTAAAGAATATAATAAAAATAAAGAATGGAAGGTTTAGAAATTTTTTTTTTTTTGTATCCAAGAGTAAATTTAAAGCTACCAATAGAATTCTTATGTTTTTTTACAAAAGGAATTGTATGCCAACTATGGACGCAGTATTTCGCGACCGAAATAGTAGTTTACTTAATTTTCCATACAACGATTAGTAAAAATTAATAGACTAGTGTGACATCTGTGTCAATTAGTATGAAGCGTTTCGTATGTCGCCAACGAGGTCCATCTTTGACTATATTTTTGTCTATTTATGTACTGTGATTGTACGTAGTTGCTCCCATACAAGCGTTTGTTTCTCTCTCTAAAAACTGGCTTGCGGCTGGCTGGTTTCGAATGGCACTAAAAAAAACGTAGGAATCATGCCTATTGGAGTGAAGGAATGATGTAGAATAAGTTCGAAATTACTCTACCGACAAGAGCCGGGCTCTTCAATTCAAATTCATGATAATGTATAAAAAGTAAGATACTACAGTTTGCATGGTTCAAGAATATGGACGACTGTGTATTCACGTTGTAACCCAGTAGTAGTGTAGTTCATTTCATTTCATTTAAAACACATACAAACAGAATTTTAAATTTCGTGAAACATTGTCTTAAATATTACTAATAAACCAATACATGTCGCCTGTCGTGACAATTAATATGTGTGTTTAATTGTGCATTTAATAACTTAATAAATATTTGAATATTTCATTTCTGTGATATTTTGTGAGTAATTTTTATAAAAAAAAAATCTTGGATTTACTGGTTAGTTTTTGAGACTTATTTGGGACTTTTATGCCTGCAATAAAACATTATTATTATTATTATATGGTTTTTCCATATCTTAGGACCATGGGGTCGATGGCATTGGACCCGGACGGCGGCCAACAGCGCGAAGGCGCTTTAAAACAAAACTAATCTAAAGCGAGGACTACACATGGCGGATACCATCTCCGAGCGCACAGCATGATACACCCGGTGATGGTCCCCGCCAGGTGCAAAGACTATTGCAGTGCAACACTGTGCTATTATTATTATTATTAATAGTACACACGAACGGTTTTTTTTATGCTACCCCGAAGCTCTATGCGGTGTTTATTGGGTAGAATCGACTCACACATTATGTTGATGATGATCCTCTTGCTGACCGACGGCGGGACGCCGTTGCTGGCGATACATAGGTATGCCCCCGACGCCGCCCGCTCCGCGCTCGTCAAGTTGAGCCACTCGCCGCTCCATTTGGACACTGTAAGGAAACCTCTTGAGAAAAGCGAAACAAAGTTAGGATGTAGGACTATCCTATATGTCACTAACGCCCCTTTGAGCTTCCTCTCTCGCCTAAATTGAATTGCAATTGAATTAATAACGTCAGTTGAAGGCTGCACCCTACACCAGCCTAGAGCACTAGTAGGTGGTCACGGGGTTATATTAGAGCCACGCCGCGTGTCGCGACGCGTACTTTGTATTGAACGTGGCGACACGCGGACTGAACTAATGTAACCACGTTCATACAAAATTTATGTAACCGAGTGCGTTGCGACACGCGGCGTGGCTCTAATATAACCCCGGCTTTAGTCGAAACAATATTTCCCAAGTAGTTTCGCGAGTTTATAGGAAATTTTGTCGTCAACAGAAATCCGAAATACTTATGGCTCTCTTCTTATCTCTCTCTCTTCCTATCCTTAATTTTATGTGTTATCTGAACAACAAAGCCCATATTTAGGTACATTTACCTTGCAGACTAACATACATACATTTATCATTATACAAGACAATAACACGTTATACTCGTATTGTTCAGGTAGTTCGTAGTATACATATATTTCACACTACGAATTGCCTTCATAACCCGGGTGATATCCACCAATGTACTTGTTCACCGTGACTGTCTTTTGTGCTAAAAAAACTTTAACAATATGTAAAATCGATACAAACATGACATGTCTTTTAAAGACATGTCTTTTACCCAAAAGAGCATGCATGATATTGTAGTTAAAATAAGATTAAAACCACCAAGAAACATAGAAAACCCTTACAGGATAAGCAGCAATGTATTAATTTTTCATTTGCATTATTCATCACGTGCTGGAATCTCATAACGGAGTATAATAGGAAAGTCTAGAAAAACTTCGCCGTTAGAGAATTTAAATTATTGAAACTACGAGTTCTTTTGTGAAAGTTTTTTAATATCTCAGAACTCGAAGATTTTGAAATAGATAATTGAATATTAAAATTTCAGATGCGACTGCATTTAATCTTGTTACTTAAATGTGTTTTTGTTGTTACTCTTAGAACGTGGTTCAAAGTACGTTGTTTTCCCAATATCTATCATAATATCCATATTAGTGGGGTACCGTCTTACACTCTTTGTACTCAATCCTCTTAGCTTCCTTTTCACTTTCATTTCCACTTTCAACACTTGGCCACTCTTTAAAGGCTTGCTTCTTTTTTTTCAATCTTTCTTGCACCTTATTATTCCACTACCATGTTTCCTTGTCTATCACACATTTCTCTTTCGATTCTCTTCAAACGTCTTTTGTTACTCACCTTATACAATTTGCCATCGTTTTCCAACATTCGTTCCATATCCTTCATTTCTATCATTTTATTTATTTATTTATTTATTATTCGGAGAACCAACAGCTAACAATTCAGAATAATAATATAATGTAAGGGCAAAAGAGATAGCATATTGAATAGATACATGTGAAGGAGTAGGACATTAGAATTATTAGAGCGAGACAGTTAAATATACATTGCTATGTGAAAGACAAGGAAGGGAGATTGAGAAAATAAACAGATTACCAAGATGTCCGTCTTTTGATTGAAAACGCCTTACAATGGCGCTGCGACAAAAAAAATATAAATTAATTGATCTAATGGATTAATTATAAAAATAAAGTTTTAAAAAAGTCAATTACAGTTACTAGAATGTTAATTGCGTAAAAGGTTCGCGAAATATTAGTAGTTCAGCTTGATTCGAAGAGATTAGTGAACAAGTGCTCATACGGTTCATGCAGCACACGGCACGTTTGGCCGCAAGTACCACGTTCAGGTACAAATCTACTTCTTTCAGCAATAACACGCAAAATGGAAGGCCTAGAGAGCGATGGCTTCCAAAATTTCAAGAAGCATCAATTAGAAGAGGAACTAAGGTTACGTTATTTACCGGTATCAGGCAACAAAGCAGAACAAATAAGAAGGCTTATAGAGGACAACGAGAAAAAAATAGAAGATGGAACAATCGAAACGTTAAAACAAGAAAAGGTTCGTCGCCAATCACAAATTATGGAAATGGAAACAATGAAAGAACAAATTCGTAAGTTATCACAAGCTCGACCAGGTACGTCTAACAATACCGACATCGAACACGACACCAGTAATTTAACTGCAGTGTTGAGTCAGTTAGCGCAAACTCAAGAGCTCATAGCACAAAAAATGTCACCAACATTTCAAGTATTTTCCACGAGTGACACAAGTAATGCAATACCATTATTTGGTGGCAATCGCACCGAAAATGCAGTAGACTGGATTAAACAGGTAGAACGAATAGCTGCATTAGCAAACTGGTCAGATAATTTAACTTTAGTCAACGCGTCTATGAGACTTAGGGGTCCGGCTTCCAGTTGGAATGCAGTGGTAGGGAAAAGAATTGAATCATGGTCAGAATGGAAAATTCTAATTAAAGACAGATTTAGAATGAAAATGACATTTGCAGAATTTATTCATTATCAAAGCAAAAGAACACTGCGAGCCACAGAAACCATAACAGAATATATATACATTAAAAATGCTATGCTTGAAAAATCCCCAAGTACTGTTACAGATCCTGACAGAGTTTCACTCATCCTGGAAGGCATACAAGACATGAGATGGTCCACGCCTTTGGCAGTACATTGCTGTCAAGACGTCGAAACACTGATCAACCATGCCTCGGCCTTGGATAACATCAGGAAGGTACAACGTAAGGTTTTTGAGCAACAGGACACTGTGAGTAAACACAATTTTGACAAAAATAGAAGCACTTTCATATCTAAATATAATCCAGGCACAGATAAAATTGAAGAACAAACATGCTTTCGATGCAAACAAAAAGGACACATTTCATACAATTGCACAATGCAACCACAGACATCCAAAATAAATGACACCAAAGAAAAAACATGGAGACCACAACATAACTATCATGAGACCCCAAGTACATCAATAAATACAAAAAGTTCAACATTTAAAGAGAAATCAGTAAATAAACAAGTAAATTGTATACAATGTAATGAACCTAGTGTGACGTTGATTCCAGTTACAGTGAATGGCAGCATACAAGTAAAAGCACTCCCAGATTCTGGCTCGGTAATCACATTAGTGGATAAGAAGGTACTACCAAGTGACCTACAGGTGTACCCATGGCAAAAAGGATCATACAAAGTAGCAGGAAACATGTTCACACCAATTGGATGGATGTCAGCACGAATACAGGTGGGAAAAATTGATTATGTTATGCCACAAGTAGCTATATGTGAGCAATTACCTGTAGAAATGATAATTGGAAAGGATTGGCAACATGCAATTTATGCCAGGATAATACATGAACCAGACGGCAAAATATGTATAATTACACCCTCACACACAGAGTATTTCCCAAATTCAATGCAAAACGACACTGCCATAGCTTGTTGTATAAATACTGGAACATACCAGGAACAAGAAATAGTAATCACAAATGAAGATAATGACAAGGTTTTGAAATTAGTAGAACAATATTCAGATATTTTTAAAAGCAGTGACAATGACATCGGTGAATTTCAAGACATCGAATTGGAAATAAAACTACAACATGAAAAACCAATTAAATGTAAACCATATAGACTCCCAGAGCCAGAACGTGACTTCCTTAGAAAAACAATAGAACTATGGATACAACAGAAAGTATGTAGACATTCAAATTCGCCTTATGCCGCTCCAATGTTTGTTGTGGAACAGCCATTCCATAGCACAACACCATTTAGACCGGTTGTGGACTACTCTAGAACTATAAATCCAATTACAGAAACAAATGTCCAACCCATAGACAGAATGGAAGACATTATAAATGTGATTTCAAAATTTATGTACAAATTTAAACTTGATATCTATCACGCATACCATAACATTAAAATCAAGGAAGAAGATATTTATAAAACAGCTGTTATCACGCAAGACCATCATATAGAATTTATGAGAGTAATGTTCGGTATGGTGGGCGGTCCAGCTATTATGTCCAAAGTCATTAACCTAACATATGGCCACTTATACGACCAAGGCGTAAGGTTATATTATGATGACATTTCGGGAGGAGCCAATTCAATCGACCAAGTACTCCATATACTGGAACAAATTTTTATTGCAACACGAGAAAAGAAATTAAAATTAAACAAAGAAAAGTGTATATTTTTGACAACCGAATTGCCTTTGTTTGGAAGAATAGTTGGTTACAAACAAGAGAAACCAGATCCAAAACGTACTGCAGCAGTAGAAAAATACGAAACATTATCATCAATAACGGAAATAAGATCATTTCTAGGATTCGCCAACACATTCAGAAAATACATAAATAACTATGCAATAATAGCCAAACCCTTGAGCGAACTTTTAAAAAAAAATAGTGATTTGACCATAGAGCAGAAACAACATAACAAGAAAAAAATATTAACTTTGACAGATAACCAACAAAACGCGTTCGTATCACTGAAGACATTGATAACTTCGTCCCCAATATTGGCATACTTTCAACGAGATTCGGAAACAATAGTGGAAACAGACAGTTCATATCAGGGAATTGGTGCTTGTCTGATTCAAATACAAAACGGCGAAAAAAAAGTAATAGAATATGCCAGTCGAGGTTTGAAGGACGCAGAAACTAGATACCACATAAATGAATTAGAAGTTACAGCGGTACATTGGGCCATTGTGCATAAATTTAGAATATATTTGCTTGGAGTGAAGTTCACAATAATAACAGACAGTTACACGACAGCATATGTAGTAAACAAATCCAAATTAAACAGAAAATTCGCAAGATACGTCGTAGATTTGGCACCATTCGATTTCACACCAATTCATAGGCCCGGAAAGCAAAATTGTATCGCAGACCATCTATCTCGCTACCCTATCGAAGACATATGTATGATGATAATTACAACTAACCAAGACAAGTTAAAACAAGCTCAAAGTAAAGACAACTACATCAAATTAATTTACTCAAAATTACAACAGGATCCAATTACTCACCATTTACAACAAGTAAGAGAAAAATACAAAATAGAAAATGGAATTTTATTGTATGTCAACAATGAAGATTTATACAACAAGGACAAAATTGTTGTACCTCAAAATTTAAGGTCATCCATACTAAAATTGACACATGACGACAGTGGACATTTAGATTTCAAAACAACCTTATCAAGATTAAAACAGAAGTACTGGTGGAAAACAATGCACAAAGATGTCAAAAGTTACACAAAATCATGTATAGTATGTGCAAGCACCAATAGAAGAACAACATTAGCATATGGGCTTATGGGTAGGAGACCGATACCAAGCTCGCCAATGGATATCATATCAGCTGATCACATTGTCAATTTGCCCCAAACCAGATCAGGAAACATTTATATGTTAGTACACATTGATCATGCGACAAGATATGTCATGGCAAAGCCTACATGTTCATTATCAGCAGAAGATGTAATGAACACCATAGAAAATGACTTAATATACATGTATGGCCCACCCCTCACTTATATATCAGACAAAGCCCCTTGCTTTATGAGCAAAGCAACTCAAAACTTCTTTGCCAAGTATGGAATTGAACACCTACCAACAACCCCTTATACCGCACAAGCGAACGGTTTAGTCGAAAGGGCAAATGCAACCATAATATCTACACTGACTAAGATGGCATTAGAACAAGAAAAAGAGTGGGATCAGTTATTACCAAATACACTTTTAGCTATCAACACAGCCAAACAGAAGACCACTGGATTTTCACCATTTTATTTGTTACATGGTTATCACCCCAGAATACCACCAAATGAAATACACATAGGTACAGTACAAAATGATACAGAACGGACACATCAATTGGAATATCTAGCTGAAGCCAGAGAAATTGCAATTCAAAATATACAGGAAAAATATTACAAAAATAAATCAAAATTCGACCTAAGAAGATTAGAACACAACTTACAAGAAGATGACTATGTTTTATATGAATGGGCACAGCCTCAAGATAACAAACTTACACCAAGGTATAAAGGTCCATATAAGATAATCAGAAAAGTCGGTTCAGTTTGTTATGAAATACAAAATGTCAAACAACCGACAAAGAAAAGAATAGTTCATGTGCAAGCTCTAAAATCATTATCCAAACCACCGTCTTTAGATTCTTTTTCAGCCTTTTCAGAAAATATTGACTATTCAGATGACCATTGTGATGACCAGCCAAATGATGACAGCCAACTCAACCATTGTGATGACCAGCCAAGTGATGACA
This sequence comes from Epinotia bilunana, assembly GCA_947049275.1. Lineage (NCBI taxonomy): Eukaryota > Metazoa > Arthropoda > Insecta > Lepidoptera > Tortricidae > Epinotia > Epinotia bilunana. The sequence goes on from OX346257.1 coordinate 25,967,594, forward strand.
ACCCCAATGATGATGCCAAGGAAACCCCCATCCAGAGTACTCATGATGACCGAATGGAAGAGGACAATCACTTTGATGATGACGGTACCAGACAAGCTCACACAACACAGTATATTACCAACAAGGGACGCATCACGAGGAAACCACACAAGTATGGAATATAACCGGATTTGACATTATAAAGTAATTATATTTTCTAAACATTCCATGTTAATATACAATCTTTGTACCAAGAGTCATAGATATCAACTTTGTTTTAAGCATTTCATTCACTAAAATCTTTTAAGCATAAATAAATATTAGATTTAAAAATATAAGTTAAATATCCTCTAACAAAAGTAACCAACAGTTTAAAGAATGTAATAAAACGGAAAGGAAAGGACAGAATTGTAGCGAAGCGCCAGAAAGTGTACATACATGGTATTTGCTGTAAATATATATATAACTAGTTTTAAGTGTATAAAGGTTTGTATAGTAGGATTAATTTCTCATAATGAATTGCTAGTAAATTACACTATAACAACTAAATGGGAAAGATGGCCTAAGGGCACAGTAAAGAAAGGCAAGCAAGTAAAAATGTATTTATTGCATGATGTATATTGTATAGAACTCAACAACTGAGTGACAAATTAGATTAACTTTAAATTTATACATTAATATTATATGTAATTAAAACAAAAAAATTATAAAATTTGTTCAAAAAGCAAAAAAAAAAAAATTATAAAAAACTTGAAAACGTACAAAGTAATAATTAGTAAGTTAGAATAAGTTGTACAATATTAAAATTAAAGCTGTAAATATTTGCTTAAAACGATGGCAAATATAATAATAATACAAAAATAAACAAGGTATGTGTAAAATAATACCTTATTAAGAAAAATCATTGTATATTTTTAAGTTGATTACAGATGAAAACAATCAGTGTAAATAAGAAAGTATTTCTATAGGCTTGGAAACCTACTTCACAGTAGATCGCAAACATGATGAGTGATAAGTTAAAAAGTAAAAATAAAAATACTATTGCAGTTAATAATTTATAACACTTAACAATATTGTACTGCAAGCCCAGTTGTTGTTGTAGAAGTTGCCTATGTAACACAATAAAATAAATTGTAGTAATGTTTGAAACCATATTATATCACATTAAATCTTGGAATTTGAGGTTTTAACTTTAAGGTAATATTAAAAGATAAAATTGTAGTGGGGAATCTAAGAACATGTAAGGAAATGTAAAATTTAAAATTAAATAATTAAGATAAAAATTTAATTTTGAAATTTTAAAGGGCATGTAAGGGCAAAAGAGATAGCATATTGAATAGATACATGTGAAGGAGTAGGACATTAGAATTATTAGAGCGAGACAGTTAAATATACATTGCTATGTGAAAGACAAGGAAGGGAGATTGAGAAAATAAACAGATTACCAAGATGTCCGTCTTTTGATTGAAAACGCCTTACAATAAGCTAGTTATATAACTTTAGTAACAGAAAGCCAATTAAAGGTTGTAGCAACAGGTTAACATACAATTGGTGGTTATCACTAAATTTTACAACGTACCCACAAGCATACAATGAATACCTATGTAAGAAAAAAAAAAAAGTATTATTTATTAAGTGATATAAGTCAACCGTTACAGTAATATGCTGTCGCGCATCCACCACTCTTTCTTTATCGTACCTATCTTCTGCTTCTCGTCCTGGGCTCGCTTCTGCGCGCTCCAGAACGGCAGGTCGCGGCGCGCGTCCGGCGCCGGCTCGGGCGGCGCCGGCGCCGGACGCTTCTTATGTTATGTATTGTGTTTTTATATGTATAACATGAACATCTTGAACGTAATTCTGGAATATTTTGATACACAAACAAATGTATAATGATGTGATTTGTACAGTACAACGGGGCCTTTTATACATATTAAGTATTTATTTGTCTACTTATATTCAGCCTATGAGTGTATCTTGAGTGTATCGTTTTCCTTGAATATGATTATCTTTCACGGAATTGGCACAAATAAATCATAATTATAATGACTATTGGAGAATATTTATGTTTCCACTTTCATCAATAAAGCATTTCCTTTGATAGACCATACTAATTCACGACATCTGTTTGTACATAAATCTCAATTTACAATACAATATAATACAAATACTCTTTATTGCACACCTCACACAAACAAAGCAGTTAAAATAAAAACAATACAATAACATGTAGGTAGAGGTAGACAACAGGCGCTCTTATCGCTGAATTTAATTAGTAAGTATACTGCCCGCACGGATTCGCCCGCATATTGCAAAGAACGCAGGCAAACCCGCAAGATAAAATATAGCCTTTAATCATCCAAGAAGTCCATTCTTCACGCAAGTAATCGGATAAGGGGTTCTGGATCCATTACATACAAACTTACAAAGCTAGAATCTTACAGACTTTCCTCTTTATAACATAAGTATTCATATGACACGTCCATGATATTCAGGACGTTTTATTGCTTTGAATTACAATGCCAGCATTTTTTTCACAAAATTATTAAATAAATAAGTATTTGTTAATTATAATTCATGGATTATATTAAAATAAATTATTATTTGTTAATTATAGTTAATGGACTAATGTAACGACTCCACCCTCTGGATGAATGTTATTTATAAGATTCTTGTAATTTTAGACCTTCGTTAAGTATGCTGTAAAAATCTACTTTGAATAAAAATATTTGGACTATCTATTTATTTAAACTTTATTGCAGAATACAAGTCAAATTACAAATGGCGGACTTAATGCCATAAGGCATTCTCTACCAGTCAACCATTGGGCAAAACAGAAACATTTGGTGCAGGCATTTAAATTTAAATGAAAACTTAATCCAAGATAAACTATTATCAAATACATACTGAAAAAAAACATAAACATATACAAAATAATATACACTAATATATATACATATTACTACCTTTTGTACCTAGTGAAAAATACTATGTTGACAACTATCCTACGCGCTTATCAGAAAGATACTTGCGTAACTTGCGCTTGAAAGTCAATTTGCTTTGTGCTTGACGGATAGTTAGCGGAAGAGCATTCCAGAGTCGAATTGCCTGAACGGTAAAAGAACCAGATATAAAACCGGACCAGTGAGGGAGAACAGACAGCTTTAGGCTACGGGAACTGCGGAGTACGCCTCCGGGTCGAGCAGGAACAAAAATAAATTTGGACCTGAGATATTCTGGCGCGGCAGGGTCGAATAGAAGGGAATACAGTGTGCATAGAACTCGTAATAACCTGCATTCACGAATGGGGAGCCAGTTTAGTCGACGGCGAAAAGCGGATATATGGTCATACTTGCGAAGTCCAAACATAAATCGGATGCAGTTATTCAAAAGACGATCCAGCTTACTTAGCAGAGCCTGTGTTATATTGGAGTAACACACGTCAGCATAATCGATGGTTGGTAATACTAGAGCTTGAACAAGGAGGGTCTTGGTGCTAACTGGGAGGAAATTCTTAAATCGGTAGAGGGCTCTTAATGTGTTGGTCACTTTGCGACAGACATCAGACACCTGCGGTTCCCACGTCAGACCACAGTCAAAAATCAGCCCCAGGTTTCTCACTTGTGATGAAAGCGAGATTGGGACGTCTTCAAAGAAAATTGGAGTTGCCTGTATCAGATCAACTGAAGAAAGTAAACGGGGGCTCCCGAGCACAATAGCCTGGCATTTGGTCGGGTTCACAGCCACACCGAAACTGCGCGACCAAGCGGAAATGCGGCACAGGTCATCATTAATACTGTCAATGGCACTATTTAGTCCGCTGGTAGGTTGCCCTGGTGTATAGTTGTAGATCGTCCGCGTACAGATGGTGAGAGCATACAATGTGGGACGTGATTGAGTTAATAAATACGGAAAAAAGCAATGGAGAAAGAATACCGCCCTGTGGAACACCGGAAGTAAGATCAGACCAATCAGAGACGGAACAATCGACACGAACCATCTGGGACTTTGACTTTGACTTTTGACTTTGACTTCCTGCTGCCGCCTTAGCCCTTCTGACAGTGCCGTCTTCTGAAGCCACTCCGACCACATCCACTGAAACTGCTAATGAAAGTAGACTGTATGACGATCTACACCATCTAGATGATCAATCAGTTTGTCTTGAAGTCGAAGAAGATTAGACGATTAAAAGATTAATCAATAATATAGCCTTATATTGATTTAAACATTCACGATTTTCACGGCCACTGCCATACGCCTGCCCGGGCGGCGATCCGGCAAAAAAATGTACCTAAACTGCGAAGTGACACCCTCCTGCCATGGGTGCTATGACGCATCCCAAACGTCGGGGTAATTTTATAAATGTAATTTTTATATAATTTTACTATTGACACGATTAAGATAAGTTTATTTTAAAATAACAATATAGGCTTACTTCTAAGTTTATATCCGGGTATTGTGACAACCCTAACAAAAAAAATCAAAATATGTTAACTCCAATAATCCAGGGTATTTATACGCTGAAAAAATTCACCCATGTAGAACAACTAAGTAGCTATATAATATATTAACATTGCCAAATAATATGATGGATTTATCTGGGAAAAAAATAAAACGAAAATTGATAAATTGGCTAATAAATTCGAAATTAATGATGTTATGACTTCGTTAATTAATCTGTTAAACAGTATTTTGGTAGGGCTAAAAGTTATGTTTAAACTTATTCTCTGTATTTACGATAGTACTTATCTTATTTGAAGGTTGTTTATGTCTGGGTAATATATCACCGACTTTCAAAAAAATATGATTTGGCAATCGGGAGTTTTAGTCTTAGCTTCGCAATGGTTTAATCTACAGGATTTCATTGTCAACAGAACATCGACAAAAATGATGGTGACAAAGGCTCTAGTCACACTGTGTGTTCCTTAAATAGATTAGTACTTGCTTAGTCAACAGACTGTTACAAGTCCCAAGCCATCCGAAAGTTTCAAACTCGACTCGGACCAATGGCATAACGTGCCTTACAAAACACGAGTGTTCAGCCCACGTTGTTTGAGGGCATAATCAGTGCGATGGTAACCTTATGGAGAATGCTTACCGAAAATCTGACAAACATATCATGAATACAACAGCAATGCACGGATTTCCTAATCAGTTAAACGCCAGCTTTGAGTTGGTTCGAGCAACTTTGCACGCGTCATGCAGACGCCTCTGCGGAATACGACAAAGTTTGGCTGCAGTTTGAAATGTGACAGTTTTGGGGGAATTATGTATGCGGCTGAGCTGAATGGTAATTCTGTGACTTTCATTCTCATATTTCGGGAATATTTGCAGTTGGTTCTCAGACAATGCAGTTGTACACATTAGATTATTATCATTGACAATATTATACAAATCAGAGTCATGGAGATGAACGGAGACCTGTGGCTCGCTCCAGTTGTAACAAGCCCAGTGTAACACCCAGTATTGCAACTTTAAAAATTTACAAAATGTAGTTATCGTAGGTATTATAACAAACAACCCTGCACGTCTCCCCTGGGTGGTGCTAAAGAGTGACAAACTTTAAAGGCGAAATAATGTATGCCATACGATAAAAAAAATAGGTATTTTAGTTAAGTTTGTAGTTAAGTTTTCTCTCAGTTTTATATATCTGAATTTGATTTCAATTGTCTTTGTTATATTTTATTCTTTCAGCACGTAATTACGTAGCGCAGTGTAAATTTTTATATCAACTTTCACAATTTTCACACTATAATTTTTACTTAATCGAATATTTACAATGCAATGCAGGTTGATTCGGCCAAACAGGAAATCGGACTTAATCTGATGTTAAATTTCAAACGTTGTGGACTAAACTTGGAATGAGACCGAACATTGAATGAACTTACCAAGCGTCTGATTATTGATCCTAAAATGTCTGGAATCTTCCCTCCTCCACACAATAGTTGGTGGAGGTGTCCCCGAAGCCACGCACCTCAGTGCGATGTCTTCGCCTTCCTTTATCAGGACCTCCCCACTGCTGGCTTCATCGTCGATATCCGGTGGAACTAAGAAAAATGACGCGTCAATTTTGTATATAACATATCTTTGGCAAGCCAGCGTACGGTCCGAATAATGGTAAACACCGTGAGCTCGCAACGAGGGTATGTTACATGCTCAATGGCGACCCTATAAATGTGTATCGTATCGTATCTTAATAAGTCAAGTCCTTTAAATTGCATTCATCATCATCACATCAGCCGAAAGATGTCCACTGCTGGCCATACCTAGGCCTCCTCCAAACAGTGCCACAATTACTGGTTCTGTGCCACCCGTATCCAGCGGACTCCCGCGATCTTTATCTTTAAATATTACTAGTGTCATATTCATTCGGCGTTTTATGGTCACAAATATCATGTGGCAACAATGAAAAAGCTTCCGTCGCTTTTAGTTAGGTAATAGGTTAACACTTTCGCGACCAAGAATCGCTACGCGCGGTGGTATTCCTCGTGTGTAGCGGAAAGCGACTACGGCGTAGGCGCCCGCTAGGCGGGTTCCTGGTAGCGAAAGTGTTAAAGAATGGAACGGTCTTATCTCGTTATAAACTTGGATTAGTTATGTACTAGTAATCTGCCGAGAGAAGATAACTACGTATTTTGCCTCCTCTTTTGAATATACTTTTTGAAATAGCAAAAACGTCAATAAAAGTGAGAGGTTTAGAAAAACTCGAATGTCAACTAACTTTTTATCATATTGTCTTACTATTCAAAATCTGAGTAGTAGTTGCGTTTTTTTTAACAACCGTAAAGTCAACTTAGTTATTTTTCCATGAAACATTTACATTTACATGATCCTATCGTATGTAAGCGTGAAGCAATCCACCAGCTGGTTTTTGTATTTTATGATAACAATATTGTTATACCTACCATCGGCCAAGCATTCAAATCTCGCTAAACAAAGCGTGAAATGTCAACGCTACGCTACACAAAGGTTTCCAATTGTGTCTTTGTGAAAAAAGCTTTGATATTTCCCTACACTTGTCAACTTCTCAGTCATTATTCGTGGGCTTCATCAATTTCAGCCCAGTTTTTTGTGGGCCCATTATTATTTGTGATTGACTTCCGTGACACCTAATATTTCCCGGCCTTCATGCAAATAAATTACTTTCGTCATTTATGACAGTGTTCTTGTTGAGATGATTTACTAACATGAAATTAAATCAAGTGTAAAGATAAATAGGTCCGAATAGGCACAGCTCGTTATAATACTATTAATTACTGAAAATAATTAGTTTTGTAGATTATTAAGACATTCTCTGCCAGGAACCCGTCTTGGAGACGCCTACGCTGTAATCGCTTTCCACTACTTAGCAGCAAAACCACGTGATCTGCTACGAGCGTAGCGCGTAGCGATTCTTGGCAGTCACTGTTATTGCCATCATTCTTTAAAAGTATTTATGGCATAAATGTAATGACAGGATATTTCCTGTAATGTTAAAATTATTAAAATCAAATTATAAAAATTATATCAAATAGCTACAATAATTGCCACGCGGGTACAAAAACCGTTCCTCGTGCTGATATGCACATGCGAATCGATTTCGGGTATATATGTATATATATATATATATATATCTGTTTATTGATGAGGTCCTTTGTTTTTCTTTTTACCTCAGCCAATTTAAACTAAATACCAAAATTATCAAACAATTTAAGTAAGTTAACATAACTAAATTTTGTATCCCGCTGGATGCGGGTGGCGCAGGACGATCACTTTGGCACTCTTTGGCTTATGTTCAGCAGCGGACGCCTTTCGGATGATGACGATGATAATGATGAATTGTTATATTTTACCTAATCTCTCTCTCTCGTGAAATGTGACCAGGTTCGTTGATTATATTATTATGTTTTTGGTCGAGTCACATTTTCAAAATTAAAGAAATGTATATGTATATCGTGAAAAAAGCCAGGCTCGCGAGTTCAACAGCTCACAGAGCCACTAGTAATAAACGGAATGAAGCTTAAGACTTACCAACGACCTGCAACCTGTGCATCTGACTCATCATAGGCTCCGTATTGACCTGACACATGTACCGTCCGCCGTCTCCCGGCCCCACGTCCTTGAGCCCCAGAGTCCACGAGCCGTCTCCGTGGCCGACGCTGATGCGGTGGTTCTTTGTGATCACGTGCCCGGCGATGGTGAGGATCGTTTGGGTGTCGACGCGCAGCCACGCCACCTGGTGGAAAATTTTATTGATAATTAATGACGACAACAAATGAACCACGGGACTTGTATGCTTGAATGATGCTTCATTCAAGCATACAAGTCCCGTGGTTCATTTGTTGGCTTGAATCCTGTTCGGGTGAATTAATTAAAGAAAGATTCCCTTTAATTTGAAATGCATTGTTAGCCTGCAGAAATGTATAGTACGTAGGTAAACGTTTACGCGAATTAGCAGAACGTACTAGGTAGATATACAATTGTACAGTCAAAGTCAAATGTAAGTGAGCATGACACTCCAGAAACTATTTGAATGGCAGGTCACTTACGACACATTTAGAGTTAATTTACTTCTGATAAACTACAACAGTCAGGAACATCTGACTTAATTTATTGTTGTATAACTTTGACTTAATAAATTTAAATCTATTGTATACATTATTTTGTGACCCTATTTCATTGTATCAGTTTCTTTTGCTGTTGACTGTAGGTATATCTAGACTGATGAGATGTGGTTTTAGAAAAGTTTCAACTTTTCTCCTTCAGCATAACTTCGTTCACTGCATGGCACTATACATATGTATTTTGAATGGATTTTTATACGGTTCCCCGGCCGAGGTCCCTAAGGTACATTTACGGGCTCCATCGATCATCGACCCCTATGGGACTACCCCCGCGACGGTTGGCTTCGCCTTCTTCGTTGTGAGAGAAGCGCTCCATAGCTCTTTGATGGCTTAGCGGCAGCCATCCTTCTTTGGGTCATTGTCAGTCAGTAAAACAAAAATCGTCTTTTCAGTGGGCAATAGTTAAGGGCTTATGTTTATATATAATATGTTTTTTCGCATAGAATTATAAAAGAAGCGACGCCGTTTATGCGGATTCAGAGTTCAACCAAAAATTAGGCTTTAAAGCCCTTAACTTTGGCAATGTCCACCGAAAAGACGCGAACCTAAATCTGACAATGACCCCTTTAAGCCTTAAGTTAGTCAAAACAATCACTTTGCAATCATTTTTTATTACTTCTGTAAGATAAATTTCCCTGAGACTGTTCTCAGGGAAATTTAACCAAAACACGTGTTCTTCATTGTTTATACGAAAATGAATTATCTATCGTGTCATTTATAGAACAAAACTTGTCTACGCAAAGCTAGCTTTCCGGGCAACATTCACACTGTCACAAAACATTGCATTTACGACAAACACACATTTCATGCAACTGCGGAAACTTTAGCTAAGTAGCTTTAACATGTTTCCCGCAGTAGTTTAATTTACAAACAATTTATATGAGTACTTGAAAATGCCAGTTTGGTTGTAAAAGTATTTCCGCACCGTATTTGACCCATTTCCGCTGGCGACCTAACGAAGTGCGTTTGGAAGATTACGGTTGTCACATAAAATATAATTTATCAATGCTCATAATTGTAGGAGGAATTCTTTTTTTCTTCAATACCAGTATGTATAGACATGAATGTAGAGACATGTTGGGAATTAAATCTGTGGTGTGATGATGCGTGGAAGATGTTGGAGGATAAACTTGACCGTTATTCTTCACGGTACAGACCCCGTATCATGGTCGGCCTTTTCACGCGATAAGTGACAAGATAGAGCGTCCGTCTCGTTCTATTGAACGGTGTCAGTCAGTGACCGACGCTCTATCTTGTCACTTATCGTGTGATAAGGCCGTCCATGCTACGGGGTCAGGCCCCGGCAAATAGCTTGCGCAACGCGGGACGAGGTGGGGGGACAGCTCGCACGTACAATTCGCCCTGCGAACTGCCCGTGCCCTTCGTCCCGCATTGCGCAAGTTATTTGCCGGCTACATGTATTAAGCGACTTCAGAATTGTGGCGCTGCGCTCGGTGCCATATCAGTAAAATTTGTAAACTGTCAGTTGTCAGTGTCAACTGTCAAGTCAGTACAGACTCTTTACTGCACTAAGAATTTCCTGTATTGTATATTGTCACTTGTTACTGACCATTTTAGAATTGCCAGCTATTAAAAGTAATAATGATTCGGGTGACGTAAAAAAAATCAACAGATCAGAAAAATAATTGAATCTAGCAACAACGTTTTGACAGTAAGTACTTTTGTTATTCGAATCGAATAGTATTCGAAGACATTGAAAAGCGCCGTCTAGAAAGAACAAACATTTCAAAACGTATTTGTTTAGTCTACCATGTCGGGAATAGTGCTAGCTGGATGATTTCGCAATGATCTGGCGGGGGCCGGGGCCCTCGTTTAAAAACCCCAGGGAAGGCGACAACATCTCTTTGCCCTAGGACGAGCCAAATGTGGCGAGGCGCGAGGGGGGCTCCGGTGTGTTCAGCATGGGATCCTGGCGTCCCCTGCATGAGAGCGCAAGCGCAGAAACAGGGCAATGTGGAGTTTTACCTACCTACGCCGTAGTCGCTTTCCGCTACATACGAGATAAGATAAACCACGGCATCGGCTACGAGCGCAGCGCCTAGCGATCCTTGGCAGTGCATGTGTTTAATGATGCCAGATCTTAAAAGTCCACCTGCCATGTTTATTGCCAGTGTATAAGTGTAGTGTTTTCGGAAGCGACTGTCGTCTGATTGTCTAGCCAGGGCTCGGCCAATAATAATAGCAGCGACAGCAGCTAGCGGCAAGACACCGCGCTCCGATCATTCATTTCCACTTATGACAGAGCGCTTTCGCCACCACTGGCGGTCGGGGTCGTGAGCCGTAAGGGAAAACAAACTAATATGTACGAATACAAAATGTTTCATTTGTACAAGTATAACACAGGTCTACAAATTTAATAAAGTACGTGTGTGTTATTGTTTTTGTGTATCATTATGTTTAGCTACAAGACATACACATTAGCATGCAGCATGCAATCTTCATAAATGTCAAAAAAAAATCGTTAATATGACGATTATGACGTACATCATTGAATACCTAACTATTGGGTGGAATAATATGCTTTCTTGACTAAAAAAACTAAACAAATGTTTTTTTTTATAAATATGTAGATCTTGCAGTTTTAGGGTGGCTTATAGTTCTGTGTGATGGCACTAATACCTTTATTTGTTTATTTAGGTGAAATAAAATGTAGGTTCTAAAAGAATATAACGGCAAAACCATTGTTGGTTTGACGATGCCGGTTGGTGTTGAATTAATTACATTTTTGTGAAATAACATTATAATGTAATAAATATGGAAGAACCCATACATCAATTATTAAGATTATGTTAAGTACCAGACTTTTTTTTTGTAACGAAAACTAATTTCCGTTTTTCCCATCCATATCTGACCACAATATCAGATTATTTTATGAAAGTGTATTCCGAGGGATAAACAATTTCTTGAGAGGAGTATTTTTCCCTTTCGTTCCCTATTCATCCCGATCTTGATAAACGTCCAGACATAATAATATTTCGCTGTAACTTGGAATTTTGTTTTTGCGAAAATATGGAGCGGTCATCCTTTTGGTTATCAGATTGTTTTTCTCCTTAAGAGTATTTTGACCCTCGTAGGTATCTACTTCATTTTGCATGTTGCACTTTCCTCGCTAGAGAGGTGAAAAGTTTTGTGTTACACACGGGTGCAAATGCATTCAACTTCAACTATAGCATCCTTTCGCTTGCTCGTGTTTCTATTCCACACACGTGGGTAAAATACAACGTTGCACCCTTGTATAACAAACAACTATTATTATAAGTTACCGTTTGACATGTAAAAGTGCCCTTGTGGCCTATTTGCAGATTTTTTTTTCTTTGTGGGCTCTTGCAGCTGCCGTTATATTGATGCGTTCGTCTGTAATAACAACGGCCGCGTCACTGCGACACAAATCTAATGCTGGGTTTACATGAGCTTAGTATTTGGCATTAGTGTAATAACAACGGCCGCGTCACTGCGACACAAATCTAATGCTGGATTTACATGAGCTTAGTATTTGGCATTAGTGTAATAACAACGGCCGCGTCACTGCGACACAAATCTAATGCTGGGTTTACATGAGCTTAGTATTTGGCATTAGTGTAATAACAACGGCCGCGTCACTGCGACACAAATCTAATGCTGGGTTTACATGAGCTTAGTATTTGGCATTAGTGTAATAACAACGGCCGCGTCACTGCGACACAAATCTAATGCTGGGTTTACATGAGCTTAGTATTTGGCATTAGTGTAATAACAACGGCCGCGTCACTGCGACACAAATCTAATGCTGGGTTTACATGAGCTTAGTATTTGGCATTAGTGTAATAACAACGGCCGCGTCACTGCGACACAAATCTAATGCTGGGTTTACATGAGCTTAGTATTTGGCATTAGTGTAATAACAACGGCCGCGTCACTGCGACACAAATCTAATGCTGGATTTACATGAGCTTAGTATTTGGCATTAGTGTAATAACAACGGCCGCGTCACTGCGACACAAATCTAATGCTGGGTTTACATGAGCTTAGTATTTGGCATTAGTGTAATAACAACGGCCGCGTCACTGCGACACAAATCTAATGCTGGGTTTACATGAGCTTAGTATTTGGCATTAGTATAATTGATTAGGAACTTATCTGCGGAGTGACAAGTGGAAAGTAGGCGATTACATATTGCTGTTAGATAATGGTATTAGAACAAGTTCCTTTAAGATACGTTTTAGGCATTAGTCTAATACATATTATTAAAAAAGAATAATAAGAAAGTAAAACTAAACCAAATAATTTGTATGAATTTTTTATTTGTCGTTCATAATATTTATAGACGTTTAAATTGACCTAGGGTAAGGACATAAAGAAATCTAATTAAATCTATCGACCGTGGCTATTTAAAAAGGAACTTGAAACACTTCGATTCGAGTCATCACAAATAGACGTACTAGTGAGCAGATGAAACAGCTAGAAGGTATATAACAACCCAAAATAGTCAGAGACTAATACAAACTTACCTTAAAACTCTCAAGATTGTCAACTCTACATGTAAGTGATGCATCTCTGCCCACTGCTACTGTTACGTTTGAGCCAGGCCCCACAAAAGTGGGCAAATCTGAAACAAAACACAATCAACATTATTTCTGTGTATGCTTTATCATATGCCACATAACTAATTGAATTCGTCAACGGTCTTCTACCGCCACACCAATTGCCTTTGGTAGGGCGTTCATTTCTCACACCCTAGAAACAAAATGGTCGCATGCGGTACTATTATGCTGTATGCTGTTTTGAAAGGATGATGCCTCGCCGAGTTTTTTTACGCCGGTTCTTCTCGAGGCGAGGTTTTTTTTCCGAACCGGTGGTGGTTCATCGACATTCATAGGTGCATGTAATATTCCTAAATTGAAGAATAAATAACTTTGACTTTGAATTTATTCAGAGCAATAATGCGTAGTTGAAGTGACCAAGAGGCAACCGGACGGCTCGCGGTATTTGAGCTCCCGAAGTGTTGTGGAACCAAGGGCGGCTCCAGAATTTGCACAGGGGTGCAACCCGAACTGAGCCATCTTGGATTGAGGCGGAAATAGAAAAAATGTATGAAGAAGATTTTTTTAGTCCAGTGACAGCCGAACGAAACAGCAGTTACCTGAAAGTGTGTACGCTGTGTCAATAGAATACCTGGCGACTTCTTTTTTAATTTACAATCTCCGCCCCCGTCCAAGTTGGCTCCGTTTGGGTTGCACAGGGCGGTTCCCCAACGCGCCATCCGGTTGCCTCTCGGACACTGAAACTACGCGTCATTTCTTTAAGTATACGGTTTCAGAGGATTCTCCTCCCTCGAATGCTGCGGTGGTGGTATTGGAGAGCTCCCGAGGTTTTCCTGAGGGACTCTATAGGGTTCAATAAGGAAGCGGTGTAAGTATAGTTGTAAAGGGTCTGCAACATGCACGGAACCGCTTCTTATCAGGCGGGCCGCGTGTTTATTTGCCACTGACGCGATGTAGTAAGAACAAAAAGTGCGGCCCAATTTTAACATTACTAACCTAGTTAATAAGCCTTTACTAACAAGCTAGCGATTTATTCCGAAATAAAGATTTCTGTAATTATTTTACTATAATTCATCATCAGCCTTACTTTTTTACAGACAAGTGGCAATCTAATATGTTTTACAAATAAGAGTCTGCCAAAGGGGACTTCACATAATCCTTCATAAATAATTCGTAAATAAATACATTTCCTCATGTTTCATACCTCATTATTAGGCATCGGAATTTTTGTCGCATGGTAAGACTAACATGGTAAGCTATGGAGTCGACATTTGCCATACATGTAAACTCTTATTCATACTCATACTCATTTATTGAATTTATCTTAAAATGCCTTTAGAGCGGTCGGTCGTGTATCTTAGTCAAATTATATAAAAAAAATGTTTCTATTAGATTATGAATTCATAACTACTCAATAACTATTTTAACAAACAACTATACAAACTACATCGCTGCGAAAGACCTAATGTCATATAGGTACTGACCGCTGATAAAATTTACTAGTATTTGTCATGTGTCAATCACTGGTGATTGCAAACGTAGTAGTTATTTATATCTGTAAGGGATAAATACGTTGTGGAATATTCCATAATAAGTTATTATGCCTAACCCAGAAATAGCTGAAATTTTGGCATAATGACATGGCCATACAACGATTTACAATATGACTATGAAAAATCAGCTATAATAGTGTGCTTGAGTTGTGAATGACAGTCAGCATCATATAGTTAGTAGCAGCTAAAGTAGCCAAATATATCGTAACACGTCCTTACTCCTTTAGTAATAAGGACGTGTTCCGATGTATCTGGCTACTTTGGTTGCTACTAAATACGTACGTGATGCTGACTGTACAACTCACCCAATTGAAAAATAGAATGGTCCAACATGTTCTCCTGTTTTTATTTACATATTTTATACGTGTTTTAATGTATCTTTTGTTTGTTTATGAATTTTTGTAACTAAATTAGTATAAAAATGGTTATTATTTTTTATTGTAATATTTATTTTCCAAAGATAACACTAAATAATCGTTTCTTAACTCGTCATCGTTGTTTTCCTTGATATAAAAAAAATACCTAACCAATTAAATAAATGAGTATGAGTATGAATAAGATTTTACATTTATGGCAAATGTCGACTCTATAGCTTGATATTGTATATGTTCAGTACAGAAATATCGAGAATCCTTGGTAGGGTTTGAAGGAGGCCACACCCTTCGCTCTCCTGAGGCCCAGTATACATTACAAAATGGCATTGAAATTGGAATCGTGTTGTGTCGGTAATAGAGTTGACTTTAGTCTGTTTTAAAAAGTGCCCGATACAAAACAAATTTAACTCTATTCCAGTTAAATACAATTTAAAATCCTTCGACAGAATAAGTCCTATTAGTAGGCCCATGATGGGCCTTAGGAGGTTAGAGTCATGGATCTGAACCCCTAAACTATCGCAGCTGGGTGACCTCCACCAGAGCCTGTGTAAGGAAAAAATCACCAATAGGAAGAGATGCATTAGCGAGGCTAGCGATGCTATTGATGGATTTTTTCCTTGCACAGCGCTCTGTTACCTCACACAGCTAGTGGATAATTACCCTTATAGCAGATTGCTCCGTTGAGTCTTTGTTTATGTTACACAAATAAGCACATTAAAAACAAACTGAGTCATGAGTTTGCTGTTTGCACCCAAAAGATTTTTACGGATTTTAAAAGCCATCATACTTCAATGTGTAATATCATGAATGTGCCAATTTCATAAAATTTATGACTCAATTTGACTTGGCTCATATTCTGGCTGCCTTGATTTATGCCCGCACTAAAACGAGTTCTACGAATGCAGTTCACGTCATACTTGCGTAATAAGGAGACCGTAATGGCGACATAGCTGGAAATAATGTTCAAGCTTCGGTCATCGTAAAAGAGATCAATACCCACATGTGTATTCTTCAAAAAAAGTTGAAAGTTAATAATATCCGTGCAACAGAACCTATATAAATAACGTAGAATCTAACTACACAGATATAGACGCTATCCTTGTATTAAGGTTTAATAAAGCGGACTGTTGTCGCTCCGACTGGCAGCAGGTACCTACGCATATTTTTTAGTATCCGTTAGAAGTTATTAATTTCCCTGAGGAATATAGAATCAACTCTGTACTTAACTAGCGCACTAGCATACAAAAAGTTGCAATTATTTAACTTATTATATACTAGCTTCCGCCCGCGACTTCGTCCGCGTGGACCCGGGATAAAAACTATCCTATATTTTAATCCAGGCTATAAACTATCTTAGTGCAAAATTTAATTCAAATCGGTTTAGCCGTTTAAGCGTGATTGAGTAACAAACATCCAAACATCCAAACGTCTAAACTTTCGCATTTATAATATTAGTAGGATTTTTTGTAATATGTTGTGTAAGGTAAATGTCCCAACGGTCGACACCTTAATGCCACACATTTTTCATCTCTATTGTTTCGACATAAGATTGAAAGTGTCATCCTATTAAGGCCAGTGACGGGCACTAGGAGCGAACTTAGGCACTTTGACATTATTTGAAGCAAAAGCCCGCTTTAGCCTAGTCGGTAGTGACCCTGCCTACGAAGCAAGAGGTTCTCAGTGCGAATCCCGGTTAGGGCATTTATTTGTGTGATGACCACGATTATTTGTTCCTGAGTCATGGATGTTTTCTATGTTGAAGCCCTACAGAATATGTCCTATGCCGATACAGACAATTTATTTATCGTTTTAAAATAATATTTTGTTTTATTATATCTTCATAGTTGCCGCCTAGGTTATAAGTTCCTAACTATTTTATACTAGCCAATAAGAATGATATTGTATTATATTATGAATAACTTGATTTTCAATTGTTAGTTCTTTTTTGCCTGAAACACAGGGTATCCTAGCTCAGGCACATGTGTTATTTATCTCTAATAGTAAGCTCCTAGTCTATAGTAAAACTGATGTACTTTATGTGTTATCAATAAATTATGTTTATGTTTATGTGTTTATTTAAGTATTTATTTATTTATATAAGTATGTTTATAGTCATCTTGTACCCATAGTACAAGTTTTGCTTAGTTTGGGACTAGGTCGATATGTGTAAAAGTGTCCCCCAATATATATATATATTTCTATTTCGCGCTTTATTCCGTTTAGCTCAACCCGCACTGGGACAGCGTGGGGACTACTGCTCGTTCCCTCTCGTCCATGAGTGGAGGCCTGTGCCAAACAGAGAGGATGTATATAGGCCGATTTATTATTATTGTTATAACATTACGAGGATTGCTATTATAGGCCTACTAATTAACAGAGTTGGATATTGCGGTCAGGTGCGGGGGTGTGTCTGTGTGCCGTTAGAACTCAACCTAGTACACTCAGCCAGGAAAATGACTACCACTGTTGAACACACACAAGTACTAGAGTCGACGAAATTCAGTCAGTACGATTAAAGGATGACTCACGCTAGAACGGCACGTGTCCGGCCCGAGCCGTTTTCTCAGAAAAACGACGGCGTTTTTGCGCGGCTCAAGCCCGGCCGGGCCACGGCCGAGGCTCGGAAGCGGCTCGGTGTCGGCACGGCCCGGTCGCTCATATGTAACACCAACGTTTGACGGCCGTTCTACCTACATCCGAGGCTCGGACACGGCCCGGTGGCAAAATGTGACAAGCAAATAAGCTCGTTGACGGCTCGTCACGATTACGGCTCGGGCCCGTCACGTCCCGTTCTAGCGTGAGTCATCCTTAAGTATTGATTAAGTTCTGAACGGCTATATCGATCGAAAAATAAAAATTATGCGGGATCTTGTCCCCTGTCCAATATGAACGGTTATCCGAACCGGTAACATTACCAGCAACACAAAAACAGTGCCCTGCAATATTTCCGAAGGCAATGTTCCTGGGCATGGCAAAATTGCCAACGGTACATTTAATTAGTACATCCAACGGCACATTAATAGATACACAGTTCGGCCACTAAATCTACAACCAAACGCCCCACGTCCAGGCTGCCAAATAAACTTATATTTTATTTGTTCTTTCTGTGTTCAAAATATTATTTGTTAGAGCGAAACTTGTTACAGTTCCGAAGCTGTCCAACAAATGACAAGTTAGCAATTTTCTTATAAAAACTTCGAACACGTCCACAGTAGAATGGGTTCCGGGTGGCTGTAAATCAGGGCCTAGGGCCTTTTTTACTTACTTTCTTTTACTGTGTATACGTAAAAAATATTATGCCTAATTCCTTAAAGGATTAGAGAATCAACGAATATCTACTTGATACTCAGGGTAAGTGGTTTGCGCGGTCACTAGTTAGGTATTCGTTGAGAGCGTTCTAATGCGCACAAACGGTCCCGTTATCAAATCGGCTGCCATAATACCTATATGTCACAGAACTTTCATAAGTATGGCAAATTTCAGTGAAGAAATGTATCGCAAATTTTGCACACCATACATACTTTCTACAAACAGTGTAGGTTAGATATTTACTTTGGAGTTTCGTAGTTTGATTTGATGGCTTCATCAGAATCATAATGATATAAGGATTTTGAGGACGTGCACCCTATCTCATAAAATCTTGCAGCTTGCAGTCAGGACTTATCTGGACGCACCTTTAAGCCATTTGTCGTCACAGCGGCCCTTTGATCTTGAGAACTCGAGTGACCATCATGTCCACAAAGCTTTATTCCGAGTCTAGAGTCTGAGCGGAAAAACCGTCGTGGGGGAAAATGGAACTAAACATTTTTTTAGATGGCTATCTAACATGACTGCTGACATTTTAAAGCAGCCGCGCATATCCGATATTATACTTTGTCCGATATGCAATGAAACCTGTCTACGTTCCAGAGCCTACGTAACCCGTTCCTTCACACAGACCGTCAACAACTACAACTTAGAACCCATTTCTTAAATCTTCAAGATTTTAATTAATTTCTTGTCAAGTTATATGCTTGTCTTATTTACGCGTGCATAATTTAAAATTAATGAAGAATAATTAAACCAATTTAAATAGGTACACAATCTTGGCGAGGCCTTAGCTTTGGCTTTGAGAAAGTAATTTAGGTTGCAGTAATACATTCATATAAAAAGGAGCTACGTAGGTAGCTAGAAACGTTCGCTGAAAATGTGATGGTTTAATGAGCATATGAGATTATGATGCCTAGTCAGAAGAAGCGTGGTTAATAACTGAGATTATAACCGTTAATAACATATTGAGAACCATACTGTATTTAAAGACATTTGGTGTCCAGTAATTAAATATGTTTCTTCATCAAGTCAAGACTACTTGTAAGTTAAATGAAGGTGATTACTAAGTAAGTAAGACTAAGCTTCGTGTTGCTCGAACTTGTTTTTTTTAAAGGTATGTTTTGTCAATACAAATGAATGTTTCGGAATATCAAATTCAAGATGCCGTCTTTGTTCGAAATTTACCACAGTGACCTGTATGAAATGTAATGTTCGGTTGTGTTTTGTAGCTGGCAAAACAATAGAAATTGTCATTTAAAATACCATTCAAAAGAGTAGTATCTTAAAATACCATTCAAAAGAGTAGTATCTTAAAATACCATTCAAAAGAGTTGTATCTTAAAATACCATTCAAAAGAGTAGTATCTGACCATGCCACTGAACAAAAACTTACTTTTTTTTTAAAAACTTATTGTTGTTTTTAATGTTTTTGTAAGACCCTGTACTTTGAGAGAAAAACATTATCATGTTTTTTTTTATAGAATTTTTGGTTTTTGTTTTGAGAGATTTATAATTTTTGTTAGTTTGGTTTTGTGCAATTTGATAAATACAATCTTACAGTTTCACACAAAAACTTAGTTTTATTTTTGTAAAAGTCGTTTCCTTCATTTGGCAATGTATACATGGCTCTGCTATACATGCTGTTTTCCAAAAAATACAACAAAAAGATTTTTTCTCATATTTTTCCATGATGTATTTGACCTCTATGAAGGCGAACAAACACAGCAATATATAATTTTAGGTTCTTTTTCCTCTGCCAAATTAAGGGTTAATGATCTTTTTTTCTAAAAAACCGTATGTAGGTAGTTACTTGTGGTATAATAAATTTAAAAAAACTGCAAGTAGGCCGTATTGGTACTTATACAAGTCAAAATTCGGCTGGCGTTTCTGAAAAAGAAGACCACCACTGTTAGGAGGAAACCCCGAAACAAACTCAACAGTCAGTAGTTTTGTGCCAAAAATGGCTTATTACAATTATTGTTCTTAACCTACATTAAATAATTAAGTCAAACTGAATATTAATGCAAATTTTAAATTGAAAACAGTGTTCTCTTCGGGTTTTGTTTACATAAATCAAATTGTTACTGAAATATCAAAGGAGCAGACATATATTATTACAGATTTTATTCACCAGCTCATTTAAGAGCCTTAGCATGGATCTGGCAAAAATAGGGCTTCTAAAAACTAAAACCTTACATGGTTTCTGAAAGTCATTCACGACTTTATACTCCCAGTACCAAAATTCGACAAAAGCCTATTAAGAATAAATAAAGAATTTAAAAGTACTGAATACAAAACATCGTTAAATTAGAATATCATTTCCGTAGCTTCTTCAATGATTATGAAAAATAATGAAATGCCAAACGAATTAATAAGATGTCAAAAATATTACCAGCGCCCGAAGCATTCCAAGTTAAAACATTAGCTACATTTCAAACATTTTTTGCTGCCCAGGGGAGTTTCCGACAATATTTCCAGTTGGAGGAATAGACAGGCTTCACAAAGTTAAAGATACAGCTGGGTAAACCGCGAAACAGCCTGGAGTCTTCAATATTCGTGACGTTGACTTCAAAAGTGGCGGCTTGGGTAACTGCAAATATAAAGTTGTGGTGTTTGGGGTGAGGTTCGGGCACCTGATCGTACACGAGGGACCTGACTTGGCCATCACATGATGTGCCAATAAGAGGTTTGGGGATATTTTATAAGTTAGCGATATGAAACATTTACTTCGCCGGAGCGAGGCGAGTACAGTCAGCAGCAGAAGTTGCTAAGCAGTTCTAGTGCACAAAATGATCTACACGGACTCTAATGTCAAGGGAATAAGGATCTGTGCAGGTCATTTTGAGCATGTTATTTTGCTTAGCTACTTCTGATGCTGACTGTACGTAAAAACTGTGTTAGATTGCGGCGACGAATTCTGTTGTTTTTCAAATAATTACTGGTATTAACATTGTATAGTTCGATTTTTATGTGTGGCGTTTAAATGCAAAGTAGATGCAGCAAAATACAAATACCTATCTAATAATTTACACTGAGGTTTGACAGATTGTGTAATCACACTCAGTGTACTAAAACATTTAGAGTTTTGGTCCAAAGGCCAGGTCAAGTGTTGATATTTCTTCCATACGGGAAAAGCCATCCAAATTATAAAACACTGCTTATAAAATCCGAAAATATAGAAAAAGCTAACGATTTTTAAATTGAGAATCACTTTGCATCACTTCAAAGTGACGTTTCCGAGGACAGGTAGACGTGACGCGAGCTTACCAAGGCTCCTATAGGACAAAAAAACAACAGCAACTTCACATAAATAGTTTCCTTTCTCTGCTGGCTGTACGAGTAGGTACTGTTTAGTAAGGCAAGAAAGTGGACAACAGGTTGTGAACCTTAACCCACAAACAATAAAGGCGAAAAATTACAGGTGATCTGCCCAAGACGAAAGAAGGAATAAGTCCCAGTAAATAATTGTATTTTTGAATTACTTCTCAGAAGTCTGTCTTTGTTGGCGTTCCTACAGTTACCGTCACCGAACAACCAGCGGGCGTAGCATGGTTGCCATTTTATCACTTATCGTTGTGGTAAAGACGCCCATCACGCTCTGACAAGTATGCGAGTGCGAGACTGACGGATGCCTTATCCACAACGATAAGTGATAAAATGGCAACCGTGCTACGCCCGCTGTGCTCAATATCAGATGACATTTCGCATATACATTATATAAATTACTAGCTTCCGCCCGCGACTTCGTCCGCGTGGACCCGGGATAAAAACTATCCTATATTTTAATCCAGGCTATAAACTATTTTCGTGCAAAATTTCATTCAAATCGGTTCAGCCGTTTAAGCGTGATTGTGTAACAAACATCCAAACATCTAAACTTTCGCATTTATAATATTAGTTCAACTAACTAACTAAGTAGTTTCAACTTAAAACTTACGTATATATCATCAAATCTGCTCTGTCCAATTATTATTCACTATACTTATACTTATATTACTAATTCAGTCCCTCTTAAACGATTTTTCCAAGACATGAGACCCAGCTAGATCCGTTTTTCGCGCCCTTAAAACCCTATATTCCAAATTTAAATGAAATCGTTAGAGCCGTTTTCGAGAATGTGATTTTAAATAAGTATACGAGTATATACAAATATTGCCCTTTTAATAGTATAGGATATAATAGCATGATCTCGAATATAGAATAAAGTTACTTATAAGACTATTTTGTTGAGCCCTAACGGGGCGTCATAGAAGCCTTTGTGTAAAACCAAAACCTCATCAAAAAAGACTGTATTTATTTAGATAGAATTTCAGTGACATGGTGGGTTACGTTTAGTACAATCGGTTTTTCAACGTAATCATGCACTGCGTAGCTTGTTGTCTAAACTCTAGTCGAGAAACTAGTACAGCGGAACACAACTAGATGGCGCTGTAAGTCTGAAATTGAAGTTAGTCACCCGCAAGTAGGTACTACATAAGACAAGTGCGGACCGGCAAAAATTGAAATAAAATGGTTTTACGTGTTTTTGGTGTTTTCTTTTCAAGCAGTGAAGCGGTATGTTTTTTGAATTCATAATGTAATATTGATTTTGACCCAAAATTACGAATTTTGCAGTCTTTTTTGGTAATTAGTACTTGTTGCCTGTAGGCTATATCAGATGCAAGTTTCCGAAGTGTCCTGGATTTACGCACGTGTGTGAAAAATGCGGGGTTGCCTTGTGTTACACGAAAAACAAGACTTGCTTTAGAAACTTCCATCTCTCGTAACTGTAATTTTTGAAATATTTATGCGTTCTTGCTTCCAGGCAACACCCTTATTTGTTTAGTTTTTCAAAATTAACATTTAAAAAAACTGGAACACGTGCACATTTCATTTTTCCTTTATTATTAGAAATCAATAAAAAGTACAAAAAAGTTTATGAGTTACAGAGGGTTAATGAAGAAAGAAACTGTCCGATAGTCCCATCTTGTATAACGGGGAGTGCTCCGAGGAATTCTTCGGGTTAATCCCTTTCGCTTCTTTTCGCCATCGTCCAACGCCACAACATTACCATCTTCACCACTTAGATGGTTGGCAGTCCTCAACTGTGCGATTCTCCAGAAAGTTCCGGCCTCGCCTGCGGTATTTCCGGACCGATACGACCTTCAAACCTTCAAGAAAAGAGCGTACTCCCATCTTAAAGGCCGGCAACGCACTCACAACACCTCTCGTGTTGCAGGTATCCATGGGCGGCGGTAATCGCTTACCATTAGGTAGTATACATATATGGTACATATATGGTATACCCATACCGTCTACTCGTTTGCCTCCTAAAAAAATAAAAAAATAAAAGAGCTTCTTGACCCCGAGGTGACCTGTGAACATTAGCTTTAGTTTCATGTAAATGTCTTATCTATGTTATATGTGTATTTTCACATTAACCCATTCAGTGCCGATCACGACACATATATATCAGATCGCGACGGGCGTTTTTTGCTACAGTTTAAACCTAGCAGCACCAGGAACCCGTTTCGTTGGCTCTCTGCCCGTGAAAGCGGTCCTCTACTACAATAGATATTTATGATACAAGTGCGGAAAGTAGGTAATTCCCAACCAGTGACGATGATTGACACGAGTTTGGAATTACCAATCCGCACGTGTATCATACAACATTTTACAATGCATCATGCGAGGAAATTAAAAATTATACATAAAAGGTGAAATCAGAATTGTCCTGAAATATCATTCTCGCACGTGTGTGAGAATATTGGCCCGAAATCCATTCCCGCACGGCCGCCCCCCGGCACGCCCCGCCGTGCAGGCATGGAGGGCTTCTCGTGTTTATGTTGCCCCATATAAAGGCGCACTTTCAGAGCAAGTAATAGTTGTAATAGTACATTACTTACCAAGGGCTTTAAAAGAAAGAAAGACCGAAATCGCAGGTATTTGTGACCCGAGCCGCAGGCGAGGGTTGTAAATATGCTATAGAGGGCTTTCTTTCTAACTGCCCGTGGTGAGTACACAATTTTACGACTTCACCTGGCCACAATGCGCGTTTTACCGTACGCGCAGCGACACACGTGGAGCTTTTCCGCGTGTGTCACGGGAAGTGCCTACGGCGTGGGTGCCCACTAGGCGGGTTCCTGCCAGAGGAAGTCCTAAGTACATTTTAGAAGAACTTCCAGGAAGCAGTGAAATTGAAAATGTGTTACCTACGCTACGCTACGAGCGCGTAGTCCGTTGCGTCCATAGCATAATGAGTTCACACATTTACTGCAAAAAATATCGTATATCTACGCTCGTAGCCGATGTCGAGGTTTTGCCGCTAAGCAGAGGAAAGCGCCTACGAACAGAGCACCCGCTATCCGAGTTCCTGACGTTGAAATTGCTAGAGGTATTTCGCTTCCTCCAACTATACTATAAAGCACCTGTTAATTCAGTTTAGCTGTCGTCAATTACTTAGCCTCCCGGGGCGTAATCCAGGTAGCGTGAGTGATTATTCCTTCGTGGCTATAGCGAGGTATAGCCGGGCTATATAGTTCAGAGTGATTTAGCGGCTCATGGAGAATAGGATTACTCTGCCTGATTATTGATGACTCCACTGCTGGCTGGGGAGCAATTTTACTACAGTATTGCCTGGATGTGGTAAATCTGACTTTGGGGAAATATTTTTGGTTAATTATCTGAAAAACATAATTATGTTGAAGCAAAATCAACATGTATTTTTATGATGTAAGTAAATGAATTGACATTGTATTACATTACTGCCAACATCAGCTGCCTAATATCAATTCAAGTGTCGTGTTACCGAACGATATCTGTAATTCGCGTGCGAAGGTGGTCAGGTGTTCAATCTGTTCTTACGAGTATTTATGGATCACTCTCGGAAGTGGGTCACCTCGGGCGACATTAAATCGGAAATTAATGTTAATTGTACATAATTAGTAGTAAATAGTATTTATAATCAATCTTGGTGAACGAATTACACTGTGGGCAAGAATCAAGGAATTTCATTTATGTTTGTCACATCATCATAACCTAAAAACCTCTCAACCGTCGCCTGCGCAGGTGAAGCCTGTTCCAGTGTGAATACTTCCTCCTTGGTCCTCCGCTTCAGCAGAATATGCTGTGGTATCCCATGACGGGGCCTGATTTAGTAAGTGCATCACAGAGAGATCCCTAGGGGGCTATTTTCAGCCTTAACTTAAAGTTTGTATGAGGGGAACAGCACATAAGAAAATTTGATGGGATGAAAACCTATTTCATCCTACATTTATTTTATTTGTGATCCCTAGTTGTACACATTGTTTACTTTACGCTAACTGGTACTTTAGTGATATAGATTTTGGTTGGACTCACTATCCACATTAAATGCCGTCTCCTCCTGTATCAATCCATGTTAACACTTTCACTACCAGGAACCCGCCTAGCGGGCGTCTACGCCGTAGACACTTTCAACTGCGTAGCAGGTAAAGCACGAGATCTGCTACGAGCGTAGCGCACTTGGCAGTGAATAATAGTACATTGTGATACAAGTGAGGTATGTTCTCGTTCTGTTCCTCTGATGTAATTATCAAAGCTCACGCGTTTCATACGACGTTTTTCAACACATTTTGCGAGGAAAAATCCTTTTCATAAGATGAAAATTTTATAGGCCTGCCAAGTTATTTTCTTTACTTATATATGGCAACAAGTTTTTACTCACATGTTGTATACAACATCGTCAAGAATTTCCAGTGGCATCCATTCTTTTTATCACTTTTCTAGTCACCACGAGTCAACATTTTTGTTAAAAACCAAACACGCATTAACAATGTTTACAAATATCTGTGAAATAACATATAATGGCGCGCAACAGAACTTTTTTTCGAAAAGTTTGCTCAGTGCGCGAGCATTAGATGAAATCTCTAAACAGCCAACAATTATTTATTTTATTTTTATTTTTGTTTTAAAATGTATGTTGTTTAAAATCTTTATTAATTCATGTAAAATGTTATCAAAATTGATTTTACTAAATTAAACGTTTCTATATCATATCCAAAAAGAAATAGTCAATTAATTAACAAAAAGGATTAAACTTGTTTAGTCGAGTAAGAATCCCTTTGCCGAGAATTTTAAAAAAAAGCTATACATTCTGTACAACCCGGTTAATTTAAGAATGCACCGTGTGCATGCATACATCTTGCTGCAAGGTGGCAACGACGGACAACGGAATATAACCATAACACACAAGTGTCGTAATGTTATAAAACACGCGTGTTTAATATCCAGGATTATGAGCCTAAAAGCGACACAATAAGAGGAGCGTTACGAGCAATTGTGTTGAAATATATATTCACAGACTTTATTTATAAGTAACACCTTAAGGCACAACCGGCAAGAACGCTGGGAAGATGATGTTGATTAGTACAGATTATTGTGATAAATCTCTACAATAATGTTTGGTCGTGACAAATTACAACGGACACATATCCCCAATCCGATAACTGTCCAGTGACAACAGGTCAATCATTCGAGGCCTCATCCATCATGTCTGTGTGACAGTCGGTGCGGAACTGATAAGAGCCTCCATTTCACAGGCATATCAATTCCATTTGAATAGTTCGTCCCTCTCATACACTCGGCTACGCGTGTATGAAAGAGAGAGCGCAGAAATAAAGACAATTCACGTGTAAATTGGATTTAGAAGCTTGACTAGTCTATCTAGAAATCAAAATAGTTTATTTGCTATAATGCAGTCAAGCGGAGATTGATAGAAATAAAATTCGTACTGTGAATTTTGCCTACTAACCCAGTGAATACAAAAAAAAATGTGTAAAAAAGTCACTAGTGTTTTATTTGTGAAACATACGAGTAGGTGATGGCTGCATAAATACAGAGATGTTACAGTTCCTCGTGCTGCACTATGGTTTGCCAATTGGCGTACAAAAACATTGGTTTAATATAATATACTCTTTTTCAGTATTACTGGGTCTCTCGAGTCCGTCAACTTCGCTCCTCTGGCAACCTTTCCTTATCTGTTCCGCCTCACCGTACTGGTTTTATGTCCAATTCCTTCTCCGTCCAAGTAGCTCGCCTATGAAACCATCTCCCTGTCAAAATTCGGCAATCGCCAAACAGGCTTGTCTTCAAAAAGTCCTTACAAAATTTATTTGCTGGCAGAACTAAAAAATAATCTATTAGATAGGTATATATTGTTATATCATATTATATTGTATTGTATCGTATTCTACTATATTATTATTCATCGCATCCTTAGACATGTTATAGAGTTTTTGTTTTAAATTAAGTTGCACTGCCCACATTTTATCTGCTTTGCCTTAAGGTTGACTGGTAGAGAATGCTTTATAGCATTAAGTCCGCCTTTTGTACTATAAGATATTCTTTTGTGTAATAAAGATTAAATAAATAAATAAATAAATATTATGCTTATCTAACTGATTGAACATTACCTGCATTAGGTTGGTACACGATTAGTAAGCAGTGTCTATTGATTGAAAAATGATGAAATTATGACATAGATGATGTCAGATTAACATAACTAAATTAACAATAACATAATAATTAGTCAGAAATAATTACAAACATATTAGGTCATCATTTAGATAATCGAGAACTGAATAATAACACTTATTCGTACAGGGTTATTAATTTACGTCTCAGACGTGGTATAGGTAACAGTTTAAATTCTATTGGTAATTGGTTATGAATCCGTATCGCAAGAGAACATACACTTTTGCACCAAAGCGGTTTTTCCAAGAGCTTGGCATAAATCCTCCCTAATCCCCTCCATCTTTGCCTCAAACGTTCGCTAGTGTAATTGGCTTTTTTAAACAACGCTGGATTATTTTTTACGAATATTACCATTTCTAAAATGTAACGAAAAGGCATTTTCAAGATGTTCAAAGCCTTGAAACGTGATACACAACAATCTGTTTGTTTAAGGCCACGCATTGCTCTGATACATCTTTTTGATGATTCTTATTTCGGAGATATTATCATAAATAGAAAGCGCAAGAGGCATTAATCAATACACATATTTAGGGACAATCTTATATAAATCGATCTATTTAGTCCTAAACTAAGCGAAACTTGTGCTAGTTATCGCTTCTATACGACGATAAACATACTTATATAGATAAATAAAAACGGAAAAACAGAAAAAATCCATGACTTAGGAACAAACATTCGTGCTCATCACACAAATAAATGCCCTTACGGTGATTCGAACCCGGGACCTCCGGCTTCGTTGGCAGGGTCACTACCAATTTGAATACGGATGATGTCGTCAAATAATACTCGTTTTTTTTTATTACTTGTTCAAGTTACACAACATATCGGTCCAAAATATTCAGACTATTAGTATGCAACAGGCAAAGAGTACCAGCAACCGGTGAGCATGTATTATGCGAGAAAGGATTGCTAAGTTCGTGGAAAGTCGTGATCTCTGCCTACCCCCTCCAGAAAATAGGTGTGATTGAATGTATATACTGCTGTAGTATGCAACGTACCTTATAAAGTTGAGAGTTAGTTTTTTAAACAATGTCAACTGTAAGGTTGAAGTTGTTTGTGCTAGATATTAAGTAGGTATACAATGGGTTAAATAGTTTAGTTTTTTTCAATTACTTTCTTTTTTCTTGTATTACACAGTAGGTATAAAGGGAGTGTAAAGAGTGAATTCGCCAACAAACTGCCTTGCAGTTTGGCGAAGATTTGTGTATGTACAAAGGCTGGGTAATTATTTGGGTAATAAATAAAAAATAAAAAATAAAAACATTATTTCTCAAACATACGAAAATTAAAGGGATGAAAGTTGGTACAGTCCCTCAGTCGGTTAATTGAAATGCTATGTTCGACTTACAAAGTTGTTTCAAATTAGCTCGCTTTTGAAAAAGTCTTCCTTACTGTGCGCACAAAACAGCGACTGAAGCTGCAACTTATTGCGGTTTTTTACCGTTTTCTATTTACTCCTGTCTTCCACATTTAAATATTTAACAACGACATTTTTAATTAAATCGTGATTTTAATTGAGCGGTTACAGAATTAAATAATCCAGTAACGAGGCGGATTTTAACAGTGTCATTGCATTATCACCGAATATTACGTGTTTATTAACCGGGGACCATGCTTAAACTTTTAAATAGAGACTATTATACATAAAAATAACAAAACTTAGAGCAACATTCAACGAAAAAAGTAAGTGTTGCTAGTTTCATAAAAAAATGCGATATGTTACTATGAGATTAATCCCGTTTATTTAAAATCTATTTCAAAAAACATGTATTAACGAAGATAAAATTCCTTGAATAGAAAGTAAATCCAAAGTTGGATTCTTATTTTTTTTACCTAACCCAACTCAAACAATCCATTACAAAATGACGTTGCCAAGTTAAAATGACCTTGTACCTTATCTCAAAACTTATAGTGAATGAAAAGATATTAATCGATATTTGTCCTTAAAAGCCATTCCCGAAGAGAACGTACTGTTTAGCATCCTGTCTTGAAGACATAAACGTCTCTTTTATACGGGATCAAATTGAAATTCAAAACATTCATTTGTGACTGCAAATTAGCTATACAAAGACAGTTATGAAAATGAAGATAAACATACGCCCTAGGCCGTGTCACTAAATGGACCCGCTTCAGCATAATGGTGGCTGTATTATTAATTTTTCCTTTATTGTTTAAGGAACATTTAAAATGCTGAATTTAACAGCCGGCGCTCGTCTTCCGCCGAGCCCACTTGGTGATTATGGCTCATAAGTTATAAGAATCCAGGCATTGCCTTTATGCCTTGATGCCATTTTGAACTTTCGACCAGCCACAATATAAATAACAATAGATTTCAATCAATATAAACAATAACTACAACTAAGAAAAGTTAAAAACCCCCCGACATTTTCATTTCAAAGTCGAATATCTCAAAAACGGCTAAACAGATTTTCATGAAACATAGCCAAGAACGTTCGGAATTACATCAGCTTTCGAATAAAAAACTGTATTCAAATCGGTCCATCCGTTTGGGAGCTACGATACCACAGACACGTTAAACTTATAACAGAGAGAGGGGTCTCTTTGCGTCGGGGGTTCAAAATAGCCGAATCAACTCGGCTGTATTTTGCTCCAAAAAGTTACTTTATTCTAACATTAGTATGTTAACAATGCAATACAATTTCAGCTCAATATCGTAGAAACGCTTGGTGTGTAATACATTTTCAGCCGAACCCCCGAGGCCGCTTTCCTTTCCCCCGTTATGGTATTTGTTTAACCAACATGAAATATGAGGGTGTTTTAGTAGTCGAAATGTTTTCTTCTTTGGTTTTGGTATGATTTTACGGTTTTGCGGTTTGGAATATAGATATGCATGTGGGTCCGCTTGTTTTATTAGCCAACCTCAAGTTATACATTTAGGGGAGGTTGGAGGGTGAGTGTGGACTGCACCCCAGAGGGGTTAATGGCAGTCCACACTCAGAGAGATACTCTGAAGTACTGTCTACACAATAGTAATATTTATTCATTAATCAACACAGTATATACACGTAGCTACATGCATAATCATCCATACATCTCGCACGCACTTAATCTATAGCTAATCTTACGCACGTATTTAAGAATACCTTATCGCTACAATAGAATGTGCCTTGCCGGCACAATACATATAGTAGAGATGTATAGCGTGACCTTCATTATATCCTGTGGAGTGAAATTGAACAAGTACAAACAAAACCATTGATTAAACATGGTTTAAAGCTTTCAGAAGGCCAGACTACAACAAGAAATCTATACTAAAACAATGAAATACAAACCATCCTCTAATACAAAGCTATACCCTGCAAACAAAAAAAGATCAAGATTATACGCCCAGAATATTCATCAAAACATTTACCGGGTTAATCCGTCGAAAAGGAATTACGCCAACAATCTAAATCACTGTCTCAATGATAATCAATCCGCCGGCTAACTTCTTAAAAGCGGGACCCTGATTCAGCTGACTTCAAAATGTTAACAAAGTTAGGTCGGTGGTATACTGGCGACTTGTGATCGCGGTTTGAGTGTGTTTAGTGAGCGATTGCCCGATACAGTGTTTTCGCTATTTGAAGTGGGGTTTGGTGCACCTCGTGATTATATTAGTGAATATTATTTTATACCTACGTCAATCTTTTGAATGATAAATAATGTAGCATTTATTGAAGGGAACATTGTTTTGAGTGAATCGCCTTATATTTATCCCCTGCTTGTACTCCGGCAGTAAGTTTGCGGAATAATAATAATATACTTTTTAGGGTTCCGTAGTCAACGAAACCTTATGGTTTCGCCATGTCCGTCCGTCCGTCCTCGGTTTTGCTCAGTAACCCTTATAACTAGAAACTGTAATTGGCATGGGTACATAAATCAATCACGCCGACAAAACGGTAGAATAAGATTTTGAAATTTTTAGGGTACCTCCCCTGCGCGTAACGTGGCGATGTAAACTTCTTTTCTCGATAAGAAAAGATACAAAATCACCAATGTATCAACGCCCTTAGCATTGATATCCAGCCTTGGCTAGAACAATGGCGGTTCTCAAGACGTGCAATTAAGCTGACAAAGGTCTGATTACGAGAATTTAAAACGGCATTGTTTGAGTTTCGATACTTCGTAATACAGTGAGATCTGAGGCGCTGTAAGTTAGAGACTCCAGGTTTTTAGGCTTTAGAGACAAAGACCAAATCCTAATGGATGAAGCTTTATGTGGCTCGAATTTTCTTCGCTTGGCTTTATCCTAGCTGTGAGGTCTGTTTGGTGCCTATTTCAAGTATTGGGGTCATACAGAGATTTTGGTTCACATTTTTCCTTTGGACATTGCCAAAGTGAAGAGCCCATAATCGATATAATGGCGTTACCCGAAGCCCTATAACAGTAGTTTTTATCGTCACATTTTATGGCGAAAATTACTGAAACGTCAAGTAAAAACATAACGATAAAACGTATCGTGCTAGCTGGGCTGGTGTAAATTGATTTACCGGCAGATTATTATTATTATTATTTATTCATTTAAATTCAACAAAGGTCTAAAAAAAAATTAGTATTTACTTAATCTTATCCTAGTTCCTTAATAATCTATACAAAAAAGAGATTTAGTCCTCTGATCCATTTGCCACAACAGAGGACAATCTAGCTTGTTAGCTATCATGCTTAGGATGCCGTTGCTACTCCCGCGCACCCTGTCTAGCAACGAGGCATTTTTCTTGCGCCAGACGGCGTCAAAGCCGTCTGTGCGCGCCTCGGCGAACATCGACGAAGCGTTGCAGAATCGCGGAAGTCTCAACAACACCCTAAAAGCATTATTGTATTGAATGAGCACGGCATTGTACGCCCGTTAAGTATATCTAACCCACATACTTGACGTCTACAGCGATGTACAGAAAGCCCTGAACACCGTCAGTTTATAATCTCACTGGCGATTTTATAAACTGTCACTTTCATTGTGTACAGTCGAGGTCAAAGATTATGTTTACACTTTGCACCTTATTGCCTTGTAATAAGGTGCAAAAGTGTAAACAATTTTTTGACCTCGACCGTACTGCCAAAACCGTCCACAAACACTCATTATTTTTCGTTACTTCATAATCTATAAATGTCAAACAGTCGTGAGCTGAAATCAAATTAGCATGCATACAGTACTTTGCCTTTTTAGGGTTCCGTACCTCAAATGGAAAAAACGGAACCCTTATTAGGATCACTTTGTTGTCCGTCTGTCGGTCTGTCAAGACCCTTTATCTCGGGAACGCGTGGACATATCGAGTTGAAATTCATACCATATAAGGTCAGTGTGGGCAAGTCCGGCTTAATTTATTTAAATACTTTATTTAAAGTTAAGTTTGATCGGATTTTACAAGGTTATTATTTATTCCAGCATAAACGGCCTAGGCTTATAGGATGATAAATATTATATTTTACCATGTCGCTTTAACAAATTAACAAAATAAGCAAAACTTTTGCAGAGGTTTTTTTTAAACGGCGAGTAGACGGTCTTGCCGTGATGTATAAGGTAAGGCCGACTAGTACTCATTGCTACGCTATTTGATAGTCAATAGGCATGGCCTGTAGATTACATTGTTGGTATTGTAATTTTATGCCATTCCAAATTATGTTTTGAGATCAGGGAGATAGAGTTGCAATGTAAAAATATACATATTTTTCTGTTAAAAAGTTAAGATCGGCATATCCATCCCTTGAAGAAAAGATTGTAAACCTTTTCAAGTCTAAAATAAAACAACATGATAGACGCAAAATTTTAATAAAAATTACAATTGGTTGTTTAAAATCGTATAAGATCACAAAACATACTATGAAAGTATTCATCTTAAATACTTATTAATTAAATGTAAACTGTTAAAGAGATCGCAAAAATACTGTCAAAAAAAAAACTAAATTTTCTAAGTCCAAAAACCGGGCCCCCTTTCCTATACTCTTACCCGGAAATCACTTAGAAAATTCTAAAATAAGTTACGCCGTAAACATGGTGACATATTATAGGCCGGTACTGTACGTAAATAGCGTAATACACAAAAAGCAATAGTATATATTTTATGTTTTAAGTAATTAAAAAAAAGTTTTACGTGTAAGTATCTCATTTATCGTGAAATAATATTTATTCGAAACCTAAAAGTACAACATTAAAGCGTTTTAGCTACATTAAAAGCGTTAAACAGGAAACGCGGTTATTAAACTGCTAAATTACTCACCTAATTAACAAATACTAAATATTTTTTTCAATTTTCTATTTATTTTCTGGACCACGCTGCACTCACTTATGTAGTTCGAAACAGGAATGAAGTTGACAGTTGAGTTGCTACCATAGTTTTCGTCATAGCGACATCTATGTTAGAGAAAAAGAACTAGGACGAAACACCGCTTTACCGACAGAGTTATAAGTGGCGCGCGTATACAAATACAAGAGTTATGGCGTGTAGACGGGCTTGCCCACACTGACCTTACTAATCCCTTGAAGCTGTTAAAAATCAAACTTAAGGGAAGTAACTGTCAAAAAACTGTTTGCCATATAATTTATGACAAAATGAAACATTTGCTAAATAAGCATTTGCTTAATGAAATCTTGACGAAGTGAAACTCTGCCAAATGATAATTTGACAAATAAATAAATTGCGACATATAACTTTGCTAAAGATTCGTTTGGGAAATTAAACTAATGCGATAAGTTATTTGGAAAGTCACATTTGGGAAAAATAATTTGCCAAACAGCAGGACACAATTTTAAAGTAAGTAGTTTAACTTCGGTTAAAAACTAGGAAACTAATTACAGCGATTCTTAAAATTCATCCTCTACGGAGGTTAAAAAGGGTTGGAAAATGACCAATAATGTAGCTTTATTTAATACATTATGAAAAAATACCTTCAGAAGTAGTTTGCAAGACCTCACGAACTGAACTGCGAAATATAACGCGAACAGCGTAGGCGCCAGGACACATCCTTGCTTCACCCAACAGGTAACGGGAAAAAGTCTGACTGTTCATCGTTTGCGGCTACACAGCATTCCATATCGTCATGCAGGAGTCTGACGAGTCTTACAAACCTCTCCGTGCACCCTATCTTTCCCAGCACCACCCAGAGAGCTTCTCGAGGCACGCTGTCAAAGGCCTTCTCAAGATCTATGAAGCAGAGATATATATTACGACCCTAAACCCACGAGGAAGATTGGATACATAAGTCACATGCGAGCACATGACCGTCGACAGCATACTTGAACGCAGTCGCTGTGGCCGAAATCGGCCGGGAGCTCATCATCATCATCATTATGAATGATATACAATTTAAGCACACACGTCTGTTGATGATTATTAAGATATTTATATTTGTAAAAACTGAGTTTCAATTTAATTTTAGCAATTGAAATTAATGAACTCATCGCACTGTTACCTTTTATGCTTAATCCCTGAACGGATTTAGATGAAATTTAGAGATAATTTGAAACTCTTGGAAGGATATAGGATAGTTTTTATTTCGGGAATCATCCCTTAACCCATTTCTTGGCAAATAACAAAAAAAATGTGAGTTCGAGCCTCGTTTGCGCGCCTTGTAGAGCCAAAAAAGTCTGTTATAAAAATACAAAAAGAACATCAAAAATTGTGTATTATATATGATACAATGTCAAGGAAAAAGGTTAAGATGGTAGAACTTTGTTTGGGTCGGCGATAATTAGGAACCTTAATTATCGCCGATCCAACCTACTACAATACTACTACAATAATTTACTAGAAATCATTTTTCTAAGACGGTAACAAATTCTACGCGGACGATGTCGCGGGCAACAGCTAGTATTGTATATGCGTTTCGTAGCATGCCAATTTGACCTCAGTTGACAATTTGACGATTTGAAAAATATATAGATGGTGAGCAGAGACCAAAAAACGCGAAATAAGATTATTTTCGCTTCAACCACATCAAAAAATAACATACTCCATTTCAGTTTCATCATAAGTTACTGAGTCTCCCAATAAAAATCTATAAATTGCTTTTTGGTAACGTATATAAATAACTCCTTCAAAAGAAATATAACATTTAATTTTAACTTTTACTCATCAGTAAAGCAATTTTCGTCTCGCATTCCACCATTTGAGCACCGTATCGGATATAAAAAATGACATAATAGAAAACTGCGATAGAGCGTTATTGTCTCAGCAGGAATCCAATTTCCTCCACATTGTTTCAGTCCACTGGTTCTTATGTCGTATCATGTTGAGGCTATAATCGCGTGACAACTCAGACAGGTCAAGGCCTTGTATTAACCCAAAGAGGAAATTGTCCACTAAATTGTTGAACCGAGAATTTGGGCTGGTCTCATGAGTGAGTGAGCATGCGTGATTGTGATTACTGGTAAGGTGGAACGACAGTGCAAGCGTGAACTTGCCATACAAACGTTTTGTAATCAGGCAATGGACTACATTGCTACAAAACAATGATTTCTCTTTAGATAAAACTGACTTTTCAATTTGTCACATTCACTGCCAACGTAGCACTACGCTCATAGCCGATGCCGTGGTTTTTCCGCTTAGGAGTGGAAAGTACCTACAAATGAGAGTGACCGCTAGGCGCGTTCCTGGCAGGAGAAGTGGTAATTCTTTTCCTGAAATTGTCACACGGACGGCACATGTGACACGGACGGCAAAAATAATTACTAGCTCTAGAGTCGTCAAATGTCTAATAACATGTATCCTCGATGCTACAAAGCACAAATACGTTATCATTTTGAGCGAACAAACAGCTACATAACATAAAGCTTAGGCACTGAGCAAACCAATCTTCCAAGGCAGAGTTTGTATACCGAACATTGATATCGGAAAACGATGATGGCACACGATTAGCTTCACAAAGGCGTTATCATGGTTCGTTCTTTCCGGGTCGGTGCGTAAACTGTGCCCAGCTATCTGTTAACAACGCATCTTCAATTAGCAGATATGGGTTCTAACTGACGCGAGTTTGTTTTCAAAACAAAAGCGGAGCGGTGTGCAAATTGAGCGGAAAGCCATTATGGTTTACGGCGTATGAAGCATTTGAGTTTTGCATAGTGCGGGGTGGAGTAGGCCCCTTTAGGCTTCGTGCACAATCGCGAATATGGCGTTGTTCAGTGGCGCAAGAGACGGTACACGTCTGTTCTCAGTGGTATAGTGTTTTTGAATACGCATGTGCAAGGAGTTTTACATGTTTCAAGCCCGCAAAATATTGTTCACCGGCGTGTGAGTTCCTGGGAAATAAGAGTCCAACAACGAACCTTAAATAATATAATATTCTCATTCAAACATCCGGTGAGCTGAGCGCTGGCAGCTATTTTGGTGAAAGTATTAGCCTAGCAATCCAAAAGTAATGCTGCCAGCCTTCTGGGCACCGTAGCCACCGACGGGGACTTAGGGGCTTTACTTTCTATAAGTTTAGTTTAGTGATATTTAATTATAAATATTATTCTGTTACTATACCTTAGTTGTTATCATACCAATGTAAAAATGTATTCTATATTATTATACCAATAATACTACCCCAGTGGTAAAATAAAAATTCGCTGCCTGCTGGTAGTTTTAGTTAGTAATGTTTTCACAGTGGTTTCGGTAAATAATCAAGTTAAAACTTTTATTTATTTATGATATGTTGTCAAAAGCCTTGTTTACACTGATTTTCGCAGGTGCACGTGCGAAGAGCACAGCATATTGATTGACCTAACATTAGCGAGCAAGCAAGACAAAATGTTGAGGGTGAAGTTTTCCTTTAATATTCACGTTGTTTCTACTAATTTGTGAATTTCGAATGCGAATTCAGCCAACCGAGCGTCGAATGACTATCGTGCCGGGCAAAGCACGTTTAGCAGAAATAAGCTTTAAATCCTATTATGATTCAGGATCAAGAATTGTATTCTTTCCTTTTACGCACTTAGCAGCTTACGGATTTTTTAAAACGGTTTTTAAGGGGCATTCGAGTCACATATTCTAGGAATTCCAACTTCAATGTAAATATTTGTTACTAGCTTCCGCCCGCGACTTCGTCTGCGTGGACTCGGGATAAAACTATCCTTTATTTTAATCCAGGCTATAAACTATCTTCGTGCAAAATTTCATTCAAATCGGTTGAGCCGTTTAAGCGTGATTGAGTAACAAACATCCAAACATCCAAACAGTAGGATTTGCGAAGCCCATTTTAAAAGCCATTCTCTCTGTATTTACGTCGTCCACTAATTAAGCAGCTTTGGTTTGAGAAACGCATGTATAATATTAAAACATGTCTGTGGTGATTTACTCTAAAATAAGAAGGTTGTATGTCTTCATGAGTTGTGTATAGAAGCAATACATTTTGGCATGACGGGACAGAATAGATCGTTTGTAAACTTAATGCATATATAATAAGCCTGCCTTTTGGCAATTTCGCATGTAAAACGTTGTTGAGCGATCTAGACACTTTAACCGGGCCTGGGCTGAAAAACATAAATTATTCGAACTAATTCAATTTATGTTTTGTTTCATATTTATTATGAATAAATAAAAAATTGTTTTAGATATTAAAAAGTATTTTGAAAGCAATCAAGTTCGATGGAAGGTTTTGGTTTTGTAATAATATATTTTCTTAAGTTTAAGTCAGTAAGTACTTAATTTAATTATTAATAATGGTACACTGCATAAAATGGCTTTTTATTCTCCGTTGCATGAAGTAAAACCCACCCGCGGCGGGCATCGCACAGCCGGCCGCGCGGTAGCTCCCATGGGGTAACGACAAAACCTTAATTCACTCGAAATACAAATGAAAAACATAGTATAACTCGTGTGTAAAATACATTTTACAATGCACTTGCTCTGAAAGTGTGCCTTTATATGGGTCAACATAAACACGGGAAGCCCTCCATGCCTGCACTGCCGGCCGTGCGGGAATGGATTTCGGGCTAATATTCCCACACGCGTGCCAGAATGAGATTTCAGGACAATTCTCCTTTTATATATAATTTTTAATTTCCTCGCATGATGAATTGTAAAATGTTGTATGATACACGTGCGGATTGGTAACTCCCAACTCGTGTCGACCATAAACACTCCCTACCGGTCGTGTTTTTGGTCATCTTCACTCGTTGGGTATTACCTACTTTCCGCACTTGTATCATAAACAACTATTATCTTCGACTTTAGGTTGACTCTCTCTTGCTGCCCGGATCGATAAATATTTAATTCGCATAAGATGCAGCTTGTGATAGCAACTTGTTGTACAGTCTACTTGTAACTGACAGCCTTATCAAATATTTTCGAGCGTTTCCAAGTGTCGATATTATTTCACATACAATGTTTGTACATTTAAATACGATGAAGGTATTAAAATAAAATGTCGAGATCCTTTTACTGCCTGAATTATTCCACGTATTCCGTGGTCCAAGAAAAGGCAGTAAGTACTTGCATCTGGCAGGTGACAGAAACAAGCTTAATATTTATAACTTTATGCCACTGACAGGTAAAAATGTACCTTTTAAATTGCTGGATGTTTTCCAA
Organism: Epinotia bilunana; assembly: GCA_947049275.1. Classification (NCBI taxonomy): domain Eukaryota; kingdom Metazoa; phylum Arthropoda; class Insecta; order Lepidoptera; family Tortricidae; genus Epinotia; species Epinotia bilunana. The sequence continues at coordinate 26,006,946 of OX346257.1, forward strand.
ATTTAAACTTCGCTTTTCACTGACATGATTTTTGCCGCATTTTGCGGAGTCTGTTTGATAAACATATAATGTTTAAAGTGACCTTTGAAAATTCCTGGGTATTGTGATTGTGTTATGGATTTTAATGTTAAGGGACAATCTAACACAATTGGACCTAGTCCCAAAGTAAGCGACGAATATAAGTACATAATTATACAGATAAAATACATATTATACATAGAAAACCTCCATGACTCAGGAACAAATATTTGTGCTCATCACAGAAGTACAATGCCCTTACCGGGATTCGAACCCGGGACCTCCAGCTTAGTTGGCAGGGTCACTACCAAATGGGCTGAAGCGGTCGTCTATTTTAGATGGGAAAAAGCCGCTGCTTTCTGAATTGTATTATGACTCACCTACCATGGTCAAAATACAAATTGGACGAAAACTATGTTCACAAAAATTTAAAACGTTATTATATTAGGTACTTATGAGATTTTGACGATATGAATCCAAAAAGTAAAATTAAGTAACTACAATTTGCCAATAAAAAGGCAAACACTTTTCATTACAAGTGCAAAGGTGTAATAAAATTGTCAACACCATACCGTCCTCAAAAGTTATTTTTGTTCACTCTAAAAGCTACACGTCCAACTTTTGGGTTTATTACTGAAAATTGTCTTTAGACCTCTTTTAGACACTAAGAGAGTTTAGAGTCCGTTGGGAATTTCCGCGGTGGGTTCATCTTTTTCTTTGAATAAGGAAATATTTTCAAAATATTTATGGGGCTTCTTGTAAAAATATACTTCATACCTTACTTAACATAAACTAATACACTTAAAGAACCTCTGACAATCATGGCCTCGCACTAGTTATGCTATCATCGAACGAGCGAGCGAAGCGAATGAAGTTCTATGCTTCAGCTTGGGCCGAAAATCGTTTTTCTGTCCGGTGTCCAAGCCCGGTGTCTGTCCCTCTGTACTCTTCAGGTCGCATTTCTCAACCGACTCTCGTGAAATTTTGTGAGCAGGTTCAGAATTATATATTTTATTTGACGAGTCTCTATTTCAAAATTCAACAATATATTATGTTTTTTTAAGACAGGCTCGCGAGTTTTGCACCTCACAGAGCCACTTGTATATTATATTACTAGCTTCCGCCCGCGACTTCGTCCGCGTGGACCCGGGATAAAACTATCCTATATTTTAATCCAGGCTATAAACTATCTTCGTGCAAAATTTCATTCAAATCGGTTCAGCCATTTAAGCGTGATTGAGTAACAAACATCCAAACATCTAAACTTTCGCATTTATAATATTAGTAGGATGAAAAATTAAAAAAATAAATGTGTAAGGGCAACGGTATTATAAAAATCACGACCCTGTGTCCTGAGCTAGGACACCCTGTGTTACAGGACCCAGTTTCGTCTAGGGAATAGGGAAGCATTAGTCAACACTTCGATTTTCTATTCATATTTTCAATACTCATGCACAGTATTTTTCATTTTCTGCACCTAAATTAAATTGAGTGAATGCCCAATAATGCTATTGGGTTTATACAGGGTGAATCCTAAGTCGTGAGCAGAAATATGTCTGTTGAACTTCAGTTTATACAATAACATGTGGACGTGACAACAAGCAACAATATGTATACATTGTTTGTTTCATTGGTTACTAAGCTAGCATCAGATCAAGTCTTGTCGAATAGGATGATCATAAGGTTGGTTTTTGCTATTTAAAATCATTTTCAATAAAGTTTAATTATTTGCTTCCAGAATGCAATGAATTTGCCTTAAAATACTGCGATATGTTTACGATTTAGGTTTCACCCTGTAGTAATAAATTCAACAATTATATAGTGAAGTAATTAATTATTTCGTTTATTATTATTACCTACTTAATACTTATACATGAATGATTATGTTTTTAATCGATTATAATATTGTTTTAGCCTAAGAAGTGACTGACTGCTGCGCAGGGTGCTCCCCCCTCTAGAAATCCAACAATCCCAATTCATTGCCAAGCCTGGCTGGTCACTTCGAAATACTTTCTCGGTAAACACAAATTTGTCACTTACGAGTCCTAATGTGTTCTGATTATTTAACCAAAAATCATCCCACAACATTCGCCAAATGAACGTAACTGCGTATAAATCGCCTCCAATACTTAACCCCGAGAGACGGACGGAGTGTTTTTCTATAAAGCACCGGAGAACTGCCAGTAATTTAGTGAACACCAAAAGGGTGGGCCATGGCCATTTGTTATGGGCCCATAGCCGTTTTTATGAAAGCACTCCGGAGATAAACCCCCAGGATGATAAATAATACTTGTGTGCTCCGGTCGACTTTATTCCGCTCGGTTGACATGTGACTGACTGTTTTTGAGGAAAATAATGGTCGTGCCAGTTATATTAAAATGCCTGCTTTATTATGTGGGTTTTGGCGTGGTCCTCGAGTTTGTAGAGTTTATTTATTCTGTCGTGGATGCTAGTTAACTAACATGTTTTGATATAATTAAGTGGTACCTGTTCTTTGACGTCGATTTAAACAGTATTAATACTGTGATTTAATGAGTGTTTAAAATTAATCTACATACATATATTTATTATACACAAGCTTCTGCCCGCGACTTCGTCCGCATGGAACTCGTTTATATTGTACCTCCATTCAAACTCTTCATCAAACTTCTCTAAGTCTTTCCTAGGGTCTATAACTATGGGCTTACCAAATTGCATATTAAACAGTTCACTGGTTTAAGCGTGAAAAGGTAACATACAAATAGAGACACAAATAGATTTACTGTCGAAAGTGTCGAATTTATAATGATAGTATGGATACTAAAAGGTTTTCGGGCATTTGTTTGTAAAGAGATGCGATATAGTGTTCGTCAAAGAGTTCCATTTTGAACTCCTTTTCTCTTGTCGCGGGTAAGTCGTTTTATTTAATTTGTTTAAAATTGTGCAAGAAGATAAAATATGATATTGACCTTTAAGAATTCGGATGATATTTCTAATAATTGTAACTAAATTGGCATCAACAGAATAATCATTAGATTCATTAGTAATTTAATTTGTAAAAGTTATCACTTTTGTTTCTGTTATTTGTTATTAAAAAAATATAGCAGTAATAATTAACGGATTCACATATTTAACAGCACTTGTTCAAATACCTACAATAATGCGCAATGATATCGCTTACCTTAATTGAATACAGTCAAAGCCAATAAAATTTCATAGTAATACACAGGGTAGAATTTATTTCAATTTGTTATAATGACAACAGTAAATAGTACGTATAAAATAAAACTTAACACTAACACTTAAATCTACTTAACTACTAGAATATGCACTCTCCGAGGGCGCTGCCCCTGCCCGGCAAATATGTAGCAGTTTGTCAGGGCCGCATATTTGCGGCGCTTCGCTGCTTCTGCCGCTGTTGCCGCCCCGCCCGCTCTCAAAGAAGTTGCGGCTATACACAGGTAGATAAGTTCAGTCTTCAGTTTTGTCGAGTCGGCTGGGTCATCCCAAAATCTTCCTCACTGTCCCGTCCTCGTCAAAATTCTATAATTGCTCGTTTACATTCAAAGCCATTCGACTCTGGAATTCTCTGCCCGTGGACTTGAGGCGTGCTACCTATGTATATCTGTCGCTTCTTTCTAAGCTTACCTAAAGGAGCTCTCTCAGTCTCTGCCATGATTCCTCATAGTTACTATTTTTCTTTATTTATTTATTTTCCGTCTCTATGGTTAACACTATATGTATATTTAGTATTTATGTAGGAATTTATGTTTATTTGTATGCTTTATGTGTGTCTGTAATTGTCTATGTTGTAAGTTCGTTTACTTCCAATTTGGCCACCTACCTATTTTGTAATTTTTTGTTGCTATTTCTCCGCTACCTAAAGGTTGTCTGGAAGAGATCGCTCTTTAGCGATAAGACCGCCTGTTGTTAACATCTATGTCTATTTGATTCATGTTTTAAGGTGTGCAATAAAGAGTATTTGTATTGTATTGTATTATAGATTTCAAACAAACCCACTTAATCACTTTGTTGAAGTTAAAATGATGACTTTTTGATACCAAAACTGTACTATCACATGGTAAACAAGCACGAAGCCTTCCTTATGGCAAGCAGCCACCGTAGCCTATGGACGCTTGGGAATAGTTTGCTGACCCTTTATTGATTTGAGGATTCGTTGTATTGAAATCTAGAGACCAATCAACAGAGCGGCCAGGGTCCACCTCAACAGAGCGAAACTGCCGGAGCTCTGGCGACCTTATACTCACAGCATAATAACTTTTGACTTGTAATGTGTTATTACCAATAAAGTATGTCTATGTCTATGTCCATACACTCTCGCTATGTGGTGGACCACCACTTACTAGTAGTGGTATTATTTTGGCTGCGTTCTTCTGCAAGGCGGAGGTAGGTACTTCTCCAGTTGAGCAGCTCCAAATTATACGAGTAGTGAGATGATATTCCGCGGTGTTCTTCATTTTCAACCTTTCTTGGATTCATCATCCTCCTAGCGTTATTCCCGGTTGTGCCCCTAAAAGAGCCTGAGGTTCGCTTTGACACCTAATCCCAAGATTTGGGATAGGCACTAGTTTTACGAAAGCGACTGCCATCTGACCTTCCAATCTAGAGGGAAAACTAGACCTTATTGGGATTAGACCGGTTTCCTCACGAATTCATGATATTTCCCCTCACCGAAAAGCTAACGGTAAATATTCCGTTCATAAGCAACCTTACCTCTCTTGGATTACAGGAAATAATTAATGTAAGGCTAATGACATCAAAAGTAATGCTACAGATAATAAATTTATAGGTGCTATTAAAATAATGGCTCCGGTTAATTAAATAGCAACCTCGGAAGTTATTAAAAATTGCAACTGTTGCTGGAAGATTATCTGTTCCAGACATCAATTTTCCTTTTTATACTTTGATGTTTAGTTTATTTTGTAAATGTTTTTATCACACAGCCATTCCTCATCTTGGTTCTACATCCTGACGAAAGGTTAATCATCAGCCTATCAAACGAGGCATACGCCAGTCAAGTCGTGTCGGGAGGCGTCGAGAGACGTCGCATCAATTCCGAGACGACGACGATCCATCCAGGGCAGGTGATCGCTCCGGGGCGTGCCGCGAGCTAACAATGATATGGGGCATTATGTTGAGAATTATTTGGGCTTGACGGCAGTTTTTTGAGTGGATAGGAGTAAGACCGAGGATCATTTGATGTCTAAAGAACGAGGAAGTGTTGAAAAACGGAGGCTGACTTATTAGGAACGTTGCTTGTTTTTTTGGTAAAGTATAGAATTTTCTTCTAATACTGTAGACAATCGAACGGCTCTGCGTACCAAGATAGGCGTGCGTCCGGTTAGAATAATATATGTAATCTCTCTCATTCACAACTTAAAAAATAGCTTTTGAGTTTTTGTGTTATGAATATTTCAATCCCATAAAAACATTCCATGTAAAAAAGAGGCCAAGTCTCGAAACTCTTCCACCGTAAAAAGTTGTGAGATATTTCGTAGAGCCAAGTCTCAGGCATTCTTTTTAATCTTTATATTTTGTGTGCTAAATAAAATTCTGCCACTTGGCAATCACACAACTTTACTGCATTTATGGATTTTTGCATACCTAAAGCTATGTAATGTTGTATTGTGTGATTGACAAGTATGCAGTTGGTGTATCTAGAAAACCGGACCAAAATTGCAAAACATTTTAGTTTCCCTTGATTTACACACTAAACACTAATAGTATTCTAAATTTGAAGCTTCTGCCTGAAAAATTGTTATGCTGCCTATATAAACATCCCATCAAGTTGAATTAGTGTAAACCGTTCATGTTTAATAAATACATACTTATACCAAAAAGTGATCGAGGTGGCAGAGAAATCTGAAAACTACGTTTGTAATTAAGTACGGAACCCTCAGTTGGCAAATCCGGCTCGCACTTGTTATGGTTTTGTTGCAAGTTTCACACATTGAAGTGATAGACGGCATTAGGTATACGCCGAACACTTCTCTATTGCACCATGTTCTACTAAAACCGTGACAAGCTAAGCCAATGTAATACATTCCACACACAATTACGAGTTACCAACACTAGAGCAGAATATTGTAATTATAAGAATTACTCTGGGTACGGTAATTTGTTCTGGATGTTATATATTATGGTGGTTGAGATTAGATTTAAGATTAGCTTGGGGGGAGTTGAATAATGGGGCCATGTCATGTCATGCTTATGTTTACACATTCACCGCCAAGACCCGCTACGCACATATTCCGTGGTTTTCGTTTGTAGCGAACAGTGCCTACGAACAGCTAGAGCACCCTCTGTAACACATTCACTGCCAAGAATCACTATGCGCTTCTCTCGTAGGTAGCCGATCCCGTGATTTTCCCATCTAGCGGAAAGAGCGTACGGCATAGGAGTCTGCTAGGCAGGTTCTTGGCTGTAAAAGTTTTAACTCAATCACCGCGCCACGCTCATAGCGCTACGCCGTAGTCCCTAGTAGCGCTCCATATATAGCGAAAAACCTACGCTCATATCGCTACGCCATAGTTCGTAGCAGCACTCCATATATAGCGAAAAACCTACGCTCATATCGCTACGCCATAGTTCGTAGCAGCACTCCATATATAGCGAAAAACCTACGCTCATATCGCTACGCCATAGTTCGTAGCAGCACTCCATATACAGCGAAAAACCTACGCTCATATCGCTACGCCATAGTTCGTAGCAGCACTCCATATATAGCGAAAAACCTACGCTCATATCGCTACGCCATAGTTCGTAGCAGCACTCCATATACAGCGAAAAACCTACGCTCATATCGCTACGCCATAGTTCGTAGCAGCACTCCATATACAGCGAAAAACCTACGCTCATATCGCTACGCCATAGTTCGTAGCAGCACTCCATATATAGCGAAAAACCTACGCTCATATCGCTACGCCATAGTTCGTAGCAGCACTCCATATACAGCGAAAAACCTACGCTCATATCGCTACGCCATAGTTCGTAGCAGCACTCCATATACAGCGAAAAACCTACGCTCATATCGCTACGCCATAGTTCGTAGCAGCACTCCATATACAGCGAAAAACCTACGCTCATATCGCTACGCCATAGTTCGTAGCAGCACTCCATATACAGCGAAAAACATACTATTTATTATTATTTAAATTTATTAAAAGACAACAAAGGTGGTCCAATCGGGGTTAGTTATTCTAGGCCTAAGTTAGTACTCGTATATAATTGATAATGTGGATTTGGTCCTCTGGCTGAGTTTCCACATCAGAGGACAATCTGCCTTATTGGCTATGACATGCAGAATGCTGTTGCTACTGCCGTGCACCCTATCTAGTAGCGAGGCAGTTTTCTTGCGCCAGACAGCATCAAAGTCGTCTGTGCGCGCCCCGGTAAACATTGATGACGCACTGCAGAAACGCGGCAGTCCCAATAGCGCTCTAAATGCATTATTAATTATTATATTGGATGCGCAGGGCATTGTAAGCCCGTTGAGTATATCTGACCCACAGACTTGACGTGTAAATTGACTTGCAGTAGGCCTTGAAAAGCGTGATTTTAACTTCGTCTGTACACCGTGCAAATCTGCGAGCCAGCATGTTCGCACGAATTGACAATGCCCTGCGCTCCTTCTCTGCGGGTGGCGCAGGACCGATCACTTTGGCACTCTTTGGGGGAGGCCTATGTCCAGCAGTGGACGTCTTTCGGCTGATGTATGAAAAGCTAAAATGGGTCAAGGACTCACACACCAGGCCATTGAGAAGCTGCACCAAACTAGTCGTGCCCAAGCATAAAACTGCGTTCTTTAGGGGGGGTTTTAAATTTGCTGCTGCTAAGGTGTGGAATGACCTGCCACCACCACTCCGTGAGCCTATACCGCTCTCTAAATACAGACGGTTACTAGAGGCACATTTATTAGCAAAGCAGAGCGAAGGATACCCTCCCCCTAAACAACGTTGATTCATGTAAGCAAACACACACACACACACACACACACACACACGCACACGCACACGCACACGCACACGCACACAGGCACCCGCTTAACCGCAAGCATTCCTATTTGTTTGTATTTGTTACAGTTATTATTTTTACGTCATGTTATTATTACTTCTAATGTTATAAGTCCCCTCTGCTGCAATATGTATAAAACTAAATATTGTCACTGTAATTAACTAAGCCATTAAGATGTTCCTTTTGTAATTTAATGTGTTATTAATATCTTTAACGTATGTTATATTCATGGTTAAGATGTACTTAATTAGGAGCACAGAAGTTGTGATTGTAATTGATATTATATAATTTAAGCTGCCCTCCGACCGTCTTAGTCTGGGACCGGTCTGAAAACCAGCGCCGGGCACCTCGGCCCGGCACACGCTGAGACTGGAAACCCTTTGCCCAATATATTCTGTTTGTTTGTTTCACTGTACTTGTAAATGAATATTAGGTTTTTTCTTTTTCTTCTTTGTAATTTTATTTTGTTTTCGTATGTAATGGATATGTGGCAATAAACTATTCTTATTCTTATTCTTATTCTTATGTGATGATGAATTATAATACTCATGGAAGAACTAAAAAATATAACTTACATTTTAATAATTAGATTACATTCGATTATTATATCATGATAAAAAATTACATTACAGATTTGCATGCATGTCAAAAAATAAGATTTTTTATCACGATCGTCAAGAACAGAGAAAAATTAAGATATAATATTAGGACAAAATAAATAAATAATTATAAGGGGACAATCTTACACAAATCGAACTAGTCCCATAGTAAGCTCAGTAAGGCTTGTGTTATGGGTACTAGACGACGATATATATAATAGATATAAATACTTAAATACATAGAAAACATCCAAGACTCAGAAACAAATATTCATGCTCATCACACAAATATTTGCCCTTACCGGGATTCGAACCCAGGACCTTCAGCTTAGTAGGCAGCGTCACTACCCACTAGGCTAACCGGTCGTCAAAACGGACAATGTCAACAAATATAAGAACACAATAACAAGGAAATAGAAAAAACAAACCAAAAGCAAAAGAACACAAATAGATCAACCTCTAGGTATCGTCAAAGATTGATGAAAGGGATATCAATATCGATCAGATACTTATTATAAAAACTAGGGACTCGTCTGAAAAAAGTATGCCGAGACTAATTTTTGCGGGCAAAGCTGATGTGGAATAAAGATCTAGGACGTAAGGGATGATGCGGGCAACTAAAAGTAACCAATTCCAAGAGGTTTGGACAGTGTGTCACACCTTTTAGAATTTTAAACAAGAACATCACATCTAATTACCGTCTCCGGCTATGAAGGGAAGGAACACAGAAATATTTTGCAGCTGACGCAGAATGCTCGAAATAATTATTATAATCTACTACCTAATATTAATTATAATCTACTACCTTTTTAGACGATTAGATAATAAGGGTTAACTCTCTAGAGCTACATAATATCCTGTTTTTAGAATTCACTGGATCTGGATTCTGGATACAGAAAGACTTTATTTTATTCCGCGAGTTTGCCCGCATTTTTCTATATCTTCATCATTTCAGCCAAAAGACGTCTATAGCTGGTCATAGGCATCCCCCAAAGAGTGCCACAATGACCAGTCCTGCGCCACTCGCATCCAGCGGACTTCCGCGACCTATACCAGGTCTTCAGTCCACCTTGTGGGGCTCTACCCACGCTGCGCCTTCCGGTACGTGGTCGCCACTCGAGAACCTTTCCGCACCAACTGCCATCGGTTCAACGTACAATGTGCCCCGTCTACTGCCACTTATTTTGCTATATGCGAGTAAAGTATTGTAATTATAAAAGTTCTCACGAAATACAAAATTGCTTAAAGTTCGCTATCCTGTAACGTGCAACCATAAACAGAATGTTAAAATTTGTATCTTAATTTAAAGTGAAAACCTTTAATGACTTCAATTTCAGTTGCTCGGTGGGAAGCACCAACATAAAAGATTAACCCAACGAGCAAAGGGCATTCAATAAATGTCCAATGTCCAATCATGTGTTCTGTTGATGCTGAAGTTTAATTTGAATACCGACTCGCGAGTCTTTCATTAATCATACAGTATTTATTTGGTCCGTAATTAAAACTTTTGTTAAGCTGCAGGCGAAAATGGGGAAGTAAAGTATAGTACTCGTTGTTTATTAGAGCGCTTATGGCAAACATGACAATAACTAGTCAAAGGGAAGTTCATCATCGTCAAAACTCTTAAGTTAGAACTCGGCCGCGTTTCTCTCTTTGTTGGCAGGGGATGCCCCTAGGATATAGCTTTCAATCCGTGTATTCTGAAGTTGAATGGCAGGTTATGTCTAATGCCAAGTTATACACGGATTATGGTTATACAGTACATGTAGATACATTTATATAGGAAACTTACGTGAGTCTCAGACATAATACAGTCGCTATCCGATTTTTTTTTAATCTTGACTGGGGCAAGTGTGGACGACACTTTACCATGCAACATAATGAGTGTTACACAATGCTGAAGAAAACGAGGGTCGGTTCTCGTCTCCATCACTGCTCCATCTGCGCCCGCGCAAACCAGCCGAGCGACAGGGCGCGGGCCTGCAGTGCCAAACGCGGCGCGCGGTGCTCATGAATAGGAACCGTGAATCAGCGAATCAAGCGACATTCGACCTCACAGACGCGAGTGACCCGTTTCATAATATTTTAACATATAGATTTATGATACGGTAGCGTAATAAAAGTGGTCGGCGATTCCATTCATCTCAACACATTCATGGGTGTGGGCTCGGCGCGATATCACTAACAAGGAAACATACCCAACTGTCCGGCGCCTAGTTCAATGATTTTTATATATGTTATACAGTAGTCTAAAATAACCGACACGTAATTTTTTTCAGCTGCCCAAACTCAACCTATCGGGAGATATTGTCCTCCAAAGTACTGAAAAATGGCGAAACCCTCTAACTTCGGAAGAGTTTTGTTCAAGCAAACTGCTTGTTAATTACTAGTTTTAATATAAATTGGAGAACATGAAAAAATAATGGACACGTGCTTTGCTATTTCGGCTCAAAACTAATATTTTCCAAAAAAAAACATTTAAAATTTTCATACTTTTTATTTTTAAATGTGGGTAAGCTTCATTTGAAAATGGATTCTCGGCAACAGTCTCGTTATACAAACGACACATTCTAGTAATGGTATTATAAAAAGAGGTGTTGTTTTTGTTTTGTAGGTGAAATATTTTGGGTGACTTACGAGACTTGAAAAGGGTAATGAAATCGAGAAGACAGACTCACTAGAACAGCTCAGCAGAGACAGGCCAAGTACGAGTGCATAGTTTTGTATAGCGTCATTAGCTCACTGCATTTCCTGCGATCTGAGCGTCTGCATATTTGTTATACATAAAAATGGTATTTCTTTCTCTTTCTTTCGGACTATCCCCGAGTGTTTAAGCATACTCGAATTCTGACAGTATACCGACATGATATGACATTGGGCCTCTGTATTTGCATACGTGTCTGTTATAACAATAGCTGCTGTGAATGTAACGCTCGCAGCCATTAATGTTCCACCGATCGCCTGCGGGATATCAAGTACCACTACACAGAGATGCCGTCACTAAATTAGCTACACGACATAAAATAAATGTATAGATCTTTAAGACATATTACATTAAGTACACACCGGTTTAGCGGACATGATTGTAACACCGAAAAGAAAAACAATAAAGAACTTTCTATCTATCTATCTACTAATCCCCTAGAACACTACCACTGCCATTATACACGTAAGCATCTCTTTTTGACGATTTAAGATTGATGATTCTGATATCTTTGTACGGGTACATATAATATTACGTATGGGTATATATTATATATGTATATATATTAATGTGCAGGCGAGCCCAGGGTAGGGCACTAATGAGATGGTCCACCGTTAAGATGGCAGGCGGCAGTGTAGCTACTAAAGTTTCAGTTAAGCCACATGGTTGACTAGTAGAGAATGCCTGAAGGCATTTAATCCGCCAATTGTACTTCCTTTATTTGTGCAATAAAGTTAAAATTTATTGTTTTTGGTAGGATCTCATTCCTTTTTGTAAGATTATTTCTAAAGAAGTGTAAGGGAAACCCATACAAACTTCCATCCCCTAAGTTTAAGGGCGGGGATGATTTACAAAAAATCCGAAATATGTATTTTATATATATAACAAACAAGGAGTCCCTATATCAATTTTCAGACCGCCTAGTATCAAAAATTGCGGAAGTCTCATACAAAATTCCATCCACTAGTTTAAGGGGTTGGAGGGTAAAAGTTATTTTTTTTGTTGATTGTGTACTAGCTAACATAATAAATTTCAGCTTTCTAGGACTTCAGGCAGTGCCCTAAAGGTTTTGATGATCAACGTGAGTGAGTGAGTGAGTGGTGAGTGAGTCAGTCACGAAATCGGTGCTTTTTAGATATCAATAAAATCGAAATTATAATAGCTATGAAACTGAAATTGAATCTTTATATATTTGTCGGAGAGGAGAAGTTTCGTTCAGCGCACTCTATTAAAAGCATCGTGTCTTCGGTCATAATGTGATTCACTGTCAAGCTACAAATGTCATCATTGAAATACATGTGAACGAGGACATATTTTGTCTCGGCAGTCGCGAGCTCATCAGTTCCGCCGTGCGCCAACAGAGGGCTATAACGAGTATTATTTGAATTAGAAACAGAACAACGGACGGTGGTGTTCACTGTCATCGAGGAAAATAATGACAGGAGGTGGACGCTCTCCTTGATGGAGAATTTATCGTTTAGAGAGAATGGTATGACGGAATACTAGAACCGAAATTGCCAGTTCACTGTATTTCACATGAATTCGTAACTGAGTCTTTAAATCTCAGCATCGTTTTCTATCAATGCCCGAGAACCCAGGATACGCCCACACCTCGACATATTTAATAAGTTTAGTATTGAGATCATATCCCGAGAATTTTGTTTATCTGATATAATCCAAACCAAAAAAACGACGAAGCGCTTCGAGAAAAGGTAGTAGGTAGTGCCCTTGCGCTTCGCTTGGCTCGACTTGGCGGGGGCACTACCGTTCCCCCAGATCTTAATCTATACGGCTAGGAAAATGTGTACGCAGGGACGAGAATGATTTCATTTTATTGTAACCAAAGCACTACGGCAAAGTCTGTAGCAGCTTAACCCATTCTAGCCCAAGCAACGTGTGCTACGCCGTAGCGCGTAGCAGCATTATTCCGCTTTCAAGCTATTATTTCCAATTTCCCGGCAACTATTCCGGTTCCGTTCGCAAACATTTCTGGCAGAACAATCGCTCGAATAAACTTGAAGAGCTAAGATTAAAGCTAAAATTCATCAATAAATATACTTCAGGGTATAAATCAAATGAGGAACATGGTTTGATATTCCAATTTGTACGTTATTTTGTAGAGTACACCCCGATTTGGAGTAAGAGTATTTGATGTAATTGGCTCCCTCAAATACTTGTAATATCAAGGAATGTCAAGTATAAGTACCCTTAAATTACGATATATTATTTACGTAAGTTAGGAATGGTACCCGGTAGAGTACGGGGTGGTGTAATTAGCGGTGAAACGCAATGTCAATCAGTCAATTTGCTAGTTCGAGCGACAGAGAGAGAGATACACGAACGAAGTTCGTTTTTGTTTCGCGGTAACCCCTCTGGTTAGTTTGGTTGGATTTACCTTTCTTATTAAATCTTTTATATATATAAGCATGTTCAATGCGTGCCCATACTTTACCACCACCTTTTAAACAAAAAAACCATCACTATACTCAATTTCATCAAAATAATTTAATTAGGTATTTAAAACGCTAATGGGGCTAGCTCGATTTGTGTAAGATTGTCCCCTAATATTTATTTATTTATTTATTATTATTTAAAACGTAAAATGTTATCTGAATTAACAAACCAAACTTAATAGGTACCTATTTTTATGATACGGGCATGTACTCGTCATTTTTGTCGACCTCTGAAGCCTAGTTGGTAGTGACTCCGCCTACGAAGCCGGAGGTACCGGGTTCGCATCCCGGAAAGGGCATTTATTTGTGTGATGAGCACGAATATTTATTCCTGGGTCATGGATATTTTCTATGTATTTATAATATTACAAATAATTACACGGTTCAACTCACGAATTAAATGTCACTACGGGCGACATGTTTCGAACTCTTCAGATAAATTTTATTAGTATGTATATCGTCATCTAGTACTTATAGTACAAGCTTTGCTGAAATGCCAAATAAAATGTATTAAAACTACTCTTGAGCTTCAATACTGCAGACATCTGCGCTGTGTAGGGTTTTAAATTGGTTTGGTTAGTGTCGGCCGGCCATGTTTGTCCGGTTGGTATTATATCGGAGAGCAGTCCCCCGTCGAGCCGAGAATTCCGGGGATGAATTCTCGGTTTGATTGACTTCAATTAGCCTGAGAATGGCTTATGAGCCGAGCTTTTCCACAGACCGAACGTTTCACACGTTTGACGAAAATTGAGCATATTTTTTGCCTGATGCTATACGGGTACATTGCGCGTCGAACCGATGGCCGTTGGGGCGGAAATGTTTTCGAGTTTATTCATTTAATCGTATGGCATACATTATTTTGGCCTTTTTAAAGTTTGTCACTCTTTAGTTCCACCCAGCTAGGGGACACGTGCAGGTTTGTGGTAGGTAGCTCCTGCGGACGCTAGTAACGGCTGTCCCTCCTTTGTCAAGTGAGTGGGCAACTCGACTGTTAGAAGTTCTTAAGCCGCCCGAAGGCTTAATTCTTAACTCGGCTTAACGACTACTGTCACAGACAGCAGCCGGGATCAACTGCTGAGCGTGCCCTCCAAAGCGGGAAAGCACTCATTTATATTAACCACTGTAGGATGGAATGAGACGCCAAGTAGAATAACCAAAATATTCAGCAAACTTACGAAACAATAAAGAACTTATGGTACTTACTTATACATATAACCTAGCTAAGTATACGCATACATGTGTGAGTAAAGGGTGGATCACATCGGCGCTCTCACCAATCGGTGTCACTTGAGGATAGCAGGCAGTTCTCAAAGTAGACCATAAATATGTATAGCCGGGGGAAACTTTTTTTTTTTTAACCTGACTGTTGCTATAATAGGACGAACCCAATATAGCGGTCGAATTGCGTGGTTGGAGGGTAGCCTGGGGAAACTCCAGGGGAAGCCTCCGAAGAATCAACTGTTTTTTTTTTTTTTTTTTTGAACCTGACTGTTGCTATAATAGGACGAACCCAATATAGCGGTCGAATTGCGTGGTTGGAGGGTAGCCTGGGGAAAATCCAGGGGGAGCCTCCGGCACGACCACGCGGGAAAGTTTGTACACTGGAATACTCTACGAGTTTGCGCTCCAGTGAGATTGGTTGAGCGGTATCAACCGAATCTGGGGTGTGAGTGGTGTCGAACTACTGGGAGTTTTATCGCTGGTTCGCTAAAACCTAGCCTAGCTGAGAAGAGTCCAGCAAGAAACTCAGCTAGGCCCGACTTGGGTCGGACTGACTCTACCCGGTATGCGGCGGTACCGGGACGAATAGGGACTGTAAGAATCAACTGGCGGCCGCAGCGGTTTATATACGCTCCGCGCGCCGCGCTCGGGTTGCTCGGCTCGATCGGCCCGCCGAGCGAGATAGGTAGTTGCTGTGCGAGCGGGAAAGTATTCGGTTCCGCGCGCCTCGCATGCATTTTATGTTGTTTATACGTGTTATGTTATGTCGCTTCACTACTAATACATATATTTATAATATTATTGTTCTCGAGTGGCGACTGTTACATATAATGTCAATCCTACCGCCAGTCTCGTCATAAACCGCTTCCTGAACAGGCGCGTGCCTTTTATTTGTCGCATATATCGGAAGGTGCAGCGCGGGTAGGCCCCACAAGGTGGAATGATGACCTGGTAAAAGGCCTGGTCACTCATGTCCAGCAACATCGTATTTTGGCTGATATGATGATGATGATTACAGGCAAAAAATGTGCTCAAAATTCAGTCAATTTTTTTTTTGTCTCGACAGCTTTATTATGTTTGTTACGGTTTCGACATGCGAGAAATATATGTATAGATTTCAGTAAATTTAATACCTTTAAAGAGTTTACCTACCACATATTTAAAAAGTGAATATGTCTAAGTATCTAAGTATCGTATGAAAAATGAAGTTAAAATGTATCTAACTCTTAATCAGATTAATACTAGAAGTGAAATCCAGACGTAAGAGCTGTGAAGCCTACTAAAATCTTTTTTTCACAAATGTACCATTATGATGAGAATGATAATTTTACTACCTTGTTTTTTCACTTTCTGACGTATTTTTAACAGAATTATACTTACCTCTTCTTATAATTACAAAACACATAATACGCCTAACTTAATTCAATTAACTGCGAGCTCCACATAGTGTGTTCCTTTCAGCAAACTTAGTTAAAACTCGTTTTCTTTGACCCAATTCAACTTATCTAAAGCAGAAATTCGGTACCCGCGTTCCGGAGATAGTTAAAAGTGGGGCAAAAGCGGCTTGCCAGATTAAATTGAGAACTTTCGCACTATACACACCGTATGACATTAAGCAGGCTTTGGTAATAATTCACCTTTGTGTCGGGCTGTCCTGTCTAGACTTGAAAACAAAAGTAGTTGCCTTTTTTCTTGATTTGTCTAGACTTATCTTAGACCAAATCGGAGAAACTGAACGATTAGGGTATCCTTAACTGACAAGCACGAGGAATGTTATGCAGGAGAATAAAGTTAATGGAGTTTATCAGGCTGGCCCGTGAGATATGGAAGTATGTGTGACGACCGGTTAAGCCTAGATGGTAAGAGAAAGAAAACATCCAAGACCCGGAAACAAATATTCATGCTCATCACTAAACCGGTTGGCAATACTTGCTTTCCGAATCTTTGTTTTTATGTGTGATAAAGACGTCACTCAAGAAAGCGATTCACAATTCACAATGAGGTTCTGAAAGTTAATTGCGTAAATTGTGAAGCGAGCGTTAAGAAAACTCAACTTTCATTTTTCCCATATTTTTTTTAAATTTCATCTCGATATATCGAAGCGTTACGCAACCATCAGTTCTGTATTCTTCAGTGTGGTGTGTTTTTCTAAGTAACTTAACTCGTGGGTGATTTAGCGACCGAATGGAACCCACAGGATGGCTTCCGCGGTAGAGGCAGACCGGGAAGGGGATGGCAGGACGACATTGATAAGTTTTGTACAGATTGGCGAACACTAGCACGGGACCTAGGCGAGTGGCGGAAAAAAGGGGAGGGGAGGACTTTGCCCAGCAGTGGGACACAGTATAAGCTAATAAAAAACCTCGTGTAAAACCAAAAAGTCAGAGCGACCTGGTAGGCTTTTAACAAAGGTGGCAACACGTAGTTGATTTAATAGTCCAGTCAATGAACTGACAACTTGTATGGAAAAAATGACAATTTTGGAAATAATTTATAATAGCTTCTTTTTGATGTGTAACGGATAAATTATCAATTAAATAGTTACCCAGCGACAAAATCCGACAAAATTTCAGACATCAAAAAAATGATAAATTAAATAGCTTCTAAAAAGTCAGAAAAAATATTAATAAACATGTTTGTCTTTATTTTGGTTCATTTACATTTGCTCTATAATATTCAATATAAATCGTACAAAAAAACACAATGCCTGCTTCATTTAAAGCTACATAATTACTTCCGGGTGGAAAGTTTGCCGGATTCTTCAATAAATCATCTTAGAATACAATTTTAAAATGAAATCAACAAAAAAAACGCTATTATAAATTAATGTTTTTCAAAACCGTATTTTGCCTGGAGTATAAATCATGGTAGCCTGCTTTCAATGGAGTTGTTTTGATGTTAATAAGACTTATTCAGAAATCTTAAGTTGCTTCTCACAAACGTCTTAAGGAACTGATAGATTCAAACGAGATTTAGTAAAAATAGATTTGATTTAAACGTTTATGAGTAAAACCAATCGTACAGCCATAAATAAGCGTGATATAAAAATGTTGAATAATAACCCAAGCCGGATATTAGGTACACATCGAAAAAAAATTGCCGTAACATTCGCCTACTGCCAAATTGTTTCCACAAACACGTATGTTATAAACATATCCCAGTCATAACGGACGAGTCGAATGACGAAGCGTTTCCGAGATTTATGGCATGGCACGCGGCACCACCAGCGCGCCACTATGGCAACTTTCCAACGCCATGATTACGGGCAAGAGGTCTATTTTTCACCACTTTTTATATCAATTTAATTTCAATATGTGTAGCGTGCTTATTTCCCAGCTTACGTGACAGAACGAGGAAGAGGAAAGCAATGCAATGCAATTGGATTGTGGAGTAAAGGACCCAAATTGAGGCTTTGGACTGAGTTAGTTTATTTACCACCTGAGCTCTGGGGATTATAGTAGCTTACTACATTTTCGTTTAAATTGGCTAAGATTAATAAGGCTACGAAGACATGAGCTAAGGGTTAGCCGCGACTTTGAACTCCGAGCGGGAGTGCTCTGCCCTACGTAGGAGCGAAATGCCGTGCTCTGCTCTCTCGCCTGCGCATATGGCGCACCGCGTATGGCGCCACCAGCTGGCATCCTATAGAAAATGTACAGATTTTCCATTATCGGATGTAACTTGGCATTACTGTCTGCCGTTACATATAAGATGTGCAAAATCTCTTCAAATTTTCAAAAATCTGTTGAAACAATATTACTTGTCGCTGCCTTAACTTGACTTGTTGTCCTGTAATATATTTATATAATTGTATTATAGTTTGTATGTATGTATCTATGTATTTATACTATACTTATTTGTGAAAGTGTGTATTTGAGTGGGTAGTTGTCATGTAATGTATGTGTTAGGAAGCTTTTCTTGATTCATTCCTGCACTACCTGTTTGCAACTCTTCTTGATAATTTCCTGCTACCCAAAGGTTGTCTGGAAGAGATCGCTCTAAAGCGATAAGACCGACTGCTGTTACCTTTATTTATTGAATGTACTCTTGTAACATGTTTTTCTTATGTTGTGGTGAAGAATATTATTAATTATCTCCGATTTAAATTCACGGGGCAAACCCCGGTCATTTGGAAGGCGTGCGTGGGGATATAGCTCCAACACGTCGTAGAGGCCTCTTGGAGACGAAGTTTAATGTAATTTAATACACCTGCTACAACCCATTCACGGGTACATCGGCAGATACCCGTGAACCGGTTCCAACAGGCGTTCGGGCCTATTGTGGGTAAAATGGATAGATAACTGGGTATATGGTGATAAGATATGGGTGGATTATGAAACTGGGCTATTGCAAAGAGGGCCGGACATCTGCCATAACATTGTTGTGCACAAAGTTATCGAGGCAGGCGGTGACTAGCCGCTCATTAAATGGGCCCCTAAAATTGCCGTCGTAGAGACGGCCAGGAGCAACACCGGGGTGAGCGGCTCAAGGGTGTCGAGAGGTGGTGCTGCGCTTCCTCCGAAGTTACTCGCGGCGCTATGCCCTTTAACACTTCCACCCCTGGAGCATCCAGCTCTGACGTCTCCTCTCTGGACGGGCAATGAAAGCAAGCCAGTGCTGAGAGTCCTGCGGGCCCCCTTAGGGTTCCACTCCGACCGACGAAGACACGCCAGAGACGGAGGCCCTGACCGACTCTCGGGAGCACTCGGGTCCATGGGGTCGTTACTCCCCAACAAAGGCAGCTGTCATTGTCAAAGCCTAAAGGGTCGGTTTTTGCAAACCGTCAGTAATAATAATATAATAATAAGAGCTGACGATGAGTGGCGACACCGCGGACCCCTAATCTCCAGAGGCCCATTTGATCTGGTCCTCGCCTCTGTGCTTGCCTTAACCGGCCGGCCGAGTGGAGTCGCAAGAGCGGAACCTGTGCTCCAGGTGTAAAATGTCATAACGCCAGTGGCCCTTGAACGGATTACCGGGATCTGGCGCACCGCAGACTCACCTATCGACAACCTCACAGCCGCTCAGACGTGTTGCCCATTGTCGCACTGTGCATGCGACATTTTTGTGGGGCTCACCTAACGAGTTGGCGAGTCACCGCCTGCCTTTTCACAATTTTGAGACTAATTGTCACGGCAGTTGCCGCTAGTCTCCTCCCATAACCCATTTTTCAGACCAACCACCATTCAACCCAATAACCCATAACCTTAGTTTCCATCGCAGCCCAGTGTTGCACTGCAATGAAATAGTCTTTGCACCTGGCGGGAACCATCACCGGGTGTAACATGTTGTGCGCTCGGAGATGGTATCCGCCATGTCTATCCTTCGCTTTATATTATATTTGTTTTAACACATTCACTACCAAGAATCGCTACGCGCTACGCTCGTAGCCGATCCCGTGGTTTTTCTCATAATATGTAGCGGATAGTGACTACGGCGTACGCGCCTGCTAGACGGGTTCCTGGTAGCGAAAGTGTTAAAGGGCCTCTGCGCTGTTGGCTTCGGCCCCACGCATGCCTTCCAAAAGTCCGGGACCCCATGGTCCTAAGATATGACAAAACATACAAATAATATTATTATTATATTATTATTACCGACGGTTTGCAAAAACCGACCCTGTAGGCTTTGACATATTTCTATGGAATGACAGCTGCCTTCGCTATATTAAACGTCGATCGGTCTGTAATCGTAAATTGGTGCAAACTTACCCTAAGTAGAGCAATTTATAGTAGAAGATTGAAAAGGTTTGCCACTTTTCGACCTTATTTCAAAGCTGTTAAGGTCCAAGAGTGACTAACGTGTTCCTTCCGCGACAGTAAAGTTAGCGCACGTGGAAGTCAGGGCGTGTAGCATGTGCAAGGTCACTTGCAATGCAAAATGTACGGTTTGTAAAATATGTTCTTATGTGCGGTTGGTTAAATAGCAAGCTTAGAAAAAGTCAATTTTGTACACGACTATACTATACTTTACGTAAGGAAATGCAAATAACATTTCATAATTTTATTAAGCTAGTCATTCTGTATTATTTTTTATATACAACGCTCGCATGGAACCAATTTATCTGTAATGTAATATAAGTTTACGACCATCTTTTGTATGAAACATACTTAATATCGTAATAAAATTTGCGATAGCGTTTTATAAGGCTTACGTTCACGAGAAAATGCGGTGAGATGAAATACCTGTTACAAGATGAGGTTTGATACATATATGAATGTAGAGCAACGCAAAGTACGAGATAGGCTAAGCAAATGGTGGAAAGATATAAGAGAGACGATATGCAGGTGAAAAAATTACTATCAAAATGACTCGTCACTGAGAGGTATGAAAAAAAAGAAACTGCGTCGAACCCAACTAAATGAGACATACCGCCCGCCATACAAGAAAAAACGCCAATGAAATTTGAATCAACCACAATAGAAAATAGAGTTTAGTTTATCTTGTTTCAAAATCGAACGAAACAAAAATGTGATTGGTAGGTACCGTCATATGCTGCAAAATTGCCTATGAAGCCTAACTTTGCCTACCTTATAAAACTGGGATTAACTTGATTGGGTGAGTAAGATACAAATGGCTGTACCCGGCAGCTGATCGCATTCTTCTCACAAAAAAAGCAGGTTACATACTTAGGTAACAAAAAGCCGCTTTATAAGGTAGGCAGAGTTAGGCTTCATAGGCAATGTTGCAGTATATGACGGTATCTAGTAAATTCAAATAATAACCTATCTGTATACAACTAGGTGGATTTAGAACCTGTGCTGCGAATTCCCGTAGGCCTACAGCCACAACCCTAGCTAACATTCGCACAATATCTTGTTTTACATCCCTACATCATGCTATTCGGGCCAACAAGCGAACCTCAGCTTACTAGGGTGGAAGATTGGAAGGGTAATTAGAGCTGTAAGGGATAGTTTTTGCGGAAACAAAGTAGAGTGCTCGTAAACTGGAGATTCAGCGCTTGACTTGCATTTTACCTTGTTGAGGAGTATGAAGACCACTTAGCATAGTTAAATAGGCTTAGGTGAAAGAAGCGGGCAGTCCCGGGCCCGAAGCCAAGTAAACGCATTTTTTTGTGAGCACTATTGTTTTGTTCGTGAGTCATGGATATTTCCTAGATAACGTAATGTTGTCCGTATCCATTACAACCTTTGCTTGGTTGGGGATTGGATCGATTTGTGTAAGATTAACTACAATTTTGGGTCATACACAGATTTAGGTTTGCGTCTTTCCTGTGGAAATTATCAAAGTTAAGGGCTACGAAGCCTAATTTTTGGTTGGACTCTTAAACAGCATAAACGGTGTCTCCTCTTCTATATACCTACGCGATACAAACATTATTTATATGCACGTGAGCTTTTCATTATTAACCACAGGAGAGACAAATTTTGTTTTATACACTGTGTATTATCCTTTTATATTTCCGTAATATTTTTCGTGTTTCGTGATTTAATCTGTAATGGTGATCACATGTTTATATTATTCATAGAAAGATCAAAGCACAAAATGAACTTGAAACGCGATGAAAGCAGACCGGGAATCGAACTGGGTGTCTTTGGAAAACCGTCTCACTGCGTATACATCTCATTTTGATGATTTAAGCGTTATGAAAATAAAGGTATTTACTTAATGATGAATCTAGAATATTTAGGTACAACGTATTAAAACACTGTTTATACCTACTTGAACGAAAAAAACAAAAAGTTGACTACTGTAACAATGGAAAACAACGAAAAAAGGACTTCCTTTTGTTCTTATCTGAATGCGATTGATGGTAGCTGCTAGCTTTCTTAAAAATAAGTAGGTAAGCAGTGAAGCTTTGACGAGTGACACGTATATGAAAATATCGGTTTACCAATGTATGGGCAAAACACTTTTCCGAAAGTATCAAATCCCGAAATGATTTTCTCAAATAACCATTTGGCAAAGAATCATTAGTTAAAACAACATCGCAGTTTTACAGTAACCAATTTTTTATTTGGAAAATTATTGTTTACTTAATTGTTACTTCATGATGTTTCATTGTACCATTTATCATTTAGTCAAATGTATCGTTTGGCATAGCATACTCACCCCAACATATATTGCATGGCATCGTATATAATATAATGCACTGCAAATTTAACTGGATAGAACATCATTTCGTATAATGATCTCATTCTATAATATTCATATAATACCGACACCGCGGCTAGTATTGTAACGTCCCATGTGGAGATATTCAGTCTTGTCGTGGTTCATCGTTAGGCCAACTTTCAAAGTAAGTAGCCTGTATATGTAGTGTATTTTTTTGATTAGTGATTTGAAAATGTATCAATTTATTACAATTATGCTACTAGCTTCTGCCCGCGACTCCGTCCGCGTGGAACTCGTTTCTATCGTAGCTCCATACAAAATCATGAAATGGAATTCAATTAAATGATTTATTCATCCCTCAGTTAACCCCCTTAGGAGATGATTTCCGGGATAAAAACTAGCCTATATCCCTGATGTTTGAGTCCCAGGGAAGGCCCTGGGACTCAAACATCTCTATACCTCATCTTAATCAGCTGAGCGGATTAAGCGTGAAGAGGTAACAGACAGACAGGTACACTTTCGCATTTATAATATCAGTATGAATAAAATATTTATATTGACATAGTGCAATCGCCTCTATCAAAAGCTAGTCAACAATGTTCAATAGAAAAGTAAGCGACTTATAGTTGGCCACTAATATAATAACGGGGCTTAATCCTAGACAGGAGCTTCGACAATGGAGGCTTTTTGCTCCTTTGTTAAGCTCACCATTATATGGTTTCTGCTTTTGTAAAAAGGCTTATGGCCATAGAGATACAGCGCCGTTTATAACCTTCGGAGGAAATAGGTCAGCATTGTGGAACGTCCTTGTTAAAGGGCTATACTTGCGGGCGGTGGTATTCTAGATTTATTTTTATTTGTACTTATCCTGAAAGAGTGGGTATGAAGAAAACAATATTTCGTGGCAGATTAAAATGTGAACGCGTGCATACTTCACACAACAGAATAGAGATTTATCAAACCTCATTAATTTCGACGAAAATTAATTTAAATGCTGTTCAGTGCTAGGCGTCTTCTTGCCAATACAGCTCTAATGCCATCCCAACGGTACTTAAAATAGTTGCTCTGTGAGCTGTAGAACACGATCCGGTCGTTCCGCACCCAAAGGGTAAAAACGGGACCCTATTACAGACTCCGCTGTCTGTCCGTCTTTCACCGTGATAGTTACAGTTGAAACTTTGACAGAGGATGTATTTCTGTTGCCGCTATAACAACACATACAAAAAACAGAATAAAATAAATATTTGAGGGGGTTTCCATACTCTGAAAATCTGAATCGGCAATTTTTTTATTAACCTTTTCACAAAATCTGAACCTGCGGTTAATTCTCTCAGCTCGGAGCTATGGTTTCCAAAACAGGGAGAATTATTTCCATTGATTGGTTTGAATCTGTACCACTCGGTTTATGGAGATTGGTTTGAAAATTGAATGTACTGTTTATTTTGCCAAATTTTCATTCGAGTTCATGATTCCACCCCCTGATATTTCTGTTTTTCATCATCTTGGACAATATGAAAGAAAGAAAGAAAGATACATTTATTCACAAACACACAGGACACACGTGTTAAACAATAAAATAATCAAAAAACATGAAACAAGTGTGTCTCTGCGACAGTGAACCGGACACTGGCTCAGCATTATGCTGAGGTGTCAGACACCTGCAGCGCTGATTTTCAGCCAGACTCGCGGAAACGTCATACAAATGCAATAAATAAACTACCTACAGTATTGGGACAGGCGAAAGAGAAATAAACATAAATAAAAAGTGAGATAATACATGTACACACTACCTAGATGCAGCTTCAATAAAATATTTATATTTACAGTACACATTAAAGACAAAAACTAGATAAGAAATGAGAAATTGTCATATTTCTTGGTGTCACAACTCACAGTGCTGGGGATTAGGATTGTGATTTCTGGAGCGTCAACAAATAGCCTTTAAGCATACGCTTAAAGGTGTATCTGCTAAGCGCCCTTTGTATAGGAGGAGGGTTATCATTCCAGCACTTAGACGCCGCAAACTTGAAACTACCTCTGAACGCAGCGGTTCGGTGCATAGGTATAATGGCCATTGCCTTAAACCTGCGCGCTCTTTTGGACCATACCAGTTTATAAAAAAGGTAGGTGGGGGGTTTCCTGTTTTACCACCCCGAACAGCAGTGTCCAGGTGCAGGCGCCGGCGTGCAGGCATGTTAAGCAAGTTAGCGGCGTTCAAGTTTGGAGTGATGTGGGGTCGGGGAGGGACGGGAGTATGCTCAATGCATGATATTACGGAAAACATATTACAAGTCACGTGGTCTGAGTAGGTGAGCCACAGACCATGATTAGTAGGGATCAACTTTTTTTTTAATTAATAAAAGCTCAATAATAATAAATCATTAGATTTCTTAGTGTAATATAGTTATGCTCTGCGTTAGTCTTAAGTAATATTAATCTTTATTATCTCTAAACCTAATGATTACATTTCATCTCAACGGTAGGTAATAATACAGTGGCCATTAAGGTTTCAGACAGTTTCATTAATAGTAGGTAAGTCTCTGTTTCCATTACTCAGCGAATGTCTTCATTGTACTTAATAAAGTTGACATAAGAATCCTCAAAGAGAAGAAAGAAGCTTTCGATACATGTCTTAAAATTCATTCTGTACCTATACCTTTTTATTGATTCGAATGTTGCTCAATTATATTCTAAAAAACGTCAAAATGTAGACATAAATTTATAATTTAATATCTCAGTTATTACTGATAAAAAATACGCACGGTACATTACAAGTCAGTGAATTTTCACTAGACCTGGTAAGCACACTTAACAATTTTAAAAGCAATTTCGTCCGCCGAATTAGAAACCATTTTTTTTACAAAGAAAAAGGCTACGAAGTTTCTTTGTTCTCATCAGCTGTCCAGTGACCCGGACACAACCGAGAAATCTTGAATTAGATGAAAGAAATTTCATATTTACGAGTAGTCAGTAGCTATCGAGCTTTGTGATTTAATTTTTGAAACGACTTTAATGTTGGGGAAAAGAAAGATATATTTTCTGAAAATAGGCAGGTAAAGGCAAAAACATTTTACACCTCAACCTATCTTTTTTTTACATTTTGGTAAGTTCGATCTGTTCTTATTCAGAACCATGATTAATATACCAACGGTACTATTGATTTTCGTAACTAAAAAAGTTCCTCCAATTTTTTATCCCCGTATATGTATCTTTTTTAAATTATATTTTGGTTGGACCATCGGAAAAAGTAAACCTGTAAGTAAATGACAAATTAGGGACACTTTTTAATACCGTACCAATCAATGTTTTGTATGATACTGTCTTTAATTTTCGCAATTAATACTCAATTGAAACTAATTTTACTGCGTATTTATATTATTATGTTAAATAAATAAATGATGAGTTTCAACTAACTAACCAATACGAGGTATTTCCTTACTTACTTATTACTACGAACATTGAATGACGATATTACCGCCAAAATAAACATCTATACTTAAATATAATAAAGCTAAAGAGGGTTAAAAGTACATGGAAGATATTCGAAAAAACGTTGGCTGGGGACACTTAGAATCGATAACAGAACACGTTCCAACAGTAGCATATACTTGACTAGAAAGTAAAAAGAACGCCATTCAAACTGAGCAAAATATAGATAAAACGTGAAAACACACGAGATGAAATATAGTGCTAGGCGGCTAAAGACTATATTAACCAAAACTGCCTGTTATACCTCCATACCTATAGTAACTGTTAGACATTAGAGATCTTATTATATTTGGAATTTCAGCCACTGACGACGTCGCTGTTGATATTGATAATCCGGTAACCATGATCTCTGTGCCTTCCTATATTTGCTATGAAATCAGACCCCGTATCATTGTCGGCCTTATCACGCGATAAGTGACAAGATAGAGCGTCCGTCTCGTTCTATTGAACGGTGTCAGCCAGTGACGGGCGTAAGGCTACGGGGTCAGAGGTCATCTAAAGTTGTTCGATAGATTGAGTAAAATACTAATCTCAAATTATCATAGTTCACCAACGTCAAGAGATGTAGGTAAATAAAATAAAATTTGGACAAAAACGCTCGCATAGCGACCCCTCTCTAAAGGCATGCTATATTTTAGGCCTTTCATTACATTACCTTCAGTAATTCAGCCCCCAGGTTTAGCTTGCAAGTTACTCGGAGATAACGAGTATCCGTGGGGGCTGGGCCTCGGGCCTTAGGTCCTCGGGCTCGCATTGAGACTGCTCTCTGAAGGAAAAGGTCGGCCTTCGGCCTTGCTTGCCTCGCCGCTCGCCTTCGCAACTTTGGCCTCAGGTCTCGCTTGCAACACACCTGAGGATAGTGAGTTTCCGTCGGGCTCGTCTTAGTGCCTTCGGACCTGGCGCTCGCTTAGAGAGCGCTCTCTAAAAGGATACTTTGGGCATCTGTATAATATTATTGACGATCAAATTTTATAGTTTCGGCATGAGGGTGTTAATTTAGATTCGAAGAGAATATGAACTGTTACACGCACAGTCTATGGAAATTAAATATTTATTTTCAAATTGGTCAGGGATATGGATAAACATAAGAATATCATGTAAACCATAATTTATAAGCGTAAGAAGTCGCGGGCAGAAGCTAGTTATTAATAAATCTTCATCGTACATTCTTTAGTAAACGGCGCCATTAATGGTTATTAACTATAATATCCATATATGGTTAGATATTGTGTCGTAATAATAATGTATTCGAGCCCACGCGCCACTTCATTTGGCAAACAGAAGAACGTCCGGAATTATATTATTATTATTACTACTTTCTTCACGCGGAAATGCTAGGTACTGAATAAAATCTTCTACGGATGAAATATACCTATAGGTAACGATCACAGTAAATTTCGTGCCCTTTTCGTTTATATGCTACTGAATTATAATACTAATACGACATTAGCAGTTACTGAAACTTGAAATGCAGTGAAATAAGCGACTAAGTACAGCTATCTCAAAAACCTATTTTTGGAATATCCAGCAAACTCGGTCCATTAGAGGTTTACTGTCAAAACGATGTAGCGTAATTACGCCGTGGCGTGTCGCGGAGAATTAAATTTAAATAGGACCGAGGAAAGGAATTATTTCAAACGACCTACTTGTAAATAAATTATGCTACACATTTTATAATGCTACAATTCATCATGCGAGGCAACGCTCAAACCCTTTAGCACAATTATTTAAGTGGAGGAGAGCAACATTTTTCGCTACAATTCATTTTGAACCGACTTAAAAAAAGGCGGATGTTCTCAATTCGGATGTATTTTTTAAGGTTCCGTAGTCAACAAGGAACCCTTATAGTTTCGCCATGTCCGTCTGTCCTTCCGTCGTCTTCGGCTTAGCTCAGTAACCGTTGCTACTAGAAAACTGTGATTCGGCATGGGTATATAAATCAATCACGTCGACAAAACAGTACAATAAACTCTTGAATAAAATGTTTTTTAGGGTAAAGCAGCCCCTACACTTAAAGCGGGGATGTAATTTTTTTTCTCGTTAACCTCATGGCGTTGGATAGCTCGTTCAAAAATATTATGGGTTTCCTAAAACCAGTTTTCAAATCATTGATTCGTTTGCGAGATATTGGGCTTTAAAGCCCTAATTTTTGTTCGAGTCGTATGTGTCGCCGGCTAAATGACTACTACTGGGGATGTGAAAAAATTCGTGGTACCTAGTAATATAACGAATTTAAATGGAAAACTATCACGGACAAGTAGGCACAAGTAGTTACCGAGTAATAGTTACAACTTAATGTGTACTTGGAAAGGCCAATTTTCGTACAAATTCGGCCGACGCAACCGCACCGCACGTCGATGTTACTAAGACAGACAGGCAACTACGGAACCCTACACTGCGCTTGGCCCGATACGCACTTGGCCGGTTTTTTTCTGAGGAATTGGGGGAACTCCTCAAATATATTAGGCACGCATGTAGTAATTTCGGTACATTCTATCGTGTACTCGTGTATTTGCACTCGGAAATCACAAATGTGCTGAAGTGGAACTGATGATGAAGACCACACATGTCTCCTGGAACTCCCCAATGATGTACTTAAAACCATAAAAGTACGTCACAGATTCTGATATGATTCCGTTGAAATAGGAACTAATGAAATGCCAAAGGTCTCATAATCACCTTATTTGATGATTCGACGGGGCTCCTCAAATATTATCAGCCCACATACAGCGATTTGTTTTTTTTCTGTATTATTCAATGTTCATGTGGTTAGTGGAAAGGAAATGTGGAAATTCATATGGCTTGGCGGAGTTAAATCTGTTTCTATGTTTATAGTTACGTTAAATGGATTCTTTTATGAAATTGGCTTTAGGCTGTTATAGCTTATCTATAGTTACCGTATTATCAGATAATTTTTAAATCTGTACTGACTCGACTGACAGTAATTTTAGTACAAATTAAAGAGCATCAGTAAGCTCGGCACCACCAATCGTGACTGCCAAATGTGAAATTGGCCTTACACGTATACAAAACAAACAACGCAGACCTTCCTGAATATGCAGCAAATCTTTAAAGACAACATAATGTATTACTTAAAGCAGTGCCAAGATTTACTCTTTTACCTTGAGCTCTTTCAAGTATTCTCGTTTGCAAGTCTCTTGGCTCCTATTTCGGTTAGCACAATGGCAGATTTTTTGAAGCTAGAAAAGTCGAGCCAAAGCAGAGTGGAAAATTCGTTCTTTGCCGTTGGGCTGTAAAGTGTGCAAAGTAAACTCGAAATTCGATGGGAAAGAAAAGTTAACGTACATTTCAGTTACAAAATAGTAAAAGATAGCTTGAGTCATCGACGTGACCATACGTAGTTTTTAACATAGATACGTAAAAAATACATGAAGTATATGGGATACATATTGATTACGTAAGGGATTATGAAATAACTAATAATTATTATCATTTTACCAACCGGAGCCTGGCCTTTCCGTATTGTCGACTTGGTCGAAATTCAATAATATACTTATAAGGTTACATCATTACCAAATGTATTCATCATTTACACTGCGAATTATTGGCAAAGATGATTAATTATATTATGAATCCAATAAATTGCAATCAGTTTTCGTTAACGTCACTATTAATTAATGTTTACGGAAGGGCACATTAATTGGTACAGTTATTATTTATAGAGACACGTTTAAGTGTGAAAAGATGTACGTTGAAGTATCCTCCTCTCTCTCTCTCATCAGCCGAGAGACGACCACTGCTGTACATAGCCTCCCCAAAAGAGTGCCACAGTGACCGGACCTGCGCCAACCGCATCCAGCGGACTCCTGCGACCTTTACCAGGTCATCATTCCACCTTGTGGGGGCTACCCACGCTGCGCCTTCCGGTACGTGGTCGCCACTCGAGAACCTTTCTCCCCCAATGGCATAAAATGTGTCCTACTATACAGTGTGGAAAAATAAGTCGGGCCCTGGATGGAAACTACCTTAAATCCTTAAGTTGGCTCATTTTACTTAAAGGAGACATTCCTTTATTTTTAAAAGAAACAAAACTGCATTCAGAGATTTTCGAAATCTCGCTTGCCTTGCCCGGGACTAGACCAACTAAAATTAAAAAAAACACACTCGCTTTTTTATTACACTAATCTATAGGATAATAATTCAGGATAAAATGTATCTTACCTACTTACTATTACCTACATACCGACTAATATTATAAAGAGTAAAAGTGTGAGATTGTAGTTTTATAAAATTCTGTAGGGGTAATCACCTTAACTTCTCACCCTATTTTAAAGTAATCTTAGTACTAGTACAAATAACCCTAGTATAATGGGAGTAAAAAAAAACGTTTGTTGTATGGGAGCCCCCCTTAAATGTCTATTTTATTTTGTTTTTAGTATTTATTGTTATAGCGGCAACAGAAATACATATCTGTGAAAATTTCAACTGTCTAGCTGTCGCGGTTCTTGAGATACAACCTGGTGACAGACAGACGGACGTACGTACAGACAACGAAGTCTTAGTAATAGGGTCCCGTTTTTACCCTTTGGGTACGATACCCTAAAAAGGAAAATAAAGACCCAACTTTGGTTTTTTTTTGTATCCAGGAAACTTTTGGCAATCATGTATCGATTAAATCAGATAAACAATCATATAGTCAAGAATCATATATCTGAAAATCAGACCTTATTATTAGTAACCCCATTGGAACCCATAATCATTTACAATCCCTCATAATCTCCTATACGCTAATACAAGTTAATGGTCTACTTAAGCAGCCATTTACAATAACATCTCATCATATAAGATTATATCAAACATCATTACCCATTTCCCAAAAGCCATAAGCCATTCATTCGCAAATCATAAATGCGGTAGGATCCATTCATACTATTCACTCGCGAGAACGGCGGCTAAGTGAATTACCACATCAATTGTTCAGAGCTTCGTTAAACAAATTAAAGAGTAATTGGGTCTAGGAGCGCCTGTGGACCCCTAATTAGGGAATCTGAAGGGTTGGAAAGATGTGAAGTGTGCTCGATAGGCAATTAAGTTAAGTTAAGGTAAAGTAAGGTAGGCATGAAGATGTTCGCTTGTTCGGATATGTTGTTGAAAAAAATTACATGATCTATACTGAGTGGCCGGCGAGCAATTCTTCAAAAAAAAAACCGTTTTTAATTTTGATAAATTGACTCGTTAAAAAATTCTATATAATCAACGAACTTGCTAACAAAATGTCACCGGAATCGGTTGAGAAATGCGACCTGTAGTAGAGGAGACCAGCGGGACATGGGAATGTGTGTCTGTCTGTCTGTGACCTCTTCACGCTTTAACTGCTAAACCGATTTAAATAAAATTTGGTATAGAGATAGTTTGAGTCCCGGGGAAAGACCTATGTCTTTCCCCCCAAGCTCAAACTACCCTATTAGTTTTTATCCCGGAAATCAATCCCTAAGGGGGTGAAAGTTTGTATGGATCTACGATATAAACGAGTTCTACGCGGACGGAGTCGCGGGCAGAAGCTAGTAGTAATAATAAAGAGCTAGTGCTTTGAAAGTTTGTATATGATGGGGGTAATCCTCAGAACTACTTATCTGATTTTTAATATAGCAGACAGAGCAGTTGAAAGAAATTAATCTTTGGGATGGAAATAGGCTATAATTTGACCACGCGGCTGTGCTCGCATTCCTTTCAACGTAATACCTGTATGGCCATTAAACAATTAAAGAAAACATGCCAATTACTTCATTAAATGTGAACAGAAATATCCTCGCACATATATATTTGGGAAAATGGGTGAGTTCAAATCCCGGCTTATACCAACAATGGGTTTTTCGGAACTCCTGTACAGTATACGCCGTTAGCTTTTCGGTGAAGGAAAACACCGCGAGAAAACCGGCCGAAGCCCAATAAGGTCTAGTTTTGCCTCGGGGTTGAAAGGTCAGATGGCAGTCGCTTTCGTAAAACTAGTGCCTTTGCCAAATCTTGGGATTAGATGTCAAAGCGGACCCCGGGCTTGAGTTATTTTTTGGTGAACAATAAAAAATGTTTGTATTATTATAGTAGCTACTCCAATTAAGCAAAAATATTCCGGGTTGCGTAAAACCTTGCTTTCAAATGTTTGGTTATAAAATAATTCTTGATCTTCAGTATAAAAAAACCGCACCATGAAAACACGCCATAAAATAGAACAGATAAATTCGTAATAAACAAAAGCATAATCAAATAAAACTTGAAACGAGCGTAAAAAAAAAAACTATTTATTTTACTTAAACGGATCTTAAAACGTGTTATAGTTTTGTATTTAATACAAAATACATTCACGAGAAGTTTGCGACGTAATTTTTTCAAGTTCATTAATGAACAACGGGAATTATTTTCCTACTTAGACCCTATAACTTCAGATGACTTTTAGAGAAACTAAACAACGGTTTCAGATAGATTTTTTACTTTATTTTACATAACTGCCATTAAAACATTCTGTGATAGTGAATAAATGTATCTTTTTTTCTTTCTTTAAACCAGTTTTTTTATATATATCCGGACACGATCATCCAAAAACGCCGTTTTTTACGAATTGTTTACTAACTTGTAACAGATAATAAAATTACAAGAAGTGTCAATCTTTATAGTAAGTTTCATAAAGTGTTGCCGTTTAAAAATATATACGATTTCATTACGAACACACGACGTGGGAAATAATATCCCATTGTACTAATAAGGGTTACAGTATCCCATCAAAGTCAGTTAATTGCACTGTTATTTAATTTCTTGGCGACGAAACTGTGATTTTATTTCGTATTCATATTTTTCCTTCTATTGACAACTCACTGAGCTCGTACTTAGTGGCACCTACGAGTTAACTAATGATTGACATAGTGTAATACGTACCACCGGGCATATAATAATCTCGATTGGATAAAAAAAAATTGGCATTGACTTAAAAATAACATGTACATTATAAAGACTGATGATAAAATCGAACCTTCATATTATTATTAAGCAGTATTTTCAATTAAAATGTATGTGTATTCAGCATATCGTGAATTATTGGTATATTTAAAATTGCCTCGCCTTGCCAGGATCCATGTACTCATAATTAGTTCTAAAGTTCTTAGACATAATTACGAAATGTACATGACTGGCATGACTGCAACATATTGAATACACATTCAATTAAGGAAGCTTTGTAGGTCCTCTTGAGCTGACATTTCATTAAGATTTCTCCAATTTAGTCGGAGAACGATTGACGAGGTTTTCCGCTTCCAACTTTTTCAGCACAGATTTTTGTTCACGATGTCTAGATTTGATTGCGATTTAATTTCCTTAATATATTTTAAAATTAAATTTCGTTCTTTTTTATAAATGGTAACAAATAAAATCGCGCCAAATGGTGAAGATTACAAGAAGAAAAAAAGAAACGCTTTGTTAAAGAAGAAGAGGTGTCAATGTCCTTTCCCTCATGCTACTTAAGCTAATCAGCTTTTCATCCATCTGAACATGTTAAACTCTTTGACAATGACACTACCGCTACCTCTACCGCAACCGCTGTCGGTGTGGTACCTACCACGATGATGACACGCAAACGTGACGACCCGAGCTAAACAAAACTAACTTTTCTAGCTACCTAACATCACATTTGTTAGAGACAGAACCTTAAGTAAGTGAAAACTACAAACTCGTATTATTTATTCTGTGCAACGACTACACTGCGCTGGCTCGATTATCCAAAGAGGCCGTCAGCCTTTGACACAAGAAAATTCCACTTTCCCTAATCTTCGCCACTTTATGCCCGTGGGGTGCACCGAGGGTGGTCAGACTGAATTTAGATGTATGCTTAATAGTAGGTAGATATTTCAAATTTATAATTCAAAAGTTGGTTCATCAAATAGGACGTTTGCGTAGTTTTGCAATATCGACTAGTTTTGTTAGATGATTGGCTAGAATATGCATACCCCGACTGTGTGCGTACCCGTTTTAAAACTCATTGCATATTTAGCATCCCCTAGCAAAAATGGAAACAAATTGCTAATTTATTTATTTAAGGATTGCCAACGGAGTTAACAATGTTACATTTTATGTGGAAACATCAAGTACTTATGTATGTCTAATTGTAACCCTAATAATAGGCAACCACGGCATGCGTAATGTTCACAATCGTTGACGAGATGCGGGTTTGAAATGCTTTGCGAAATTTAAAAGTGATTAAATCCTGTTGATTGTGCCCTTTTGGCTTATTTGCAGAACAAATAATATGATGTTGATTTTGATGTGGCCCTATATCGGTATGGTATAATACATTAACAGGTCGATTGACAAGGTTATGTCTCTGTTAAGTCTCCCTAAATATTTTTAACCCACGACCCATTATAGTTAGGTACATTGTGCAAGTTTAACGGTACGGTAGGTACATTAATCAATAGTACCAAATAATACTGAGTGAAGGGTTAGCTCTGTGAGAGAATAATGACTAGCGCGAATGAGTGGGTTGGGGTGAATCTTTAGCGTTAGACGGCGTTTTTTTTATCTGAAGCCCGGGGTTCGCTTTGACACCTTATCTCAAGATTTGGCATAGGCACTAGTTTTACGAAAGCGTGACCTTCCAACCCAGAGGGTAAGCTAGATCTTATTGGGATTAGACCGGTTTCCTCACGATGTGTTTCCTTCACCGAAAAGTTAACGATAAATATTCCGTTCATGAGTAGATCGCATATTCCACTTTTACACAAATGCTAATATTGTCAATGTTAAAAATACTGCTTAATGCTCAATCTTGTAAGTAGATAAGGTTTCAAAGCGAACCCGGGCTTCTTAAGGGCACAACCGGGAGTAACGCTAAGAGGATGACGATGTGAAAGCGTCCTAGACTATCAATTAGCATCTTTAGGAAAATAATTAATTGACTTAACTACTATTTAGAAAGTTTTGTGTATATTTCAAATATAGTCGAAAATGTAATCACAAATCAGACACAATCACAAAAATATGAAACACAAACAATCATAAGAAAATATTACATAATACCAACCCAATACATACCCTACATACATTTTGTCATTTGTAAAGAATTGAAGCTAACAACGCAAGAAAAAAAAAACAAATCGACCACAACTTACTTGTTATCTAAAAGAACAAGGAAAATATTGAAACACCTGCAATAAATTACAAATCAATATTGCTATATGTGTGTACCTACTGTAAACTTACCAACAGAATCCGTGCACCGGAATAACACTGAAATTCCGAACACAACTAACTGTATTTCCCACTTCATCACTAGTTCCAAACAACGCATTTTACACAAAAACAACTCTTAAAACACTGACAGGTACCTAATAACAGGAAAACAAATGTCAATCGTTCATGTTCGAAAGTTTGAATCGCGGTGATTTCAACGTTTGTCATACGGAGCCCGGCTGGCGTTCGGATAACAACTGTTCTGTACCCAACTTGGAAGTATAGAAGGAGCTTCCCGCGCATGCGTAGAAGGCTTTTAAAAAATCCTCTCTACATTATGTGGCGTGGAATTTAAAATACTTTGCGGATTTGGTGGCGGTGAAATTCCAGCTTTTATTTGATGATGTTCATCTGAACAGTTTATTTTGCAGATCATTGGCATTGCAACAATAGATACTAATAGTATTTACGTTTATTACGAACTGCATTATTAAAATACGATTTTTGAAGAAATAAAAATAAATATAATGGAGATACACCTTTCTTTCTTACGAAACAATGTACCTAACCGATAACATAACTAATATATTATTAAAAAAGTGTTGAGCTGGCAAATTAATTGGTTTTGGTTAAATTATATTTTAAGATACCTACGCTACAGATTTACGGTAGTTCATAATTCACTACATTGCATTTTTTTTAAAGTTCAAAACGGGCTAGATTCGATTTTTTATCGTTTTTGGTCTTTGTTTCAATAACCAGTGACTATTGATATATAAAGAAATATTATACTTCGATTAAAGGAAACTACTGGTATTTACTGAAAATGTTACAAAATTTTAAATTGCTGCAAGAAATGTGTCCTTGTCTGAATACTGAGTAACTCAATTTTGCATTGGATTATTAATTTTAACTTAACATCGGTAGAACAGTAAAGAATGTTCGCTTTCGGATCAGATCATATCGAAAGGGTTTTGACGTTCAATCACTCCAATCCTAATGTAGTTCCTTTTTTATTTAAGTATTGATTTAAAGTGGTTTTTGTTCAGTGTTACAATCATATTACATGTAATGAACCACTGAGCCGGGGATTGATGTAAGTTTATTTATTTGTCACCTAATATTATAAATAAAGGTTGCTGGATGCGGGTGGCGCAGGACCGGTCACAAAGTGCCAAAGCACTCTTTGGGGGAGGCATATGACCAGCAGTGGACGTCTTTCGGCTGATATGATGATGATGATGATTATAAATAACGATTGAGGTTGTCTGAAGCACAGTGTTATTAAGCTATAAGATCACCTGTTATTATTTATTGTTTCATTTGATTATTTTTCTTTTGTGTATTTTATAGATGAACTATAAAAAGTATTTATAATGGTTTCAAGAAAATAAAATAAAATACAAATATAACGTGAATTTGTTGCCTTTCACTTCCTTTTTTATTATAATAATTCCAGAAAATGTGGTGTCATATAAAGAAAAGAGGTACATTTTTTAAAATTGGGTACACAAAAATAAAACATATAAAAAAGAAACAACTATTTTAAATTTACTTGTAATTTCCATTGTATGTATGTAAGTATATAAGTCAAAGTCCCGTGGAAATTGATGTCACGGATGAACCTAATTTTCAGAGACTTTTGACCGGCAGCAGCTGTACTACTCATTTTACCTGCTCTTTGTCCTGTATCTATCCTTTTACTGACTAATACAGTCAGTCCAGGAATAACCCAATTTCTCGCCGCCGGCTGCGCGTCGGGCATAATCAAAGGGGCAGGCTAACTCACTTTGTCCCCATTGCAATTTGAAAAAGATATTTTGCCGGACATATTGTCATAATGATCAAGATTTTTAAGAAAAGGGTTT
Organism: Epinotia bilunana; assembly: GCA_947049275.1. Taxonomy (NCBI): domain Eukaryota; kingdom Metazoa; phylum Arthropoda; class Insecta; order Lepidoptera; family Tortricidae; genus Epinotia; species Epinotia bilunana. Next base: position 26,044,561 of record OX346257.1, read on the forward strand.
TTAGGTGCACGGCAATGATGCCGCCAAATCTCACAAACTGGACACAAACACCATTTCCTTAAATCAACTTAGACACCATCATTAGGTTAATTTCACTTACTTATTTATTAGTACAAACTAGATGTTATTAACAGATTTCCAATCTTTTTCGTTAGCGTGGTTTTCAGGCAACTGTTAGATTACAATATATATATATATATATATATATATATATATATATATATATATAATTATGTATAGATTTTTATAAACTAAGTCACATTGTCATTTTAGTTGCAAGCCTGCACACAGCACCAAACTGCAACGACCCATCCTTCCAAATAGTAAGCAGCGTACCTACAAGAAATCTTACGTACATATAATTATAATAATACTTGCTGCCTCCGCGGCTTTGCCCGCACATTACAGAGAACGCAAGAAAAGTCACGGGATAATAGCTCAGCTATATTACTGCCTACCTATAGCTACTAGATCAAGCTTGGTATCATTTTCGATTAATTCAGGGATGACGCATTCATTATTGGATTTAACTTTTTACCTTTTGGTACAAAAAAAGAGAAAAAAAGCGTTTTTAAAACTTTTATCATGAAAAATATTTTATTGTTCTGTCTATTAGCCCAAACAGCTTCCCCAAAAAGGTTGTTGTATTGGATAAGCAGGGTAATATGACTACAGTCTGAATGGCCACAGGCCACACGAATAAAAACTTTGACAAGAAGCTCTAAATAAAGTCAGCTTCACTTGGGCACTACAGCGTGCGAACCTGAGAGCCAGCATCCCGCCTCATGACTGAATTATAAAGTAATTCCTTATCCAGTTTTTTTCAGATAAATAGACCGTTTGTTTTAGGTAACTTCGAGTTAATCATGTTTGTTATAAATTACAGAATTAGAAAATTTCACTTCTGAGGGGTAATCACGATAAACGTAATCCTAACAAGTGTTAGGACAACTCAACATTGTCTCTACATCTACCTAACGCGCGTACACTGCGTTACGCGATCGACCTATTCACGAATTAAAAATCATCGTGTATACGGGTGAAAATTTTATTGGAAACAAATTGAGTCATTCCGGATATTACCCTCTACATAACTAATCATTATTAGTATATACTCGTAGGTATAAAATACATTACGTTTATGTTTGGTATAAGCTAACGCTATTAACGGGTTACGCCATGAATACCTATATTGCCCACATGATGTACGTCCCGAGGTTCCGGCAGACTGATTGATGGAGCGCTGCAACATGAGACTCTTTGACTCACTGATACCGAATACATTAGCTGAGATATATGTAGTCAATATAAATAGAGACCTATACCATAAGTTTGGTACTGATGGCTATGTCAGTCATATTTGGAACCATTCTGGTGTCCATTCTGTGGTATCGCTGCAGAACAAGTGATATCAAAAGATTTTTCGTAAAACCCAAGTTCTTTTTTACAAATATTTAGCCTTTGTCACTCCTACGATTAAGAGGAATCAAACGACATCTCATATGTCGAAATGGGTCAAACGGTTGAGGCTGCAGGGCGTGCCAAAGAATAAGAGATACACACATACATACGCTTGAAAGACATAACCTCTTTCGGCAGTCAGGTAAAAACTGTCAGAAGCTGGATGCAAATACAGTTAGCAACTACACCAATGACACCGCGCCGGGTGCCAGCCATGCATAGCGCTTGCCCAGCCTACGCACGGCAAGGTGAACTCATCGGGGATAGTGCAATACCGCGTAACTAGCACTGGTAAATAGTGCGTATCTACACAACACCCATAGTGCGAAACCGCGTATCTAGCAATACCCAACTTTACAGGAGAAGCTTGGTATAATTCTAATCAGGATTTTACGTTCGTTGGTGGGAACATTTTAGTTTGGCTATTTTTGTTAGATACGTGGTATTTACCAGTGCTAGATACGCGGTTTCGCACTATGGGTGTTGTGTAGATACGCGGTATTTACTAGTGCTAGTTAAGCGGTATTGCACTATCCCCGACGAAATGTTCCTAATAATAGAGCATAGTGCATTCTATGTAGACAGATTATAAATTGTGTTAGCTTAAGAATGTGTTTGTTAGTGTATAAGTGTTTTGATTATTAATTAAAAAAAAACAAAGAAGGGAAGGGAAAGGGGAAGGGAACGTACCCACTTTATGTTTGTACGGTCGAGGTCAAAAATATGTTTACACTTTTGCACCTTATTACAAGGCAATAAGGTGCAAAAATGTAAACATATCTTTGACCTCGACTGTACTAAATATTATATGCTTCGCTAAAGAATGTTTAGGTCAGTTAGCGACAATAAGGTGTACTTACCTAAATGCCCCTGTAGCCGAGCGGTAAGGCACACGACTTTCAATCCGGAGGTCGCCGGTTCAAACCCTGATTCATACTTCTGGGTTTTAAAAAAAAAAATATGTACGTAATATCAAAAAATGTCTAAAAAAATGTACAGTGGCTTTTTGATAAAGGATCCTGTGTAATCCCAAAAAAGCCTAGTTACCTCTGCTCTGGATTAGTAGTTCTGATAGCAGTCGCTATCGTAAAACTAGTGCCTACGCCAAATATTGGGATAAGATTACTACAACGGCATAATCATTTGGAAGCACGCACTGACCTGGACGCAACCGTGGTGTACCAATATGCACTGGCTTATTACAACTGCCCTGAGCTATTGGAAAATGTTGGTTTCCGTGCTCCCTCTCACAGAACCAGAACCACATCTCTGTTCGCGGTCCCACTGACGTCCACTAATGCAGGAATTCGAGATCTACTGCCAAGGAAATGTCAGGTGTACAGCAAGTAAGAGAGAGTGGGGCAAGGCGAGCTGACGGGTAAGACGGGATAGCGGCCTTAATGGCGACACAACTGTGTAATCAGAATCCCGCTAGTGTCTGACGATGTACCGCCATTATGTTAATCAGTTCGCTCAGTGATCGGCTGGAAAAAGCAGGGCTTCAAATAACGTTAAAAAGTTGGTATCGTTACCACTGTTATAAATTAACCTGTCAAGCGCGCTAGTAACACACGTGTGTTCATAACGGACAATAGTAAGGGGCTTATGACACAATTACCTGAATTGAGCATCCTAATTAGGGAGCGGAGTTGAGTCATAAGCCCTTTACACATTGTTCTACAGACGACGCGCGTTCGTCGGGTTAACGTTAAACCATCTAACGTTACCTATACTACTTTTTACCGGTAAAAGAATGGTATCGTTAAGTTGTAACACTTGGCAGTATAATACCAGGGCACCTAGGCAAGTCTGTGGTGAACATGAGAGGTTGAATTTAGGGTCGTGTGTTTGGCTATGACCAGAGCGGTTAGTGTCATCAAAATTTATATTTTATGAGCGCCAGATGAAACCACCGACAAGCTTGAGGATTAGCTAAATAAAATCACAAAAATACTTTCAACAAATGGTTTATTAATATACTGTCACAAGGATGATAGTCCGTGAAAAGTTTCCTTATTTTAGACTTAAAGGATAACACTAGCAGTAAGATTATCTAGATGTTTTTAAAATTAGTAATTTAGGGTAGTTGAGTTACTATGGCTGGGTAGACGCAGACATTATAAATATAAGGAATTAATTTACCGGGCGGTAGAGGTGACTCAAACCTCCATCTCCAACATCACAGGACAGCGACCCGCTCCGCAGTATGTACTTAAAACATGGCGACAAGGTCTAGCCAGGGGCTGGTCCCGCAGTGCAGATCAGGTGGACTGGTACACCTCAACGGCATACATAAGGGTGCTCTTCATTTAAGCGGAGATGTTGAGCATAAAACTTCCATAACAATACAAACTAAAAGAGAAGAGAAAAAAAAAAAACCCTAGGACAAAACAATTGTCACAATTAGTAAAGAGTTGGTATCTGAGAATCTACATTTTAGTATTGAAACAGAAACAAAAGTATGCTTACCACGCGTGGGTGGGTTTTTTCAATTAAAATATGTAGGTGGTTTTGGAAAATACATCAACACCGTGTGTCTGAAATGGACGAAATTCACACTTTGAATATCAAACAGAATGGGCTAAACACAGTCAGACACGAGTTAATGTGCAATTCGAAACACTCACCTGAGTAGTGAAAATGTGAAGAAAGTCCTGGACTATTATGTCCAGACCATGGTGAAGCTAAATTACGCAAGCTGGGCTGTTGGCTGGAACCAAAATGGAAATACCAATTAGCACTAACACGACAGCAGACACTTAGGCCCTTGCTAAAAGCAAACACTTACCCCGAAGCGAATGAATTAGAGACCGGTACGGGAATACGCGGCTTTCACATCCTGGCTAAATTTGGAATGATCGAGGTCCTACAAATCCTCTCGAAAATGCAAATTCACACCACGTTCCGAATCACCGAACTCGGAGGAGGGCAGCGACCAAACAACAGACCGTGGACACTAACAATTTCCTAGTTTTTTAACGAAAACACTGCAAACTGACTCTACGATGCGAGTAAAAGAAAAGAACGGACGTCTGAGTATTTTCTTCCAGCAAACTAACACGAAGAAAGATAAATAAACAAAGATTATGTTTGACATAGCAGCCAGTGGGTCATGCCTAAAACGAAACGTTCCTCGAGCGTTTTGTTCATGCAACCCAGGTAACATCGACAAATTTCAAACAAGACTTTTCCCTAATTTCAATAGTTTAAATTTAGAACAGATGTGTTGCTAGGTAGTCTACGATCTATAGATTTAAAAAATGTATATTTTGCCAAATTACCAATAGCTTTACTCCTAGGAATAAAAAACAAATGTCAACTTGACAGCTACGACTAATGCAACGAAACGCTTGCTTGACGGAAAGTATTTCTGAACTATGGACGAATGTTTACAATGAATTAAAAGTGTTATTTAGTGTACAGTATTAAGTGAAAGTGTCTCGGGTGCATTTCCCTTGGATTGTGAAGCTAAAATGCAATGGAATACTCTCGTGACCGATGGGAAAATCCCCGTACTTAAGGTAATATGTAGATTGTAAAAGTGGGTCTCTCGGCTCGGCAACCACGAAGCCTTTCCGCGACTACACTAGCTTATCCCTAACCTACGAAGTGTTACAGTATCCCCTCTGTTGGCAAAATAATTTTATTTTTGAATTTCTTAAAATTCAGAAATAAAATTATTTGTTGAAGAAATCGACCTTACCCTTCTCTACTCTGTAAACAACCCCATACACTTAGTTGAACCCCCAACAAGCGTTTGAAATCATAACTCCCTACACAAGCGTTTATCCTACATATTTTGAGTGCTTTACCAGCACTGGCCCTTTAACCACGGGTGCCATCTGTGGGATCTGCAAGACTGCTAACCTCTTTGTCGATTTCCCTTTCAGAATCGAGAACCAAAACATGTCATGGAAAGAAAAAATAAAAATAGTGTGCCTCAGCACCTTGACAAGACTGGGCTTAATATACGACACGGGCAGTAATTACTACTCGCGAGTTCCTGCTAAACTGTTCAGGAACAACAACCTAAAATACAGTTAAAAAGAACGAGTTGAAAACTCTATTAATGCTTAGAAACGTATAGATAATTATATGGCCGGAATAACGATCTATACTGTATACTTATGAACTATGCGCGCCCTAAAACTATATATGCTTAACCGAAACATTAAACACAAGTTTAACCGAATAATTAACAGCAAGTTAACTATTAAGACTACAAATTTTACTCTAAAGTTTAAACGACTATATTTAAACAAAGGTAATCCTAGTACTTACACGAATTTTAACTACGCGAAAACTTATCTAAAAGCATTTACGAGTAAACCTATGAACTATCAGGGAAACTTTACTAACTAAGATTTGTTAGCGGAAAGATCTTTCGCTATTTTAACCTAATAACTACTACTTTAAAAACTACAGAGGGTATCAGTAGTTTACTTTATTAACACATACCCGGGGATTTAGGGCTGGCAATGCACCATATAATAGTGATTTCTCAAGCACCTATAGTATAGTTTGGGGACTGAAAGAACAACATCTGATTATTCAGCAACCTTACAATGGACTACTTTTTTTAAATCTTCCCGTAGATATGACTCCTAAGAGTTCAAATCCTTTTGGTTTTTAAGTGAGAGTATCACAAGTGATTTTGAATGAAAAAGTTGATGACAAATCAAATCACCAAGACCACGGCTAGTTCGTACGCAACTAGACTCATGTAGTAAAAGTCAGATACAATTGTCTGAAAAGAGATTAAAGTAGATACAATCGTCTGATAAGAGTTTAACTAACTCTGACTGAGGTCTGGGGAAAACAAGTGAGTTATAAACAACCACTAGGCTTCACTCAGTTGAACTGCACTATTAGAGCAGTAAAAAAAAAAAAAATTTAGAAACAGAAGCATAACATCAGGATGACGGCGCGGCATCACCGGGTCGAACTAGATCCTTGATGTGGAAATCGCCTAGGTTTTTCCCTTGTAGGGATTTTAAGTTGTATACAAGAGGTCCAAGCTTTTTATGGATAACGCACTTCTCGTACCTAGGAGCTAACTTTGCCGAAAAATGTTTAGCGGCGTTAGATAAGCGAAAACATTTCTTATACACGATTTGTCCTTCTTGGAGTTCCATAGGACGTTTGCGCATATTATAATAACGCGCATTACGCTCGTGGGAAACTCGTAGAGAGTTACGCACCTTTTCGAAGATAGTTTGCATCTCTTTAAGATTTGTGGAGAAAGTGTGACTGTTATCCACTGCTAGAGTGTGTCTATCAATAGGAACATCAGAATTGTAGAAGGATCCATCAAGTATCATTTCGCGACCATGGGTGAGGAAGTAAGGAGTAAATTTAGTTCCTTCATGAACAACCGTGTTTAGGGCACATTGCACCTCGCTTATGTTCTTATCCCAAGTTCTATGATCTGAACGCACATACGAAGCGATGGTCCTAACTAGTTCGCGGTTGACGCGTTCGGTTTGACACGTCTGTGGATGGTAACGCGGGTTATAAAATAGGTGTGGAACATTATATTTGCTCACCAGGTCTCGAAAATCTTTAGATGTAAATTGTGCACCGTTATCCGAATAAATGTATTTAGGTACGCCGTGGACTAAAAAGATACCCTTTTCCATGCACTTAACTATAGCCTTAGCGGTTATGTTACGTAATGGGAACAAAGTGACATATTTACTAAAATAGTCTGTACAGACAAACAGATATTGGTTTCTCAGATAAGATGGCGGAAAAGGTCCAAGAATGTCGCAGGATATGGCTTCCCCCGGTAACGTAATACGTTTAGGATTTCCCATTAAACCTGGACGAGCCAAATTTAAGGGTTTGTATGTTTTGCAAGTTTCGCAGGAGTCGACATAATCCTTAACATCCTGGAATAAAGTAGGCCAATAATACAACGTAGCGATTCTAGAATGAGTTTTAGCAACGCCAAAGTGACCTGCGGTAACATCGTCGTGAAATTTGGAAAGAATATCTTTACGATCCTCGTAAGGCACTACCACCTTCCAGTCGAACTGAGCTGTTAAGCGATATTTATTCTTAGAGAGTCGAAAGAGTTTATTATTCTCAATTTTGTAATTTGGAAAAAGGGATGGCTTATCGGATACCTTGTCGTACAGGTCCAAATACCAAGGATCCTGCGTAGAGAGAACATCAATAGCAGCAATTTGTATCCGTGATAAACAATCCGGAATAACGTGTTCTTTTCCTTTACGGTGTATTAGATCAAACTCAAATTGACTAAGCTGACATGCCCATCGGTTCAGACGACCTGATGGATTTTTTAAGTTAGTAAACCATTTAAGGGATGCATGATCCGTGACTATGTAACACTTCCTACCCTCGACGTATGCCCGGTACTGGTCCAGCGCGTATAAAACCGCAAGAAGCTCCCGTTCCGTGACTGAATAGTTGGATTCTGGCTTAGAAAGTGTGCGACTGCAATACGCGATAGGATGGTCGACACCATCATGCTTCTGAGTCAGTACGGCTCCAATGGCGTACGAAGATGCGTCAGTATGGATATAGAAAGGGGCGTTAAAATCAGGACACCTTAAAATAGGTGCGGTTACTAAAGCAGCTTTAAGTTGATCAAAAGATTCACTTGCTTCGTCAGACCACGCAAACTTTACTTTTTTGCTGGTCAAACGCGAAAGAGGACGAGCAATTTTAGAGAAGTTATTGATAAAACGTCTGTACCACCCGCACATACCCAAGAATCTTTTGATGCCTTTTGCATCTTCAGGTACTGGAAAGTTTAAGATCACTTCGATTTTTGAGGGATCAGTCCGCAAACCGTATTTGTCTACCACATATCCAAGATATTTAAGTTCAGATCGGCAAAAGAGTGACTTCTTCATGTTAATTGTTAAATTTGCGGCCTTGAGTTTCTCAAAAACGGCCTTAAGAAGACGAAGATGCTCATTAAAATCGGACGTACATATGATAATATCGTCTATGTAACAGAAAACCTTGTTGTCGAACTCGGCGGTAAATAGGGTATCCATGAGGCGTTGCATAGTGGCAGAGGCCCCTACAAGACCGAAGCACATCCGGTTATAATGGAAAAGGCCCTTTCCGGGTACCGTAAAAGCAGTAACTTCCTTCGACTTATCGTTAAGAGGTATCTGGTGATAGGCGGCACTAAGGTCTAAAGATGTCAGGAACTTAGCGTCTCGCAAGTTGTCTAGAATGTAATTAACATAGGGCAATGGATATGCATCTGATTTAGAGACTGCGTTAATCTTCCGACTATCAAGGCAAAGTCTGAGATCTCCATTGGACTTTTCGACCATGACCACTGGAGAGTTCCAAGGCGAGTGAGATGGCTCGACAATACCTGCCTCAAGCATACGATCCACCTCCTTCTCTAGTGCAGCCTGTTTCACAGGACTGAGCCTATAATATTTTTGCTTAATAGGAGGAGAATCCCCAGTATTAATCACATGTTGAATCAAGGATGTCTTACCTAAACCGACTTTATCTGTGTCAATTTGATCATAAAGAAATTTGACCTCCTCTAAATGAGTTTTTTCTACTGGAGACAGTGAGTCAGCATTATTTAGACCGGATTCGGCAGGAACTGAAGAGATACTAGCCACACTATCCTCAGTAGGTAAACTAGAAATAATATCCGGAGCCAAATTAAAAGTTTTCCAAAAATTAAGTCCAAGTATAATTGGAGTTGAAATTTCAGGTTGAATGTTAAAGTGAATTATTTGTATATTGCCTTTATAATTAACCGGCAACGACATATACTCGGTACACAGTAATTCCTGACCATTGGCTACCCTGAGTTTTAACGGAACTTTGTGAGTCAGAATAGGTATCCCAATAACCGAGAATATGAGATGGCTGTTCTGGCCAAGTAAACTGCAACAGGCACCACAATCGAGTAATCCTTTAACATTTACGTCTAGAATATTAAGAAGAACGTATAATCTGTTATCCCCCTTTGGAGGTTCAAAATAAATAGTCTTTTCTACGGCGGAGGAAAGGTTAGAATTTAGTTTCAAATTAGTATTAGAAAAGACTAAGCTATCCCGTTTTTTGACTGATCTGAACAAGTAGGACATTCGGGAGTTCGAACGCCTTTTTCTCCACATTTGAAACAGATCACCTCTCTAGATTTCTTACATCGACTGGTGACATGGTTAGTCATACCACAGCGAAAACAAGCCTGCTTAGACGCAGCTGGTCCAACTGAAGCCACGTACGACTTTAAGTTTGGGTATGAGCCTGGAGATTTTTGAAAGTTACTCCGCGAAGCGAATTTAGGTTCCACTCCCAGTTTATGGTTGAAAGAACCAGTAACAGGTTTAGAAGAAGACGGCTCACGGAATTGATCTGCCTTAACCTTAGCCAACTCGATCCGTTTGCACAAAGAAGTCAACTGTGATATCGAGGTAACGTCCTGTAAAGCTAATTCCCTGCTGTAATCGGGTCGGATGTTGCGAGTGAGGATGTCTAATTTTTCTTCTTCAGGCACCTTCTTGTTCAGCCTCTCGAACATTCCTAACACTACTGACACGAAGGACACAATAGACTCATCCCTAGCTTGAGTACGAGAACGAATCTCTTTGAGCAGTTTGAAATCCAGATCCGGAATGTCGAAGTCATCCCGAAGAGCTGTGACTACATCATGGTACGAGGTGAATTGTTCACGCTTCGAACGAAACCACGATAACGCCGGTCCATCTAAAATTTCAGGAAAACCGCGGAAAATACTCGGTTCCGAAATTTGCCTAGCGACACGCAATTCCTCCAAACGCCTTAAAAATAGTCGTGCACATGAGTTGCCGCTGTATTTGAGATTCAGAGAATTGACATTGAACTGCTTTTCAGTTTTATAAACTACTTTTTTAATTACCCTGGCAGTAACGTCATGAGAGCTGACTTCACTATCGTCATCGTCGGAATCCGAACCACTGACAGCCTGTAAACGCTCCATTATGGCGTTCAAAGTCACCCTGAGAACCTGAACATCCTCTTTGTCTGTTTGTAACCGCGAAACACGACAAAGAAGGTATTTGCAACGTGACAATAAACGGGATTTAGCAGAAGGTGACGGACCATCTTGCAATGCCTTTTCTATCTCTTCTACTTTGCGCTGAACTATTGAGATTTCTACCGAAGAATCAAAATTTCCAGAAAGACCTAGCTTTACACCTCCTTTCTGAGCAAGATCGGCAGTCTGTACTAGAACCTGTTGTAAGCTACTACGACGAGACTCTGGGTTTACCCTACAGCCTCTAATGACAAGTTCGTGTGAGATTTCGTCTTTTTTCAGGTGTGTAATATTAGCACCGGCTTGTATGAAATCCATTTTGAAAAGTTAACGGTTTGTTTCAATTTAGTCAAATAAGAATTTAAGTTTCAAAACGGTAACAATTTTCTATGAAAAATTTAACTCAAATTCCAACTTTACAACTATAAACAGTCTAACATTACAATAATAGCATTTGAGTTGCTATTATGAAAAAGATTTCCTAGTTTAAATTGTTTAAAATTCCACCAAAGGTTTAGGTTATCAAATAACAAGCAGAATGAATGACTCTCCAATAGTCACTCCTTTTAAAACAACAGCTTAGTACTAATATTATATCAATCCAGTAAAAATCACAATATCAGTATATTGAAAAGTTTCAGTGTCAAAAGAACATAACAGTAGGTTTGTATTTAGCAGAACCTAGATAAATAGGTATATTTGTTTAGTATTGTCCAAGATAAAGTTTTTATATTTACCAGGTAATATAAAACCATTTAGGAAAACATCAGTACATTCGAGACATTTTAAGTTTAAGTTATAAGTTATAACCGTTTAAAGTTTTTTTCTTAATTAAAACATTAGTTTAAGTCCATAAGGAATACTTAAAGCTAACACAGAAAAATACCATAGTCACTACTCAGTTTCTTAAAAATAGTACCAAAGCAACCCTTTAATTAGGGAAACAGGTATTCCCTTAATATATGAAATGAATAAATTTAAATAATATTTATTTAGCTAATCTCAATCTGGCCCCACGTTGGGCGCCACTGTAACACTTGGCAGTATAATACCAGGGCACCTAGGCAAGTCTGTGGTGAACATGAGAGGTTGAATTTAGGGTCGTGTGTTTGGCTATGACCAGAGCGGTTAGTGTCATCAAAATTTATATTTTATGAGCGCCAGATGAAACCACCGACAAGCTTGAGGATTAGCTAAATAAAATCACAAAAATACTTTCAACAAATGGTTTATTAATATACTGTCACAAGGATGATAGTCCGTGAAAAGTTTCCTTATTTTAGACTTAAAGGATAACACTAGCAGTAAGATTATCTAGATGTTTTTAAAATTAGTAATTTAGGGTAGTTGAGTTACTATGGCTGGGTAGACGCAGACATTATAAATATAAGGAATTAATTTACCGGGCGGTAGAGGTGACTCAAACCTCCATCTCCAACATCACAGGACAGCGACCCGCTCCGCAGTATGTACTTAAAACATGGCGACAAGGTCTAGCCAGGGGCTGGTCCCGCAGTGCAGATCAGGTGGACTGGTACACCTCAACGGCATACATAAGGGTGCTCTTCATTTAAGCGGAGATGTTGAGCATAAAACTTCCATAACAATACAAACTAAAAGAGAAGAGAAAAAAAAAAAACCCTAGGACAAAACAATTGTCACAATTAGTAAAGAGTTGGTATCTGAGAATCTACATTTTAGTATTGAAACAGAAACAAAAGTATGCTTACCACGCGTGGTGGGTTTTTTCAATTAAAATATGTAGGTGGTTTTGGAAAATACATCAACACCGTGTGTCTGAAATGGACGAAATTCACACTTTGAATATCAAACAGAATGGGCTAAACACAGTCAGACACGAGTTAATGTGCAATTCGAAACACTCACCTGAGTAGTGAAAATGTGAAGAAAGTCCTGGACTATTATGTCCAGACCATGGTGAAGCTAAATTACGCAAGCTGGGCTGTTGGCTGGAACCAAAATGAAATACCAATTAGCACTAACACGACAGCAGACACTTAGGCCCTTGCTAAAAGCAAACACTTACCCCGAAGCGAATGAATTAGAGACCGGTACGGGAATACGCGGCTTTCACATCCTGGCTAAATTTGGAATGATCGAGGTCCTACAAATCCTCTCGAAAATGCAAATTCACACCACGTTCCGAATCACCGAACTCGGAGGAGGGCAGCGACCAAACAACAGACCGTGGACACTAACAATTTCCTAGTTTTTTAACGAAAACACTGCAAACTGACTCTACGATGCGAGTAAAAGAAAAGAACGACGTCTGAGTATTTTCTTCCAGCAAACTAACACGAAAAAGATAAATAAACAAAGATTATGTTTGACATAGCAGCCAGTGGGTCATGCCTAAAACGAAACGTTCCTCGAGCGTTTTGTTCATGCAACCCAGGTAACATCGACAAATTTCAAACAAGACTTTTCCCTAATTTCAATAGTTTAAATTTAGAACAGATGTGTTGCTAGGTAGTCTACGATCTATAGATTTAAAAAATGTATATTTTGCCAAATTACCAATAGCTTTACTCCTAGGAATAAAAAACAAATGTCAACTTGACAGCTACGACTAATGCAACGAAACGCTTGCTTGACGGAAAGTATTTCTGAACTATGGACGAATGTTTACAATGAATTAAAAGTGTTATTTAGTGTACAGTATTAAGTGAAAGTGTCTCGGGTGCATTTCCCTTGGATTGTGAAGCTAAAATGCAATGGAATACTCTCGTGACCGATGGGAAAATCCCCGTACTTAAGGTAATATGTAGATTGTAAAAGTGGGTCTCTCGGCTCGGCAACCACGAAGCCTTTCCGCGACTACACTAGCTTATCCCTAACCTACGAAGTGTTACAAAGTCAAAGGTATCGTTAAATGTTTTTAACGTTAGTAGGTAACGTTAGTAGCAGGTCGCATAGGTCGCATCTCTCAACAGTGAAATTTTCTGAGCGAGTTTGACATTTAATATAGGCCAAAAATGTTTTCGTATGTCCGGCTGCCCTCTCTATAGGTCGCATCTCTCGACAGATTCTAGTGAAATTTGTGAGCGAGTTCAATATTTAACTATTGGGCAAAAATGCTTTCGTATGTCCGGCTGCCCTCTCTATAGGTCGCATCTCTCGACAGATTCTAGTGAAATTTGTGAGCGAGTTCAATATTTAACTATTGGGCAAAAATGCTTTCGTATGTCCGGTTGTCCGGCTGTCCCCTCTATAGGTCGCATCTCTCGACAGATTCTAGTGAAATTTGTGAGCGAGTTCAATATTTAACTATTGGGCAAAAATGCTTTCGTATGTCCGGTTGTCCGGCTGTCCCCTCTATAGGTCGCATCTCTCAACAGTTTCTCGTGAAATTTGTGAGCGAGTTCAATATTTAACTATTGGGCAAAGATGCTTTCGTATGTCCGGTTGTCCGGCTGTCCCCTCTATAGGTCGCATCTCTCAACAGATTCTAGTGAAATTTGTGAGCGAGTTCAATATTTAACTATTGGGCAAAAATGCTTTCGTATGTCCGGTTGTCCGGGTGTCCCCTCTATAGGTCGCATCTCTCGACAGGTTCTAGTGAAATTTGTGAGCGAGTTCAATATTTAACTATTGGGCAAAAATGCTTTCGTATGTCCGGTTGTCCGGCTGTCCCCTCTATAGGTCGCATCTCTCAACAGATTCTAGTGTTTGTGAGCGAGTTCAATATTTAACTATTGGGCAAAAATGCTTTCGTATGTCCGGTTGTCCGGCTGTCCCCTCTATAGGTCGCATCTCTCAACAGATTCTAGTGAAATTTGTGAGCGAGTTCAATATTTAACTATTGGGCAAAAATGCTTTCGTATGTCCGGTTGTCCGGCTGTCCCCTCTATAGGTCGCATCTCTCAACAGATTCTAGTGAAATTTGTGAGCGAGTTCAATATTTAACTATAGGGCAAAAATGCTTTCGTATGTCCGTCCGGTTGTCCGGCTGTCCTCTCTATAGGTTACATCCCTCAACCTATTTATTCTAGTGAAATTTTGTGAGTGAGTTCGATATTTAACTATTGGGCAAAAATGCTTTCGTATGTCCGGTTGTCCGGCTGTCCCCTCTATAGGTCGCATCTCTCAACAGATTCTAGTGAAATTTGTGAGCGAGTTCAATATTTAACTATAGGGCAAAAATACTTTCGTATGTCCGTCCGGTTGTCCGGCTGACCTCTCTATAGGTTGCATCCCTCAACCTATTTATTCTAGTGAAATTTTGTGAGTGAGTTCGATATTTAACTATTGGGCATAAATGCTTTCGTATGTCCGGTTGTCCGGCTTTCCGGCTGTCCCGTTTATAGTACTAATAATAAAACTAGAAAATAAGATAACAGCATAGAAAACCAAAAAAGAAAATGAACTATAAATATATTTTTTATGACCGGCTCCCATCTGGTCCAAAGGTGCCATAAATACGGTTCACTAATGTTTGACCAAAAAATTATTGACAAATGGTAATTCGACAAACAACGTTTCACTAAATGATCATTTGGCAAACGAGACATCTGACAAAAGTATCATCTTACAAAAACTCACTTAACAAATGATCAATTAGCAAACACTACAATTGGTAAATGGGTTAAATAATAAAATGTCAATTGACCTTTTTTCATTTCAGCAAATAATATGATTCGCAAATTAAGCATTTGTCCAAATGTCATTTGACAAAATGTTATTTCATAAAAAGAACTTCTTTAAAATAGTCGGTTCTGGCGCTTCGCCGGCCGCTACCGCGGCACGCTCGCTTCGCTCGCTCGGCTCACGCGCTGTAAGTTCGCGGTTCAACCTAACACTCCTCCTCGCTTCGCTCGTCGTCATACCTAACGGAGACCTAGGTAGACAGACATTCCGCAATATTTTGAAAAACACTTTGTATCCCTGACTGACGAAGATAGCAAAACAATTGCGTATTGGTTAAAAGAAACCAAATTTTCCAAATAATGTGTATTAATTTGACCCAGACCATATCTATTATGAGATTTATTAATAAACGAAACACTTGTCAAATAATACATTGTACCAAACGTTTTTAGACCAATAGTAGTTTTGTCTGATAACTCAATTGCTAAATGTTAATGTTCAATATTGCCTACTTTAGGTAAATTTAAATTATTAACATAGCAACACAAGTTGCCACTCTTTTTTTTCGAGTTTAGTATGGCAACACAGAGAGAGTTAAGATTCGAAGCATATAGTTCGTTGCTCGTCCGTTTCTTACGGGATTATTTTAGATAACGCCCACAACTCATGGTAGTTGGGCTTCTCGGGTCAAGGCAGTAACTCATTTCACCTTCCGTGCATACCAAGATTGCTATCGGCGACAGTTTACCTGTGTGTGCATTCTGCAAGTGGTAGGACCGAGGGTACCGCTTAACTGGATCCAGCACTGAGCTTAGCCTGAGGGAGTGCCCTTCCTGTATGCTGAGCCTCGCCTAGAAGATCTCCAGGTAAGCCGATACGCAATCCATGGCGAAGCTAACATTTGTCCTGTAAAATCACGGCATTGCGCGAGGACTCATTTTGATACAGTCCACTTAGATTTCTCGCCTTTCGCTATAGTAATACACTTCATTTTGGTCCTTCGAGCCGGATTTTATTGAAAAGTACCTTTTGTCGTGAGTTTTTACGTATTTTCTCCGTGATTTTACAAAATAATTGTTTTTTTTTACATTTCTTGAGAAATTGCCTTGGCCAAATTTTATCGTTTAGTTGTACGCCATCTTTTTTGTCGCTTTCGGTTTTCGTTCGTTTTATGTTGGCAGTACAACTTCCATACCATAGACTCAATATAATATATTGCACAATTCGTAAACGTGAAACGGAACGTAGCGTAGTGAGTAGAAATAGTCTAGTATAATCTGTCATTCATTATCTGTCGAGACTTTAACGTCAAACGTCAATTCGTAAACATTGTGTTTTCGCTGTTTATTGCATGATTTTAAGTGTTTTGGTTTGTATTTAATTTAAAACAAAATGAGTGAAGATGGTGATAGGGAACCCGCGACTGTGGATACTTTCCGGGTCGCGCGGGATTATTGTATAATGCGTTTAGAGCATATCGAAAGTTCGGATTTGCAAGGTTATAATGAGTACGATTTTAAAGACATCGAAAAGGACTTTCATGATGCACAAATCCGAATTTTACGGCCGCTCACACAAGCGCAACGTCTTGACGAGTACGCAATTACGAAGGAATTCGAGAATCGATTAAAATCAGTGAAGAATAGGTTAAGACAAAGTACTCAAAGTGGTCAATTTGAAACTAAGCCTTTATCGTTAGAAAACAACTTAGCTAAATTGCCTAAAATATCAATCAAACCCTTTGATGGGAAATTGGAGAACTGGGTGTCTTTTAAGGAACTTTTTGATTCGCTAATTCATAAGCGGAGCACTATCAGTGATGTTGAAAAATTACATTACCTTTTGTCGAGTGTTCAGGGTTCCGCATATGAATTAATTAAAAGTTTTCCTTTGTCAGGTGACAATTATGCCAACGCTTATGAGACTTTGTCTGACTATTATGATAGGAAGAGACAAATTGCTGTCATGTTTTATGAAAAGATGTTGAACTGTGAATCGGTTAAAAACAAAAATGATTTAGAAAGAGTGTTCCGAACATTCAATGAGAACTTAAACATCTTGTCAAAATTTAATCTTCCCGATCAGAACTTCATGCTGTATTATTTACTATGGTCAAAACTTGATATTGCTACTCGTGAAGCATTTGAATTGCAACTTTCGTCAAACATTGATATTCCAAGTTTTGATGATTTGAAAATCTTTATTGAAAAGCGAAGCAAAGCTTTAGAAAATTCAAACATCAAACTGACGAATATGAAACCGTTGACTAAGAATAAAACAGCATTTGTCGTCTCGAGTCCGAACTGTGTCTTTTGTACTGGTCGGCACAGTCTTACCAGCTGTAGTGAATTTTTAAAACTTGACAACCATGATCGTTTTAATTTTGTTAAGGAAAAGGGTCTGTGCATTTTATGCTTTTCAAGTGCTCATAGAGTGAAAGTTTGTCGTGCTTCTCGTTGTAGTGTGTGTAGTCGTTCACATCACACTTTGTTACATTTCACCAAGAATATGCAGACGCCAGCACCCACCGAGGCTGGTAACGCGCCGCCCAGTAGTAATATAAATAGCAACAATAGTAACACCGTTTTAACTTCACTGACTGGGGAAAACACAGTTTTATTTTCGACTGTAAAAGTTTTAATTAGGGATAGTTCCGGCGACTTCCGGCCAGTGCGCGCGCTTCTCGATTGCGCTAGCGCGTGTAATTTTATTTCGAAATCCTGCGCAAACATGCTAGGGTTTAACATTTGTCGTGGCCAACATGCCGTATATGGCATTGGCAATTCTGTCGCTCAACCGCTCGGCTCACTGTCGTGTGAAATTAAGCCGCTCGGTAATACACCTTTGTCGTCGAATATTAAATTCGAAGCTCTCGTTTTATCGTCGATATGTGCTGACCAACCTACCCAACCTGTCGATTCGTCAAGGTGGTCGCACATAAACAACTTATCGCTCGCTGACCCTGACTTCGCTCGCTCGGCGCCGGTGGACATGCTGCTTAATGCAGATATTTTCGCGTTGTCGTTGCTACCTGGCCTTCGGCGAGGGGAGTCTGGGCAACCTATCGCGTTGAATACGCTTTTCGGATGGATCGTCATGGGCGAGTGTGACAAAAGTCAACTCACCTCAAACGCCATCGCCTCCTGTCGTAACAATAAAAAACATTGTTTTTTCGTTTCGAATCTTTCGCAAACCTTGTCGCTCGATGATTCCATAAAGAAATTTTGGGAATTGGAGAATGTTAGTTCTCCGATTAAAGCTTTCGTATCCGAGGAGGACCAACGCTGCGAAGATTACTTTCGTGCAAAATACTATCGCAATGAAGAAGGCAGATTCGTCGTACCTTTACCTTTCGTCGATCCTGCGAACAAACCTACCTTCTTCAACTCTCGCGAAATCGCACTTAGGCGATTCCTTTCGTTGGAACGCAAGTTGAACTGCAATCCTGAGTTCAAAAGGTCGTATGTCGAATTCTTGGAAGACTATGAGTCTCGTGGTCACTTGGAAAAAGTGGATCCTCCTTCTACAAGTGACGGTCAGTTTTATTACGTGCCGCATCACGGAATATTGCGCGACTCAGTGTCAACGCCTCTACGTGTCGTCTTCGACGCTAGCGCCAAGGACGCCAAAGGAGTTTCCTTAAATTCCACTCTTCTCGCTGGCCCTAAACTCCAGACTAACATTTTCGATCTGCTTATGCGCTTTCGTTGGCACGCCGTCGTCTTTACGGGTGACGTCAGACAAATGTACAGGCAGATTTTGGTTCCTGGCGAAGACGCTGACTTTCAGCGCATTCTATGGCGGCCCTCGGCTTCCAGTCCTGTGCGTGACTATCGTCTTAAGACGGTAACTTACGGTATTTCTTCGGCACCGTTCCAAGCTCTTCGTACCATGGCCCAGCTTGCCAGCGATGCTGCGCAAATCTGGCCAGGTGGTGCAGCTGTTCTCGCTCGAGACATATACGTCGATGACGTCGTCACGGGAGCGGACTCTCTCGAGCAGGCTCGCTTGCTTCAGATGGAACTCACAAAAATATTATCGTCGGGGGGTTTCCATCTGAGGAAGTGGACCTCCAATAGCAGTAAATTCCTGGAAGACCTTCCATCCTCGGACCTGTACTCACAGGATTTTATACATTTCGAAGAAATGTCAGACATTTCTCTAAAAATATTGGGATTGCTATGGCAACCTCAATCAGATTGCTTTCGTTTTCGTGTCGCAGTTGCTCATCAAGGTCGGTGCACAAAACGCACTATTCTGTCAGAGATAGCCAGGATCTTCGATCCTTTAGGCTTCCTCTCGCCTGTAACCTTCCTCGCCAAGTATCTAATGCAGTTGCTCTGGGTTTCCGGTGTTTCATGGGATGGCGAAGTCCCGGAAAACGTTCGGCTTGAATGGCAGGAACTTAAGTCCCAACTTTCTTCGTTGAGCTCTGTGGCTATTCATCGCCGCATAGTCGGGGAATTTGACGTGTTACAAGTGCATGGATTTTGTGATGCGTCAGAACGTGGATTTTGTGCCGTAGTTTATTTTCGTACAATTAGTAAAAATGGCGATATCTTCGTCGAATTAGCTTGCGCTAAGTCCAAGGTTGCGCCGCTACGTAAAATGTCAGTGCCACGTCTTGAATTGGTTGCAGCGGTTCTATTATCAGATCTGATAGCGTCAGTCGTGGAGGCTCTAAAGCCCTTTCACTTGATACAGAAGATCTTCGCATGGTCGGACTCAACGGTGGCGTTGACTTGGATCAAATCGTGTCCGTCCAAATGGAAGACGTTCGTGGCCAATCGTGTGAGCCACGTCCAAGAAATAGTTCCTCCCGACTCCTGGCATCATGTCAGAACCACTGATAACCCGGCAGACTGTGGATCACGCGGGTTACTACCTAGCGACTTAGTGAACCTAAGTTGCTGGTGGAACGGACCTTCTTGGCTTAGGGACCCCAGTGAAAACTGGCCCAAGTCGGTGTTGTCGATAAATAAAGATGTTCTTCATGAAGAACAAAAAATTACCGTGCTCGTATCGTCCAATAAGGACGACTTAGTCGGAGACCTTTTAGAAAGGTTCTCATCGTTAAAAACACTTCAACATGTGTTAGCGTATTGTATTCGGTTTACAGTGAACTGTAGACAAAAAACTGACGATTATCGTGTCTTCGGAGCTTTACAGCCATCAGAGATTCACAAGGCGCTTATGGTGTTAGTTAAAGTTGTGCAAGAGAGTGCGTTTGCGTCAGAGTTGGAACTCATAAAAAAAGGTTCGCCAAACTCACTTCCTAAGAGTTTCCGCAGACTATCTCCGTTCGTGGATGAGGCGGGTTTTCTCAGGGTGGGCGGTCGCTTAGCTAATGCAAAGATCTGCTTCGAAGCAAAGCACCCGCTGCTATTGCCCCGCTCTCATCGCCTCACGTCGCTGATAATCCAGGAGTATCACACTCGCTTCATGCACCCTGGTGCGCAAACGCTCCAGAACCTCATTGCGCAAAACTTTTGGATATTGTCGTGTAAACGCGCCATTCGAACGGTAATCTCCGGCTGTATTAAATGTTTTCGTGTTCGTCCACAAGTTGCCCCTGCTCCGTTTATGGGAAACTATCCATCGTACCGTGTTAACCAAGTCAAATGTTTTTCGAGTTCAGTTGTCGACTACGGTGGACCCTTCAATATAGCTTTCGGACGTGGTCGTGGTGCCAAAACCTTTAAGGGATACATTTGTGTTTTCGTGTGCACCTCTACGAAGGCTATACATATTGAACTGGCATCCGAATTGTCAACGGAGGCATTTCTGGCCGCTTTGCGCCGTTTCATCGCTCGTCGTGGTCGCTGCAGCCATCTCGTTTCCGATCAGGGCAGAAATTTCATCGGTGCTAGCAACTACCTTGGTTCTCTTATGCAGAAGGCCGCTGAGTCCCAGGAGATAAAGTTCTCGTTCAGTCCCCCTGGGAGTCCTCATTTCAACGGTTTAGCAGAAGCCGGAATCAAGTCGGTGAAAACACACCTTGCTCGTGCCATCGGTACGCAAAGATTGACCTTCGAGGAGCTCTATACAGTGCTGACACAGGTAGAGGCGATGTTAAACTCGCGTCCTTTGACGCCTCTTAGTTCGGACGCCAATGACCTCGCAGCGTTAAGCCCGGGCAATCTACTGACCTTAGAACCTCTTTCGATTATGCCCGAGGAAAAATTGGTAGATTTAAATATAAGCGTCCAGAAACGGTGGAAACTTATTCAAAAGATCCATCAGTCCTTCTGGTACCGATGGCAAAGTGAATACATACACACACTACAGCAGAGGGCAAAGTGGGACAAAAACCATGCTAATATCACCGTGGGAGCAATGGTGCTCATAGTTAATGAACAGTTAGACCCCCTAAAATGGCCATTAGGTCGTATCGTTGCCCTGCACCCCGGTGCCGATGGAATATGTAGGGTAGTAACGGTTAAAACTGCCGCTGGGCAGTACAAAAGACCAGTAGTTAAGATTTGTCCTTTGCCAGTGGCAAATGACACTTAATTAAAAATAAAATAAAATTGTAACTTATCACATAGCCCTTACAAGGCTAATGTGAATCGTAGTAAATAGTTTTAGATTAGTAACGTACTGTTTCAAACAGCACCCTTTCGTAGATTTAAGTATTCGTTGTCGTAGTAAATACCGCGGCATTCTTGAGCATGCCGTCGCATTTAGGTGGGCGGAATGTTCAATATTGCCTACTTTAGGTAAATTTAAATTATTAACATAGCAACACAAGTTGCCACTCTTTTTTTTCGAGTTTAGTATGGCAACACAGAGAGAGTTAAGATTCGAAGCATATAGTTCGTTGCTCGTCCGTTTCTTACGGGATTATTTTCGATAACGCCCACAACTCATGGTAGTTGGGCTTCTCGGGTCAAGGCAGTAACTCATTTCACCTTCCGTGCATACCAAGATTGCTATCGGCGACAGTTTACCTGTGTGTGCATTCTGCAAGTGGTAGGACCGAGGGTACCGCTTAACTGGATCCAGCACTGAGCTTAGCCTGAGGGAGTGCCCTTCCTGTATGCTGAGCCTCGCCTAGAAGATCTCCAGGTAAGCCGATACGCAATCCATGGCGAAGCTAACATTTGTCCTGTAAAATCACGGCAATTGCGCGAGGACTCATTTTGATACAGTCCACTTAGATTTCTCGCCTTTCGCTATAGTAATACACTTCAGTTAATTTAGTCAAATAATTATTTATAAAATGTAAATTTAACTGTTGATCATTTGGAAAAGTGTCATTTGTAAAATGACTAGTAGTAAAATGATCAATTGGCGCAACATTTTTTTGCAAAACGTTGTTTGTCAAGTGTAATTTTGCCAAACGACTTTTGTTCAAACGGCAGGACACCCATAAATACTGGCTGCATTGCCCCGCTGAACTGCCACCGATATTCTCCTGGTCCAACACCTGGACCAGGTAAGAGCCAGAACGAGGGTCACAGCCCTTGTCTCTTAGATGCCGACCGTTGGGTATCCCAAACAAGCCTCCTGCCCTCCGAACACCAAGGACCAGCCGTCTCGATTGCGACCGGAACAAAGTCGTACGCCGATTCAAGGTGGGCGTATTTACCATGTCTTAGTTTAGCTGCATTTTCGGCGACCGCACCTGCTATCCTCATGGTGTGGTAACGGTGAGTGGGTGCAAATGTGCTCACACAGGTTGCATCCCATAGCAGGCAGCGGCCTTTTGCCCAGACCACCCGGTCTCTTGCCATCGCTACGGCTTAGCCCTTGGGGCTCCAGAACGCAAGGAATGCTTGCCGAGACTTTTAGCAGGTTTGTATTCTATTACAAGATATATCGTCCCAGAGTCTGTGATGCGGGGTTGTCTGGTTGCGTTGCGTCAGAGAAGCGAGACCACTCAACTAAAGCCTCCCCAACATACGATAGACAAATATGGCATCATTAAAAGAGAGTATCTTAGTGACAAGATTTGTCGCATGCGAAGAGCCGAGGTTTTTTTTTTGTATTTATTCAAATGAAAACTTACATACTATACATTTATATTCTCGCCAAACTGTTACGTTTGATGGCGAGACGCAACGATCCCAACGTCTTGTATGCAACGAACCCCTAATCCCCCATAGCGGATTGGCAGTTGCCTGGCGCCGCTGTGCCTCATTGAATTGCACGTTTCAAACAGTTTCCAGACATTGTTTGCGTACATTATCATACATGTCCATTAATTTATTTATTTAAGCCTTTATCTTTCCTTCAAGTAAAAATAAAAGTTTTCCAGAAGTGTTGTTTTTCATTTTACTATATTTAGGACCCCTGTCGGGTATGGGCCTCTATGTCCATATTGTCCATATCCTCTCTAAATAACCAAGTTGGTGCTGTTCTAAGCGTGTAAGTCACACGGGGCAATCTGAAACAGTTACGGAGCAGCACGAGAGACACGTGCGCTGACAAGTGCTTCAAATGTTCCCCGGAGGACTTCAAAGCCGCTGTCTTAGCCAGGAAGACTGAACTTACACCATCAGGAAAAATTGGTGCTCCGAGAAGACAAAAGGACGACTTGTTTATGACTTTAAAGTTTGGCAATAACGCTTGGAAATTAGATACAGAATTTAGCGAGGCGGAACTACGAGGATATAGCTCACACTTTACAGCATTTATTTCTAGGCCGCAGAGCTGGTAAGAGCGTACTGATATCATTGAGAACAACGCCAGAATCACCTCCTATGGTGCCATCGTCTAAATACCAGATATTCAGAGGTGACTAGCGTTGAAATCAAACTCTGCATGGCTAGACAAAACACCAGAGGGCCCAAAGGGTCGCCTTGTTGAGCAGTTTATAAACATATGTATGTATATATTAGGGTGGTCCTAAACGGGTCAAAAAAAAAATTTTTTTTTTGTTTTCTACGGGACACCCCGTAATAATGATCTGTAGTGTAGCATTAAAAACGCCTATAATTTTTTTTCTTTTTTTCAAGCAAGTTTTAGGGGTCGCTACCGCTAATAATAAAACCTAAGGCAATAGTAATAAAAAACATTTTTAAAATTGTTATTATCTATTTATTATTTCTCAAAAACAATGAAATCTACTATTTTAGACATATATTGTGACACGCTTACTTAATTATACGAGAACTTTTCGTTTCTAAATAGACAACAAAGTAGATTTTTTCGTGTTCGGGAACCTTTTTCTATAGTCTAACCAATAATAACAAATATTGTTTTTTTTCTTCATCATTGGTATGTAACTTGTTGTATTCTTCCATGAGTGCTACTCCTCGCTCCGCAATGTCATTTACAACTCGCATGCTATGAACTATTGCCTTGTTGCTTTTATAACTATCTTCATTATCCCAGGCTTCTACGTCAGTCTTCAAAAAATCAGGCGTCATTCCAGTTATCTGAAATAATCTATTTGTGTTGCTTGTGACAAAATCTTCAAGGTTTTTAGTCAAAATTAAATCACTTTCTAATGTGATTCGTTTAGGACAGTACTCTAAGCCTTCACGTTGTAAAGCTCTCACCATATTTATTTTTTGTGTCCTGGCTAATTTTGTCGTAAAAAAATGCTAAATCCACAAGTTCCTCAGACAAATACCACAACTGGCCCATAATTTTTTTCAGAGCTACTGCAGATATTTTTGGATTTATCTCTTCATAAAGCTTGAGATCTTTTAACAGCTGGAGATCATTGCCAGGTGCAGATGGTGCAGATTGTACTTCATACCAATATTTGGCATATATTCGTACTATAAATATGCAAATATCTCGTATGCCTTTCTGATCTTTTTTTGACATCTTGAATTGATCTCGAAATAAGAATTTTTTAACGAATATATCGCTTTTGCCATCCATCTAGCCCTATGCAAGCCTGCAGGAGCTCTGAAGGACGATACATCTTCAGTTGTACCTCCTAAGAATACAATAATCAGCTGTAACAGTTCTTTGTAATCATCTCTCGGCTCTCAGCTCGGTACACCGCCAGCTGTTCTTTTGCAAAACTAATTACTGCTCTTGAAATGGGTTCACAATATTTAACCATTGACACATCGGAGGAAACTGTTTTGAAGTCATTTTTATCTATATTTGCCCAGTTGTTTTTGAATCGTTTAAATATTGCAATTTCAGGTCCACTAGAAGGACCTAATGCCAAAAGCACCACGGCTTCTAACATTATTTCAAGTATGTGATGCCAGCAGGCCAGCCAAAGCAAATCTTTTTCTAATTTTTGTTCCAAAAGGATGCAAGCTCCGTTTCTCTGACCCGTGTTAGACGCAGTAGTATCAAAACTCATACACTTAATTTTTTCATTTAAATTCCAACATGTAATAGTTTCAAATACGGCTGCTGCTGTCACCTCTCCTGTGCCTCGGCTTAACTTCGGAACTCCAAGAAGTTGGTCAACACCTTGGCCTGAGACCAAAATAGGTAATCGGTCTACTATCTCGTGGCCACAGATGTCTTCACACATTTTGCCATCCCAGTGAACAGTTAGAGGCACTTCTGGCTTAAATTCTGATTTTTAAAGCGTGAGCTAATTTCTGTCTATGCTGTATTCGCTGACGACGAACAGATGATCTATTAATGTTGTATTTTGATGGATCACAATTTACACTTTTTAGTGTGGAAGTTAAAAGAATGGCAGCTTTCTTATCGCTCATTTTAGCGACGTCTAGACTAACGGCTAAGCGACCATCTATTATATTTTTTTTGCCCCGTTTCGCCGGTGGTGCTTCAGAGCTCGAAGGGCCTGGCCGAGGTGAAACGGCAAACTTCTCATCATCGCTACTGCCTATTATAGATGGTGAAGATGAAGATAAAATAGGCAGAGGACATTTTTCAGTCAATCTTCTAATACTTTCCTCTTCTCGTTGTTTTAAGTTTTGCATTCGCATTGCTTTTGATTGTTTTTCAGACATGAGTTTTGCATATTCTTTATCTAAATGCCCAATCTTTCCGGACCTATTTTGTCTGAGCTAACAAAAACTGCTTATCTTCCTCAATTGTGATAATATCCAATGCACGGGCATGAGCTACGTCAAAAAGTGTTTCAAGCCCATTCTGCCATGTTGTTTCTTTTTGCTGAACTGACTCGGACCGCTTAAATTTATTTTCTTTATTCTTTTAAAATGTTTTATCACTTTAGCTTTCACATGTTGTTTTTTTTGAGTGGGTAAGCTTACTTTTTCCCATAAAGTCAAGACGACGTGAGCAGCTGATTCGGCGGCAGCATTATTTGTCATTTTACCTTCTATTTTGTAGTAGAAAAATACTTGCAGTACTTCCTTGGTTGACGTTAGTTTTGTTTCTGCTAGAACTGGAGATATTTGTCCGATTAACCACACATTTGTTTTACTTCTTGTAAATGTTGCACCAATACTAGTAGACGCCATTAAAATTATAGAAATCCCTCATAGAATGTTACACGTTCACCGCGAAATTGCAATAGTAACGAGAGCGACGTGTGTGCTCTCTGAACGACCAGAACGTACTGAGTGACGAACCCGTGGCGGGTGTCCAGGGGGAAAGGGAGGGGAGAGGTGCACCAAGTGTGCATACGTCGCTTTAAGTGCTTTTCAAGTTACTATTCTAATTGTTATGGAATGTTTATGTTTTAAGTGGTTTATGCTAACATCGTAAAAATACAAAATAAAAAAACTTTGTCATTCAGTAGCGACCCCTAAACGTCAATAAAAAAAAATAAAAAAATTACAGCTTAGTTTTACATCTTGTAGAACATGATGAAAGGGTGTCCGGTTGAAAATTCAAACTTTCGATTTTAAGGACCACATAGTATATATATACATTATAATTTTAATTTCCCATGTTTTGTGTGTTTTAACCATTAATCTTATTTGTAATAAAGTATTTAAAAAAAATATATATGTCTATATATAAACTTTGTTCATGTTTAATTTCCCTCTATTTTTGTTTTATAAGCAATAAAGAAAATTTGTATAGTATTGTATTGTATTGTATATATATATATCATTCTAAAACATTCATCAACTATTAGGTTCCTGCCTAGAGAGCTAACCGCTAAGTGATGTAAACCGTTCTGTTCCACGTAATCTGAACGTAAACCGTTCTGTTCCACGTGATCTGAACCAACTTAAACTAAGCGTAACCAAAAATTTCAACACAAACAACGATTTAGTAACCAGGCATCTATAGTAGCAGTTTGCTTGCTACAAGGAGTATCGAGCAAATCTATGCATTAGTATGCGGGGAGCCTCGTTTATAAACATTTCCACCTGCGACTACAGAGCGCTGGCTTGTTTCATAACGTAGTACGAGACGTATAATAATGTATTATTTTCTATACTATTGTAGGTAAGTACACTACATAGCTAGAGCAATCACTACCTGGTCGCAGATGACTGTCGTCCCAGATATTATGTCGTTTATAACAATAGTTAATGGTAATACCTACTTATGTATTAGGAAACTTTAGCCGAGCGGTAATCCATACATACAAATAATCAGGAGGTCGTGGGATCGAATCCCGTATCGAATCCATAAAAAAAGTTTTAGTACGAAAAGTAATTTTATATTTAATACCTGCTTTTAGAAATGAGTTATCACGAGGAAACCGGTCTAATGCCAACAAGGTTTTTTCTCCTTTGGGTTGGAAAAACGACGGGCACTCATTTTCGTAAAATAAATAATCTCGCATATATACCTACATAGACTATGAAAAAATTAGACTCCTTTTCGATGGGCAGTTGTGTACCAATTATTAGGTGCCAAAGTGAATTCCAGGCTCCTTTTAAGGTACTTATTTATTTGGAAAGCAAACAGAAATAAGTGAGACAGTAATAAGAACATTCACTTTTTCCCTTAAGACTGCGCCGAGCGTAAAACGCGGGTGCTGTTTGGGTTTTTCGCTAGATGTGTGCTTGAACGCACACAACGACGAGTGTGTCTAGCTTGACCGGCCGGCCGAACGCAGAAGAACTTAACTAGTATTTTTGTTTAATTAGGTGTTCGGTTAGGTGAATACAATAGTTATTTATCTTGTAATAAACGGAGATACTTATAAAATGTCTTTTGAACCCGTACTCGAATTAATGAACTTTATAAATACTGGACTCCAAATTATGATTCTTAATTATATATGAAGTAATTTGGTAATTATTTTCTTTTCAGTATTTAAATGTGTAATGTATGCACATCTACATATTCAAAACCAATATATCTACTTGCTTGTATGTAGGTAGGTACCTTACCTATGTCGTTAAAAAATATATACATAAAAATATACGAGTTCATAAAATAACGCAAAAAATAGGTATGAAGCAAGTCGCCCAAGTCGGCCAACGCTCCATACAAAAGTAAAAAAAAAACTCGTAAACAAAACCTATTTTTTTTCACATTCTACTGTCGATTCTGAATAAACAGTTTTCAGGTTTTCGTTATTTAGTTAACAAGTTGTATAGCAAGTGTGACGAAATAGTTATTTATGATACAAGTGCAGAAAGTAGGTAATTTGTTTTGTGTATAATTTTTATTTTATTTCCCCGCGTGATGCTTTGTAGAATGTTGTATGATACACGTGCGGATTGGTCATTCCCAACTCGTGTCGATCAAAAACACTCCCTGACAGTCATGTTTTTGGTCATCGTCACTCGTTGGGAATTAACTACTTTCCGCACTTGTATCATAAATAACTATTTTTGCGATTTGTTGATGGGAGACAGAAACTACTATAGAATACAATATTCTTCAATGCACACAAAAAAAACAGAGCGTAAGAAACTTAAATCTAAAAAAGCATGTTAAATGGTAATGTACAGCCGGTAACATCTCTAATAAGCGATCTCTTCCAGGCAACCAGACAGAATACTTGACGTTACTTTTTTTTTCCTTTTTCATTTGCTTATCTGGTAGTTTCATCTAATTTCTGCTTGTTTCCTTTTTAGGGTTCCGTACCCAAAGGGTAAAAACGGGACCCTATTACTAAGACTTCGCTGTCCGTCCGTCTGTCTGGCACCAGGCTTTATGTCAAGAACCGCGATAGCTAGACAGTTGAAATTTTCACAGATGATGTATTTCTGTTGCCGCTATAACAGCAAATACTAAAAACAAAATAAAATAAGTATTTAAGGGGGCCTCCCATACAACAAACTTTTCTAAAACTGTTTTTATAGATAATGGTACGGAACCCTTCGTGCGCGAGTCCGATTCGCACTTGGCCGGTTTTTTATTTCTCCTATTTTGGATACCTACCTCGTCCGACAGTGAATCACGAATTTATATATTATATGAAATAATAAATACAATGTAAAATATCCTTAAATAACCAACTTCAAATGAAGCTATTATGCTAACAAATGCACGAAATACTATCAAAACCACCACGACCAATAAACACACAGACAATAAATAATGGCACTACTACTTGCTCTGTAGTAGTGTTGTGTTCCTGGAGGTGAGCAAGGTCGCCAGAGCTCCCGAGGATGCGTTGTGTTGAGAACGAGGGAATTAGTTCCTTCAGCTGTCAAAACGGCGAATCCACAAACATATCAAGGGTCGGCAACGCCCATGTTACTCCTTTGGAGTTGCATGCGTCTATAGGCTGCGATGTCCGCTTACCATCAGGTGGGCCGTATGCTTGTTTGCCACTGTCGTTTAAAAAAATCCACTAAATAATGAGTTCTTCCAGGAATCTTCGGGTAGGTAGGTACTCAGAAAATATTCATAAAAAACCCTTATGTTTTTAGAAGTCTGTTCAATAAGAGATTTAATTCCAATAAATTTACCTACTAAATAATTGAATTTAAACATACTTTTATTTATCCCTTTCTTCTGGAGCTGTTTTTTTATTATATAATATTTATCTTTACGTTTTCCCATTTTGCTGAAACAAGTCAATTTTGTATTAATTTAATCTCAAGTAATACAAGCAATAAATATAAAATTCAAAAAAATACTTACACCTTATTGCCGGGGTGCGTTCGTACACGACGACGCGATCGGTAGGTCGTTCTGCAAAGTGACGTGAGCTCGCTCTGAACGCTCGGCGACTGAACCACAGAGCACGGGGAATGCGTATTTAGATCGGCGCGCGGCGGCCATAGTGAAAATGTATGGCGAATTTGAAGCGCCTTTTGATAAATCTGGACCTTAATTACAAGACGATAATATAAATATTTTATGCGGACAAATTGTACTATAAACATTCATATTACGTTTGAACTTAAAATCAGGATAGATTTCCACTGTTAAAGTATAAAAAAGACTTAAACGCCTGCTTACGATATTACAGTTTTCGTCCCACTTTACTTTGTGCTGTAGGATAAAATATTAGTAATCTTATGTTTTTTACACGGAGAGATTGTTAACACATTCTTCTTAGTGCTAAATGTACAGTTTATACATGGATTAAACAAATACTGTTGACGTTATCTACTTAACGGCCACTGCCTGTTTGGCACATTTCGCTCGGCGCAGTCTTAACAGCTCTCACTAACATACATTATGATAAATATACAAACTACTTACACTTAATGAATTAAAATAGAAAACAGTCTTATGATAATAGATATATATATATATAATACAAATGCACAATGCGTGATGATGAAACACAAAAACACACCAAAAGAAGAAAAATAATGGAAAACGGGAAAAATTGTACTAGAAGTATTCTACCCGTGTGGTGTCGGGTTATAATTTCACCACCCCCTTTCTTCCCGTGGGTGTCGTAAACGTCGACTAAGGGACCAGGGTTGAAGTGTGTTGTGAGCGATGGGCTAGCAACCTATCAATGCAATATCACATTTTGTCGATCTTTTAAACCCACATTTATGCTAAAAGTGGCGCTGGAATATACGTTCCATGTGCTCTGCCTACCCCTTTTGGGAATAAAGGCGTGAATGTATGTATGTAAGTTTAACCGGGAATAATGCTAGGAGGATGACGATAGATCAGGGAACAATGTACCCGGTTATGCTCATGGTCTCATGGACATCCAGCAGGTACTCGGGTTAGGAACGTGTTTGCTTAGTATTTGTTTGCCCGGGTCCGGTGTTGTGATCGATGGCCCAAAATTTGCTAGCTATGCATAGTCGATCTGTCTTTTATAGTTAAATCGTGATCCGAAATATTATTTCATAGACTGGTTTCATGTTTATAATTTGACTAGCTTCCGCCCGCGGCTTCGTCTGGTTTATCCTATATTTTAATTTCGCTGCAGTAAAAGCCGTTTAAGCGTGATTGAAACATCTGAACATCCAAACTGTCACATTAATAATATGTTAATAATTTGATTGCGGTTCGAGACAGGAAATCGATTTGGTTCGTCTTTTCCCAGCGCATTTGTTTTATGTTGTGCGCACTCGTGCGTTCTATCACGATACATGGTATAAAACTGGAAAGCAAGCAAGTCTGATTTACCCCCGAAATATAGGATGTTCCAAAAGTCTGAATTGGACTGGATTTGGATTATGAAGCAGTTTAATTTTTAAGATTATCATTAATTCGTTATTTAATCGTAAAGTACGGGTACACTAAGCTACCCGTTCGTAGGGTTATGTATGTTTATGTATGGAATAACAAACAGGCCAAATGGACGTGCACATAAAAGGCTCTTAATTTCGTTGAAGCAGCGTTGAATCACCTCCTTACATTTGTGACTTCAGATAACCCCATACAAATATCCGCATACAAAGATGGGATTCGATTTGGTACTCTTATTGGGAGCGTAAAACTAAAACAATTCTCATATGTGAAATGCGACAAAACCTCCCGTCATTATGCCTCGGCTAAAAGTTTCACACATTAAACCGATGAAGACCACAACAAACTAGTTCGCATGTTTTATCCAGTTGAAACGAGTTCTTTGAATCCCAAACCCTTGCTAAGATTTATGGTAATTGCGGAGAAAGTTTTGATTTACTCCCTCCCGAAATATTCAACTTCTAATTTGTGACCTTGTTTTAGCTCCGCTAAAAATTAATGAGCAGCACGATACGAAGTGGGTCGGGAAACTTGGCTAATCAAAATGTCGGAGTTTTTTTGTATCGTCAGTAATTAAAAGACTCTTGGTCGAGTTTTGTATTTTCTGCGAAGCTTTTCGATTAGATGTTGTTAATATTTTATCGTTTGATTTAGTCGCAGTTTTTTTTTTAATTGGTTATGTTTTATATAATATCCTTGTAGTCATCGATTGAGTAAGAAGAATGATTAAACCATATGTTTAACCGAATTCCGTTCTTTCAGTCGAATCGAGCTGTGTTTGCACTGTACGATGTAGTTTCGATGACGAAAGAGTGAAAATCAATTTTGCAAATAACTCCCGTGATGCGATCACATTCGCTAATATGAAAATTAAAGAAAAATTAAAATATACTTTTTTTGACTTTGGACACCGCAAGTTAATAAATCTGATGCACTTATTATATGAGCAATATGCGTCATACTTATTACTTCATACGATAGGATTGGAACTTCATATAAACTTGTGATACAGAATTAAGTACGAATGACCGTTAAAAAGTCGGAAGTACAATTATTATTTAGTAAAATTTGGTGGCTATTCATTACTGTATTTAGTGTATTTTGGAACTAATATTGCATAGGATATTCAATTTCAAACTGCTCAACATCAAGAATTCTTACAGTACGGTTGTTTAACTGAAGTTGAAATTTTAAGGTCAAGGTATGTGGTACCTTCATCCACTCCTGCTCTTGTTCGAATTTCATTTGGGGTCGGGCCTTGTTAACCACACCGTGCTGAGTGAGCGCTTGCCGGCCAATAGAGATTTCCGTTAAAATCGAGTCGATAAATAGGGATGGTGACACCAAATAAAATAATCAATAATGTTGAATTTTCTCGAACAAGGATTAAAAACATAGTCAGAGAAAAAAGTAACACAAGACGATAATAATCGCAAAGTTATAAGTATGCAAAGTTTTAAGTGTCCTTTTTTTGTCCCTTTACTTTGTCCCTTTTCCGCAAAACGCACCTTCACATGGATCGATTGCCGTTTAATATGACGCTCGAAACCCGTGACATCACGGCTCTCAAACGTATTAATAATATTGCTTGATAGAGAACACGAAGAATACGAAGTTGAAACGAAGTAGAGATGTTTGAATAGTATTTTCGTAGGCATATTATGCATTGTTGCAAATGGCAAAAAACGGAACCCGGAACGAAACGGACCCCGAAATGGATTCGCCATGTGTGTCTGTCTGTCTGTCTCTGTCCGTCCGTCCGTCCGTCCGTATGTCACAGCCACTTTTTTCCGAAACTATCTTCTCGTCTTTATAGATAATGGTACGGAACCCTTCGTACGCGAGTCCGACTCGCAATAGACCGGTTTTTTCTTTTGGAGTAATAATAAAATTAGAGTCCACAACCCTGTTAAAGTGGTGCATTGGGAATTATCGCGTGCTTTGATACGCCGTTCTGACTAGATTAAGAAACAATAAGGTCTGTTTTTCAGATATATGATTCTTGATGATTATTTATCTGATAGAATATAGAAAAAATCCAAAACTAGGTCTGTATTTAGCTTTGTTTACTTAGGCTACTCAAGCGATACATTATTTTACGACACAATCAAGTTAATACTATGTATAGTATTTTATCTCATCTAAAATCTCACTTAATGAAATTTAAACAAAACTTCACTAAGTTAGGTATTTATCGAAATTTGTCTATAAAAGCCATTCCCGAAGAGTGTTACATCTCTTTTTCTCGTGCGCGGAAGGCATTAGCGTGTCTCTGTCTAGGGGACGTGTTCGACTCGAATCAAGGCATCCCCTTAAGAGTAAATAATATGGACTAGCGTGTTCTGTACAAAAACCTACATTTCGAGCCGCCGTAGTCCCCTATTTCCTCCTCCAAATATAAACCTATGTAAAAAAACTATCTTTGATTAACAAGAATTTTTACTATGCGCAAGGAGCATTTTCTCATTTTAACTATGCATAATATTGCGAGAATATTAAGAGATTTAAATAACTATTTAAAATTATTATTGTCAATTGAAACAAAACATACGAGCATAGTGAAAATGGCACAGGAAATAGGGGACTCATACAAAAAAAAAAAACTAGGTCCAGTGGACCTAGAATTTTTTTTTCTATGAATGACAGCTTTTTCGTTTGCCGCTATTTTTTACTGACTAAAAAAAGGAGGAGGTTCCCAATTCTTCGGTTTTTTTATAAATAAATAATATATAAATATTAGGGGACAATCTTACACAAACTAAGCAAAGCTACTATGGGTACGACACGACAATAAGCATACTTAATATAGATAAACACATCCTTAAAAACATAGAAAGCATCAATGACTCAGGAACAATCTGATCTGGTATTACTTCATGTGAACATACGCTCCATGATCAAGAATCACTCACATCTGGAATATATAGTTAGCAGTAGTCCAACTATACATGTAATAGTCATCACAGAGGCAAATGTGAGTGATTCTGTATCATGCTTATTTGAACTGAAAGATTATACAATGTCCACTGAACTGCGCAAGAATAGAAAGGGGGGTGGTATAATTATATATGCTCACAAAAGCATTTCATTTAGCAAGGTCCCTGTAAGCACACTATACTTTGAATGCCTGTATGGCAACATTGAAACACCAAGTGGCTATAAAACAAGTTTATGTTCAATTTATAGACCACCCAGCTTAAATACTGTCTCCTTTGTGAGTGAGTTATCACAACTTTTATCTGTATATAACTATAACTCCAGTTGTATAATAATGGGT
The DNA here is from genome assembly GCA_947049275.1 of Epinotia bilunana. Classification (NCBI taxonomy): domain Eukaryota; kingdom Metazoa; phylum Arthropoda; class Insecta; order Lepidoptera; family Tortricidae; genus Epinotia; species Epinotia bilunana. The sequence goes on from OX346257.1 coordinate 26,079,378, forward strand.
GATGTAAATATACATATAACTAATACTAATAACACTGTAAGATCCTATCTTGATAGTTTGAATGAACTAGGTTTTGATTGCTGTATTTCTCAGTATACAAGGATTGAATCCAATACAAACGGGGCATCTAGATCATGTATCGACCATGTTTTTTTCCGTGAGATGTGTCGGCGAGGAGCGCGCGCGCCCTCTGTGCACTCCACCGTAGTGCGCGACGCCTTGGCTGACCACTATGTAACAGGTGTTGCCATAGTCAATCCTAAATGCGTGAAGACTACTAAGATGGTATCTAAATTGAATAATGACAAAGTTAAACAGGATTTAAGTCAGATAGACTGGAGCCAAGCGCTATGTTGTGAAACCCCAAATAATGTAATAGATATTATAATAGGTAAATTCCAATCCATATATAATAAATGTACTTACCAGTCAGTAATCAACTTAGACACTAAGCAGGAACGTAGTCGGATATCCAACAGATTAATACCTACATATGTGCAATAAAAAAATTGAATTACAAAATATTTATTTAAGTGATACCAGTAATAAGCATAATGAATTAATATATAAAAAATATAGAAACAAAACAAATAGACTCATAACTAATGCTAGAAACTCATCCACAAAAAAGGAAATTCTTAATAATTTCAAAAATCCTAAAGAAATGTGGGCCATTATGAATAGATTGACAGGTAGAATCACTAAAGTTGTAGATGACCTACTCCTGAAGTCATTTAGTCTGAAAGCCAAAAAATTGTCTGATAAATTTGCCGAAGACTGAAAATAATGTTAGAAATGTAATTGTAAACTGTGATAGGCCATTACTAAATGAAAATATATATGTTCATACTCCAAGTGTATCACTGCGTCTTGCTAAAATTAGCGAGGAAATTTTACATACAATAATACTAATAATTAATGATAGGAAGAGCCCTGGTCATGACAGAATACGAGCCAAGGACATTAAGCACATTTCCGTCCAAATTACTCCGGTACTAATGCACCTTATAAATTTATGTATATCACAATCAATCTATCCAGATAAGCTTAAAATAGGACTGATCAGACCGGTCTTTAAAAAGGGTAGCCATACAGATACAAATAATTATAGGCCTATAACAATATTGCCATGCATAGATAAAATCATTGAAAGGTATTTCGGAAACCTGATTAATGCTTTTTTACATCATAATGACATTATCCACAAGAAACAATTTGGATTTCAAAAAAACAAGAGTACCTCAATGTTATTGTCATCATTTACAGATGAAATTAATAATTATTTGGATAAAAGGCAACAGGTATTAGCCATAATGATAGACTTTAGCAAAGCATTCGATACCTTGAACTATGACACACTTTTCAAAAAAATGCAGGTAAATGGTATACAGGGTCCGGCCCTGGACATTGTCAAAAACTATCACACTAATAGGTATAACGCTGTTAGTATAGCTGGCGAACTGAGTGAAATGATTCCCACAAAAAATGGTACAGCCCAGGGATCCATACTGGGGCCAACTGAGTACCTATTATATGTCAACGATATGTGTAGGATATTCCAGTAGGGCTCTGTATACCAATTTGCTGACGACACTTGTCTCATTCAAGATCGTCGAGACTGCTCAAAGTATTATGCAACAAAACTTTGACCTGATGTGCAAATGGGCCCATGATGTAGGCTTATCCATCAACTATAATAAAACCAAATTAATGCATATACATTCACCATATATGAAATGTCTCAGCACTCCCAAAATCGTGGCCCACGAGCACTCTTGCTTGCATGCACAGAGCACCACCTGTAATTGCAACTGTCTCGATGTTGCATGCGAACACATTTACCTAGGATTGAAAATCGATAACAAATTTAACTGGAGTCCACACGTCGACCAAGTATGCAATAAACTCAGATCAATTTTGTCTAAACTATATATACTTAAAAATAAACTGCCTTACAGGACATTGAGGCTGTTGTATCTGTCCATGGCGGACTCTGTCACTGGTTATGGCTTGTCCAGTTATGGCAGAACATATAAACATACTTAAATAACATTTATAATCTGCAAATAAGATTACTGAAAAATATTGTACCCTTAAGAATATACTATAAGAATAGAATATACGTACATATATATATATATATATATAAATAATTATGAAAGTTTATTTAGATACTGCAGGGTATTGCCAGTTCATGACAAGGCTGACCTAGCCGTTGTGACCCAATATAGTGGAAAAATCTCTGAATTAACTGTCAAACATAGACCAAAGAAATTGCGTAAGCTAACATACCCCTCACCATTCATAACTCCATCTACTAACAATGAATATGGCAAAAGAGTCTGGACATACGCATTAACACGCGCTTTAAATAGCCAAATAATGAACTTGAAAATTAATGAACCAAAAAAGTCTGGTAAACTTATAGTAAAAATGTATAAGGAAATTTTCTTTCTTTCTTTCTTTCTTTTTTTTAATAGATAACTTACACTCCTAAACGAATTCTTATCATGTAATAAAAATACTAAGTATTAAAATTCGATGAGGCAATTCAAAATCTTAAAATAATAAGATTAAGCCTTTATCGCTGGAAATGTAATCTGAAATACACAGTTCAAATAAATAAAAAAATATATTTTTTATTTATCTCTTTCGGTCTTGTCTTTCTTATCAGAACACGATACCTGTTATGCCCTCGCTTCACAGGCATTTTTGGTACACTGTATGTCGTGGAAACGTTTGCGGCAGGTTGATCTGCCGCAAACGTTAAATATCCCATCGTTCCAACCCTAGGAACGATGGGATATTTTCATTTCTTAACTCTCTTTGGGACCATCAACATATTGGCGGTAGTTGAATAAAAGATACAAAACAGCGCACAAAATATTAATCAATTTCCAAAAGTTATACAGTTTGCTCGCAAACAAATATCATACTAACCCATAAAATGCGGCCACAGGACATTAAAACCAAAATTTTACTAGTTTCATTCCGTAAAATAAAAATGCATTACGTATTCCAAAGTTTATTCGGTTTGGATTTATGCCGCGAAGTGGATAACAAAGCAAAATGCATCGCTTGTGTTCACCCATGCGGGAAACAATGGAATCTATTTGTTATTCATATTTTACGAGCTCACTGTACTGGCCACTTACAGAAAGTCATAACTATCAAGAATTTCCAATAAAACTTATATTTTTTGTCAAATCAGGGCGCTGCGGCGCGACGATGTTGAAATATTCCACAGGATTTCGTTGCTATAGCCTTTTGTTTCTGTATGGGGATAACGGTACATTAAGCTACGGTAGCCTAGTGGTTCGGCATGCGGCTGTCAAGCGACGGTCGTGGGTTCGAGTCCTTGGCGGGGGCACTACACTACCGTGCCCCCAGATAATATTTTAATACTCGTAGTAACTTATTTGCTCAAGAAACTGTCCCTTAGACTTTCTACGGAAAAATGACTTACGCTATGTGAAACTAAGCTAGAACGATTAATCGCACGAGAAAAATGCACCGCTATTAGTTAGACGATTATCTCGGTACAACGCGTAATGTTCGCCAGCGATGTATTTCAAGAATATAAGCTAGTTATGAAGGATTTTATAGAAGGTGCTTGGGATGAATGCAAATAATTTTACTTCTTTTCATTTTAATTCTTGAACATATTAACACATTCAGGGCCAATGACGACACATATGCGTCAGACAACCCATTCAGGGCCAAGAATCGATACGCGCTACGCTGGTTTTCCTCGTATGTAGCGGAAAGCGACTACGGCGGTCTGACGCATATGTGTCGTCATTGACCCAGAATGTGTTAACGCATTCACTGCCAGGAATCGCTACGCGCTACGCTCGTAGCAGATCCCGTGGTTTTCCCGCTAAGTAGCGGAAAGTGGCTACGGCGTAGCGCCTGCTAGGCGGGTACTGGCAAGTTTCTTAGCACTTTCATTGCTAAGAAACTTAAGTATGTACTCGTAATATACTTAAAACGAGTTAAGCTTGTTTTTTTCTATATATGTTTATCTTGTCTTATAAAAATAAATAACAATTACCTACCCAACCCTGTCAGCTGTATATATATAACTAGCAAAAATTCTGTAGATACTTATATTTTTTTCTTAAGCCATTGACTGCCAAATACGCAATATTACGTAGTCTAAGTACCTCAGGTACTTGTACCTACGTAATATTGCGTAGTTGACAGTCAATGAGTTAAAAAACTCAAATTCATAAAGAATTTATTACCTCATTTCAATAAGTAGTTTTCACCTAGCACATTGTGTCAGAAAACCCTATATACAAACGTTAATCATGTTGTTTGAGGCAATAGTAGGATACTTTTACAGATAGACGTGACGTTAATATAATTAATTAATCTGAAAATAATTTTTCGGATTCTACTAAATAATGACTTAGAAAAATAAATACGATGCCTGGCAATACTAAGTGGTTTTAAAATACCCATTGATATTATATTCATCATTCTCCTAGCGTTATTCCCGGTTGTGCCCTAAACGAGCCAGGGGTGGATTTGGCATATGCACTAGTTTTACGAAAGCGCTTGCTATCTGACCTTCCAACCCAGAGGGAAAACTAGACTTTATTGGGATTAGACCGGTTTCCTCACGATGTTTTCCTTCGCCGAAAAGCTAACTAAATATTCCTAAGCTAAGCTAGGTAAATATTCCTTACTTAAGTTCCGAAAAGCTCTTTGGCACGACAACCCCGCCGCTTGATAGCCGCATGCTTGAACCAATAGGCTATCGCAGCTTCACCCTTTGATATTATATTAAAGACCATAATTTAGCCTTATTTGTATTTTTTTTACAAAATATTATGTTTTTCTATGGACATGTTCTGTTATGTCATTCAGTCACGCAAAGACGGATAGCAGTCACCTTCCGGTATTTCTGCCCGATATAACTTTACTACTGCAGTGTCACATAAATAACACATATAAATTCTAGTTCATACAATGAAAATATGTTCGATCGTGTTCCATGCTCGCTTATTGCGGTATCCATCAGGACCTCGATTCGGCAACTAACCATGTCATCTCAATGAATGCGTCTCTCTCACACATATCCATGGGCGAGTCCAGTTGCATAGCTCGAATAACTGGAGCAACTCAAATCAACTCGACATCAGATCTCCACCATCGGTTTGACCTGATCGCATACCTAACTCCTAAAACTGATACAGATCGAATAACGAATGCGAGTGCATGCGAGTGCATGCGAATCGCCAACTCGATGAATATTTTTACACGAATAGAACCCACAGAACGAGACAGATCGAATTAGCATGCGTAGCGAGTCTCCACTCGGCAAGTTATGTTAACTCGAATCAAGAATACGAACACGCTGAATTCGAATCGACTTGCCACCTCCCCCAAAGAGTGCCATTGTGACCGGTCCTGCGCTACCCTCATCCAGCGGACTCCCGCACGCACATACATTGCACTTAGAACCGATGGCCATTAGGGTGGAAAGGTTCTCAAGTGGCGACCATGTCCGGTGCAGGCGCAGCGTGGGTAGGCTGGTGGACTGATAACCTGGTAAAGGTTACAAAATTTTAGCGTGTTAAATTATTCTAAAGCAAGTTGAGTATGCGTAATACTCCAACAAGAGATAATTATAATTATAATAATGATTTATTACGGATAACGAAGATCCATACATTATAAAGATTAATTAATGTGTTCTAAACTTATTTTAGTAGGTAATGAAATGATATAAATATTAACATGGAGTCGTCCCAGTACTTCATTATGGGACAGTCCAGCCTATTTGGGTTATTGTCAGATTTAGGTTCGCGTCTCTTCGGTGGACATTGTCAATCTTAAGGGCTATAAAGCCTAATTTTTGGTTGAACTCTGAATCCGCATTCAACGGCGTCGCTTCTTCTATAATGATATGCGATGAAAACATATTATATATAGACATAAGCCCTTAACTATTGACCACTGGAAAGACGATTTTAGTTTTAATGACTGACAATGACCCATTTGCTACAGTTGCTAGGAGGCTGTTGGGGTCCCGTACACGGCACTTCATGCTGGCGACCCGTTTTCGCAAAATTGCGTAGAAACCGTCAACTCATGTCCCGGCTAACATTCCCGACGCGCTACAATGTCTAGGGAGACCCAACAATAACCTAAGCTTAGTATTATACTGAACGCGCAAGACGTCGATTGCCCGTTGAGTGTAGCTGACCCACAAACCGCACGTATAAATGGATTGGCAGTAAGCCTTGAACATATATCAATGTTGTTAAATTTATGTTTTATAGTATTGACAAAACTTAATAAAATACGAATACAAATATTTTATTGTCTGAAAGTGAGTTATTATAAATTTAGATTCAGATTATTTATTGCGTTCATTTTGTAACAAAATAGGTTTTAAGGCTATGTGTAGTTCTAACATGAGCTCTGTCGAGCATTGAAATATCTAAATATTCTATTATATTATATAAAGGTGGTAATTATAGTACTAGGTAATTATATTACTCAACACATCCCCAACCCCACCACCGCAAAACCCGTCAACGTCGAGGGACCCCAACCACACACCCGCCCGAAAGGTCCTTCCGGGACCTAAACGGGCAGTCCCTCCCAACCCTGCATCCCATCCTACAGCGGGTACATCGGGAACACGGCGGTTTCCCACCAACAGGGGGGACAATAGGGGCTCCAACCGCTCCAGGGGTAGAGGAAGAGGGGGCCGGCAGGGGCAGGCCCACTCCCAGCGCCGGGGCCAATAAAGACGCAGCACACGGGGGGGTGACGTTTCTGCAGGCCAACCTACACCATGCCATCGCGGCCACAGCGGTCGTAGAAAAACTTTTCGGCGAAAATGGCCTAAACATCGCCCTCATACAAGAACCATGGATCAACACCAAAACCATGGGAACAGGACTTAACAAAGCAGGTAAGGTATTAATACACGAAAAAGGATCCAAACCAAGGGCCTGCATCGTGTTTAACAAAAGTATGAATTTCTTGCCTGTTACAGAACTATGCAGCGATGATCTTGTTGCTGCGTATGTTGATCTCAAAGGAAAGGGCTCACAAAAGGTGTTGATTTGTTCCGCCTACCTGCCCGGAGAGAAACATGACCCCACAGAAGAACTGGCTAAAGTTGTAGAGTACGCTGAAGCACAAAAGGCAGAACTGATTGTGGGCTGCGACGCAAACGCTCATCACACCATCTGGGGGAGCACCGGCATCAACAAAAGGGGTGAGTTACTCTCAGAATTTATTTTTACCAACTGTCTACACCTGTTAAATAGGGGCAACACGCCAACCTTCGTGACCAGGGCAAGACAAGAAGTATTAGACATAACTTTTGCAACTGAAAAGGCAGCAAACTGCCTAAGTAACTGGCACGTTAGTTGCGAGAACTCAATGTCGGACCACAAACATATTATATTTAGTGTAAAGGGCCCGTTAGATATGGAACCACAAACACGAAGAAATCCAAAAGAAACTTCCTGGGAAGCCTACAAGGCTCACCTGGAGGACCATCTAAAGGATATCCCAAAATATGTCAAAAATCCAGATTCCCTCAATATAGCAGTAAACCAACTCTCCAAAGGTATCTATAAGGCCTACGAACTGAGCTGCCCATTGCGAGAATCAAACACACATTACACAACGACATGGTGGAACAAAAGGCTGGAAAAGCTCCGTGTGTCCACCCGTCGCATATTCAATCACTCAACCAGACCAAACGAGTGGGAAAGGTACGGTAGAGCACTGACTGAATATAACAAACAGATCAGAAAAGCCAAAAGGAGGTCTTGGCGGAGGTTCTGTGAAGAGATCGCCCAAACACATAAAGGAGCGAGAATTCACAAAATCCTCTCCAAGACACCAACCAATTACCTAGGCCTACTTAAAAAGCCTAATGGCAGCTTTACGACCACGGAGGTGGAAACAATGGACTTGCTTAGAACCATCCACTTCCCAGGTTCGTACCCCACCAGTGATATTCAGCTATGCACCCAAAGGAGCACACAAGCCCGGAGGGTACACAACAACGACTGGAATTTGGCTGCAAATATCTTCAGACCAAACCAAGTTATATGGGCACTGAAAAAATTTGATCCATTTAAATCGGCGGGAGAAGATGGTATCTTTCCTGCATTACTACAGCAAGGACAAAACCTAATCACTCCGCACCTGGTAAGAATATTCCGAGCTAGCTTTGCTTGGAGGACCATACCAGAACAATGGACTAGAGTCAGGGTACGCTTCATACCAAAAGCAGGGAAAAAGGACTACTCACAGCCTAAATCCTTCAGACCAATTAGTCTATCGTCGTTCTTACTTAAAACGATGGAAAGAGTCATTGATCAGCACATTAGAGCGAAATATCTGGTAGCCAGACCACTGAGTCTGAGCCAACATGCTTACCAAAAGGGGAAATCTACGGAAACTGCACTACTTGATCTGGTCGACAAAGTGCAAAAAACCCTAGAGGACAAGCAAACAGCTCTATGTGCTTTCCTTGACATCGAGGGTGCCTTCGACAACACACCCACAGAAACTATCCTCAAGGGATTGGCATCAAAGGGCGTGGACGAAAGCACCATCAGATGGATCCAGAGCATGCTTTCAAATAGAATAGTCACTCTGACCCTCAATGCAATTGAGCATACATTCTACACCACAAGAGGATGTCCACAAGGAGGCGTACTATCCCCACTACTATGGACCCTAGCAGTGGACCAACTCCTGGCAACTATGAAGGACCTAGACTATGACACACAAGGATATGCCGACGACCTTGTAGTCATAATCAAAGGTCCGTGCCTCCACACAATCTCGAACTTAATGCAAGGAGCGCTTAACACCATAAATAAATGGTGCAAAGAGAATGACCTGTCCATCAATGCGAGCAAAACAGTACTAGTGCCCTTTACAAAAAAAAGGAAACTAGACAAGCTCGCCAAACTAAAACTGAATGGACAGGAAATAACATACTCAAATGAGGTCAAGTACCTAGGGGTTACCTTTGACCAAAGGCTAACTTGGAACGCTCATTTGAATAGCATAATACACAAAGCAAAAATGGCCATGTGGACTTGCTGTCGAATGGCAGGAGCAAGATGGGGTATAAGACCCAAAATTGCTTTGTGGCTTTACACAGCGGTAGTGAGGCCTGTAATCACATACGCCTCTGCAGTATGGTGTAACAAAGCCAACCAAAAGACAGCCATCACAAAGTTAAGCAGTCTACAGCGTACAGCTTGCTTAACAGCAACAGGAGCTTTATGCTCAACACCGGGGGCAGCCTTGGATGCACTGCTCGATCTAACGCCACTCCACCTGCATGTGCAAAAGGAGGCGAAGCAGTGCATCTATAGGATATGCACACTAACAAGGCCAAAATGGCGCTCCCAAGCGCTTACCAAACTAGAGGCCCTTGTCTTTGATAACAAAAAACTAAGCATGCCCACTGACGACACCTACGTGGAATGCAAATTCACCAAACTGTACACAGTGGAAATACCTCCGAGAGACAAATGGCTAAACGACCAAATGGACTTTAAGGAGGGAAGCCACGTGTGGTACACGGATGGATCAAAAAAGGGTGATGATGTTGGATGTGGTATCTACGGTGAGAGGCCGAAGCTCAAAGCTAGCGTCAGCATGGGGAAAGAGGCCTCAATCTATCAGGCTGAACTCTTCGCAATAAATAAATGCGTGGAGATCAATCTCGAGAGAAACCTAAGAAACCAATACATCTACATCAACTCAGACAGCCAAGCTGCTCTGCTGGCACTAGAATCCCTAGAGTCCTACTCTAAACTAGTCCAGAACTGTAAAAACAATTTAAACACCCTGGCCAATACCAACAAAGTCATACTTAGATGGGTACCAGGACATTCCGACATAGTTGGGAATGAAAAAGCAGATGAACTTGCAAGGAAGGGCGCGGACACATCCCTGGTCGGCCCAGAACCGTTCTGTGGTATCACAAAACGGAAAGCATATTCTCTGCTACACAACACAGAAAAATCAGAGGCAATAAAGCTGTGGAAGTTCGCCAAAGGACAAAAACATGCTAAAGCCTTGATTAAAGGATACAATAACAAACTGTCTAAAGAGCTACTGCAACTCAGAAGGCACAAAACCTGCGCAGTAACGAGAATTCTGACAGGACATTGCAAATTAAACAAGCACCTGTTTCAAATGGGTATGAAACAGGACGCAACTTGCAGGTTCTGCCAGGAGACGGAGGAAACAGCAATGCATATTCTCTGCTCCTGCGGACCACTCATGCACAAAAGAAGTATCTACCTAGGGCGGCACGTAGTGCACCCAGAAGAGGTACAACATATCACCGCCCAAAGAATCTGGAACTTCTTAGAGGCAACGGGACTAAACGGTGAAATATAAACAAAGGGCTGCCACAATAGATCACCTGCTGGTCGAAGCGGCATATAAAGGCCCACAATAACACAATAATAATAATTATAGGTCTATGGTTCGTCACCATCAGCCATTATATGGCCTACAATATTAAGATTCTATCAGCATGTCATTGGAATATACTATTCTAGATTTAAAATTAAAATTACACATGAATGGCAAAATTCAGACTATGAATAATGTCATGCTGAGAACTAAAAATAAAATAAACAAAAAAAACGGTTCACTAATGGTAGACCAAACAACTTTTGGCCAAATGTTTAATTTGACAAAAGTTTCATTTGACCTAATGTTTTGACGAAAAATGCATTAGGTCAAATGAAACATTAAATTTGTCAAATGATACATTTGGCTAAAAGTTGTTTGGTCAAGAGACAGGACCCCAAAAGAAACATTTAAACAAATCAGAAAAAGTTATAAAATAACAAATAGAATTAAAATAAAATGAAATAAAATAAAATAAATTATTCTTAACGACATAATGTCAGGAACAGTGGCATATTGGGAATGTCATAATTTATTATTATTTAGAAAATGTTTGTTAGCATTATAGTGTACGACTAATTTGGGCACCATTTAAACAATTTATTTTTAAACTATATTTCTTGAGGGAGATGGTGAAGGAGGTATGGCTTGGATAACAAAGATTCAAGATGGATAAATAGGTTAAAAGCTTGTTCTGAACTGTGTCCCAGGTAGCGTCAGCATAAACACGTGACGAGCTTGTCACGATATTGGGCCAGTATTGTATCGTGCGTGTAATTTATACACACCAACCTCTGAAATGTGTAAAAGTAATATCGACAGAAGGCCATTGTGGGATTTAAAAGTAATTTAGTCAAACGTTGGTGGTAAAAGCTTCTTGGCTGGTCCACGATATTGGTAACTAGACTTCTCGCAAATTCGTACGTCTCTTATCTATTACAATCCAAAATTTAATCCATTTGCGGAATGAATTGAGTAGGTATGTTTCTGTTTAAATTCAGGTCATACAATATATCCTTGTCACATTTTTAAATATTGCATGATTGAGTACAGGTGGAATGGTAAACCTACTATGATTCGGGGGGCAACTTTGATCAAATAGGTTTTTCTCCGAAATCATTGTTTTTACTTGTGGGTGAACTGTAGCAGGGAATATATTAGTATTCTATCTTCCTGTTTACTCAATTAAATCTTCTATGTTTGAAAATAGTTCTGCATTCTAAATTATCAAAGCAACCCCATTTTTTCCTAAAGAAACCCCGTTCGACGTTATTTACCTAACAATTAATTTAAATCTCTAACCATACATACTTTCCCATTCTTACTATGAAGTATGAGATAAGAGAACTTATTATCTTATTTTCATATCTCAGTCTTTCAAAACCAAAATGACATAGACATCTAAGAGGGGACATGTCCTCTTCTGCAAAATGTCGAATGAAATTATTAATCTGCTTCAATTTATCTGCTTTGCCTGAAGGTCGAGTGGCAGATGATGCTTTACAACATTAAGTTCGCCTTTTGAAGTGTAAGTTCTTCTTTTGTGCAATAAAGATGAAGTAAATAAGCGCCAGTCCTTCTGTATGCCTTTCGCTTTAGCTTTCCTTTTGAGGACACAATCGCGGGTTCCCGTCTCGTGTTATTGCTTCGCCATTTTATTCGACTATAAACGTGACGTAGGTATCCCAACTTGATATGTTATATCAAGGAGATTTAGTACTTTTTATAGTCCATGCCAGAACGCCATTCTTTATTTGTAAGTATGGCGCCTTTGGTTGAAGGGTCGTTGTTCATGTATGTATATCCGGTTCTTAGACTAATGGTTACATACCTTACAGATGAAATATTAGCTTCCGCTTGCGACTTTGTCTGCGTGGACCCATGATAAAAACTATCCTGTATTCTAATACAAGCTATAGACTATATTCATGCTAATATACTAATACTAATATAACTATTTCAACCAAATCAAATGAGCCGTGTAAGCGTGATTAAGTAACAAACATCGAAACATCGAAATTTTCAATTTTATAATATCATTAGTAGAATATTCACGTCAATAAACACAATAATGAATTTCAGTAGTCAAACAACTGGCTGGTTGTGAGGTGGCTTTCAATTCAATCATGTCACCGATCATTTCAATCATGTCACCGATCATTTCAGTAAGTAACGTTTTCTCCTCTTTGTATTCTATGTACCTCACCATGCTTCTATCATATTTTAACTACATACTTACCAAGTCATCGTTTTATAAATATTCCATCATTCAAAGCATTTTTTGTAGCCTAAATGGCCGTTTGTTTAATCTCGCTAATTTTGAACTCGCTTCACTCGGTAGATAAATATAGTACTCTCCACTTTTATAACACTAAAATAAATGTTCATCTCATAATTTTCCTTGCGTTTTCCCGGTTATACTCCAAAGGAGCCCGGGGTCTACTGTGGCACGTAATCCCAAGATTGGGCGTAGGCATTAGTTTAACGTTAAACTAGGCCTTGTTGAGATTAGACCGGTTTCCTCACGATTGAAGTAAATGGTCCTACAGATTCTAATTCAATCCGATATCGAATCGAGCCATCGTTTGTTGTCAAACCATCACTGTTCCGACATTTCCTTTACCTAATTCTACAGATTAATTAATAACTTCGAAATTTCGTTGTTTTCTAGATACAAACTGCGGGGCTGCTGTCAATTTGGCGCCATTAGACGAGATGAATTATATATTCCGTTTAAATTTGAAGATTATTTACAAGCGAAAGCTCTTAGCAAATAATTAATTCCTTTATTACGAATTATGAGGAGGACACGCCAAGGAGTTTGTTATCAATTTAATCTGCTATACCAAGGTATAGCAGATAAAATTGATAACAAACTTTGGTAAGAAGTGTGAAATAGTGCACTGTTCAGTGGTATTAAAAGTATTCGGTGCTTCGCATTTTGGTGCAAAACAATCACAAACTGAGAACATTACATTCGGTACAATACAAAAATACAAAATACAAATATTCTTTATTTCGTCATCACAGGTTAATAACAATGTTGATAGGTATTATTGAGTATGTTGTGTACAGCCATTTTGGCATACGAAATTAACAATTATTAAATGTTTATAAATAATTAACAGTTCGTTTGAAGTATACAGGTAAAACAGAAATATAATTACAACGGCACACTATCATCTTTTAAAAACTCTATAACATTAAATTTTTGCAGAGGAATTTAAAAACTATACTTTTAAACCTTGTTACAGTTACATTTCGCCATGCTTCTGGGAGTTTGTTATACAGTTTGGGAGCCATTATTGGAACATTTTTTTGCATCAAAGCTGTTGAGCATTTGTTTATAAGCACCTTCGGTTTCCTTGGCCGAAGGTTTGCTCGTTGTGCTGGCTGTTGCATTTGAAATAGGTTTGGATTACTCCTAACAAATAGGCAATAGACATCAGATCTTTACTAAACCTCCTTTATCTCATCTAGGTGAGAGCTCTCTCGGATACATTTCGACCCAGTAGGATATTTTATGCATTTTCCATCTCCTTTATGCCTACTCTCAAGCTCGCTCCATAATTTCCACGAACCGGATGATGCAGCTCAGCGGGAACACCTTGAATTCCTTTGGTCGTGGATAGCCGTTAGTGTAACAATTTAGTCTAGTTGGTAGTGACCCTGCCTACGAAGCAAGAGGTCCTGGGTTCGAATCCCGGTAAAGACATTTATTTGTGTGATGAGCACGAATATTTGTTCCTGAGTCATGGATGTTTTCTATGTATTTAAGTATTTATTTATCTATATAAGTAAGTTTATCGTCGTCTAGTACCCATAGTGCAAGCTTTGCTTAGTTTAGGACTTATCTTATCTTATCTTATCTAGATGAGGGCCCTTTCGGATGCACTTCGACCCAGCGGGATCTTTTGTGCATTTGCTCTCTCCTTTATGCCTACTCCCAAGCTCGCGTGTGTAAACGTGTGTGTATATTTTCTTATATTAACAATACCTCTCACTCCTAAACCGCTGAACCGATTGAGATTAAATTATGTTATCACCCTACGGAGACTGTATGTTACGTAGGATGATACGTACAACGTACGTTAGACAGAATATTTGCAAAAATAATAACGCACATACATTTAGTAAATTAATAGCACAATTAAATGCTACTGTCCGTGATTCACTTTCACGGTCCGAAACAAAATTAAATATTTCAGTTCTCAATTATTATCATACGGCCGTTCATCATCATCATCACATCCACCGAAAGATATCCACTGCTGGACATAGGCCTCCCCCGAAGAGTGCCACAATGACCGGTCCGGCGCCACCCGCATCCAGTGGACTCTATGGCATAGATACGGTCGTTAAGTTTTATCAAATGTCTATTGGACAATGTTTCAACATAAGTCGGTTTTCTAAAGACGCAAAAAACGAAGATATTAATGGAACGCCAGCTTTGCATTCCTTATTGATATTGTTGTGTTTTGGGTGGTCTATCCTGAAGCACTGAGGCAATGTGACAATAAGTTTTGGTAAAAAAAAATATTTTTGGTGCAAGTTTTTATTGCCGACTGTACTTTTCTGTATACCATCATCAACTACTCATTGAGACGATTCTAACAAGCCCAAACGCAACGGGGCTACGTCGATTAAGTACTGAATTTCCATGGCCACCTTCTGTCTCCATCATCAGATCAGCTCGATGGTACCATAATATTGAATTGTCATCCAAACTATACTTATACCCAAAATTTCAGCTCAATCGGTCAACGGGAAGTAGGTCAAATTTAACTTGCAAGATTTGATTACAGACAGACAGACAGACAACGGGACAGGTGAAACTAGTCATTTTCTCATAAACGGAGAATCTCGTGTAGTCATAACCCTTACTTTTTTATACCGTGAAGCATGTGTCCATGTTTCAGGCCTGGGATCGCTCTCCATGCTTTGAATGCTCTTGTAGATACAATAGGTCTTTAGAGTGAGCTTGGTCAAACTTTTGGGGATGCCACGGAACGGCTCTGGCCCGCAGTGCGTCCCCTTCGCCCCCGCACGTACAAGCTCGTCGGCCTTCTCATTTCCCTCGATACCTGCATGCCCTGGCACCCAACGTAAAATTCGCCGACCCTAAGTTGAAGAGTCATTGTGTTGATAGCTACAGATAGTGTAGGTTCATTTCTATCAATAGATTGTGCCCTCAAGGGGATGGGGAGCCGACCAATGAGATGAGTCATTTCGAAAACGTTACCGCTCAGCGTATCCAAGACTGAAGCCTTAAAACTTATAATATAAACGTCGGTCCCTCGCAGGTAAAGAATCTGCCATATTAAATCGCCGCACAATATTGGCGCTGCTTCTTTGGATAGGGGGATATACCGGAATTCAAATAGGTATTCACTTTATTTTAACTATTTATTTGGGGTCAATCAGGACAAAAACCGACCTAGTGCAAACTATCTAAGCTTGTACTATAGGTAGTAAACGATGTTATAAATACCTATTTAAATAATTTACTGCTTCAAAATAAAGAGAAAACCTTAATGACCCAGGAACTAATTCATGCTCATCATCGTAAGTATAGAGCAGACATTCTCTTATTCAGAGCAATGACGCGTCCAAGACGCAACCGGATGCGTCATCGCGAGAAAAAAAAACTTACTTTTTCACACCTTTCATCCGGAAAAGTAAGCTTTGTTCCACGACGAGAGGGATTAAAACACTACTTTTCTGTTCAAGCTACTTTTTTTAATTTATTCATTAGCATGTAGCATTTACGCAATGTGCCAATTGAACACAGATCTTAATAAAATAATCGATTGTAATTTCATCGTAATCGATTAATAACGAATATATTTCAAGTTTTAGCTTTAACAACGTTATATTTAGAAATTAATAACAAAAATTAAGAAAATTTCTTAAAACTAGTTAAGTAATTTTAACAGCATCTTTTTAAAATTTCTTCATAGTCGGTGTGAAAAATAGTATGTGTCACTCGGTAGCAAAATTATCTTCGTCTCGGACGTTAACACTTGTATCCCTCACTACGCTTAAGATCCTACTTTAGAATCCCTCGCTACGCTCAGGATTCTATTGTAGGATCCCTCGTTACGTTCAGGATTCAATACACCGCCCTCGCCGTAAATATACTATTTTGGTCCCTTGTGACACAAATAACTATTTGATCGAACCCACCCCCAGCCCAAGTTGACAGTTTGGGTTGCACAGAGCGGTTCCACAACACTTCGGGAGTTCAAATACCGCGAGGGTGGCTCGTAGGATCATGAAATTACGCGTCATTGGTTTAATTATCTAGCTTAAGTTTGCGCACAAAATTGATGTGTCAGCCTCAATTTGCTAAGTCTGTGGCGGGCACTAAAACTGATATTCCAAGAAGATGCCTGATGGACGTCAAGAACAATGAATGATCCATGTCACAGTATAGAAGAATAATACAGTAAGAAATCTGAGGCCGTTTAGGAGCGTTCGTTACCTACTTTCGCTCGATGCGCAGGGCTGTGTCAAGTTTGTGGCTTGGCATACCTATAATACTAATTTTGCTTGTAAGTATGCAAAGTATTTCTGTTACAGTTTAATAGACAATATTGTATACACAAAGTAATAATATTATAGATAGTTGGGTATGTGTTTTTAGTTTCCCACTTCATGGAATATTATAATACCACTATACTATGCCTAAAATATTTCCTAGTAAGTATAATAGTTGCTAAACTGCACTCGGTTGGTAGGTGCTTAGTTCCAAGCCTATTCGGCTCCTTTTGATATCGTGGCACTGGCGGCTCGCTGTCTTCATACCTACGAGACGGCTTCCTTTGACGTAGCGAGTGAGAACGAACGAACACCGCAACGGCGCGGCCCCGATTGAAGCATTCTCCATCATTCCCGAAGGCTATGTGTGTGTGCGTACCGAACACGCGCGCATGTGTACAGCCGTGCGATGTACCTTTGTTCGAAGTTTATCTACTGTTCATATACTGTGTCCATGTGGCCAGGCTATAATACACTCATCACACAAATAATACATGTGGGATTGGTCATTTTTGATGGTTTTGTATGGACCTGGCCATTTAACCGTTCACTTGATTTTGCCTTTTTTAGGGTTCCGTAGTCGACTAGGAACCCTTATAGTTTCGCTTTGTCTGTCCTTCCGTCCGCGGATAATCTCAGTAACCGTTAGCACTAGAAAGCTGAAATTTGGTACTAATATGTATATCAATCACGCCGACAAAGTGGTAAAATAAAAAGTGTTTTATTTTATTAGGGTACCTCCCCTATACGTAACGTGGGGTGTTTTTTTTTCATTTCAATCTTAACGTGTGATATATTGTTGGATAGGTATTTAAAAATGAATACGGGGTTTGCTAAAATCATTTTTTGATAATGTGAATATTTTCAGAGATAATCGCTCCAGAAGTAAAAAAAAATGTGTCCCCCTCTCACTTTTGAACCATAAGATTTAAAAATATAAAAAAAATCTCAAAATTAGAACTTAATAAAATCTTTCTAGGAAAATTATTTTGAACTTGATAAGTTGAATAGTTTTTGAAAAAAATTACAAAATAATTTCTGAACTAAGTTTGTAATTTAACCGTATAAGCTGTTGTTGATTGTGCCTGTAATTTCTACAAAATCACAATGAAATGACGTGCTTTCAAATCAAGTAAAAAAACGGTGAAAATCGGTTCACGCAATAAAGAATTATCCCATAAAAATCATCTTCCATACTTTAAGCTCGCGCGCATTAGTTTACTTAATTTGCCGATAGATGTCGCTGTACGCGGATCGCTCACATTGTAGACGCTGTTAAGATGTTTCCTGATATCATGGGGTCGGAGCAGGTGCGCTAATACATTAGGTCGAAAATTTGTCTTACTCGAATTGTCCTAGTTGTCTCTGGTCGTTCGTTGTCCAATAATAAAACTGTTCGCTAAGTATTGATTGCTTGTATTGTGTCTGTCTATAATACATGGTCGATTTGATTTGGGAATTTGAACTCTCTTGCTCATATATTCGGTTCACGGAACGGGCTACGGAACCCTACACTGAGCGTGGCCCGACACGCTCTTGGTCGGTTTTTTTTATCAAACCAGCCCATCGTTAGCTTGGCAACCACACTTGCCACAATCAGTTTAGGGGTACCCAAAGTTGCCAACTGTGGATGATAATGAATTGACAATGAGTTGATAATGAATAAAGCACGATCGAATGTAGTTTAAATCATTTTGGAATGGCGAATGAGTTGACGGATGACGTAGTGTGAAAGTAGAGCTGAACGAGTAAGACGTCACGGTGATTTTAGTTAGTTCCTCCTGGACCCTCCGGGGTCTACATGAAATAAAAGGCTATTCGCTTGACCACATGCCATATTCACACACATCTTTACACTGTTCCGGTTAAACAGACCGCGCTGGTTCGATTTCTGCCTTAGCGCTTAGATTTCTTGTTTTCTTTATCAATCGATTATAGTTTTGATCGTGGTAACCTCCACATTGCGTTAACATGAATCATCCATAAATATAAAATTATAAACAATTTGATTCATTCAAACTATGAAATATTTCCCGGCCTCCATTTAATCTAGCCAGCCAGCCAGTCTATTTTAATTTTATGTATAGGATAACTAACCCAGGATAAGTAGGTATTAACACCACTATGGACCCCAGCTGTCTTAAATAAAGGATTTAGTATTATTATTTATTTCAAAGGCAAAAAATATCACGGACACTGAAGAAATTTCCATCAACTTGTCAATATTGGCGATTGTACTAGCGCCAAGAATAAATATTTGTACCTAAGTACTTATATTTTCTATCATCAAGTCTTTGGCAAACTTCAGAATAATTGCTCTGAAAGGTTCTTAAACATAATATTTTAGGTCCAATTTTCCGTTTTTATAAAATGTAGTTGCTTAATGTAGCTGTAACCTTTTTTCAATAATATCGTGTTTTCACCCCAAATAAATAATTAAACTAGCTATCTTTTTTTTTCTATATGCTAATCATGCCAGTCATGTCAGTCAATGGCCAATGGTTACATTTGTGTGCCAACTTTGCATAATGGCAACATTTGTGTGACGTAGGCAGAGAACATCGTCGGGAATTGCATACCTTGTTTTTTTCTGCCATCAACTGAACTTTTTTTTAATACTATTAGAAGTAACGAGAAAAATGGCTTATCGCCATCAGCCAATAAATACTTTGGGCACTAAATTAATATATACATGTTATTCAAAAAATCTTTTGCTATCGATGGATTGCTAGCTGTTAAATAAAATCCTCCTACAATCTACATTTTATTAACCGAGGAAACGGAGGAGGTTCTCAAGTCGACACGCATATATTTTATATGTATGACCACGCATAACTTTTTACACAGTGGTCCGATTTGAATTTTTTTTTTTATTGGAAAGAGTATATCTCGAAGAACTCATATAAATTTGAAAAAAAAACCAACCCTAATGGTAGGAAAACAGGGGATGATTGATTGTTCGCACAGTGATTGTAATGTATGACCAAAATTTATCATCAACACAAAATAAATGAATGTACCTATCACTTTTTTTTAAAAAGGGAACTGCCTTCAAAATCAGTCAATATAAAAAATATGTTGTGCTTAATAGTGGATTGGTTTTTTCAAGGCAGTTCCCTTTTTTAAGGTTTATTTACTAACTGTGCTACAATGTTGTTCATTCGTAGCACCTCGACGTCTTGCGTAAAACTACCACTCCGATTAAATTGCTCTTGTTCTGGGATCAATTCCATATAATTTTACACCAACTCGTGATACCAAAAATCTTGTAACGTGGTTCTTATTTCGCAAAATTCGTTATATACCTACTTCAAATTTATATGGCTTGGCTTGGGATGAAAACATAAGGCTCATTAAAAAAGCACTATCGACTTGAGCGATTCAAAATGTGATATCGAAGTGATAGGCTGCTAACCCATCACTCACAACACACAATAACCCTGTTGTTTTAGTACGACTCTTACGACACCCACAGGAAGAAAGGGGGTGGTGCTATTCTAACCCACAAATTTCCACAAGACGTAATGCCCTGGGATGCCGTATATCTTTCAAAATCAGAATGCTATTGTGATATATGTGATGTATGCTCCTGTGTTCTGATATTGTACTTCCAAAATTCTGAATTGAACAAATACGTATTAGAGGCGGGTACATTTTTCGACATTACTTACCGAGAAATCATCTAAGGTAAATTCCTTAATAGAGCACTCAGACCGTAAAGGTATATCACAAGTAGGTACACATGTCGAATAGTATCCCTAAAGTTTTGTACTGTGAAGTGTAGTCGGGCGCCAAAAGTTTTTGCATCCAGCGAGCGTCTTCGACTGTTAAGAACAATTTAGAATAATCCCATTTTAGGGTGTCCATGAGTTTTAACGACAAAGTAATGAACTGGGACTTTATGTAATGAACTTAAAATTCTGCTAATACGCTTTTAAATCATTACTTACTTACCAAAATACAATACCTATTGTATTCATCACTTAAGATCCCAATTACATTACAATATATTTAAATGCAATTGGCAATTTTTATGGCCTAGAATGTCTCGTCTCGTCTAACAGAAGCCCAAAAGTCCCGACTCAAGATTTGCCCGCGAGCAATGGAACGGAGCATACTTGGAGTTGGTACGATCGATCGGATCAGGAACAAGGAGCTGCGTCGCAAATCTGGTATCCTGGGGGTGCCAAGGCCGGGGAGCTAAAGTGGGACTGGGCTGGACATGTCTGCCGGATGCACGCGGAGCGATGGGCCAAATTAGCCACCGAGTGGCTTCCACAAGATGGCTTCCGAGGTAGAGGCAAACCGAAAAGGAGATGGCGGGACTGCCTTGATACGTTTTGTACAGATTGGCGAAAACTAGCACAGGACCGAGACGAGTGGCGGAATATAGGCTAATAAAAAACCTGTCATCGAGTTGTTTCGCAGTGCATTAGTAGCTACTGTAATGCTGTGTAATTTCCTTTGAACCAATAAATAAATAAATAGAATAAAGAACTGTATGAATAACAATGGCATAATTTAAATTAAGAAAATGTAATTTTCGATAAAAATGGCAGCGGACGTTTTTGCTTAGTATATTTACTGTATGTAATTTTATGTTGAAATGTGTCAATTTTGAAACGAATCAATAAACTGTATACATGGCTATTTAAAAAGATAAAAAAGTATGAAACTGTTTTGTGACCAAGCAAATGTGTGTTGAATACATAAATAGTTATATTTGAAATGCTACTCTCAAGTAATTCCAATTTGCACTACATGGACACACAAGCCTCGTTGAGTCTCAAAGATCTGGGCCACCACGCCACACGCATTGACGTTGTTTTGTTTATCCTTTGATACAAGAAAAACATCGTCTCTTTCACCGTATATCCCTGAATTTAATAAAATATTACGTTCTACTTTCGTCACTGTCTTGTTTGTTTTTGTTTTACGACAAGAATGTCACAATCCTACAGTTATGTATAAACAAATTATATAAACATCGTCAAACAACAGAGACCATTATGTTTAGAATGGAAACTGCAAACCGCACATATGCAATATTACAATATAATATAATATATTATGTTCTGTTTAAAACTAGGGGCAGATTATTATATCAACTGCATCACTTTAGCAATTTATAAGCGATTTGCCACTTAAGTTCTAATGAAAAGATTAAAAAAAGATGTAAAGGCGTCACAATTATTACCATATTTTCGTAATATAGTTGTTAACGTTATTGTTAGCTTGCTGTAGGTTTTTAAATATACCATTTGGTCTCGTCGTTGGCAGCAAAAACTAGCCTAAAGTATAAATACTGCTTATAAATAATATGTCATGTCCGTGAATCTTAGCTTAGTACCAACCAAAAGCATGGTCATCCTACTCTAAACTCGCGCTGCAACTTGCATGCCCCACCACTAACGCGGCTCGTTTGTCCCGTAATGTCCCCAGTTCGTGGTTAACGCCTCGCTACGTGGTTCACTTAGTAATGCTTATGCCAGTTTGAGCTAGCTACACTGCACAACTATATGTTTTGTAACCCATTTCCAAGTGCAAATTGACTATACAGAGCAGAGATCAGTTCAACTCAAAATATCACAGAGATATTAAATATAATCATTGCAATGTATGCTGAATAGAATGAGTTTATACAACATTGGTAAAGTCTGTGAGTAGGTACCTACGTAAAACAACCTTCGGGCGGTAAATGGTTTACCTTTCTTTTGCCGCAAACGTTTCATCGAATTAATGTTTCGTCAAAATTTTCATTTCATCCTAAACATATATTTTTTCAGAAACATTAAACTTTTCAGGACTGTTGTGAATCAAACCAAATGGGTTCTATACAATTACCTAAGCTTTACCTAACAAGTTAACGGTTTCTGAGAAAAAGAAGTTCTATGTAACACGGTTAAACAATAAAATTCTATTCTATTCTATTCTATTCTATGAACTGAAAATTCGATGAAACAAAGAATTCGGTGAAACGTTTCTCGGTAAAATGAAGGGATCCCACGGTAAATGTATTAGCGGTATCTCAACTAGCGTCGCTTGAGTCCTTTCACCTGAGCTCCTTTTAACCCACTCAGGGCCCATGCCGACACATATGCGTCAGACCGCCGTAGCCGCTTTCCGCTACATACGAGGAAAACCACAGGATCGGCTACGAGCGTAGCGCGTAGCGATTCTGGGCAATGAATGTGCCAGAACCAGTTCTATGAGGCGTACGAGTGGCCCG
Organism: Epinotia bilunana; assembly: GCA_947049275.1. Classification (NCBI taxonomy): domain Eukaryota; kingdom Metazoa; phylum Arthropoda; class Insecta; order Lepidoptera; family Tortricidae; genus Epinotia; species Epinotia bilunana. The sequence goes on from OX346257.1 coordinate 26,102,575, forward strand.
CGGACTGACGTACTGCCGACTACCCCGACTTGCATGATGATGATGATGATGATCTTAGCTTATTAAAATATAATATAAATGTATTTGTATGCTTACTTGCATGCTGAATACGAGGACTTTTACACTATAACCTAAGACTGTATTCTTATTCTTACAAATAAAAATATTAGAATTATGAATTTTTGAATGTAATTTTAGGGATTTGACTTTTGTAATGCATATATAGCATCGCACCCCAGTATATCATAGGTAATTCTCCAATTTCACGTCATACAATTATGAGAAAAACTGGAAAGAGCGATATCTTAGAGATGCTCTTGTCAATTAAGACAAATGGAATTACGGTCCAGTTCTTTTAATTCCGCTAGACCATCTTTCCGATCTCTCCAGAAATTGCTGTGAAGTTTACTTAACCAAAATACAATTCAATAATAAACTAGCAGCTCACAAACGCTAACTGACCGTTTTGATAGAAAATCGTTAGCGGACACCAATAAAAATGTAAGTCTTTAACTCAAAAGTTATTGGAGCGTTCTTTGGAGTTTAGGGGCTCCTGCAATCAAAAATGAAAAAATGAAAATGAAAAATTATTTATTTAACGATAAGCATTGATACAGTGTCTTAAGCTAATATATATTTTAAATACCTACTTATCTCTAGCATGCATTACATATTACGGCTAAAAATAGCAGTGGATTAACGTTGGTACCCGCACTAGGCGTGCCTGTATCGCGGGGACCAATAACAAGTGGTGTGGCATAAATTATGATTAGGCCGGTTTACAGGACTATTGTACCTAATGTCACATGTTTGATTATGATCAGCTTCAACAGTTCAAACATCATAAAACGAAAATGTATTTATTATAAACTATCCGATTCTTATATTTAACTTTAACAAATCTAATGCTAAAGTAAAAAAAAAAAAAAAAAATTAAACTCAACTATTTCGATTTTCTAAATTTTTTTCTGTCTCCTGATAAGATAAACTGGCCAACCATTTTTTTATAATTAGTCTCGCGTCAAAAACTGAGCTTTTTTTGATGTCGCACTTCCTTGAAATGGTATTGTATATAGAACTTGATATATGGGGGTCGAAACGTTTTGCAAAAGCGGTGCGGCGTAAATACTCATCAATTGATGACAATAGCTTCTTATTCAACTTTTTTTTCTATACGGTACGTTTCAAAATGAATAATTTGACCAAACAAGAATAAAGTACTTAAGCGATTTGATGCAGATAACAAATACCTATAATGGACAAATAGCCTACCAATCATCGTCTGAAGCCTAAGACAAGACTCGAACTTGTACCTTCGAACTTGAGGTGAAGAGTAACTGTAATCCAGGATTAGTTACATGGACATTAATACAGACATACTGAGTCAAAACAAACAGAAGAAGTCTTTCCTGCAATCACTAATTAGGGGCTTACGTGAATACATAAAATGTTTTTATCGCATTAAATTATAGAAGAGGAGAATCCGTTTTACGAAATAAGAGTCCCACCAAAAATTGTATTTAAAGCGCTTTGGCATTGTCTACAGGAAATAATCGCATTAAAACTCATTATTAATTTATTTTTCAGTTTGGTTCGGTACATCGGGGCTACGTTAAAGCAACTCAAGCCTACTTGCAGAATATTACCTATGTTTTATTATCCTTTTTTGACCATTTGACTTTCAATGTTTATATCAAAAACCAAATCATGACAAACATTATAATAAGTCGTTATCTAACCCCACATATATAAAACAAAGCTGCCCACATCCTATAGACGTGCTCCTACACTGAATAGATTTTCTCCGTAAAAGTAGCTCACATGTACCTTATCTTCATAGGGATGAAGTTCAAAATGTACCAGCGATACTATGAGATAGATTGTCTATACCTACGAAGTTTCCTTATAGTTAATTCAAAGAAAACGTGTCCCTGGTATCTGTCCCTCTATCGGCTTATCGCATTTTGGGCGAGGCGTGTGTGCTTTAGTGGAAATATATGGGACGTTATTGTGATACAATCTGCCGAAGCATACCATTCTTCAAAAGTAAATTTCATCTTTAGCCACTCACTTGCTTATGGCAACCAAAGTAGCTAACTCGATCCATCTAATCAGTTGTAGCATGTAGTTGCAAAGCGGAGCGGTCTTGTGTTTTTATAACGAGCAATATTATATAGGCTATCTTTTTTAAAATCCGAAATCAAGTGACCAGTTAGAGAAATAGGGCGCAGCAAAATTATCTCTAGCTCGCATTTGGAGCAACCCAACTGGAGAAGTACCTCCACCTTAGAGAAGATACTACTTGCTTTCTTGCACACAATTCCACTACTTGCTTTGTAGGTATTAAAATCAAAGTTATTTATTCTTCAATTAAGGCATATTACATGCACCTATGGATGTCGATAAAGTACCTTCGGTACGGAAAGGATATGGTGTCACCCTATTTCACAGACAGAAATTTCATAGAATTTCGATTCTCAGAAATTAGTATTAGTATAATAAATAAATCGTCTCTGTCAGTACTATTGCCCCAAAGTATTATCCCATACGTTAGCTATGAATAAGCGTATGCGTAGTAAGCAGTTAAGGCGCATTGGACATTTGTTGCTCTCTTCAATTCTCTTAATGCATAAATAAATCGAGAAAGTTTGTTTTAATTTTTTTTAACGTGTGATTTCCAGTTCATATGGTTATCGATGTAGAAACCGAGGAGGGTGAATGTGTCTACACATTCCAGTGTTGTTCCATTGAAAGTGATATTAATGTCAAAAGTTTTTTTTTTATATAGTCTAAATATGTATGTATGAATATGGTTGATATGTATTCAAATAGTTAATTTCCAAATTGTGGTCAGTTAGCAGGCCGATAATTTCGTTAGTATGTCATTAATGTCAACACGCAAGTCTTGGTCATTCTGGCATGATGTTAGAAACGAGATATCGTCTGCAAAAAGTACACATGACTCCTCTTCATTTCGTGTGAGATTATTATTTCACATTAATAGCAGATATCATTTTGGGTGGTCATTTCCAATTTTTGGCTATAAAAAGTTTTTTTTGGCGTTATATTTTACTATATCTGGTGCTCCGTTAAACATTATGTCTTATTTATTTCAAACATCATCATATCCGCTGCTGGACCTGCCTCTGCCAAAAATTGCCAAAGTTGCTGCGCAACCGGACGCATACAGCGTACTCCCGCAATCTTTACCAGGTCATCAGTCCACCTTGTGGAGGGGGCTACCTACGCAGCGCCTTCCGGTACGTGGTCGCCACTCGCGAACCTTTCCGCCCCAACGGCCATCGGTTTTACGTCCAATGTGCCCCGCCCGCTGCCTCTTAAGTTTAGCGATTTGGAGGGTTATATCGGTATTTGTAACGTGATTATAATTAATTTGAACGATTGTCAACACATTGCGAAGCGTGTCGGCTCGAGAAACATACCCGTGTGCGCCCCCATACATTACCACCGTTACGACCCCCGATAAACCCCCGCAGGTACAGATTAGATGGCGCAAGTTTCGATGGCTTCTTGTTTCGGAGTCGCTTAAAAATGTGCTGCCAAGGCACTTTTGCCTCTAACGGTGTCTTTAAGCCCAATAATAGGGTTCAGGGTTGATAATCACAGACAATTGGCTGGCTATTACCTGGGCAATTGATATTGCCAAAGCGGTTTCCTAAAGTTGCAATGTTTCGGATTTAGTGTTGTTCTAACGCATCGCTTTATTTTAGACAAAATTGAGTCATTATCCTCCTAGCATTATTCCCGGTTGTGCCCCTAAAGGGGCCTGGGGTCCGCTTTGACACCTAATTTTAAGATTTGACAGGCACTTGTTTTAAAGGGAAAACTAGACCTTATTAAACAGGTTTCCTCATGATGTTTTCCTTCACTGGAAAGCTAACGGACAAAATAAATATGAATACAATTTGCAACACGACTTGTACCGCTCTTTTAATTCCATACGGCTTATGAGGACCACGTTTAAGGGTCTATTGACACGTTTCAATAAAAAATACGGGTACCTAAGCCCTGAGAGATGGTCACGTTACTTTTCGAATACAAGTTAGGACCATTCAACTGTCCTTTTCCGGTACAAAAAGTGACATTTCGGTGTACTTGACGCGCGTACAATGCATTACGTGATTGACAAGCTGGTTGAGACATATTTTTAGCTTATCAGGCGTTAAGATATAATTCTCATATTGCAATCAACATCTACACTTTTTAATACTAGATGCACCATGCATGACATTGAGAAAAGGCTCTTACATACAAATTAAGTCGGATAACAAAGATACGGTACCAACCAACTAGCTTCTAGTAACTAGAATATTCAAAAATGCACTCCTTTAGTTTAGGAAATGAAATTATAACTGCACTTTATCTTTTGTTCTCCCAGAAACAGAATCCAACTGAAAGTCTTAAACAGAATTCAGAACAAAAACCTGCAGTAACTTGACAATCCGCAGGAGAACTGCCTGCGAGTTTTCAAATACTGTAAAAAGTCTTTAAAATCTAGAATTTCCACCGTTTCCTCTCAACGCCCGCGTGATTTCTTTTCTTTGTCGCGCCGTATTTATTGTCATCTTCTTTATTTTTCTTTACGCCCCTGCCTCGCAAGATTTGTTTTGAGACTTGAGGAACTTTGTTGCAATAAAATGCAAATATTTTAACGCAAATATTCAAACAATTTCTTTCTGAAAAGTCGATAGTAAACTATTGTTAATCGACTAACGCACACCTACTGCGCTACGGCACATCTTTACCGCAGTGTCTCAAGACGAGAGTCTTAGACCAGTGTATGTTCCTAGTGATGACATATGTCACTGAAACGTGGTAGCTTACTATGGGCCTCAGAAGAAGGCTCAAAGTTACCCAAAGGGCTATGAAGACGGCTAATGTCCGGAGTTTTTCGGTGTGATCGCACCTTAAATAAGGCTATTCGCAGCAGAAGCAAGGTAACCGATATAACCCTCCGAATCGCTAAACTTAAGTAGCAGTGAGCGGGGCACATTACACGTAGAACCGATGGCCTTTGGGGCGGAAAGGTTCTCGAGTGGCGACCACGTACCGGAAGGTGCAGCCTGGGTCGGCCCCCTACAAGGTGAACTGATGACCTGGTAAAGGTCGTGAGAGACCGCTGGATGCGGGTGGCGCAGGACCGTTCATATTGGCACTCTTTGGGGGAGGCCTCTGTCCAGCAGTGGACGACTTTCGGCTAAGTGCCGACTAACTGAGCGCTCTTATGCACGGTATGTCGTTGATCTCAATGGTGTGTACAACAGTAGTCATCAAGCTGTAATCAAGTGGAAGATGCATTTGAATCGCTTGAGAAATTCAACAATCAAGTGCTAGTTAGTTTCTCCTCCGAGTTGAAGAGTAGGATGGCATTCACTACGGCAAAAATCAGTCTTGTCGTTTTAGTTACTAGACGCATGTAAAATTGTATGAATAAAGGGGGTAGTATTCCTCCTTTTTAGCACAATTCACCTAAATAGTATGAGTTAAATAATTTCCGCTAAAAGTAGGAAGCACCACGTTTTTATATCATCTCCGCTTCTGACAACAGGTGACTTAATGTCCGGTCGTTTGTTTCCTTTATGTCCCGGTAGATGACGCCACAGTGCATGTAAGAGAAGCAGTAGTCAAAAGATCATTCGATGTGGGGGGGGGGGGGGGGAAGATGGTTGAATGTATGCACCAATTTGTTGGTTAAAAGCTAATTTGAATGACAAGTAAGTGTAGAATCACCTCTACCTAACCAAATAACTTGCTCTAAAGATATGCGTTGATGGGTGGTGAGTGAAATTCAAACAAAATATTTTATGTAAGTAACTATAATTAAAACCATTAACATACTTCACGTTTCTTTACACCATTCATTCGTTTTAATTAGCGTGTAAGATTAGTTGTGATGTCCTTACAGGGCTCATGTTTGAGACCTCCTACTACCTAAAATGTAATATCTATGTAACAACATAAATGCAATGTTACCACATCTCTCGAGTGTGCGCTTTATGAGATTTGTCTCTAGCTGTTGACACAACGAATCGTGCCACCAATAATCGTCACCGGGTTTGTGTTGTGTTTGTGACCCTCCTAAAGTGGCAAGCGTTCATAGACTATGGTGTCTGCTTATCTTTGGGCCGTATTCGTGTTATAAACAAGTAGTACTGATCTTGCTACTTATAACTACTGCGAGCACGCAGCATCGTTAAGCGACCAAGGCATCAAATTACACAAGATTCGACGTAATTTTTCATTTGCGCGCAACGAAAAAAGTTGAAGACGCCATTTGGGGACTTGAACTGCCTGAATTTTATTTAAGTGTTACAATTATTCTCTGAGTGGTGCCATGATTGTTCTTCCGCGACTTGCGTAAGCGCCGCCATACTGTACTACTCGTAAATGAGCGAAACGTAAATAAATCTGTCAGTGCTATGTTCAGCACAGCACAGCGGTACCTTCGGGAAAAAGTGATACAAAATCCAATCAAAAATTCCTATAAATATAAATAGTACGGCATACAATATTACACAAATCGAACTAGCCCCATAGTAAGCTGATTGTTATCGCTGAGAGCAAATAACATGATAACATGCGACGATGAGCTGAGAATGCTGAGATGGAAGCTAACACCAACCAATACATAAGTCAGGAGACAATAACTATTGCCAAAACTACAGGCTGATTAGTAGACTCAGAAATAAGTAGTGATCACACAAATATTTGCTCTTACCTGGATTCGAACCCAGGACCTTTTAATCCAGTAACCTTGTCGCCTGCAAATACGGGGTACTTTGCGTCAAATCCGGTAGTTCTGATTTTTTGAAGACTTGTTAATGATGTTGGCCCAATTAATAAATCTAGTTTGTGGCCTCGAGCGCCGAACGCAACTTTGTCAAAAATTGATAAAATACCGCAAAATCCTAAGGGACTAGTTTTTGATAGTACCTCTTCACCCGTTTTTAAAGTAGACTTGCTACAACATGAGACTAAGATTATCTCTGTAGATCCAATTGTTTCTGAGATAAAGCTTTTGAAAATGCATAAGTAGTCTGTCCGCGGTCGCTTGGTGCGGACGTGTTGGTCTTGTAGTAAATTTTGTGATTATTTATTCAGAAATTTTAATTGTGATTGGTCGAAAAGTAGCTTCAATTCCTGTTGCTCCTGCACGGCTAGCACGCGACGGCGCGCGAGCTCTCTCGATTTTTCTCGCACTATCCGTCTCTCTCTTATTAGAACACTTAGAAGAAGAGGTATAGTGCGATAAAAATCGAGAGTATGTCGCGGCCGTCGTGTGCTAGACGTGCTGTGCACTTGTTATGCGTCGTCTCCGCCTTGTGGGTGGTCCTAGAGAGAGACGCCAATATTTTGGAAGTTTCGTCGGATTCGAACTCGCGGCGTCGGATTGTAAAGCCACCGTCTTCACCGCTGAACCAAGTATCGTTCTGCGCTAGCGACGAATTAAACCACTGCAACGCGTACGCGCTGACGTCAACGCAACTGCGAGCATCGGCTACGCCATCAGCCGCTACGAAGTGCTACGAAGTGCTACGAGAGCTACGTCACCTGCTAACTACAACTGCAGCGCTACGCCGGACCACCGTGCAGTGGTGTGCTACTTTGAACGCTATTTGGTGCTGGGTAAAAGCGAAACCTATGCAATAATGGCAATGCAACGAGGCGATAGCGCAGAGTTAATCTGCGACGGCTGCATGAAAGAGCTAGAAGTCGGTGAGGAGTACATTCAGTGCAGGGTAACGGCTTGTGGTAAGCTGTACCACTCTTCATGTATAAATAAAACACCTACCCGGGCAGAGAGAGACTCTTGGATTTGCCCTGAGTGCCGGATCGCGTTCAAAAAGACTGGATCGAATTGTGCGACTACTGTCGGCACGCCACTCACCACCATATGTGTCAGGAACAAAATTGAGCCGCTCATGCAACAAATACAGTCGTCGTCATCTTCTAGTGAAATGGCATCCATGGCCACTGAAGTAAGTGCGATTCGTGACCAAATGAGCATGTTGTCTGAACAACTAGCTGACGCCCTTTCCGCAGTCGCAAAATACCATGCTGAGCTCTCTGATTGCTCCACCAAGCTAGGAATCGTCAATGAGCAACTTCGGCAGTTGCAACTCACCTCGGCAAGCGACTGTCGCTGTGGGAAATTAAAATCTACGGAGCCGCATCTTTCGTCTGATGAGCCATCAAAACCGAAACCCAAACGGAGACGCAAGGCGCAGAGCGCACGCAAATCAGATTCTGTTTCAGTTGTATCAAAAGGAGGTGAGTACAGAGGTCGCAGCCTGCGACAAGACTGTTGACGAGGCCCCATCTCTCTCGCAATTCAGGGACGACAGTTTTCAGCGGAGTCATGACATGCCTACGGAAGGAGAAGCGGTTTTTACTCCCCTAGGTAGTGTAAGCCATGACCAAGATGACGGCAAAGTCGCTACAAAGAAGCGTTTTTCTTCCTTGCGTGGCACAGCGGGACCAGAGGTTACGTAGCTTAGGGCCGTAGAGTTTCTCAAAGTACCTGTGAAGTATGGTGTCAGGTCCGGACGGAATACGTGCATATTTGGAAACTATGTCCCCCGAGAAAACCTGCACAGTCCTGGAGCTCAAATCCAAGGGTTCGTATCGCTCATATAAAATCGGTGTTCCACGCGAGCTCTATGAAAAATGTAGGACCGGTTATTGTGGCGCTGTTTCAGAATACGAGTGAGGCGATACTCCTATTTCAATTTTGACGTTATGATTATAGTAACTAGTCAATCGCGTAATGCTTTATACGTAGTCACCAGGCCCAATATCTGATATAACAAAGTGGACATAAATATCTCACACATCCTTACGGCCCTAGAAATAGTCGTGTCAGATATTTATGCGCGCTTTGTTGTGGCAGATATTAAGGCGGGTGACAGTACACTAAGAAGATCAATCATTTTTTGTATGGGAAAATGACAGTTGATTGGCCCTAATGTTCAAAAAGTTACGTGATTACCTGTCTGATTCCAACCATAGTCATAATTTTATTATTACAGACTCCCTTAATTACAACATTTTCTTACACAAAGGCGCGAGGCGGCACGAATATACATTCATTACCTTCTTAATACGGGCTGTTATCTGGGCAAGTGACGTCACACGCTTAATGACGTCATCAGTCGCGCACACGTAACATAAAAGTGCCTAAATAATACGTGACGCAATTCTTTTAAAGGTGGATTGAAACTGTTATTTTTGTTCAAGTAAGCAATTAAAATAGGTACATTTTCACAAGACTGCCGCTGAAAAGAGCATTTTTTGAGTGGTACGTGTATTTTTGGAACGCTCTGAGGCAGAAGGGTTTCCATGGATTTTAAGACATAAATAATATTTATTTTCTTGTATGCTCATTTACAACTAGAAAATAATGTATTTAGAAAGTCATTACGTCAATTAAGACTGACTTTAAACTTTTTTTTTGTTACCATTTATTAATGTTATTTTGACAAATAAGATTTTGTTAATACTTAGGTGTAAGTATTGTCTTGATTCCAAAAAATCTCATATGTACATAATTGAAATTACTTAGAACAAAATTGGTAACAAAAATGTTAAGTTGGATAATTTAGCCGTGCTAACTTTGTACAAACTTTGGTAAAATAGGGATGTAGACACTAAATAAAATAATCAATAATGTCATATTTTCTCGAAAAAGGATTAAAATGTTATCAAATGGAGAAAAAATCAACGCAAAAGGTTAAATAATCACGAAGTTACAAGTGTCCAAAGTTTAAAGAGTTGAAGAGAGGGATGTTCTGTCCCTTTTTTGCAAAACGAAAATTAAGTACCCGCCAGGTCTTAATGCTTTATGTATGTTGGCATGTACCCGATATATATTTATTTACGCGCATGTATGTATTCTAAATAAACAAAAAGTATGATCTGTCATGCCGTTGAGGCTACATTCGTACCGCCCCGCTTCCGCTCACCCCGCGCCAGTCGGGGAGTACCCGTTTAAATAGTCTGGACCTCTGCAATAGCCCAGTTTCATAATCCACCCATATCTCATCACCATAGACCCAGTTCTCTATCCATTTTACCCACAATAGCCCCAACGCCTGTTGGAACCGGTTCACGGGTATCCACCGATGTACCTGTGAATGGGTTGTAGCAGGTGTATTACATCACATTAAACTCGTCTCCAAAGGGCCTCTACGTGTTGAATCTATATTGCACGCCTTCCAAATGATCGGACATCGCCCCGTGAATTTCAATCGGAGATAAAATAATAATAATAAATCTTTATTGAAATAGTGGTTTACTTGCTACGTCTCTTAGATTCCTGAAAGGATATAGAAGAAAGTATAAAGTTCCTCATCTGTCGGGCAGCCCCCGCGTAGGGTGACGCCTACCCGCAGACAGATATTATGACGAGCAGCTAAAGCCCTAGCTGCTGCAAACATCATCATATCAGCCGAACTACGTCCACTTCTGGATATAGGTCTCCCGCAAAGAGTGCCACAATGACCGGTCCTGCGCTATAAATTGGCAAACCATAATGTTTTCATATTGTAGTTCTCAACTACCCTACTACAATTCAACGTACCCACAACATAAACTAAACATAACCTCAATTAATCTTTGTGTCGTGAATTAATAATCGGCCTACCACGACCTTTTCTATTGACGGCGTCCCACTCCAAACATGATTAGCAAAAAGTGTATTCATCGTGCTAGGGACAAAGGAATATGGGTCGGGATAATTAGGGTATAGGACGATTTAAGTTTGAAATGGATTTCGAGCGGTTTCATTGGTATAAAAGAATAGTTACGCCTGAATGTTGTAATGTGTGTGGAATGTTATAACTTTTGAAGTTGGATTCTTGATAATAATATATTGAGAGCACGTTTACTCATATTAAGAGATATGAGACGATAAATAAATGTCGCAAAAATCGCTAGGTACTTATTTTTTCGTTTATGGATTTTTGTTTAAATTAAGATTAGGGATTGCGCAGTATTTTTACCAAAAAGAAAACTGCTTTTTATACCACGTCGGTGGCGAATAAGCACACAGCCCGCCTGAAAGTAAGCGGTTACCGTAGCCTTTGGACGCGTGCTACTCCAAAGGACTTGCGTGCGCGTTGCCGACCCTTTAAAATCCTTTATGGTATAACAATTACGGTGACGTAGGTATGTTTCATTGTTACTTACGTTCCTTCTTTCTACTAAGTATAACTACGCGAGCCTAATTAAACACCAGCGTCAACTTTAGTAACTTATTCCGCAATTAAGCGGTTGGAGCTTTTTAAACGAAAAAGCCCAATTAAGCTCAATTGGCGGAGCTTAGCACAAAGCTGGCGCAGGTGGCGCTCGCCGTATATAACGCGTAATGTGGATACGGGAAGAATTATTGCTTAGTTATTTATCATTACGGGAATGTAGTTTGGGAATTGTTCATTTACCACACTAGAGATATGTAAATTGACAATAAAGTTAGGATGTTTAAAAGGTATTATTATATCCGTTATATCCATCAATAATATATCAAAGAAAGAAAGAAAGAATTCATTTATTCAAATAGGATTCTTTGAACCACTTTTGCATCGTCATCAGCTAACAGAACAGTAGATACATCAGGTTCTATAAAATATACTTATACAAAATTACTTGAAACTTAAATTATTAAAACATGTCACAAGATACCCACATGGATTTTTACAATAGATTTGTTTTTAAAGTAAAAATAAGATAAAATAAAAGCCTAGCTAGTAAAAAGGATAATTTATCTAATTGTATATGCATCGTCAATAATGATACTAACAATGTATACATTATAATGTCAATGATTAATTATCCATATTTGGCATATTATTCTCCTAAACTAGGCCAAGCATCCTTATCATTTAGGTAGTCCTCGACAGTATAGTATCCCTTTTTTAGCAAGGAGGGTTTCAGATATTTTTTCAAAGCAGGTAGTGGCAACTCAAGTGCTTCAAAGGGTAATTTATTGTAAAATAGTATGCATTGACCCATAAATGATTTATATACTTTACGCACGCGAAATTTAGGAATTGCAATTTTATGTTTATATCTGCAGCTGTTCATTTTTTTAAAGGAACTTATGTTTTTTAGCGCATGGACAATGCATTCGTAAATATACTGAGATGCTTCTGTCAGTATATTTATCTCTTTAAACAGATCTCTTAGTGACTATCGAGAGCTCATCGTATAAATTGAACGAATAGCCCTTTTTTGAAAGACAAATATTGAATGTATATCTGCTGCCTTCCCCCACAGTAAAATTCCATATGTCATACTATGAAAGTGGCTAAAATAAACACATCGCGCCGTCTCTATGTCAGTCAAATGTCTTATTTTTCTGACAGCGTAAGCAGCTGAACTTAATCTACTAGACAGCTTTGATAAGTGAGGACTCCACTGTACGTTTTTGTCCAAAGTTAGACCTAAAAAAGTTGTAATGTCTACCATTTCCAAGCATTATCCATTCAAATATATATTAATATTGTTAGCTCTTACATTAGGTAAAGTAAATCTTAAACATTTAGTTTTAGTAGAGTTGAGTAATAAATTATTGACTGTAAACCAGTTTAACACTTTGGCAAGGATGTTATTAATGCTATCCCAGTCCTTTGCATTTCGAGGAAATTTGAAGATTTAAAAAAATCTGCAAATAATATAATTTTACAATGATTTTGCATGAGGAATGACAGATCGTTTAAGTATACTAAAAAAGAAAAGGCCTAAAATAGAGCCTTGCGGCACTCCTAGCTTGACAGCTGCACCATTTGATGGTGTTCTATTTATGAAAATTGACTGTGTTCTGCAACTAAGATAAGATGAGAGTAGATTTAAGGCATTCGTAGATAACCCATAAAAGTTGTTATATCCCATTAAAGGCCATACTCGCAGATTAAGACCCAAATTCGTATATTTTCGATCCGGTAGGATATTAGGTAACTACTTATACAATCATCCATTATTACTTAGCAGTTTCCAAAAACTTGCTACTTGCACCAAAAAAATTACATAAAAAATGAGGAAGGTTCTTGCGACTTAAAAACTATAAAAGTATCATCATCATATCAGCCGAAAGACGTCCACTGCTGGACATAGGTCTCCCCCAAAGAGTGCCACAGTATAAATTACACTCAATTCAAATTCATAAATAGATCACAACACAGTCTGTCATATACTTAGTATTGTCCAATTAAATACTTAACTGTTTCGGTACATACCGCTCGTTTCGGTATCATTAATCGAAAAGACACTATAGATACTTACGTATATGGGACCAGCAACAATATTGGCCTTATAAGGCACTTTCATCATCTTATTACTGCTATTTGAAGATTTTTAAATATACAAAGGGCTGGCGGTCCTGCGCCTATGTCCAGCAGTGGACCTCTGTCGACTGATATAACGATAAACATGATGTTGCTGATGAAGTACATAAAGATCAAACATAAGTACCAAACTAATAAAGCTTGCTATGGATACTAGACGACGATGTACATACTTAAAAAGATAAATAAACACTTAAATACGTAGAAAACATCTCCGGAACAAAATATTCCTGCTCATCACACAAATAAATTCTCTTACCGGGATTCGAACGCAGGACCTCCAGCTTCGAAGGCAGGGTCACTGCCAACTAGTCTTAAATGGTCATCCAAAAAAAAGTTGCTTATTAGCTTCAAATGTGTATCAGTCACCATCCTATTGAAGGTTTTTGGTCTTCCGTTCCCGAACCTTTTAAAGAAGCTTTTATTTCAGCATCTAATGGTTTTATTGAAGTACACTATAAAGCCCTTAAAAAGGTAATCCTTTTAGATTGCCCCCGAACACGGAATAAATTGTCTATTGTTATAAATTCTGCAACAGTCGTGGAATACTCGCGCACACCTACATTAATGGAGAACAAAGAGCATTAAATTCTTAAACACGTTGTAAAACCCTGCGTGCAAGCACTAAGACACTTTTCCACCAGAACCATAATGTCACATGAAACGATAAATTCCATATAACAACCTACATTTTTCTTCCACGAGTGCAAATTACTGCACAGTCAATTATCTTTCCAAGGTTTCGCGGAAATGTGAACTTTATTTTGAAAACAGCTAATTTGTTTTTACGGCAGCACAATGCATGTTATGGGACTTTGAAAAAGTGCAAAGGCAACATGCATGAGGCATTTGGATTGCATAATTGTTTCGTGTTCAAAATGAACGAGCAGGGTGCAATGTGAGGCGATAGGCACAATATATGAAGTTGTAACACATCATGACATGTCAAAATGACAAGGTAGGTTGTTGATACGATTCCTTATATTGTAGATTTGATAGGCTACCTCACATATTGATATTTTTTCCAAATTTCACAGATTGCCCACAGAAAGGCGGGTATTTTACAAGCTTTTCTTTTTTACAAGCTTTTATTTACTTTCACCTGTCCCGTTGTCTCTCTGTCTGTCTGTAATCAAATCTTGCATGTTAAATTTGATCCACTTCCCGGTTTCCGATTGAGCTGAAATTTTGCACGAATATGCAAATCGCGTGACAATGCAATATTATGATGACGTGGAGCTAATCTGATGATGGAGCTGGAAGGTGGCCATAGGAACTCTGTAATATAACCACATAACCCCATCGAGTTTGGGCTCGTTAGAATCGTCTCAATGAGTAGTTGATGACGGTATAAAGAAAAGTACAGTCGGCAATAAAAGGTTGTACCAAAAATGTAATTTTTGACAGAAACTTTTTTAGTTTCACCTGTCCCGTTGTCTGTCTGTCTGTAATCAATTCTAGCAAGTTAAATTTGACCCACTTCCCAGTGACCGATTGAGCTGAAATTTTGGGTATAAGTATAGTTTGAATGACAATTCAATATTATGGTACCATCGAGCTGATCTGATGATGGAGACATAAGGTGGCCATGGGAATTCAGTACAGTCAAGGGCATAAATATCTATGCATATTTTTACTTATTGCATTACAATAAGGTCTAAAATTGTATATTTATTTTTGCCCTTGACTGTACCTAACCGACGTAACTCCGTTGAGTTTAAGCTCGCCAGAATCGTCTCAATGCGTTGTTGATGATGGTATACAGAAAAGTACAATCGGCACTAGAAGCTTGTACCAAAAATGTTTTTTTTTGACCGAAACTTGTTTTAAGCGCATTATGTATCATCATCATCATCATCATCATATCAGCCAAAAGACGTCCACTGCTGGACAGAAGCCTTCCCCAAAGAGTGTTAAAGTGACCGGTCCTGCGCCACCCGCATCCAGCGGACTCCAGCAACCTTTACCAGGTCATCAGTCCACCTTGCGGGGGGCCTACCCACGCCGCGCCTTCCGGTTCGTGGTCGCCACTCGAGAACCTTGTGTGTGAACCAGTGTGTGTTGCCAGTGATGACATATGGCACTGAAACGTGGTCGCTTACTATGGGCCTCATAAGAAGGCTCAAAGTCACCCAAAGGGCTATGGAGAGGGCTATGTTGGGAGTTTCTCTGCGTGATCGCATCAGAAATGAAGCTATCTGCAGCAGAACCAAGGTAACCGATATAGCCCTCCGAATCGCTAAACTTAAGTGGCAGTGGGCGGGGCACATAGCACGTAGAACCGATGGCCGATGGGGCGAAAAGGTTCTCGAGTGGCATTATGTATGACTTGGGCATACTATGCGTCTTAAACGGCTTGACAATTTTTCATATCCAGCCATAAGTCTCGTAAGATCGTCCATTAATTGGATAATTACTCCTCCATTGTTTTTTAGTCTCTTGTGCATCATCCTGCTAGCGTTATTCCCGGTTGTGCCCCGAAACGAGCCCGGGGTCCGCTTTGACACCACCCCAAGGATTCGGCTGAAGCACTAGTTTTACAAAAGCGACTGCCATCTGGCCTTCCAACCCAGAGGGAAAACTAGACCTTATTGGGGATTAGACCGGTTTCCTCACAATGTTTTCCTTCACCGAAAGTGTTTAGTCTCTTGTGGTGTTTTTTTTTTTATTTTTGTGGGGAAAAAAATATGACTATGAAGATTTAGTTCGATTTTGAGAATCGGTCGTCATTTTCCAATATTTTACTTTCACCTGTCCCGCTGAACGCTGTCGTAAATAAATCTTGTAAGCCTTTGACCAGCTTTCCAGTCGACTCGTTATCATGGTACTATTGAGCTGGTCTGTTGAGGGATCTAGACTAATCACAAAACCATCGTGCATTAGAACCATTAGGAGTAGTTGCAAAAAAAAGATCGACAAAAACTTGTCTCAAATGACATTTTTGATACAGAAATAGAAAAACCTAACATATAAAATGCCTTTGAAACAAGGAATGCCGCACAAAGCCTAGTTTTTCAATTCAATTTTTGGATGGATTTTCGCCGTATCAAAAGCTATGTGTTCAAACACGACGCAACTGAACTGAATTATGAAAACGCTCTTTCAAGCGGCTCTTTGTGTTTTACTTGTTCTGTTCAGTACTTGCTTGTGTTTTTAGTAAACGAAATTGCATAATAACCCTGGTACCGGTAAAAAAATGTGTTTTTGCTCACTTTGCTACACATGCTTATGTTTTTTTTTCAGTTTTGGTTTGGATATTGCTGAATACATGTTCTTATTCTAAATAATTTTTATCAGACATACGTCGGCGGCCGATCGAAAAATCCGCCAGATCACGAAATTCCCAGGCATAATCGTGAAACGCCGCCATTTTATGATTTGGCTGAGCCAGTGACGTTTAGGTTGATCATTAAATTCCTAGGCATATCATGAAACACCGCCATATCGTTCAATACCCGCCGTTATACGTAAGTAGGGTGTCCAAAATTGGTAAGGTAAATGAAAAAAAAATAAGGAGGGCGGACTGATAATTTCCAGCGAGTCGATGCCACCCCGCTGCGCGGGGTGTCTATATCTGGTCTGAGGGACACAAGTGAACCCTAAGCTAACCGACCTAAGACAAAGTTCGCTTATGACAACCCATTTTTGTCCGCCTTGATTATTGGCTCCCAACAATCACATCATAACATACGCAGCGCCACCAGTGGCCAAGAAAGAAACTATTTTACGATGTTTCCAGTATAGAGCTAGGATTATCGACGAAATTATTGATTTCATCTTTCGCGTTTTTCACATATTTTTACGAAATAGGACTTCGTTGCGTATAATAAAATTTATTTACCGAGAATGTTGTGATACATTCGAAAACTTCGAGTTTCCTGAATGAGATATTAAAAATTATAATACGCGATTCATCATCATCATTGTCAGCCCGTAATAGGGCTCTCAGCGAGTACGCCACCCGTCCCTATCCCGAACTAATCTTATCCATTAGTGACTCGCGATCTTCCTAATTGGAATTGGATTCCTGGTGGACGGCCGACGCTCCTTTTACTCGTACGTAGAAGTAGCAATAAATCTGACACATTTTTGGTCCACCTGCCATCATTCTGCCTGGCAAGATGTCCTGCCCAACTCCGCTTCAGCACGTCTATCATGGGACGGCCGTGACATACTCTCGATTTTTCTCGAACTATACCTCTTGTTCTAAGTGTTCTAATAAGAGAGAGACGGATGGTGCGAAAAATCGAGAGAGCTCGCACGCCGTCGCGTGATAGCCGGCGTGCTGTTCGGTGATAATACGCAATCATGCTTTTTTGCTATCGTTTTTGTTACGCCTTACTTGCTTACTGTCTTATGATTGACTGATTTTCCAAAGGGACAAAATCTATTGACAAATGAAGTAGGTACTTACTGTAAAACAAATGATGTAATCTTGCATACTGGTTTCCAGTGAAGGCTAAATACTTAAATTACATAAATTTTTAATGCTGTAACAAAGAAGGTAGAGGGCTTATTTCGTATATCATAGGATTTGGCTAGACAGCCAAGCCTCTAAAATACCACATTATAAACGCCAAATGAGATTGTTAGTTTTTTACTCAGATAAACATACAGTTTGTATAAAAGCGAGCCACACCGCAGAAAAAGAATTTCCGCGCTGTCAATTTTCGTCTGCAAAAATTTATAGAATCTACAAAAATAAAGCAGACATTTTACGAATTGAATTGAAAGCCAGCCGTGATACAAACAAAGCGCACAAAAAGTCTTCATTTCTAAAGGCCATTGAAAAACCGCGGAAAATGATAAAATAAGAGAACTTCTGCCCGGCGAGAGCACTTGTTTTGTAGCGCAAATTGAAGCGCAATAATGGAATGTGCACTCGTATGGTCAGCTTTAAATGTGTGAGTAATATTAACTCTCATTGCCCGATATACGCATGTGTAGAAATTCTAGGAACTAATAAAAAAATGTAGTTTACTACTGGATATGGGAATTATTAGTAATAGATACTGATCGCTGAAAGTATGCTTCCTCGGGATTTTCTAGCAGTACTATTCTACATATGTAATGCCCTCGTGTTACACCAAAATATACGATGAAAGTAGGGGCTACTCCTGAGCCCAGCAGGCGTGGGCCTCTTTCCTCATGGGATCAACAAATGAACGATGAAATGGCCTTTCCCTCGGAAGCCCAGTAAATTTACCATGTGCCGTGTCCCTCATACGAGCACTAAGTTAGAATGAAGACGATGCCTGTGTCGGCCTTCTTACTAAGATGTAGTTACTTACTTCTCCAGACCTCGTCCTGGGATGCCATCATAGATGAATACTCACGCTGAAACGGCAGTACCCGGCGGCCGCCGCGTGGGTTTGAGGCTAGGTGGTGACGAATAAGTGAAAATCCGTGATTCTTGTACACAATGTAATTCGTTCACCAACTTTGTTAATACACAAACTTCCCCTTTACATTAAAGATATAACACTTGATTTTGATTTAATTGTACCGAGTACATTGCACTCCGAGAGTAATCCAAAGTGAAGAGAGCCACAGATTAGACAACACCTTCGATGTGACAAGGTTCGTTCCGCAATGCAGCGATATATCAAACTGAAGGAACATTAGCCAACTGATGTTGGCAAGTAAGTGACATTAATACAATTTAATTCACACTACAAAATACATGTTGATTTTGCTTGAACAGATACAGATACATTATTATAACATACAACACTTGTGCAATGTGTATTAAAAAAATAACAATTACAATAGCCTTGTTTTAAAGTGCTTGGATAATATTTTCTGTAACTGTGAATGTTTTGAGAAGAAAATTGTTAATCGCTTTAATTCCGACCACAGTGGTCAGAAGGTAACTTTTTTAACCAGTCTACAAGAAACACCACAATCAATAACATACCGACCAATAACTGGTTATCGCTTGGAATTATTTAAAAATGAAATTCGAAATAATCTTTGTATGTTACCTATTCCACAGAGTAACTCAAATAACATGTATAAGGATTTGTTCAGCTTGATCCTCAGCCAATCCAATGTAAATTTTAGAATGAAGACTATTTCTGATCAAAAAGTAAGTTAAAGTTTAGTGAATGGGCTACTGTTGGCATTCACAGAAGTAGAAATAGGCTTTATGAACTCTATGGAGAAAAGGCAGTGAATAAGAACAGAGTTTTCCAGGACTATGTCAAAAATTACTCTAAAACCTTTAAGAAAGTGTGTTTGACTGCTAAAGCGAATTATATTAGCTCTAAACTTAATGTGTCGGACAACAAAGTGAAAACGGTATGGAACATTATAAACCGAGAAGCTGGTAAATTAAGAAATCGAAAATATCAAGTAAATATTCTAACGGAAAGCCAACAGATCATGCCAAAGGAGGAAGTTGCTTCGGCATTCGAAAACTATTTTTAAATCATAGCGAGTAGCACAACCAAAGGTCTTCAATCATCTGCGGCAGAAGCCCACGCTTTGCTTTGCGCTAACGTTAATAAATGCAATGTAAGGTTTGAATTTAGTAAAGTAGATTCGTTGAAGGTTGTTGCGACATTTAAGTCCCTAAATTTAAAGAAAACGGAAGATTTATGGGGAGCGTCAGTTAAAGTCATCAATCATGTCATAGATTTAATTGCACCTTACTTGGCCTTTATTTACAATAGTTGCCTGTCGGAGGGAAATTTTCCACACCTCATGAAATATAGTAATCATACCTCTTTTTGAGTCGGGTGATCTGAATGACCTAAAAAATTTTCGCCCCATATCTATATTACCTGTATTGAGTAAAGTTTTCGAAAAGTTAATGTTAAACGATCTTGTAGGACACTTTAATAGGAATAAACTGTTCACTAATAAACAATACGGTTTTACAAGGGGACGTTCCACGACGGATGCCGCTTCTGTGCTCATTGAACATATTTACAATATATGGGAAAATTCTTGTGATGCAATTGGAATATTTTGCGATTTAACCAAAGCATTCGACTGTGTCGATCATAGAACGCTTATTTTGAAACTAAAGCATTATGGTCTGCCTGAAAATGCGTTGTCTTATGTCTTCATATCTCAGTAATAGAACGCAAACAGTGGTTGTAAACGGGACGCAGTCTAATGGAGCAACAGTTACTTTAGGGGTGCCTCAGGGTTCTATCCTAGGTCCATTTTTATTTTTAGTTTATATAAATGACTTACCGTATATAATTCCTAATCTTTGTGACATAGTACTATTTGCTGACGATACATCATTAGTGTTTAAGGTTGATCGGAAATCATCCGACTACAGTGGAGTAAATAACACATTGGTCAAAGTACTTGACTGGTTTACAACTAACAATCTACTACTTAATGCTGAGAAAACTAAATGTGTAAGGTTTGCTTTGCCTAATGTTAGACCAGTAGAACCTAAAATATTTTTAAATAATGAATGTCTAGAAATGGTTGATAAGGCTTTATTCCTTGGTATAACATTAGACAGAAGCCTACAATGGAGTCCCCATAAAGCAGTCCTAGCACGTAAGTTAAGTTCAGCAGCATATGCTATTAGCACAATTAGGCAATTGACCAATGTTGAAACAGCTCGCTTAGTTTATTATAGTTATTTTCACAGTGTGATGACATATCAGTCTGCGCGCGCGCATCGTACGTGTCGGGTGTGTGTGTAGACTGCAGCGTACCTGCGTCGCTAAGCGTTGTAGTGATGGCTTCAAAATTCGTTAAATGTACGGTATGTAACCTAGTGATTAACGAAGTCCTAGCTTTTGTGAAAAATAAACTGTGTAATGAATGAAGACAGTGAGTCAAATATGTGTATCGGCGTTTACGCCAGAAGAAATTCTATGTGCAAAGAAATTATTGTTTGACTATTCCTACGGATCAACGAATTAAAATTCGTAAGGGCGACAACAAAAGCCACCGAGACATCGATGATATAATTTCCCTTCTAAAGCGGACGAATCCTGACCTTGTTCCCATATTTGTGGCCCGTGATCTCCACAAGTTACCCCCCATCACCTTTGATCATGTGGATGTGACCCGTCTCCTTAAAGATATATTGGTGTTAAAAGAGGGCTTGAAAACAGTACAAGAGCAATGTGTCACAATAGATACGTTTAAAACGTTAAAGAAGGATGTGGATGAGCTAAAGCAAGCGTTGACGATTGTTTATCGTAATGATTACGACAATGTTACTACGCGAAGAGGGAATTACCTAAAAGAAAACTACAGTTATGACAGTGGACCTATGGGATTACAACCTGCGGGATTTAGTCCTAACAACAGTGGTTCATCACTAAGTACATTGAAGAGCCCAGAGCAACCGGTGCAAACGACGGTACATTCAAATTCATACCGACAAATATGTATACCCGCTTTGAGTCACGATAACGGACAAGCTGTCGTAAACATCTCTGCCGGTACTTCAAAACCGCGTACGTGCGATCAGGTGAATAGCGCAACAGCCACGGCGATGACTCATACCGGGCTACGCACGCTAGCAAAATCACCTATGTCACACAATGAAAGTGCGCATGCAAATGCAACGATGTTACACCTGAATACAAGTGTTGTGCATACAGAGCAGCGAATGTGCGCTAATGAGTTGCGACAAGCAGCTGTAGCGCACGCAAAACCAACTATGTTGCATACAGAACGGAGCGGTGCGCATTCAGACCCGCGAACGTGCTCTCAGGATACGCAAACGTTGATTTCTGATAAACTTAAAGAGCCGGGACAATGGAAACCTGAGAACCGCTCTGATGAGTGGACCTTAGTGCAGAGAAGAAGGTTAAAAAATAGGATTGTAGTGTCCTACAATCCTATTTTTTAACCTTCTTCTCTGCAGGAACAGGAACTGCTTCTACGGACTCAACTGCTAATTTTAAAGCGGCCGACATCACGATACCTTTGTTTATCTACAATGTAAACAAGTCTACTAAGGTGAATGACATAGCTGCGCATGTGCATGGTAAAACACAAATAAATGTTATACCGCAAAAAATAAACATGAAAATAGACCGAGGATATGACGCCTACAAAATACTTGTGCCAAAAAGTAAGTTAAACGTGTTTTTAAGTGAAGATTTTTGGCCAGAGGGCGTATTGTTTAGGCGTTATGTGAATTTTTCGAGGCCTCAGCTGAGGAATAGTCAAAGTCCTGATATACATCTTAACGGCTAGTATTGAAGTAACCGAATGCAGGTTCATATCTTTTAACTGCAAAGGTCTCTCTAGATCTGTGGACTGTGTTAGATCACTGTGTCAGTCAGCAGAGGTCATCGCGCTTCAGGAAACGTGGTTATTACAGCACAACATACCGCTCCTGGGAACTATTGACCCCGATTTTGGATACTACGGGAACACAGCGGTTGATTTATCGGCGGGAGTACTGCGTGGTCGTCCTCATGGTGGTGTCGCGCTCATGTGGCGTAAAAACCGGTTTCCGTGCGTTTCTGTGATACAGTGTCGAGTGGTGTTAGGCTTGTAGCTATTAGAATTTTAATTAATGACCGATCGTTAATAACATTTTCGGTGTACATGCCAACAGATGAACCTGAGAATCTGAGTGAATTTGTAGAATGTCTGAGCGAAATGTACGCGATTATAGACACTGAAGAAGTCGATTTAATATATTTGTTAGGCGACTTTAATGCTCATCCTGTCATGCTCTTCTTTAATGAGCTGAGTAGTTTCTGTAGGGATATGCAGCTATGTATGGTGGACTCAGAACTCTTGCCAGCGGATTCGTATACATACATCAGTGACAGCCATGTTTGCGGTGGCTTGACCACTGTGTGACCACAGCAGCGGCTAGAAAACTGTTATCGCTGCTAAAATACATTATGACGTATACTGGTCCGACCACTTTCCTATAGAAATTGTATGCAACCTAAATAAGAATGTACCTAAAAATATAAATGTTAGCAGTAACAATGTTGATAAGAATCTGTTGCAAGGCATAATATGGGGTGAAAGGGAGCCGTCTCAAGTAAAAGAATATTTAGATTTTTGTAATTGTAAATTGAAAGAAATTGATTTTCCGAGTGATTTAACATTATGTTGTGATAATTTATGCAGTAATCCTGAACACAGGAAAATCATTATTAGTTTATATAATTCTGTTATTAGAGTACTGCGGGATGCTTCTATTGCTAGCTGTAAAAGAAAAAAAGCCCAGAGGGGCTGTCAATGTCACAGGCTGGAACAAACTTGTTAGGGGGGCTCACCGGAGAGCAAGATCTTGTTTTCTGGAATGGTGCCAGTCTGGTAAGCCTAGGGCAGGTCGATTGTATGATGAAATGTGTCTTTCTAGGAAAGAATTTAAATCCAAATTTAAATACTGTCAAAACAAAAAAGACCAATTAAAGATGGATATAATTGCCTCTCATCACAGGTCTAAAAACTTCGCCCACTTCTGGAAAGCGACTAACAAGACCAATCCAAGGGTGAATTTACCCGCGAGTGTTGAGGGTGTGAGCCAGCCTAGTGATATTGCCAACCTCTTCATGAATCACTTTAAGGTGGAACCTCTGGCGGCTGAGGGGCGTGGGCCGATGTTCGGTGCTGGGTGTCTTGTTCGCGGTGATTTAGTCAGAGTAACGCCAGCTGAAGTTTCAAAGGTTATTCGTAATATGAAAAGAGGAAAATCGCCCGGACATGACGGTCTTAGTATCGAGCATCTGCAAAACGCGGGTGTCCATCTCCCCAGGGTTGTTGCAATGCTGTTCACTTTTTGTATTCTTCACAACTACCTACCCGACGATCTCATGAGGACGCTATCGTCCTCATGAGATCGTCCGTAGGTACAACTATTTGTACCTATCATTAAAAATAAGACTGGCGATGCTTCCGACAAGTCCAACTACAGGCCAATCTCTCTCGCCACTATACTGGCGAAGGTGATGGACGGTGTGCTTAATACGCACTTAAATAAACACATACGTCTGCATGACGCCCAGTTTGGCTTTCGACCTGGGCTGTCAACAGAAGCGGCTGTGCTATGTCTTAAGCACACCGTGCGATACTACACCGATAGGAATACGCCAGTATACGCGTGCTTCTTGGACTTGTCGAAAGCATTTGACTTAGTGTCATATAATGTGCTGTGGGAGAAGCTGAGCAGCAACACAAGTCTACCGCCTGAAATTATAGGTACATTTAAGTATTGGTACGACAACCAAACCAATGAGGTTAGATGGGCTGGAAGCTACTCGCAGACTTATAAGATGAAGTGTGGTGTGAGACAGGGGGGGCTAACATCACCTACGTTGTTCAATGCGTATGTGAATGGGTTGATTGAGGAGCTCAGCAATGCCGGCGTAGGTTGCTCGGTGGACGGCTGTTGCGTTAATAGTATCAGCTACGCCGACGACATGGTGCTGCTGAGCCCCTCAATCGACGCACTTAGGATGCTATTGTCCATGTGTGAAAGGTTTGCCGTGGCCCATGGACTCAAATACAACGTTAAAAAGAGCGAGATACTGATTTTTAAATCCGGTACAAAAACTTACCCCATTCCACCAATAACTCTCGGTGGATCTCCTCTTAAACAAGTTACTAGTTTTATATATTTGGGACACTGGGTCACGGACACCTTAAAAGATGACGACGACCTATAAAGGGAACGCAGAGCGCTATCGGTCCGGGGTAATATGCTCTCACGTAGGTTTGCACGGTGTTCACGCGAGGTCAAAATTACTTTATTTAAAGCTTATTGTCAGACGCTGTACACGTGCGGCCTTTGGAGCAATTATACGAAGAGGTCGTTTAGCGCTCTGCGTGTCCAATACAATAACGCCTTCAGGGGACTGCTGGGGCTGCCCTGGCGCTGCAGCGCGTCAGGCATGTTTGCCGACAACAGCACGGACGGCTTCACCGCCGTACTGCGCAAGCGCGTGGCGTCCCTGTGGGCGCGCGTACGGGGCAGCCCTAACACTCCTGAAGGTGGTCGCTGATAGGACGGATACTCCTATGATCAAGCATTGGATATCCATGCATGTGAGCCAGAATAATGTTTTTAATTTAATGTAATATTTTATTTTATTTTATTTTAATGAATTATTGTAACTAACCCAGTAGTTAAGTTAATATGTTACTAACCAACTATGGATGATGTCCGAAATAAATTATTTCAATTTCAATTTCAATGGGATTCTGGTTTGGGGTAAAGCAGCTGATATACAGACTGTCTTTGTATTACAAAAAAGGGCTATTCGCTCAATATATTTATTGAGTTCACGAGAATCCTTAAGAGACCGTTTTAAGGAAATTAATATTATGACTGTAGCATCGCTATATATATATGAGAATATTATTGATGTCATTAAAAACATCGATTCTTTTACAAAAAATTCGGATATTCATAAGCTCAATACTAGGAACAAAAATCAAATTGTAATTAAAAAGTTTCGTATCCGTAGAGTACAGAGGTCATTTTTGGGTCAATGTATCCATTTCTTCAACAAGTTACCTGACGACGTTTTAACATTACCCCTCCCAGCTCTTAAAAAATATTTAAAAAAGACATTGATGTCAAAAGCTTATTATAGAGTTGAAGACTATATGACTGACAGAAATGCATGGCCCAGACCGGAATCAAAATAGCCCTAATCTGTCGTGTTGTTTGACTGTTGTTTAATTTTAAGGTATTTGACTGGTTCTCCTGCGGAACTACGCTGGTGACTAAGATTATTTTGTTAAAAATTGCTTACTGTTAAGTTTGTTCCGGCGTTTCCTCTTGACAATGGTCTTATATTTGGAAACGCTAGTAGAGTCAGACCTGTAAAAGTGCCATTGCGGCCCACTTGCAAAATAAATATTTTATCTCTTATCTCTAAATATTTTACTTAGTCTATCATCGGTAGTTTTCTTTATAATTAATTATGCGATGATTAGTTAAACAATGTAACCCTCTACACATTTATAGGATTAGTTCGCTTTGTAAATATTTTGGAAGGAGCAAGCGAAGCGAACGAAGTTCTTCGTTTCAGCTGAGACAAAAAAAATCGTATGTCTCCTCTACTCAACTGGTCGCATGTCTCAACCGATTCTTGTGAAATTTTGTGAGTAGGTGCAATAACTAGTGGTCATTGTGGCACTCTTTGGGGAAGGCCTATGTCCAACAGTGGACGTCTTTTGGCTGATATGATGATGATGATAGATCTTTCTGTCGATTAGGAAAAGGGTCAGAATATACCCCTTCTTAAAACTTCGAACATTTATAAATTTGTGATTAAATAGGTAATCCCCTGATTTTCATTTTTCTCCATTTGACAATTAATTTCTCATTTTCTTCAATTAAGCCTTCTTCAAAGAAATTCAACATTATTGGTTATGTTATTTATGTCCGCTATTCCAGCCAAGATATAAAACTAAAGTGCAGTAAGTAAATCTAATCTTTTGGAAAGCGAACATTGGTTATTTAATTTACCGGACTCGCATTGAATCTCGGCCACGAGGGGCAGCAGGTCAGAATAAACACAATTTGTGCACTTTCCTTGAGTAAATAAACAACTTGAAACATAGTTTTGCCTAGAGTAAACAATACAGGAGGAAGTCCGCGGGAATATTGTTTTGATTCGTGCAATGCAATGTCTGTGGAACTGAGAGTGAACTACAGTTATTTTCTAGAGCTTTAAATTATTTTGTGATTGAAATATAATTTGCGTACAGTTTTGTATTTGCTACTCGTAGTACAGCTTCCTCGTTCTATATGTATTTTTGACAGATTTGTTCGTTGTTTATGTCTTTTAATTTTTATAAATCCCACTAATTTTATACATAAAAGATGGATTAGAGCCGAAAGGAGCGGCGTGTACTAGGTGGACTGATGACCTGGGCTGTTATTCGCTAAGCGTCAATGCGGCTCACCCCGCCGTTCACCCGTCACGAAACTAGACCTCTACCTACGCTTGGTTACTACGCATCGCGGTGTCAAGATATCGTTGTGGGTGAGCGTTGAGGTGGACTTAAAACAAGTTAGAGAATAGGGGGGCTGGTAAAGGTCGCGGGAGTCCGCTGGATGCGGGTGGCGCAGAACCGGTCAGTTTGGCACTCTTTGGGGAAGGCATTTGTCCATAAGTGGACGTCTTTCGGCGGATATGATGATGATAAGTTTAGATGGTTAGATGTTTAGATGTTTGGACGCTGAGATGTTTGTATGTTTGTTACTCAATCTAAAACGGCTCAACGAATTTGGATGAACTTTCACGTGAAGATAGTTTATATTTAGCCTAGATTAAAATATGGGATAATTTTTATTCCGTGTTTGACCATTCGATAATAGAGTTTACATATTAGTCTATTAATTGGTAATTAATTTTGTAAAGAAGTGTCAGTGAAATTGTAAGTTGGTATGTCTTGGGTAATATCCGGAATCGCTTATCAGAATTTCTTTGACCTTCGTGTAGAATGGACTTTTTGGATAATTAAAGGCTATATTTTATCCCGCGGGTTTGCCTGCGTTCTTTGCAATACGAGGGCGAAGCCGCGGGGGCAGCTAGTCGAGTGTAAAGTTACTGTTTGGTTGAGCCGGGCCTTAATCCCTTAAATAAGGCATAGCAATCTACTTTCTTTGTATGTTTCGCTATTTAAAAGTCTGTCCAATGCAAAACATGCTTAGCATACGGTTAACATAAACATCCTTGGGAGGGAGGGATCACATTCACTGCATGGTAAGAAAAAAAACATTGTCTGCTTTATTTGACGACCGCTTTAGCCTAGTTGGTAGTGACCCTGCCTACGAAGCAAGAGGTCCTGGGTTTGAATCCCGGTAAGGGCATTTATTTGTGTGATGAACACGAATAATTGTTCCTGAGTCATGGATGTTTTCTATGTATTTAAGTATGTATTTATCTTTGTTTGTTTGGGACTAGGACGATTTGTGTAAGATTGTCCGCTAATATTCATTTACATATTTCTTTATTTCTTTAGGGCTGCACACACTCAATGCGAGTAGAATTACATAAAACTGATCCCATAAAAAACATTCCATGTAGAAAAGAGGCCAAGTCTCGAAACTCTTCCACCGCAAAAAGTTGTGAGATATTTGGTAGTACCAAGTCTCAGGCATTCTTTTTATTCTGTAATTGCTAGCTAAATACAATTCTGCAACTTGGCAATCACGCAACTTTACTGCATTTATGGATTTTTGCATACCTAAAACTATGTAGTAACTATTGTGTGATTGCCAAGTCACAAAATTTTATATAGCTAGCAAATAAAGAATAATAAGAATGCCTGAGACTTGGTACTACCAAATATCTCACAACTTTTTGCGGTGGAAAAGTTTCGAGACTTGGCCTCTTTTTTACATGGAATGTTTTTTATGGGATCTCACTTCTTTTTGTAGGTTGTGTCAATATCCCATTCTTGATTTTTTGTCCCATTTACTGCAAATATAACTGTAATCCTATATGTTTATATGGTTATTTATGCAGTCGGTGTATCTAGAAAACTGGACTTAAATTGCAATTTTATTTAGCGTCCCCTTGATTTATACACTAAACACTAACTGTATTCTAAATTAGAAGCTTCTATGTCTGCTAGAAGTGCCTGAGACTTTTGATGATCGGTGAGTCAGTCAGTGAGTGACAAAATTAAGAAACTTTGACTAGTTATAAATCTTAAACCGCTGGTTCAAATTGAATGAAATTTGAAATACTTATATCGTGTTTATACAATACGTGCTTGGTTAATGAAAATGCAAGCTTCTAGTTTTATCCACAACGAAGTTATAGGGGGGTCGAAAATGGCCTGAACTGCTTCGAGAAAAGGATGGTACGGCCGTGCCGCTGTCTTGCTCGACTTGGCGGGGGCACTGCCGTGCCCCCAAATTAAATTGAAATTAGAAGATTTTTGCAATGACAATCGATTTTTTTATGTACCAATGGTAGAAGGGGAAGGGTTACCATATCTCTAATACAGCTGAGACCAGCTGAGGGTACTTCATCAGATATTTCAGACCTTCGATTTTTGACATCAAATAAAGCGGCCCACCAAGTTGAATATTTATTGTAAAGGCGGTATAGATATATCTCTAATAGTTTGGTCGGGCTCTTGTGTTTTCTAATCAGGGTCACCAGGTACTCCAGATCTTCGATTATCCTAGTGTTTATAGTTTTCCCTTTATGTGGCCATTAAACCCTAACTCTGTACCAAATTTCAGCTCTCTGAGTTTATGGGAAGTACTAGTTCTATTTTGATGATCATGAGTGAGTGAGAGTGAGTGTCATAAATGCGAAACTTTGCTTTCGCTTTACTTCGGAACTAAATTACCTACAGACTTGAAATTTTGGATTTTACTGGATGACGAAAATTTCTGCGTTCTGGTCTGGTTCTGGATAAGTCCAGAGGTTCTCAAATAGGGGCCCGAAAATGCGGCGAAATGGTTCCAGTAAAGGATGGTACGGCAGTGTTTGCTTCGCGCTCGACTTGGCGGGGGTACTACCGTGCCTCCAGATTTGTTCTCAAGTTTGCAATACCGATCTTTACTTACCTAGTCATTCTTATAGTGTATGTTGATACTTAATGAAAATTCAAAGCTCGACTCATTACAACCGTACCTTTTCTTGTCATAGCTCTATACCTTAAATGGCTCCATTTAGAACATCATTTGGCAAATAACATCATATTCACTCACTATCGAAACATATTATAGTATCATTGTCATCGTCATACTAAGCCTTGACGTTTATATCAGACGAGAGCATTGCTGTGGAGACATCGTTTTCGGTGACTGTGGAGACCGATACGAGACCAACCTGGTCTTCCACATTCCCGGCAAACAAAATTCATGCCAGGGGCTCTGGTCTCTCCGTTGTCTACGCAGCCTTTCATTGGCACTAGCCAATAGAGAGAGAGAGAGAGAGAGAGAGTGGGTTAATTTTATAAAAGACTGTCCAGTGATTGACCCTAGTAACCCTAAGCGACGACATAGCCTAAGATGAACCTCACTGGTTCAGTAATAGCCTATTCACTGTTGTTTTGAAGGCGATCACCTTGCCCCAAGGCTTTAGTTATGGGTATTAGACGACGATATATTTGAAAAAATGACTTTTATACATAGAAAGCATCAAATACTCAGAAACTAATATTCTACTTGGCTAACCGGTCGTCATTGTTGAATATATTAATTACTAGCTTCCGCCCGCGACTTCGTCTGAGTGGACCCGGGATAAAAACTATTCTATATTTTAATTCAGGCTATAAAATATCTTCGTGCAAAATTTCATCCAAATCGGTTGAGCCGTTTAAGCGTGATTATGTAACAAACATCCAAACATCTACACATCCAAACATCAACTTTCGCATTTATAATATTAGTAGGATTTATTTTATATTATTATAATTATTTTAATAAATAGGTAAGTACTGTGTGCAGTTGTTTTTTTTTCGGAAACAGGGAATCCCAATTCAGGCTCTTTTAATTATCCCTTAATATTTTGCATACACTCGCATGTTTGTAAAATACGTTTTCAATTAATTATTCTATTCTATTCTAATCTGCTGAGAAGGAGCTGCATGTCTATCATATGACGGCAGCGACATACTCTCGATTTTTATCGCACTATATCTCTTGTTCTAATAAGAAAGAGACGGATAGTGCGAGAAAAATCGGGAGAGCTCGCGCGCCGTCACATGATAGCCGTGCTGGTACGAGGCTAAAGGGGGCAGACGATCGAGAAGGGTAAATTGTAAAGGCCCTTTGTGACTACTACTTACTGACATCAGCAACGACCTACTAAAAGCAAGCGGAATAATCTCACAACCTTAAGAGCCAAAGTACTTAGCTACTCCTCTTTATAAATGTAAGCCCAATTTAACCCAAACTCTTTGCACTGTTTCCTTTTAAAGATGAATTAACAAAATCATTTTCGTAAACCGAACAAAACGCCTTTTTAAACTCGAGTTCAGTTGCTGGAGCATGCATTAATCAATTCTTTCATAGCGCCGGGACTTTCCTGTTGTTGAACCTTTTTAAAAACTTGCTCAGACCTGAAAGGCTTCCAATATTAAACATAAATGGGAGTAAATATTGGACATTATATTTTATGATAAAAAGGCAAGTTTAAAAAATGCATTAACTTTAAAATTGTATTTTTAAGGTTCCGTAATGGAGGAAGGAGGAATACGTCACAAAACTTAGACTTCAAAATTATATTTCACAATAATAAAAACATTCTAATTATATTGGAACAGTAGAGCATCTAGCATCCATCGCCTCACAGAATCTCAAGCACTCGATACACACTGCCGCCCATCGCCATACAAAAAAGTCGCACTCAGGGCTGTTCTTCGCTACGCGCTAATGCGGCTCAACCCGCCAGTCACCCGTCACGAAACTAGACCTCTACCTACGCTTAGTTACTACGCATCGCGGTGTCAAGATATATTTGTGGGTGAGCGTTGAGGTGAGCTTAAAACAAGTTACAGAATAGGGGGGCAGGTGTCGATGCTAGGAGCGCATTGAGATTTGGGATTAAGAAACCTAGTCTTCGAAAGCTACTCGTGGCAAGTAAAGAAATATGCTCGTGAAAAATAAGCCGCGTATCGAAAACTACGCCCAGACGCTTGACGGAGAAGACACGGTTTGTCGGCTCTGACTTATAGCGGGGGTAAGTATTATCTTGTTTGATGTTACAGAGAAAGAAAAACCAAAAATACTTTTCGCCGTAGACATGCAACGTTCAGTAATTAAATTCCAATGAAATGCTTTTTCCACGAGAAGCTTGAAGTTAAGTACTTTACAAAATATTTGGCGAAGTAGTACATATGCAGTAGTTTAACATTTAGTTTAGTATTTGAATGGAATTGCTTCTCTTGTGTTTACAAAATTATGAGAACATATACTCGGAAAGTTGCATCATGCGAGTCGCAATACGCGTCGTTGACATTTTTAACTAGGTAAGTACATTTATAAGATTTTACGTTCCAGCACTTTTACTACCCACACATTCTAATGAACATTGAAAAGGTTGAGTAGGTGTGATGATAATTGCAAAGAAAAGGCCTCTCAACAGAAAACTTGCCATTAGCTGTCTTCACTATTGACCGCCACCGCAGGCCGCGCCAGTGTGTTGAGGCTTAAAATGGTAACAAGATGGTTTAAGTTATTATTGCACTAAATGAACTTTCGTTTAGTAAAATGTGTTTTGTCTTTTTACGACAGTAAAAATGAAATCGGCATTTTACTTAAATAGACTAGATAGGAAAAAGCTACGGTAGCCCAGTGGTTAAGTGCCAAACGGCGGTCGCGGGTTTGATCCCGGCTCGTTTTTACCAAGAGACTCGGAACTTATGTACGAAATATAATTTGATATTTATGTTACTGTAAGCTTTTCGGTGAAGGAGAAACATCGTGAGGAAACCTAGGTCGATCACGTAACGCATTGTACGTACGGTTAGGTAGATCTAAATGTCAATTTTTATATGGAAATATGAGAGTTGCATTGTACTAACGCGCGATCGAAACGTCGCGTGATCAGCCCTCTGCATACATCTGCGAAGAATTTCAAAGAATTGTGCAGTCCCCAACCCGCACTGGGGCTGTGGGACGTATATAGGCTAATTTAGTATTATTATTATAGGTTAGATGAACTTATATCTACATCTACAAAATTCATAAATATTTGGGGATAATTATACGTAAATCATATACAGATTTGACGTATAACGTACTTTATCCATTATACGAATGTGTATGTACATAAATAAGTATGAGTACCGTAAAATAGGGTGAGTAGGGTTCGCGTGGAGAGTTGGGCTATGAATGGGGAGAGAAGGTATGAAAGGGGGGTGAGGTGGTTTTTTAAGGCTACTGCTACAAAAATAATGTATTCCAATTAAAAATGGAGCTATAGTAATACTCATAATAAAAAAAAAACGATCCAACAATCCTCCAAAATCACCTTTGTATGAAAACCCATCTCATCCCAATTACAAGGGACTACGGGGTGAGGTGGGTTTTCATGTTTATCGTCAAAGTTATGAAATGGAACTACCCAAAATAAAATAAAAACTAAAATGCAAACGTCCGGAACACTTATTATATACACCATTCAGTTTTTATAAGTAAAAATAAAATGTTATCGAGGTTTGAATGTCAGTTTTCACCCAACTCACCCCATTTTACGGTTTAAGTTTAGGTAAGTTAGTTCACCTACCCTAATTTTAGTTTTGTATAGTATTCTGTATAATAAAAGAATAGACGAAAATAAGATCATAAATATTATTGAAAATACAGTCTTCAAGGAGGATGTAATCCATACGTGTCTATATAATAAAGTTGACAGAACCATATTATATAGACACGTGTAACCATAAAACTTCAAAAAACTCTGTACGAAAAATTAACTGAAAAAAAATAAAAAAAATTATACAAACATTAGCGTATGTCACCTCAAATCGATTGATACCTCGTATCACAATCGGTATCTTAAACGCTATGTTGGAACACACGTAAATACAAACAGACTGCTTAAATCTAGCCTTTCTTTAGGATCTGCCGGAGTTGGGCTAAAATGGAAAAATATAAATGATTATAGATTAATTTTTATATGGCCACTTAAGAGTGTTTTTGGCTGTGTGAACTCTGCTTTAGTAAAATTTATCGGTCAGTAAAGTGCAACAAGGCACTGCATTCGAGTAAGTAAATGTTGTTACTCGTAGTTTATTTTGTTAATTACATTTTGTAAGATATGAGCTGGTATTATTTGCACAGTTTTGGAACTGAATTGTGTAAATACTAGTTTAATTACGTAGAGAACAGCGAACGAAAAAACTATTGAAAGCAAGTTCCTTACAAATTTCTACCCAAACACGTGCCTTAAACTAGCTGGTGGATCACGTGACGCCTTGTACGTACAACCTAACGTACGTACGTTAGGTAGATCTAAATGTCAATTTTTATATGCAAAAATAACAGTTGCAAGTCCTAACGCGCGTTGAAAACGTTAATTGATTATCCCTCCGGTATGCGCATGTTTTAACTAAACAGCTGCCTGGCACCGTTCTGACGCCCCGCCCCCAAACTCCGCATAATGGCAATGGCACCCATTCTGTGTAGCCATTTTGCGGAGCTACTTAGACTTCTATGGTTTTGCTTTCGCCGGTAGAGAATGCCTTAAGGCATTTAGTCCACCTTTTAAACTTTTTGTTTGTGCAATAAAGTCTAAATGTAAAGGTTTGCTATTTAATTTCGTACCCGCTGCCGGTGCGTCTACGCCTGCGTATTGCAAAGAACGCAGGCAAACTCGCGGGATAAAACACAGCCTATGTCCATTCTGAATTTCTATTTAATAAACATGTGAATTAGCTTTTGAAATCGGATAATAGTTCAATAAAAAAAACAAAGATACAATCGCAAAGACTTTTCCTTTTTATAATATTATTAATAGAATACTCTTCCATTCTCGTATTTGCGCTCGATTGTTAGAGATTTGCTTTGGTAAAAGAGAAACTTCTTCGAGGATCTTTTATTTTCGGTAATGATGGTTTAAAATGGACCAGTTCAAGTTTTTACGTGACTTGAATTGAGATCAGGCAGTTTTCCATTCAAATGTATTTTCTTTGATTATTTTACAGTTTACATTACGTTCAAGTACGTTTTCTGGTTTTGCGTGCTGCGTCTTATTAAACCTTAAAACAAATAACTCGATTTGTATCGTAGTGGAAGTATTGTTTCCAAATGTAGAAGCATTTTTGTAATCACACTGCGACTGTCTCCATCACATACATATCTGCGTAAAATTGTGAACATAGTTTATAATCCGTCCATAAGCCAATAATAATAATATGCAACACTCGGACACGTATGTGCGGCAAAATAAAAATATGATCTTCTACGACAAATAACCAACCTACCCACTTAGAATCTAACGAAATAAAAAACTGACCTAAACAGGAACAGGCAAAGTAGGAGAGCGACGTACTAAGAAATCGCCAAATAAGAAAGTGACCTACTATAGTACATTGTGATACAAGTGAGGTATGTTGATAATTACATCAGAGGCGGAATTATCACGCGAGCCGCAGGTGACCGTGATAAGAGAGCCAAGGATGTAATTATCAAAGCTCACGCGTTTCATACGACGTTTTTCAATACATTTTGCGAGGAAAAAATCCTTTTCATAAGATGAAAATTTTATAGGCCTGTCAAGTTATTTTCTTTACTTATTGATGACAACAGGTTTTTACTCACATGTTGTATACATCGCTAAGAATTCCCAGTGGCGTTCATTCTTTTTATCACATTTTGATTAATAACCAAACACGCATTAACAATGTTTACAAATATCTGTGAAATAACGTATAATGGCGCTCAACAGTTTTTTTTTCGTGAAGTTTGCGCAGTGCATTAGATGAAATCTCTAAACAGCCAATACAAAATAAAATAAATATTTTCGTTTTAAAATGTTATATTTATTAATTTATTATTTAATGTAAAATGTTATCAAAAGTGAATAGTTTTACTAAATTAAACGTTTCTATATCATATCCAAAAAGAAATAGTCAATTAATTAACAAAAAGGATTTAATTTGTTTAGTCGAGACAAGAATCCATTTGCCGAGAATAAAAAAAAGCTGTACATTCTGTACAACCCGGTTAGTTTAAAAATGCACCGTGTGCATTCATACATCTTGCTGCAAGGTGCCAACGTGACTTAATCGGGATATAACCATAACACACAAGTGTCGTAATGTTATAAAACACGCGTGTTGAATACCCAGGGTTATGAGCCTAAAAGCGACACAATAAGAGGGTATGTTACGAGCAATTGTATTGAAAAGAATAGTACTAAATAAGAAACTGGCCTACTAAGTATATTACTAAACTAGCATCTGCCTGCGACTTCGTACGCATATAAGTTATGGTTTAAGTACATGATATTCTTATGTTTAATCATACATCTGTCAAATTTGAAAATAAAGGTTTAATTTACATGGACTGTGCGGTGTGCGTGTAAAAGTTCACTTTGAATCTAAATAAACACTCTCATAAACTTGTTCGCCAATGCCACAAATTGGTATCCTGCCGTTTCGGCAAAATATTTTTCCCCAAGTTTCACTTCCTACAAAACTTATGGCAGTTAGTTTCATTTCCCAAACGAACAAATAGCATCCCATAAAAAACATTCCATGTAAAAAAGAGGCCAAAACTCGAAACTCTTCCACCGCAAAAAAAAATGTGAGATATTTGGTAGTACCAAGTCTCAGGCATTCTTATTATTCTTTATTTGCTAGCTAAATAAGATTCTGCAACTTGGCAATCACACGACTATACTGCATTTATGGATTTTTGCATACCTAAAACTATGTAGTAACTATTGTGTGATTTCCAAGTCACTAAATTTTATTTAACTAGCAAATAAATAATAATAAGAATGCCTGAGACTTGGTACTACCAAATATTTCACAACTTTTTGCGGTGGAAGAGTTTCGAGATCGAGATCTCAGTGGCGAGGCGAGGTAAGTCCCGTGGGTGAGTGGCGCGGCAAGCTTTTCGTTGGAATGAAAGACTCGAAGCATTCCATCAGAAAGCGCTCTAAATGCGCCCCCATCGACGGACACTCATTATCTCCTTGTGTCTTGCAAGCGAAACCTGAGGGCGAGCCCCTACATACATTTACTATCCCCCGGGGTCTTGCAAGCGAAACCCCAGGCCAAAGTTCCGAAGGTGAGCGGTGGTGAAACTTGAGGGCCGAAATCCTTAAGGTAAACAGGGAGGCAAGCGAAGAAGAAGCGAAGCAAAGGCTGAGGTTTTCGTAGAAATTAAAGACCCAATAATATTTCAGAAAGTCACAGGAGTTTTCTACCGTTTTATCCTATACCCACATCCTTTGACGTTGGTGAACTATTCATTCGAGATAAGTATTCAACTCAACCTATCAAACAACTTTAGATGACCTCTGATTTCATAGCAAATATTCCTATATTGAGATGCCATTGGGTTTGCCGCATGACCAACAGCAGGTATCGCTGTCGTACCTCGGATGTATCTTTCCCGTCGGTCCGTTGTCGACTTTGAGCTTTCGAGTCTCTGGCTCTCGGGGCTGAAAGTTATTCTTGCTCGTATCTGCGTGCTTCGAGGTTGCCTGTTGGTGTCCCCAATATCCTGGGGGTCCACTCTGTTGCTGTGTCGGATATGTGTCCGAGGTCTGCGGGACATAGTACGGCCGGTCCCGGGCTATATTGTTTTCTGACGGGGCCGTAATCCCCACGTACTCGGCGGCTAACCTTAGTAACCCGTTTAGATCCCTATAGTCGTTTTTCTTGATGTATAATTTATATTCTTTCTGCATATTTTCGTGTATTCGGTGTATCTTTTCTTTGTCGCTGAGGTTTCCGTACCTCCTCATAAGCGTTTGTAAATCTGTTACGTAGTCTGTGAAGCTTTCTCGAAACTTTTGTTTCCTAGCCACTATTTTAACTATGAGGTCCTCCTCATAGTTATTCGGAAAATAGTAAAGTTTGAAGAGCTGCATGAATTCATCCCACGACTTCCAGGACTCGGCATTGTTCCTGTACCACAATAAGGCCTTCCCTTGTAGGATGCGGGGTAGCGCGGGCAGAACGTCTTCCTCGTCTACGCCGCTGGCTGCGATCAGTTCCTCTAGCCTTTCGACGAACTCTACGGGATCATCCGTCGTCCTGTAGGATAGGTTCCACTCTCGGATCGCCCTATTGAGCCTGTCTGTCTTACCTCTATCCTGGTCGTCTTCCATGGCTCTGGATGTGGGTTTCTCTGGTGTCTTGGATACCTCGCCGGCTTTGACGGATTCTACGAGCAGTTTACGGATCTGATCCACCGTTAGGCCCTCTGTATTTATGCCTCTGCTTTCTGCTTCCTTCCTGAGGTCTGGCTTGTGCAGCTGACTCTTAATAATATCTTGTCAGATTTCATAGCAAATATTCCTATATTTGCTATGAAATCAGAGGTCATCTAAAGTTGTTTGATAGGTTGAGTTGAATACTTATCTCGAATGAATAGTTCACCAACGTCAACGGCAGAGATCAAGGTTACTGGTTTTTTAATATCAACAGCGACGTCTTCAGTGACTTAAATTCCAATATAATTAGGTCTCTAATGTCTAACAGTTACTATCGGTGGAGGGTATCAACCTGTTTTGGTTAATATAGGTATAATCTTTGGCCGCCTACCACTATATTACCTCACGTGTTTTTTCACGTTTTATGTATATTTTGCTAAAAGTTTGAATGGGGTCGTTTTTACTTTCCAGTCAAATATAATGCTTGCCAATTTTCAAGTCTTCATTAGCTCATACATTCAAGGAGTTCCCATACAAAGTTCAACCCCAGTTTTTAACCCCCTGTGCATCCTTATCTTTATAATTTTAATGGCCTAAAATCAGGCCGGGGATTTTCTCAACTGATTAGTGAAGCTTGCATCAAAATCCGTTCAGCGGTTTTCACGTGATGCGCGTTCACATAAACAGACATACAGGTAAACACAAAAATTCTAAAAACTTTTGGAACTCGTTCTGTTATCGATTCCAAGTATCCCCAGTTAACTCTTTTTTCGAATGTTAAATGTACCTACTTTCGACCCTCTTCAGCTTTATTATATGTATAGATAGATCAGTATAAGTATTACTACCAGTTTATGCGATACTTATACTACGTGACTTTAATTGACATAACTTTTTTTATTTACTAACCGATTTGAATAAAATAAACACTTAATGTTAAGAGAAGTCTAGCATAATATACTACTGAAAACCGCATCCAAATCGGTTTAGCAGTTTCTGAGATTAGCGTGCACAAACGCACAGACAAACAGACAAAAAATTCAAATTATTTTTTTGGCCTCTATTGCGTTTATGAAAGCCCCATAAAAGTGTTTTAAATATATTAGCCATGTACAGACAGCGATCAGTTACGATTTTATTATATGTATTGATTCATGATGATAATGATGATAAGAAACTGGCCTACTATGAATCCAACGAAATAAGTAAGTAACCTGCCTCGCCCAAAGGATGTTTCTATTTTCGTTAGATGCCCTCGTTTTACGCGGTTCTATACGTTTTATAATATTCAAGTCAATCCAATATCCGACTCTGACGTTGAAATCGGAATCTAACAACGAATTGCCTCTACAAACCTGTAGACACCAAGTACACAACCGCCCTAAACTGATTTTTACCCGGTGCTGGCTGAAAATCAACGCTGTACGTGTCTGACACCTCAGCATAATGCTGAGCCAGTGTCCGGTTCACTGCCGCAGGGACTTTATCTGAT
Organism: Epinotia bilunana; assembly: GCA_947049275.1. Taxonomy (NCBI): domain Eukaryota; kingdom Metazoa; phylum Arthropoda; class Insecta; order Lepidoptera; family Tortricidae; genus Epinotia; species Epinotia bilunana. The sequence continues at coordinate 26,142,201 of OX346257.1, forward strand.
TTTGTTTTATTTTATTGTTTAATATGTGTGGGTGAATTTGATCGAGCGTTAGGAAAAACCGATGGTCCGTGGAGTAAACTCGAATGGAGGCTTAGCAACCGTGGTGTTTGTATTCATTATTATTATTTCCGCCCGCGACTTCGTCTGCGTGGGCCCGGAATAAAAACTATCCTATATTTTAATCCAGGCTATAAACTATCTTCGTGCTAAATTTCATCCAAATCGGTTAAGCCGTTTAGGCGTGATTGAGTAACAAACATCCAAACATCTAAACATCCAAACATCCAAACTTTCGCATTTATAATATTAGTAGGATTTATACTTACTTAATACAAACAATAAGAAAAAAAAAATAAGTAGGTACTAACTAAAGTAATAATTAAAAAACTAAATTAAAAATAGAATAGAACTAAACTAAATCTAAAAAATGGCTCCTGCGGCGTTGTGCCGAAGATGCTGGCAGCATTACCTCGCTGAATAGCTAAGCTATTTATTTGTGCGAGATATCTGCCAGCCCTTCGGTGATTATTTTATTTGTATACATTTAACATTATTATCGTAACTGATATTCAAACACAATGTACATATATTGACTATGACGTGGTCTTGGATGCCCACCGGCCAGATGGACCGATGATCAAGTCACATAGATCAGATCAGGTCAGGGGGGTAGCTGGTAGTGACTGCATGGCGAAAACGGGATAGCGGGTCTTGTGGCGTACCCTGGTGGAGGCCTACCTCCAGCAGTGGACTAGCAATAGGCTGATGTATGTATGTATGTATGTATGCAGGACAACATATAGAAAATAAAAGGATCCTTAAATGGAATTCTCTATCTACGTAGGACAACTACTAATTTGTAATTTTTCCATACAAAATATAAATAAATAAACCATTTAGGTATCTAAGGCCCACAGTTACAAATATCTTAAACATACATAAAATTATTAAATTAAAAACAAATTATTATTTAGGTGACGAAACAGTGTGGCTCCGTTGCGTCGTCACGTCCGGTGTAGAGTTCGGTAGGTTGCCCCGGAACCGCCAAAACACGACACCCTTCGGCCAGAAGTCAGCACACGCGATGGTCTCCTGCAGCGGCCGCGGCACGCGCACCACAAACGAGCTGAAGTGCACGTAGTGGCGCGAACGCAGCTGGAAAACCCTCAGCGAGTAGCCAGTCTTCTGGTGAATATGACATAGGTTATTGAGGTAAAATATGACATTTAGATCTCCCTAACATACCAACGTTACGCAATCGACAAGCAAAAGTAATAAATTAACGCAAGACGTAAGATAAACATGATATGCACATGTTATCTTCACGGCTAATGTACATGTTTAGAATAGTAATACATGCAATACAAAGCCATTAAAACCCTCGCTATCTTTTGGCAAACCCCGCCATACTAACCGTAAATTAACGTAAATTGTCAGCAATTTTTAGCAACAAAATCGCTGGAAGTTTCCACATATCCCATAACAATTATAGCGCTTGGTATGAAAGAGATGTTTTTGCATGTTATATTTTATGAGGTGCCCGGTCGTTTCGCAGACGAACTTGTTTGGCCCAAGATATAAGCAGACGAATATTTTATATACTTCTTACACATTTACACTCAACGAGTTAGCCTAGTGGGCAGTCACAGTTAGCAGAAATATTTGTTACTGCGTTACTGTTAGATGTGTTCCATGTATTTAAGTATTTATATCTAGTAAAAATACATTATAACGTCGTTTAGAACCTATAACACAAGCCTTATTAAGCTTACTATAGGGCTAGTTCGATTTGTGAAGATTCATCATCATCATCATCATATCAGCCGAAAGACGTCCACTGCTGGACAAAGGCCTCCCCCAAAGAGTGCCACAATGACCGGTCCTGCGCCACCCGCATCCAGCGGACTCCCGCGACCTTTACCAGGTCATCAGTCCAGCTTGTAGGGGGCCTACCCACGCTGCGCCTGCGCTGTGTAAGATTGTCACCTAGTATTTACCTATTTATTTACACTGTCCGAATATGAGTAGGTAGGCAGTAGGGTCATTACGCTGGTTACGCGACCACCTTCGGTTAGCGACCACCTGAAGGAGAAGGTTTTTTCTATTAAAGATAACATCAATTCTGCGGACCCAATTGAGACAATTAGTTGTACATGCATTTTTTTGTTGTTTTAGAATAGAAATCTACTAAAAAACCGAGAAAATATCCTTTCAGTTCACCAACTCAGCTAAGTGGTCGCCAACCGGCACATAAAATTAGGTGGTCGCTAACCGGCGAAATGACCCTATAAATAATAAAATTAGTCCTTCAAGGCAAGCATATGTACTTTTTACAAACTTTTATTGACCAACCAGTCGATTTAACAGCCATATGTAATGACAAGGCTTAGGAAAATCAGCCACCGCGTTCAAAAACCAATTAACCAATAATAATAATAAACAATAAGGTATCCTGCTGTTTCGGCAAAATATTTTTCGCCAAATTTCACTTCGCACAAAACTTATGGCAGTAGTTTCATTTCCCAAACGAACAAATAGCACATTTTTCTTTTGCATTTTGTTCATTTGGTCAAAATATCATCTGGCATCATTTTGCTTTGTCAAGTGTTATTAAGACAAAAGTTTATTAAGCAAACACTTTGTTTGGGCTAATATTGTTTTCCAAACAAAACATTTGTTCGAATTTTCATTTCGCACACTTCACATAGCATAACTGGCAAATATTTGAAAAAATATTGTTTTATGTAATTTTCTTTCATGACCAGATCATTCCAATTTTTATTATTTCATAGAATAACTGTTTAGGGAATATTATTTGGCAAATGATTCATTTTGTATGAATTTTAAATGGCAGAATAACAACAACGAATTTCATTTGTTCGAAATTTTATTACATTACAAAAACAAACAACAACCGATTACAGGGGTTTAACTAGATAAGGGTAGCCAAGGGACGGGGGCTCGGGGGGCAAGGCCGCCCGCAGTAAAAAAACAAAGAACCGTAACAATTGTATTATAAGTAGGTTAGGTTAGGGTTCACATGTGTCCCTCAGAGCGGAAATAGGCACCCCGCGAAGCGGGGTGACGTCGACATGCTGGCGGTTAGGTTAGGTTTAGGTTAGGTTAAAATAATTGCCACAGATAACTGAGTATGCCAACTATTTTAATTTTAAATCATAATCCTTGTAAGTAATAATTTGTATGCTAATTACAAAAGTACCGGCTTAGCAAAATATGTAATCTCACTCAAATACATTTCGTATGCACTAGACAATTAGGATATAAATCGTATGCCATGCAATAATTTGGAAAAAGAATGTTATGCCAAATAATACGTTTGACCAAATGAAACTTGACTATATAAAACTTTGCCAAACAATAATTTGCAAAATAATATTTTGCCATAGGAGATGATGCCAATTGATAAAATGCGAAACAATAATTTGACTAGTAATTTTTTGCCAAGTGAACATTTGGGAAACATTTTTTGGGAAGTGACACTGGGAAATATTTTTTGCCCATACAATAGAGAACCAAACAATAATGATCAACGCGAAAGTCAAACTGTTTGTATGTTACCTTTTCACGCTTAAACCGCTGAACTGATTCAGATGAATATAGTTTTACACTGTGAGAAGGACAAAGAATAGTTATTATCTCGGAATTCATCCCTTTAGCCCTCTAAGGGATGAATTAAGTAAAGAGCTATGGGGGCTTCTATGAGAGAGCAATAATCGATTGCGCATGGGTGACCGCTACGTCACTGCCGGGGATGTTTCGGCTATGGCTTCGGTGGCTCGCTGCATGCGCCTGGTGTTTTCGTAGGCCAGTGTTCGAAATCACCGATAAAAAATAGTCAATATGACATCTTCACCTCTTTCCATAAATTAGCCCGAAATCGTGGAAGGAGTTTTGTGCATACTGACCCCGTACATGGTATTATCACGCGATAAGTGACAAGATAGAGCGTCCGTCAATGGCTGACACCGTTCGATGGAACAGTAATACAGTATCTTCCTTTAATAGCCTATTCGGAATTCGGTGACTAAACACGGACAAAAAACTGAACTCGTGCATTAGGGTTTAAGGCTATATGGCTTAAAAACATTAAACCTGAATGTGTGGTGCCTTTCCTTATAGATAAATAACCTCATTTTTGCTATAAACAAAAAAATAAAATTGCGACAACACCTTTTTCCACTCACGTGTTTATATAAATAATTTATCACCTTAACTCAACGTGTTAATCCGAAGTCGCTTTCAACTCTTATATTCCGACAACCCACCAAACCAACACGAGCGTATTGTCGCTCCGCGCTTGCCAACTGTTCCCGATGTTATTATTATTATCTAACATATATGTGCGTTATTATCTCAGCGGACACAACTTACGACTTGCTTCTACTCGTACGCGGCGAAGAAAGCCGCGTTTGTAAAGGCGAATGAAAGGAATGGCAACGCGGTTTGTGGACTATTAAAAAAATATGGTGAATGCAAGTAAAAAGATGAAGAAACTAGGCCAGATGTAATTCGCATGTGATACCAGTGACATATTGAGGTTTGAATTTTATATGATGATTGTGTTTAATATTCGAAGATATAATTATTGTTTCACGGAGACAGCTGGCAGGAAGTGTACGCTTGTGCTGACGCTGGACTATCCAAGGTGATCTCATGGCTTCAAACCAACTTACTTTCATAAAATATGTAAACGTTTCATAACTGAGACTTGTTTGAAATTGTTATCTGAGCGTTTCTCAAAAAAATTGCCACTATTATTAATTGTACTTCTAGGAATTTTATGTTAACCATTTCCACTCAGAATCAGGAGCTCTTTCGACCCTGGTAGGACGAAAAACTGTCCCGAAGATTTTTTCCTATTGTGTTACCATTTACCATACACTTTGTATGGTGGTAACACAATAGGAAAGTTCAAAAATGTATGAACATTTTGGGACACTTTTTTTCTCCGAGTGGGATGGAAAGACATCGTGATTTTGAGTAGAAATAACATAAAAGTTGCAGAAAATCTCCGAAAAAATGTAGTGGCATTTTTTTTGAGAAACGCTCATCTAGGCTTCGTCAGTGGCTGCGTCAGACATTTTTGCGAGTCTAAAAACGTTTGATGTGGTCCATGAAATTAGTGAATGTAAACATACTTAAATAACCACATGACTGCGGCATTGCCAGTAATTTAATGCTTTAACTTAGATTGACACGCTAACACACAAATATCTGAACACGTCTCTATTGTCGAGGCATTAGAGACGTGTTCAGATATTTGTGAGCACTTTGGCCGCTCCGATATATCTGATGGCGACTGTACGATAAAACGCGCACAAAGGTTTCCGCACCATTATCCGTTTAATTAATAAAAACACAGAAGAGGCCGTCCTTGAATTAACAAACTCCATTACTAAACATTTAAAGTGTAAAAAAAAACTTTGTGTATATTTCTTGATATAAAAAAGCCTTCGACACTGTCTCTGTCCCCATCCTTATCCGTAAACTTGATACTATGGGAATTCGTGGACAATTTCTGAACTTAATATCTAGTTACCTGAATAATAGAACGCAACGCGTTAAATTGAACAGCGACGTATATAGCGTTGACGCTCACTCCACTCACTTTGGCGTACCGCAAGGAAGTGTCTTAGGTCCTACACTTTTTCTGACCTACTTAAATGATCTGACCAATATTCAACTTAACAATGGGTTAGTGATTTCGTATGCTAATGATACTGCGCTATTGTTTCACGGAGACAGCTGGCAGGAAGTGTACGCTTGACTATCCAAGGTGATCTCATGGCTTCAAACCAACTTACTTTCATTAAATATTAGTAAAACAAATTATATTACATTCTCAATGCGAAGTGCGTCTCAACCGGATAAGCAACAACATACTTTAACTGCCCACTACTGCGCCGTCCAATCGACTAACGATTGCTCATGCTCCACCCTCAACCATGTTACCTCTACTAGTATTTAGGGATCCACATTGACCAACTTCTTTCCTGGAATCAACAAAATGAAGCCACCGCAAATCGTATAAGGAAACTTATATGGCTATTCAAACACCTTAGGCACATAACTGATAAAGAACTATTAATAGATATCTATAAAGCCCTTGTTCAGTCTATATTACTTTATTGTCTACCTATATGGGGAGGTACTCATAAAAACAAACTCATGGCTCTTGAACGGGCGCAATGTTCTATTATTAAAGTACTTTTAGGTAAAACTATAAGATGCAGCACTATTAATGTTTACCGAGATGCTGATGTACTTACTGTTAGACAACTATGTATCCTTAATTGTATCCTTAAAATCCATAAAACTGTAAAAATTTATGACAATTTATTAAAAAAACGTAAACTGTACACGGTAATTAAGCTTCCAACCCCTGTTAGGACCTCCTTCGCTCGAAGACAATTCTATGTTCTATCTATTAATTTGTATAACAAAGTAAATAGAATGTTGAATACCTACACAAAAAGTTATACAGAGTGTAAAATCGTTCTTACAACTTGGTTAAAGGAGAAAAGTTACAATGAAACTGAATTACTACTGCAATAATCTCTAATTATATGTGAATGTATGTAAATGTGCCTAACCGTGAAGTTGAACTGATTCTAAGATAGATATCCTAGAATAGGTTCAACTTTATGTCTACTAAAATCAGTACCCCCAGGTTAAATAAGGCTCACTTGCTATACCTCTGTTATGTAGTAAACTTTCTAATTAACAAACTAGTTATAACTACTTTGGTACTCTAATTTAAGTGTTATTTAGTACATTGTTTATTTTTAGCTAGTATCACCATTGTACGAAAGAGCGGATACCTCCTGACACAAGTTTTTCTAACTTAAAAGGAGGATTCGACCCCATGTAAAAACATCATTGGATAAAAATAAATAATTTTGAATTTTTGAATTTGAATCTAATGAAAGGTAAATTGCGGTTAATGATTTATGACGTATTAAAAACAACTACTTACTAGATTGCATGGTAATGTACATCATATATTTTTTTTAGTTTTATCATTCTCTTATTTTAGAAGTTACAGGGGGGGGGACACATTTTACCACTTTGGAAGTATCTCTCGCGCAAACTATTCAGTTTAGAAAAAAAATGATATTAGAAACCTCAATATCATTTTTGAAGACCTATCCATAGATACCCCACACGTATGGGTTTGATAAAAAAAATTGCGTTTTAGTTCTAAGTATGGGCAACCCCCAAAATTTATTGTTTTTTTTTTCTATTTTTGTGTGAAAATCTTAATGCGGTTCACAGAATACATCTACTTACCAAGTTTCAACAGTAAAGTTCTTATAGTTTCGGAAAAAAGAGGCTGTGACATACGGACGGACAGACAAACAGACATGACAAATCCATAAGGGTGCCGTTTTTTGTCATTTGGGTACCGGAACTCTAAAAATATAGCACCTACTAGCTACTGCCCGTGGCTCCATCCGCGTGGAAGTCGTTTATATCGTTTAAATTTCCACCCCCCATTTCACTCCCTTAGGGGTTGATTTGCGGGATAAAAATTATCCTGTCCTTTCCCGAGACTCAAAATCTTTACCAAATACCAGCGTAATCGGTTCAGCGGTTTAAGCGTGAAAATGTAACAGACAGACAGACAGATAGACACACTGAATATTAGTATGGAATTTTATGTGTACAAGTGAGTGATGTAATTAAGTAAAATCGTATGAAACGTTTCAGATTCATTAATCCCAACATAAAAACATACCCTTCCATAATAATATGAGACATATTATGGGAACACTACAAAGGTTTGAAGTCATTTCTCGGACAGCATTTTTTTCCGATTTTCATAATTCCGAAAAGCATGTTCCGATCAAGGAATTTTTGAGTGTTCAGTATATAATATACTATCCTAACCTATTTATGTAATAGGTTAGGTTAGTATTAGGTATATAGGTATAAGTTCGCATTTGTATAATTCTTTATACACACAAATACAAATACAAATAGTTTATTTAGCAGAAACAGATTAGCATACAAAAACATATCCATCATACTCCGAACTAGGCTGAGCCTGTATCTTGGACGTCTGCGAGAGCGGTAACATATATGGGTCTTTATATTTTTATCGTATCTTCTGCTATGTACTTGTTTCTTTTGTGCAATAAAGCGTTAACTACTAAATACTACTGCGTATAATGTATATTCTATTCATTAATTTGCGTCCAAATTTTCCCTGAGCGGGAAATGGCGTTTGGAATTTTGAAATTTCGGTATAATGATGGATTCGGCCAAGCTTTTCAATAAAATAGCGTAGGTAGGTAATTTATTTCTTAATTTATTTCTTTTTATTGTCAAACATGTTCCTATTCAATATTGATTTAATTTTAATTCATCAATATTGATTTTATTATATTGTATTCTTATGGGTCTAAGATATCCGAATTAAATGTTTTTTTTTTATTATTTTTATTTTTTTTCGGATTTTTTATGTTTTCCTACAAATAGCAGATTTTTGAATTCTCGTCTGATTTGTGCCATGCCATGGTCGCACGTTGACGCAGATAGAGAACATTGTGTTTTGTACATATGTAGTAATCCATAAATGACGCCTAAGGGTAAACTTAAGCATTGTCGAGAACTACTGAAATCAAGTGCCCTTCACCCGCAGCCACTACAAACAGGGACCTAAATCACGAGATTCCCATAAAGGCGGATTGTCAAAAAAACGGCTCGGACCCTTGGAATTGCATCGCCAGCCTTATCGTCGTGCCGCCATTCATTACCGGGACTTGTACATACGGTGCGGGATCGCGGACATACCCGCTATCCTCGTTCACGGAACTATTATTTATCTTTCTGTGTGACTAAGAAATGCATCTACCTAGGAACATGTATGATATCTGGTCGATCAACTTTTTCTTGTTTTTATTCTGGCCCGGTAAGCCAACTGTGACAGAGTTACTTAGAAAAAAAAAGAATTGGACTCCTTCATGCTAAGGAGATAATCCAGCATATAATAAAACACGTGTTTCGTTGAATTAAACCCCATAAAATCATAGATTTCAATAGACCCAGGAGACGTTACCATGGCAATGAGCAATAAAACTTTTCCGTACCCATATCGGAAATATGCGTACCGTGGAGTTTTGCTGTTCTTATGTAAACTCGGTGACAATACTAAATTAGGGCACCAAAGAGCTGATCTGATGATGGAGCAAAAGGTGGCTACTCCTGAACAGCACAAAAGAAACCCGTAATGTTTGGGGCAATGGTACCGACTCAACGTGTAAGATGGTCATTGTGAAAAAAAATATAGTCTACTAAAAAACTTGTATCCAAAATCTTAGTTTTGCCAGAGTGGACTGACAGAACTCATATATTATATTTAGTAAAATATTTACTCATACCACAAAGGTGCCAAGGCCTATGAACGCTTGCGATTCCACGTGAGTCATCAGGTCGTGGTACCCGATGGTCCCTTCTAAGTACACATAGGCATCAAGCTGCGGTTTAGAGTAAAGTCGACTTTAAATTCTCCACTTCCAAAACGCGCGTCCATGTGTTTTCCGATTCGCAAAAACAGCCAGCAATCTGTGTGTGATCGAGCGTGTTTTTGCACCACTACCTGAGCGTGACGCGTGCGTCACGGTATCCCGCACCCACAGACCGTGACACGTGACGCTATATCGGTTAAGCCGAGGTTTAAAACTTATAGGGGAACGTTGTGAATTTAACGAAGCGTAAGTCTTACGAATGGCAGATCCTATTCTTTCGCTAGATTTGTTGTCTGTTAATACGTGTACATCATATCCAGACTGTATACCGAGGACATGTGTCACGCTTCGATTATGTGTCACAGTTTAGATAGTATTGGATACCCGCGAAACATATTTTGGGAGGCGATTCTCATCACTCCCGGGTTTATCGAGAATTTTGTCTGAAGTTGTGTTAGAATGAAACGCTGGCTCCACTAAATGAGAATGAAATAAGCTTTTGAGAGCTTATACTAGCTAATTATCAGAAAATAAAACATAGGAACTTTTCCCGTGTGACAACTTGTCAATCTCTATTGAAAACATTTGCAGCTCGAAGCTAATAGAAAACAAATAATATTTAAAGAGTTTTGCAGCTAGTCAAAACTTCGGTTTGCTGACGATATAGTAGTCTTGGCTGAGACCATGGAGGACTTAAGTACGATGCTCGATGACCTCAGTAAAGCTTCCGAGCGAGTTGGTCTAAGAATGAACATGGATAAGACGAAGATTATGTCAAATGCACATGTAGTACCAACTCCCATTACAATCGGACACTTTACGCTCGAAGTTGTAGACAATTATGTATACCTAAGACAGACTATCCAGTTAGGTAGGTCCAACTTCGAGAAAGAGGTCAATCGTCAAATCTGACTCTGCTGGGCAGCCTTTAATATTCCGCAGTGTCTCAAGACGAGTCTTTTCAGTGTGTGTGTTGCCAGTGATGATGTGGTCGCTTACTATGGGCCTCATAAGAAGGCTCAAAGCCACCCGAAGTGCAATGAGAGGGCCATGTTGGGAGTTTCTCTGCGTGATCGCATCAGAAATGAGGCTATCCGCAGCAGAACCAAGGTAACCGATATAGCCCTCCGAATCGCTAAACTTAAGTGGCAGTGGGCGGGGCACATAGCACGTAGACCCGATGGCCGTTGGGGCGGAAAGGTTCTCGAGTGGCGACCACGTACCGGAAGGCGCGGCGTGGGTAGGCCCCCGACAAGGTGGACTGATGACCTGGTAAAGGTTGCGGGAGTCTGCTGGATGCGGGTGGCGCAGGACTGGTTACTTTGACACTCTTTGGGGGAGGCCTATGTCCAGCAGTGGACGTCTTTCGGCTGATACATCAAAGCCTTCGAACTGGTACATCATCCGCTGCTCCTGGCGAAGCTGGATTACTATGGCGTAACAGGCAACTTTCACAAGACAATCGCATCCTTCCTCCAGGGCCGTAAACAGCTTACGTCGGTACATGGGGAGAGATCAGAACTTCTGGAACTGGGTGACAGCGCGGTACCACAGGGGTCTATAATGGGAAATAATCTATTTCTTATCTTGATGAACGATTTGTCGGTGGCCTCTGGCGAAGCTGAGTTTGTCTTATTCGCTGACGATGGCTGCGTCATTGTCGCTGGAGATAACTATGACCAACTCAAAGCAAAACTCTGCAGAGTGACGAATCAGGTCGCGGCGTGGTTCACAGCCAACGGAATGGCTCTCAACATAGAAAAAACCAACATTGTATACTTTAGCCTGCGTGGAACAAAAGAGTACAACTTGAACGTCACCTGCAACGACCAAACGGTGCCGCAAGTCAACCAAGTCAAATACCTGGGTCTCACGATCGACTCGAGTCTAACGTGGGGTCCGCACATAGACGTGGTGTGCGACCGCCTTTCCGCCGCCTGCTTTGCACTTACAAGACTGCGCCAAAGTTTAGACCCCAGTAACGTCAGAAAAGCGTACTTCGGTTACTTCCATTCAATATTATCGTACGGAGTTGACCTGTGGGGTGACGCTGCTGATCGTGAAAGGGTCTTCAAGTTGCAGAAGCGCGCTATTCGCGTTGTCTCCGGGGTGCAATGGGACCATCCAGCAAAGGAACTGTTCATAAAAAACAGAGTCCTAACACTACCTTGCCTGTACATCCTAGACATAGCAAAACGGGTAAGGAACAACATAGGTCTGTACCAAACAACAACAGAAGTGCCAAAGTATCAGCGCGACGAGCTCCGACCACCACGCACACGCCTGGCGAAGTCGAGGAAGTGCCTTCACTGGATCGGCCCTAAGATCTATAACAAAATCCCAGATGACATAAAAACCGCTGAAAGCAACAGCTTGTTTGCATCGAAACTCAAAACCCACTTAGTCTCCATGGCCTTCTACTCGCTGAACGATTTCTTGTCTTCCGAGAGCACTAAATGACAGACCAGTCATAAAACGATAAACCGTATAGATAGTAAATAATTAACGATATAAAAAATGTAACTATATTTAATTATATGACGTGTAAAATCCATATTTTATTAATAAACAAATTGAATTGAATTGAATTGAATTGATATGACGATGAGCTATTCAAAAGGCCACAATATAATAAAATAATATGAAACAAGAATTTATCATACACGCACACTTTTTTCTTACTATAATTCATATTCATTTATTTCGTATAAATCATACATTGTCATTCATTACATTAAAGATATCATAATAAAATAAGATATACGTCGATATGCAACAAGCATGCGTTCAGTCTGATGGCCAATATACACCGTAGCCTATTGACGCTTATAAGAAGAATCATATTGAAATGAAATGAAATGAAAGCATTTATTTCGGATATAAGTACATCCATATTATGTGAGTCATAACTTATCTTAGGTGTGTTAGTGGAAAGTATAATTATAATTAAAATTCACATGCAAGTACATCCAGTGCGCGAGGATAGGGCTGTCCATCCTCTGAGTGATCACCTTCTGGAGGGTGTTGGTACTGCGCCTCACGCGCTCGCCCAGGGACGCCACCCGCGAGCGCATCGCGGCTTGGAAACCGTCGGTTCTCGGCGCGGCGAACATTCCTGACGCGCTCTGCAGCGCCAGGGCAGCCCCAACATCAACCCCCTGAAGGCGTTATTGTACTGGACGCGCAGTGCACTGTAGGCTTTTTTGGTATAGTCACTCCAGGTTGCACGTGTATAGAGTTTGACAGTACGTTTTGAACAGGGCTATTTTCACCTCCGTAGAACAAGGCACAAACCTGCGAGAAAGCATGTTATACCTAACCGACAGTACTCTGCGCTCCCTTTCTATATCCACATCATCTTTTAGTGTCAGTAACCCAAGTATTTGAACCTAGTAACTGTTTGAAGAGGAGAGCCACTGAGCATTATTGGCGGAATGGGATATGTTTTAGTGCCAGGCTTGAACAGTAACACCTCACTCTTTTTGACATTATAGTTTAGTCCGTGGGTCACAGCGTATCTAAGCATACTGCCGACTTTTTATGAATTTGTAATGAGATTACTAAACTAAACTAGAACGTAACGTGTAGTATCCATTTGTTTTTGTTAACGCTGACTGACAGCACTGAAACCGCAAATAATTCAGACAGCACGCCACGGCACAGTTTCTAAAAGCGTTTTTGACGTGTTGACGTCACAAAAGAATCGTCTCCAATCATACTCTCCCTCGCGCAAGCTTCTAGCTGCGTGTGTGCAAGCGAGATACACTCAAATGTAAAGCTATTAAAATCAAGTCGAAATGAGATTATTAGTTGCAAAATTGAGGCGTCGGGTATATTTTATTCTGCGGTTTCGCATCTGTGTCTCGCGCTCGCTTTAATACGTTAGCTCAATACGCATAAGATCAAGCGCTTAAAACTAATTGATTTCGATTCAGATGCAAACCGGCGAAGAAGAATAGACTTCTTATGCTTAAATCCCGAACCGTGTTCGCTAAACGGCTCATATATTCACGACGTGGCGTATAATATTAGACGATGAATCTTCTGCATAATGTATGCAACGCGAACGTGGGACGGAGTTGAATTCAGATGCTTGGGTAATAGAATAAATGGGTAATGAATCACCTGCAGATAGCCAGGGATGGATGGAGTAGCAAATGCTTACCTACCAACTGAAGTAGAAGGATGGGAATGCTTAGCCCGTTTACGTGCAACGTCGATAGGTGGAGAGCGAGACAATCGCCATAAAAACTTAGCATCATTTCATGCTACACACGTTCGAAAAAAATAATTAACGATTACCATACAAACTATAACCGTTATTTATGTTAGCCATAATGCTCGAATAATATAAAATTGATATTATCTTAACAACGTTTATTATAACTTTTATACATCATAAAAACGAATATCATCATTTCATACAAACTTATGATAATTTGTTGTTATGCATCCGAAAACTATGACAAGTGATCATTATGATTTATGACATTATGCCAAGTGTTATTTATACAGTTTGTTTTCATGCAACTTAATCATGTATACAAGTCGAAATTATGATACCTACTCATTTTCATGGAAAAAATTATATAAAATGTTTTTATACAAATTATCTAATGTGACTCACTTATTCCAAAATTTTTTTTTTAAAGAAATGTTTTACAGCTCGCGGAGGTTGTAATAGAATAGGTACATTTTACTGCTTGATATTGAAAATGTTTCTTCCTACTTCTGCCTGGAAACCTCGCTAACCAAAAGTTTTCATTCATCAGGACTGTAAAATCTGATTGTATATAACCGATATTGAATCTTACGTTTCAGCTCACGTAATTATTTGATCGTATGAATAAACAGATCGTTTGAAATATCTCCTTTGGCTGGTTGTTGTTCCCGTACATCTTTGTTAACAAAATAGTTATAGAAGCGGAAAGGTTGTCGTCCCCTCCATAGATTTAAACCTCAAGGAAAAGTATAAAAGTGGTATAATGTGGCAATGAAATAAAGTTTTGTAAGCTACGCGCCGTTACTGAACCCTGGTCACCCCGCGCCATAAAGCAGGCTTGAGGAGTGGCCGCCGCGACCCGAAGGTCGAGTTAGGTAGGAGATACACAGGGCCATTCAATGTTCGTGTTTCAATTTTGGATTATTTTAAGGCCATATTTCAAAAAACTACATGGTCCTGGAAAGGTGCGATAGTACCAGCGGATCGGGTGCTAGATTGAGCTTTAACGCCACACAAACACATCCCTCTCACACCGCCACCGCGCAGGTACCGTCTTGGTTATAAGGTATAATATCATGAAATAGATTAGCATTCCGACTATACTATTAAATAAGACTACGTATTACAGAAAACGCAGGCTCCGCCGAGGGATAAAACATAGCCAATAAATACACTAAAAGTCCATTCTATATACTCGTACTAGTGAAAGAATTTTGGACTCGGATAAGACGTTTCGGCGATTAACCAATAGATACAAAACTTGCAGTTTTCCTTCTTATCATACAATTATAGAAGTGTAGACGAGTCGCCCACGAGGCTTCCTCGCGTATTTAAAAGAACGCAGGCAAACCCGCGAGATTAAATATAGCTTATTTTCACCCAGAAAGTTCATTATATATTCTATAGTCCAAGAGACCGGAGCCCTTCTCCTCGGACTCAAACTTCTTCTTTGTCTTCTTTACTTCTTTCTTTGATTTGACTTGATTGCATGAACCTTCCTTTGCGACGTTCAATTTGCGATTCTCTACCATAGCTTAGTTAGTGTGTAATATTAGTAGTGTATTTGATTTTATTTTAATGAGCATAATGTCAATCTAATATCATAAATATAACCCGATATTTCTTAGGACGCTGTAGCAAATTATAATCAAAATAATTACGAATCGTTCTATTAACTACCTTTACTATTTGAGTAATGTTACACATCGGTAGTATTTCGTTAGCAACGATATACTCGCATCTAATATAATTACCAATAAGCAGTAACTTAATGACATCAAAAAAAAAATGTTTATCGAACGTACTTATAATATTATTTGTAAAGTACGCTAACGATTATTTTATCCTAAAAGAGAAAAATAAATACAAGCAATTATATAGAAGATAGCGACACGTCAAAAACGTAGGATAAACCTTGTGCTTGTGGAGAAAAGAGAATATTTTCTTAGAACTTTATTGGCAATTTCTTCACCGATCGTGTTTTTATTGTTGCCATAAAATATTTGTAGTTTATAGAGACGTATAAAACTTTACAAGTGCGCAGTAGCACGCGAATATTGTGACATAAACAGAGGATCTACTTTGGATTATATGCTTATTGATATTTTTATGGAGATGACATGTCGATAGCTGACAGAAATTACTTTGCTCTAAATCATAACAACACATATGTATACAGCAGTATCGACTTCATAACGGATAACTTCGATGAAATTAGTTTTATTTGCCAAAACACTGTTTGCAATAAAAGTGATTTTCTCTAAATCCATAACAATAACAGAACTATTTAAATAAACCTTATATTGAAACCTGTAGTAGTTGGTTTTATAACAATCCTGAAAATCTAAGGGTTTCTAAGAATAACTACTACTACTATTGCTCAAAGGTTAGCTGTAAGAGATCCCTTATAGGGATAAGTTCGCCTTTGTACTTTGATCTATTGTGTGACATGTATATTCTTTAACCTGTTATTGTGTACAATAAAGTGCTTACATACATACATACATACTACTTTTACAAATACTGATAATGGCAACCGTTCAAACGGCAAATAAAATTATGGATTTCAACAAACCGTACCTATCCATTCACATATTGTCGAAGTGGACCGTACGTAGTATATATATACGACCAAACAAAGCGAATTATGGGCAAATTTGTCAAAGTGGGGATACAACGAAAATCCTCGTGACTGTAAACTATTGTTACTGAGACAAGATTCTAGCTCCTGGGCACAATGTCTTCTAGTCTATACCGGGCTTAGGCCTTACATAAAACACAATGTTATCAAGACACAAATTAATATTATCTAACCTAACAATTTGGAAATTATTGTTTGCTATATTTACGTATAAAATTTTAAGTATGAACCTAGGTACTATTCATCCTCCTAGCGTTATTTCTGGAGCCCGGAGTCTGCTTTGACATCTAATCCCACGATTTGGCAGTTTTACGAAAGTGACTGCCATCTGACCTTCCAACCCTGAGGAAAAACTAGATCTTATCGGGATCAGACCGGTTTCCTCACGATGTTTCCTTCACCGAAAGGCTCACGGTAAATGTTCCGTACATATGTTCTGAAAAACTCATTGGTACGAGCCGGGATTCGAACCCACGACCGCCGCTTGATAGCCGCCTGCCTGAACCACCTTAGTCGTTACTTTCAAGACTATCTCATTAACCTTTGACATAAAATTACTGAAAAATAAAAAATAAAGTTAAGAATCAACATAATTGAAACAGTCAATTCAGGAATAATAATGATTAACTAACTTTAATATCTAATAACTTCGCTTGATGAAAACTCTAAGTGTAATCCGAGTAAGCATACTTCAAGGATCTTCCACCAGAATAATTTTAAGGGTTCCGTACCTCAAAAGGAAAAAACGAAACCCTTATAGGATCACTCTTGCGTCTGTCTGTCCGTCCTTCACATCCTATTTTCTCCGAAACTACTGAACCAATTACGTTTAAATTTGGTACACATATGTAACTACTGAGTATAAAATTTAAAAAAAACACAAAATAGTTCTTTACATACAGATGACAGGAAAACCTATTAGAAATGTGCAGTTAAGCGTGAGTCGGACTTAATACGATATTTGTCAAAAATCTAATCAGCTTATTTTTATGAAACGTCAAAAACGCTCCGTTAGTAAAAAAAAATTGTTTAAAATCTTGTGATGTACGGAACCCTTGCAACGCGAGTCCGACTCGCACTTGGCCGGTTTTTGTTTCATGTTAAAATAAATGTTTGAATAATCCATACCACTCTTACAACATCGTGAGGAAACCTGTGTAATCCCAATAAGGTCTGTTTTTCTCTGGGTTGGAAGGTCAGATGGCTCGCTTTCGTTAAACTAATGCCTATGCCAAATCTCGGGATTAGGTGCCACAGTGGGCCGCGGGTTCCTTTAATAACGGAATAACGCTAGGAAGATGATGGATCATAATGACTAGCCTTACAAATTCATTAGCGGTTTTATATTTTATTGCATTATTATATAAGGAAAACTGCCTAAGTAAGCAAGAACCACGCCTCGCAAACAAATTAATCCCTAAATTAACAAATGTTTAACATCAACTCATAGCCACCTTCATTTGATATTTCCTGTACAAAATGGGTCACCTCGGCAAAAACTGCGCAGCAATAAAGAACTTTGCGTTATAAGCATAAGTTAACTTTTCCCTTGTCGAGCGCGAGCAATCACTTACAAGGCTTCCCAGAAATGTGTATTTACTACCCAAAGTGCCGAATAAAGTGTGATCAAGATCCGTAATAAACCGGAAGTAAAGAATATAGGTACGAATATCTTAGGGAATGAGACAACAATATATTTTCTTTGAGCTTGATAGGCGCTCAGCCTGTTAGAAGTGTCTATTTTAGGGCAGCAGTGCGCCATTAATAGGCTAAGTATTCTAAAATTTTAATAGCTATATTTTAAAATGTTCGTATAGATTCGATAGACAACGAGTATTTTTATTGCCTCAAAATAATATCGCTTTATGCAAATAAATAATGCTTAAACAAATTACGATATATGAGCGCCAAAAAGGCAGCTGCCATGATCGTGATACTATAAAAGCAGAAAAGCAGAAACATACAAACATCAAATGTGCATACAGCAAGTCCTTTGGCATATGATACTCCTGAGGGGTAATCACATAACGTTGTGAACGCGCGTTAGATACTGTAATCCATACTAATATTATAAATGCGAAAGTGTGTCTGTCTGTCTGTTTCCTCTTCACGCTTAAACCGCTGAACCGACTTGGATGAAATTTGGTATAGAGATAGTTTGAGTCCTAGGGAAGGACATAGGATAGTTTTTATCCCGGAAATCATCCCCTAAGGGGATGAAGTAGGGGATGAATGTTTGTATGGAGCTACGATATAAACGAGTTCCACGCGGGCGAAGTCGCGAGCAGAAGCTAGTTTTTCTATATACATAGATAGATACTCGTAGATTCATTTATTTCACAACATACAGCTGCACTTAAAAACTACACAAAGTCAATTTTTAGGAGTCTATGTCGTGATCGTCGGTTTTCAAACAAAATCATATAAGGAACATTTCAATTATCCTACGATTCAGGAAATATTTACGGGTACATGTCAACATTTCTTAGTAAATGAACATGTCAATAAATTAAAAAATTGAGGTCGCCTTTATATGGGTCTTCAATAATCTTGGAATTACATTTTTTTTTTTTATATTAGGCTCAATACAGATGTCAATAGAAAATACAGGTTAATAAATAAATCTAACTGGTAATGTCATAATACTCCTTTATGGAATATAAA
This sequence comes from Epinotia bilunana, assembly GCA_947049275.1. Lineage (NCBI taxonomy): Eukaryota > Metazoa > Arthropoda > Insecta > Lepidoptera > Tortricidae > Epinotia > Epinotia bilunana. Next base: position 26,161,219 of record OX346257.1, read on the forward strand.
GGATTTTCCAATAAAAAGTTTCTCAGTCGACTTTTAAATTTAAAGTCAGATGTTTCGTTTTCTAGTTCTGGGGGTAGTAGCTCATAATATGACGGGCCGATGACTCGCGGGTTTTTCTCTGCAAGTGCCATGCGACGAGGGACTGTTCTTAAGCGCCCCGTTGAGCGAATCACCTTGTCCAAAACATCCACTTTAGAAAATGTCGGTATGTTACTTCTGACAAAGTGCGTCATAATATGATTCTTAACGAAGATACGCCTGCATGAATGTCTAATTTTCACTCCAGCCATTGTACGTAGGGCGCGTTTCTGCAGTATTAAAACTCGATTGGCATCTGTCGAATTACCCCACATGAGCGTACCGTACGACATTAGCGAGTGAAACATTGCAAAATAAACTGATCTTAATGAAACTTGCGATATGAAGGTCTCAATTTTCGCAACGCGAAGACAGCACTACTCAATTTATCGCTACTACGATTTTAATTTTCAATATAAAATAAATCTTATGTTTACAACAAAATAGTGTTATATTCGTAGTTTTTATTGTTAAAGCTATATAAAATACTTTGATACTTTAATTTTGATACATGAAAGTACACTGCAGCAATGTCCACACATCTGTCAGAAGTTCAGCTGGTCTATCTGACAGCTTCGATATAAAAGTGGGTGTACATCAAGGTAGCGCATTGAGCCCTCTGCTTTTTAATGTTGTCATGGACTATTTGACCGCAAAAATCCACCAACCCCATGGAATCTCTTGTACGCTGACGACGTAGTTCTTATATCCGACAACGTACAAGTGTTACAGGCAGACCTAGAAGAATGGAGAAAGTCGTTAGAGCAAAATGGTTTACGTATTAGTAGGACAAAGACAGAATACATGTTTTGCAACTTCAACTCCAATGCGCAAGCTAATCCAGGCATTACGCTGAGCGGCACTGCCCTCGCTAGAGCTAAAACTTTTAAGTACCTAGGTTCAGTACTCTCGGAAGAAGGCTCTATAGACGCAGATGTGATTCAGAGAACAACTTCAGGATGGATGAAGTGGCGTACGCTCACAGGGGTGCTGTGCGACGCAAAAATGCACATAAGAATCAAAGGCAAAGTGTACGAAACGGCAGTGAGACCAGCTCTATTGTACGGTAGCGAAGTCTGGGCAGCTAAAAAGACACACGAGCAGAAGCTGCACACCACTGAAATGCGTATGCTGAGATGGGCAGGTGGAGTGACACTTAAGGATGGAATACGTAACGAACACATAAGAAGAAGCTTTAAGGTTGCACCCATAAGTGACAAAATGAGTGAATCAAGGCTCAGATGGTACGGTCACGTGAAGAGAAGACCCGAAAATTATGTTGTGAAGAAATGCCTTTCTATGGCTACCAAAAAAAGGGGAAGGGGAAGACCTCAAATGACCTGGTTGACGAATGTCCACAGAGACATGAATAGCCTCGAGCTTAAAGAAGAGGATACCAGCCAGCGGACTACATGGCGCCGCATGATAAAGAAAGCCGACCCCGTGTAACGAGAAAAGGCGAGGACAAAGAAGAAAATACCCTATTGTAATATTTTTACATTCAGCCGGAACGCATGCCGCCTTGAGGGAGAAACATCCAGTTCCTTCCGCTGCCTCTTCGCTTTCAGAACCACCTACCAGTGACGCTTCTACGATCCTCGTGTCTTGAAGATGCCGTTCTTCGTGCCATATCTTCGTTCCCGAATGGCTCCGCTGGATGGACTAGATGGACTGTCTCCGCACCACCTAAAAAATGTAACCATCTTTTCCATGGGCGACACGAGATAGGCTCTACGCTGCTTGTTCAAAATTATGCTTGCTAGACAGAATACACTTACACGCTTTAGCGCCGTGCCCATTTTGTAAATAGATTCTGGCCGTATCTGGTACTTCGGAGGACGACGCCAGAGATTGGGTTTTTTTTGGCAAAGATAGCGGTTTCGAGTACATAGAATAGAGGCAGGGCAACGTCAAGATTCTCAATTCCTTGAAGGGTGGTTCACAACTTTCTGTTTGTTTGAATCCGCAGATTGCTCTTATGCACCTCTTTTGGGCCTTAAAGACCGTCTCTATGTTGGTAGAGTTTGCCCAGTATATGATGTTGTAGTGCAGTCGATGCCACAGACCCGTGTTATGCTGTAATGACAGCCTCAACTTCATATAGCATTAGCAAACTGATTTAACTTTCTACAAATTGGTTCAGTGTTCCGTACATAAGTTCCGAAAAACTCATTTGTACGAGCCGGGATTCGACCCCAAGACCGACGTTTGACAGCCGCCTGTTTGAACCACGAGACTACCACAGCTTGTGCATGAGTCACACGACTATCTAATCAATGATATCCGAAAAGTCAAGTATTTTTGAAACACCTTTGCACGGGCTTTCTGTGGTTGGCTGCCTGCCAGAACTTGTCTGCCCTGTCCTGTCTCACGAACCCCAATTAACTCGTAATGAATGGTATTACTTGCAAATTGTGATCCTTGTTTACGATACCGTTGTAATAAAGTTTTATAGAGTTAATGAAGACTACCAAAGGTTAATTATATTTATGTAAACGGAGTAGAAGTTATATTGGCGCATAATTAAAATTAGGTGCCAATTTTATATTGCATCCCTTAAAAACAACATTAAAATGTATCATCAACCTACAAATATCTAATGCATAAGCGGACAATACGCATAAGCGGGCTCTTGAATTTCAATACCTGTAAATGACATAACACCTACACCTGCATTTCATCATACTTCCCTTAGACTTAATTTGTAAATAGCTACTTACTTAGCTCTGAATTAATTAATTCACCAGCGACCTCTCCTTCTCATTAATAGATTTTGTTACGTATAAGTTATAATTATTAGTTATATTTTAAGATCTGTATCTCTTTCTAGTTGCCCTGAAAACCAGCGCCTTTAGCATTATGTTGCTAGTGGCATATGCTGAGTGGCATCCATTTTGTTGCATTTCAGTTGAATAAACACATATATAATTTCTTTGTCACACCAAATAAATATATTTCTTTCTAATTTTAATTTGATTACCTTTTTGGGCTAGGGCTAATAGGAAGTCAATCTAAGCTAAGGTACGTTTCCTAGTCAAATCAGATGTTAGTGTGTTTCCCGCATTAACTTTTAGGTGCGCCAAGCTAACGTATCGAAATGAGTACGCGAAATATATTGATATGGTTTTTTTATATGCAAGACGTTGCTCAGCTTGTAGCTTCTTTTTTTACTTGCAGCGCTTCCAAGCGCCTAAAGGCGTTGTGTTGCTTGCTTACGTTCATGCACTGCATTTTAGGCAAATTTCCGAGGTGCCGGCGCCTCTTGTTTGGTGCGAGGAGAAAAAAAAGAACAGAGGATGTAATTCGGATCTTTGGGAGGGCGATAGAAGCGAGCTGTTCCCGCGTTGTGAAAAAAAACCATTTACATCTATATTAGGAGTCTATTTTTTTAACGAAAAATGTTATAAAGCGGCTGCTAAGAGCTGTCGTCGTGTGAGGAGTATTTGTATGGACGGAAGAGAAGAATCCTCCGTAATAGGCGATCGGAATGTGCCCCGACGCCATCCTCATGACGCAGTCTAAATAAGGCTCCCAAAGCCGAATCCTTCCGCTGGGAATGCCGAGGAAAAAGCCCCCAACCTGTTCTCTGGCGTCACGCCTCTGGGGTGATGTTTGCTGTCGGCCTATGAAGGCATACCGGAGTTGACTTCGCTTTTATTAATGGCCCAAAAGGGCTCATTGGAGGAGGCTGAGTAGGTGATTCAGTGTCGACGGGCTAGTTGCGGCCAGCCTGGTTTCTTTGAACAAGGTTCCAGAGCGGCGGCTTGTGAAGGATTCAGGTTTAGAAGTAGACTAGCTTAGCTATACTAAGGTAAGCGTGCACACAGCTATATAGTACTGCTACACACACACAAATCTCATAGTTGAATTTTTGTCTTAATTTAGGGTCCAAAGTTCACCCGTAGGACATTTATAATTACTTATAAACTCGACATTAAGAACCTAGTAGACCGGGGACGCCTGGAGTGTTTATGTATGACTAGTATAAGCTTAGATACGAATAAATATAATATCAAAACTACGTTTAATGGTTTAATTGCTTGACATTAAATGTCTCCAATTGAGATGGAATTTGTCTGAAGGCGCCTCTATAAATTTTAAAAACAAATTAGTCCTCACGCTGAGGGCCCTAAGCTGGATTCTCGACCCTGATTTTATGCTCACTGGCTGAGGCAAGGTGTTACAAGCTTGAGCCCTTGCAATGAATGTGAGACACTTTTCACCTACTTAGCAGTCATTTTAGGGATATTATTTAATTGATATTTCAAGAGAAGTTGCTCTTTAAACGCTTTATACCGTCACCGTACCATGAGAACAACAAAGATTTCACGCTTTCAACTCTCGCGGGTAGGGTTACACATCATGAAAACACGATATTCATTTACCTTGCGCTGGCCGGGGTGGGATCGGCTGACCGTCCGATCATGGTCATCTGAGTCTACAGCAACTGGAAACGCTGTCACTTTAGTAACGTACTAAGACCAAACGTATGCATTTATAACATCGTTTTGATGTCGCTCAACGAATGCTATTATAAAACCTTTGTATAAATCCTACACAATAAAAATACTTTAAAATCCTACTAATATTATAAATGCGAAAGTTTAGATGTTTGGATGTTTGGATGTTTGTTACTCAATCACGCTTAAACGGCTGAACCGATTTGAATGAAATTTTGCACGAAAATAGTTTATAGCCTGGATTAAAATATAGGATAGTTTTTATCCCGAGTGCACGCAGACGAAGTCGCGGGCGGAAGCTAGTACTTAATAAAACATTTGTAGAAAATATTTGTATATAAGTAGTAATCACTGTAATCAACTATTTAACATCATTCTATTTAGCTATCAAGTATTAGCATTAGTTAATGTAACGTACCGGTAAATGTAATTAATTATATCAATAAGTTTACTGCATGACCACTATTGTTCACAGGTACAGGACACTTATACAGGCTGTGGTTACCTATAATTAGATAAGCATCAATCATGATTGTTATATAGATCTAAGAGCATGTATGATGTATTATCTGTTGTTAATCCTTAATAAATAAATTAAATAAATACACATTAAGACTAAAGCTTTCATCAGGCATTCATGAACACTTGACTAACTCCGTAATTCTAGTTTAGTTCGCTGCTGAATCAATTAAGTGGCACAAAAAAGGGTGGGCACGTGTGAACTTCAAGTTGACGACTTAGCACACTCATAATCCGTCTTACACGCAAGCCACAGAAACAATGCGAGGACGAGCTATGAGCGAGTGGCGTGTACAAAAGTTTCTGTCAAAGTTCCATTTCCATACAAGCTTTTATTGCCGACTATACATTTCTGTATATCGTCATCAACTACCCCCCGGGACCCGGGATGAAGACTATTCCATGTATATTTTAATCAAGGTCTTAAACTATCTTCGTGAAAATTTAATTCAAATTGGTTGAGCCGTTTAAGCGTGTTTGAGGAACAAACATCGAAACTATCGCATTTATAATATTAGCAGGATATAATAATATAATAAAATGTAGTAACGTGTATGTGTAAATGGAATGGCTCTGTTTATAAATGCCGAAGGTTCTTTGCCATACGTATCTCACATCAAATTCAACAAAATTGAGGACTGACTATATTTGTAATTTTTAAAGGGATCGATATTAATTTCGTTTAATTTCATTTCATCGCAAATGTGATATAAAACTGTGCCACACGTATGGTAATATCCAGTCCTTTGGTGTCGGGCTTCTAATAGACTCTCGTGCGTAAACAATATCTTACCTTATAGTATCTTACAATGTACAGTAAGCGTCGGGAAATACGAGATGGTCATTTAGATCATCAAGTAGTGTTGTGATTCGGTGCTCGAGTGACCTTTGAACAGTCGAGCCTTTAAAGAGAAGACTCGCGTTAGCCTTATGGCTTGAGTATTTGTATTGTATTGTACTAAGCCCACTGTAGAGGAGAACAGCCCGACAGATGGGCCGGGATGCCCATCTGTATATACACGAAAGAATTTGTGTCTAAGCTGAAGCAGAGTACTTCGTTAGCTTCGCTTGAATAGACAAACGATACCTTACAAAGAGAATGTAATGTTAAATGTATACTGGCTTGTTACCTGTCATAAAAGAGCTCTTAAGAGACGAGATTGTCTCTCACCTTGCACCACATCTCAAAGGTAACCGTACTCCATTAAGAGCCCCTCAAAATCCTTTTGCGGGCGGATTAGTAAACTCGCCTAAGGATCCCCAACTTGGACCGAACGTGACTCATTGTACCAACATGGAGTATATCGGGTTCTTTATTTACAGCAAATAACTATTATTTAGCCCAAGCGAGTTAACCTGCTTATGACAAATATTTACAAAGATCTTGAGTAGCAGGTATGTGAGCTTGTCGGCTGACCCTGGCGGCAAAACCTGGTGTCTGCTTCGGACCATATTTTACAGGAGAGCGTTAAAATTTAAATTGTTTCAGCCTCAAAAAAGGTCGTCCAAAAAACTAAAAAGGTATACATAAGTAAGTAGAATACTAATCAAAGTACGAGTATCTGTTTACACACGAATATTATAACATAATCAAAGCTGGCAAGGTGTGACTGTTACACTAATGTAATCGGAATTATGTCGATTTTGAAGCTCAGGGGTGAGGGCATACTAGGTAGGCACGAATATGTTAAAAAACGATTTTCGTAAAAAATGTTCCTTACTAAGTCTTGATATGGGGCAGCCGTTTTGTTGTTGATTTCATAATACTACAGCTATTGATATTTGATGCCTACTCCTGGACATGCTAGAGCCAGCGTAATGGCAATACCATTGTCTAGCCTGACAGCCTAGTGGGTAGTGCCCCTGCCAGGGTTGGGCAGTATTTCAATTACATATATTTGAAATACAAATTCGTATTTTGTATTTGTATATCAAATACTAAGTGGTGAAGTATTTTGTAATTGGTATTTTAAATACCGCATTCACATGTATTTAGTATTTTGTATTTCAAATACTTTACTTTTTATAATACATTTGCACAAAAATACATATTATTTAATTCTAGAACCGTATAATGGAACGTTTTTTAATATAATTAGGGGCTTAGGGCACTGTGGCAACACTTTACTATACATGTCAACATCAAACGTCAAGTGCCAATTTAATTTAGTTCGTTACGCGGTTTTTCTGTTACGATTGTTACGAAGGATTTGATTCGGATGGATAAGATAATGGATTTAAATTGACGTCCGTCTACATCGACGTTGACAATGATGATGGCGATGGTTACAGTGAAAGTTCAACAACTTATCCACTAATTCTAACCGGCAAATACTACAAAGTGACGACGGGCTCGAGTGTCCCCGATGGTAGAAGCCAAGATCCAGTAAAAGTTGAAGCATCTTGTGTAAAATGTCAGACAGTTATTAAAGGTACTCTCAGCCTGTGCTCTTCCGGTCCAGTCGAGAGACTGTTTTCATTTTCATTGGCTGGATACATTCATTCACCTACTAGACGGAACTTATCTGACAATACTTTCAGGAATCTAGTTTTTATGAAAGGATATTCCTTCTTCAATTTATAAAAACGTGTAAAAAGTGCTGTGACATAAGTTTCAAAGAATTTCAATAATGTATTTTGTATTTGAAATACATTATAAATATATTGTATTTTATATTTCAAATACATGCCATCAAAGTAGTTTGTAGTTTGTATTTCAAATACATTTTTACATGTATTTTGTAATTTGCATTTCAATTACAATGAAGCCAGTATTTTGCCCAACCCTGGCCCCTGCCTACGAAGCTGTTAGTTCTGAGTTCAAACTCTGTTTTGGGAAAACATTTGTGTGATGAGCATGAATACTTCTTTGTGAAAGTTGGATGTTTTTCATATACTTATTTATTTAATCGTATGGCATACCTACATTATTTTGGCCTTTTATAGTTTGTCACTCTTTAGTACAGGGAACACGAGAGAGATATAATTATCGTCATTACCTATCAGTGTTATTGAGCACTTTTACACAAATCGATCTAGACTTATATGGAAATATAAGTCTATATCGATTTGTGTAAAATTGGGCTTTAATATTTATTCCATTAATAAATAAGGAATAGCCTAGTGGTTATGGTGTGATGCATTTAATTGCAATTGTGATTAAATGAAAGAACAATGTATTGTCTGAAGTGACAATAGACCCGCCGTCAAAATCCGTGATCACTGTCAGCCCCTTCGGAAGCCAGATATGTTGATGATATTTACATACTAATAATTATTCTGGTACAATAGTACGCAAACAGAGGCAAGTGCCTTCCCCAATAGCCAGTGCCAGCATGAGAGCTCAGAATCTTGGACTTGGAATATACAAAGGCTTAGGAACATTCCGGAAGATCTATTGTGACTCACTGTGTTGATTTTAAATTAAGATCACATTAATTCGTTGCACTCGCTTCTAGACGCGCCAAGCCAAAAATACAACCAAAAATCTCTGAATGCAGAAAAAATATCAGCTGTGTTGCAGTAAGTAATAAGGTTGAGCTTTCCAATACCATTTACATGTAGTTAAAGTGAGTTTCGGTTGTCACTGGACGAAATCATATAGGACAAATTACCCAATAATATAATGAGTCGTGAATTTGGGCTACTTTGGTACTATATTTACACTCTCGCCTCGTGCTTTGTCTCGTTTCTCGAGAGATAAATAATTTAATAGATATATGTATATATACTGAAAATAGATATATCTAACCAAAAGGAACTGGCGACGCAGCAGCCGTGTGTAATAATTACACGAACCATTACTTTTGACTCCTTAATAAGTACTCAAAATGTATTAAACATTACATGTATTTACAACTAGCTGTTGCCCGCGACTTCGTCCGCGTAGAACTTGTTACAGTCTTAGAAAAATGATTGCTATTAAATTATTATAGGAGGAACCATAATTATCGCTGCCCTTAACAAAGTTCTACCATCTTAAGGGATGATTTTTGAGATAAAAACTATCCTATATCCTTAAATTAGGGTCTCTAATTATCTGTACGGAAAATTTCATCTAAATCCCTTCAGGGATTAAGCGTAAAAGGTAACAGTGCGATGAGTTTATTAGTTTAAATTGAAAACTCTGTTTTTACACATAAAAATATCTTAAAAATCATCAACAGACGTTTCAGCTTAAATTGTATATTTTCATAATATATTAAAGAAAGCTACATTACTGAAAATAGTTTTGAAAGCAAACGTAATCTAATGCTAAAAGACGTAGAACTTTCCATCTCCATCCGCCGTCTCCATTTAACGGTGTTAGAGAATGATATTATTCTGATTAACCAAAAAAATAATTAAATTAACAAAATAATCCGCACCTACTTACTACTACTACTTACCTACGTTTCGGTTCTGGGAGCATCCCAGTTCTAACCTAACCTAACCTACATTTCTGATAGGTATCTGGTATGCAAAAATATCGGTTTTTTTTTCGATACCTTTCCACCGATATTTTTGCATAGCTATTTTTTGGGGATTACATATTAATTAATCTCGCGTCAGAAAAAAAGCCAATACAACTGAGCCCACATGAAAATTATTATTCGTTTGGTATTTTTAATTAACGCTGGCAACCCCTTTCCACCACCCGATCGATTTAAAAAATGTTTTAGGTGCACAGGGAGTAAAGCAACTATTAGAAAGAAAAAAAGTAGCTGAGCCCACATTTTTTTGTAATTTGTTAAATAACTCGTAACAGATAATGCTGTGGAGAAACACAATATTTGATTCATTAGAACTGATGATGAACACCAAAGATGGTCACTGGAACAAATGAATTCATTGGCTACGATTCGAGAGAGATTAAGTAACGTAATAAATAACTTACTTTTAATTAGTAATAATAAAATCTTTACAAAAAGTAATGATATCCCACCATTAACATAAATGTGAAAATGGGATCCAAGTTCAATATTAAGAATATGTGTGGTGGTCAACTTGGCCGACAAAAGAATTGAGATCTATATGGGTGCCAAATTATGGCGGCGTATAAAATGACGAGTTGGTAGTGACCCTACCTACGAAGCCGAAGGTCCCGGGTTCGAATCCCGGTAAGGGCATTTATTTGTGTGATGAGCATGAACATTTGTTCCTGAGTCATGGATGTATTCATTTATCTATATAGGTCATTTACTAGTACCCAGAGTACAAGCTTTGCTTAGTTTGGGACTAGATTGATTTGTGTAAGATTGTCCCGAAATATTTATTATATTTATTTTAATTCAGTAGATAATCCTAAAATAAAATTCATTCAGAACATTAAAAAAACTACTACAACAATGTTTGCTACTTATATAAAAATATAACTTCTTTAACACTCGAATTATTTACACAAAGCAGATAGAATAAATTTATAAATGTAAATATTGTGAACTTGGCTCCCATTTTCACATTTATGTTTTTGGTGGGATTTTCCTTCACCGAAAAGCTAACGGTAAATATTCCGTACATAAATCCGAAAAACTCATTGGTACGAGCCGGGATTCGAACCCACAACCGCCTCTTGACAGCCACGTGCCGGAACCACTAGGCTACCGTAGTTTAAACAATTAAGTCATGTTTTTTATGACATTTAAATCTCCCAAAGCTTACCCATGTTCCATCATAAATAAAAAAAATCAAGTGAGCGCTATAAATGTAATGTTGATATGATACCGATACATCGAGTAGAATAGACCCCCGGGACTCTAGCCAGGCTTGTATCGATTGGTAAACAGTAGATTAGAAGTTTGCTTTATCATATATTTAATTCAGTGGTTTAGACTGGATTAAACGTAACTTTGCACTTACAAAATGTTATTTTGACACGATCCGATTTAGTTTATGGCGTGGTTAATGGTTGCATTGACGATTGATAGGACGGTGAGGCGAACCAACTAGGAACTTTGCCATATTTGAGATCTTATACTCACTCTAGGCTGGCAGGATTGAAGTGTTTCTAGCAAAAAAAACATTGGATCAGGTTGTAAGAATTTATTAGAAAATATCGGATTAAAACTACTTTTACAGTCCAGACGATTGCTTTCCAAAGTGCCGGATTTTGTGCAGAAAATCACTCTATGCAATGGTTCAAATATTTTTTATATATACCAATTTATCTCAAGAAGTTTAGGCTATTTTAAACTACTTAAATTTTGGTTCATAAATATTTTAGCACCACACTATAGTCAGTGTGAGGCAAAAGGTAGTTGCAATACAAATTTAAAATTAAAATTACAAAATGTAATTTCAATTATCAATTAAAATAACGAGGAAATAGTTATTGCATTTCAAATATCAACTACAATTACAAAATGTAATTTGTATTGCAATTACAAATGAATTACTTCGTAAAATTACAAATTACTTTTGTACAGTTTCATACACTACTTTATCTACACACATATCATAAGTACTCTAAGGTGGGTTCAGATGGCATTGCTCCTACCTGTAAAATATATTTGTTGCAATCGTGGCTGCATTTACGATATCCGGTGGAGTGTGCATATCATTCTCGGAGTCACTACTACTCATATTTTCAACTAAAATGTGAGTTACAAGCAACTGTTCCCAATTCTACTTTCATAACGGCAAAAACCCAACAAAGAAATTACAACAGTAATGGCGCCAATTTGATCCTACGTCAAGACGAATGTTTTTTTAAATCATAGACAAACGAATGAAGTCCCTATTCTCATGTCACTCGAGATCAAAATATCGTGCGGTTTATATTAAAAAAACAAACTGAATTGACGTTTCGCATCGATAACTGTATTAATATCTATGAATACGAGAATAGAGACCCCATATGAGTTTTGACAGCTGTTCCAAATTGAAACTCATACCCCTACAAAAATCTGTACTGTAATAACATTACAATACAGATTTTACTGTTATAACATGTTAGAAATTATGTAATTAATATGCAGTGGTATTACTGAATTAGTATTAATAAGTATGTATTATGACTTAAAACTTGGATTAAAGCAGGACTGACAGTTTGGAGCGCTCGACCAATCAGAGACCGCCAGGTGTTACTGAAGCTCTCTGATTGGTGGACAGTAATGGCGGGAAAAGTAACGACATGGCAGTGGCAAGCTGGGCCCACGGGAGGTTTTTCGGAGGCAGTCTTGTTTTAGCCAGGGAGAAGTTATTACTGAAAACCAGATAAAGTTATTATAAGTCTAAGTTATAGATTCTGATACTGTGTGCTAATTGTGATGTTAACCGACGTAAAGGAGTAAATATAACCAGTAAGTAATTCAATCACTGTGTTTGTTTTATTTGAATTTCACCTACCCCGACTTAGTATGCAACTCAAAGTCGATGTTATCTGCTCATTGTATGAATAAAGCTGCCAATTTCGCTTACATCTCAGAAGTGGGATAATTCAAAGGCCTGAAAGAACGAAACTCATTATTATTTTCTATTCCCCTCTTGTTTAGAAAAAAAACCGCCCATGAAAAGTTTTTTTTTCCCCCGTTTAGTTTGTTAGTGGGGTAGTAAATTATCATCAAAAGTTGTTAATTATGATCACCGCGGTAAGTCTTTCAACCGCAAATATTTCGTAATGATGTAAGATTGCAACGTATTCAATTTCAAATTTATTTGTGCATCTAATGATTGTTACTAATGAAATTAAATGAAAACATACCCACTGAGTGCGTGGCTTAAGTATCTGATTTGATTGGCTTCACAATTAGACCCCTTCTTGTATATCCTGGGTATTATATATATAGTTCATAGTTCAAATGACGTAGCTGATTCGTTCAAGTATATTATCGTTGTTTATTAAGTTAGTATTATAATATGTAGCCGTTGTTGAAAGAGTGGATTGGTTAATAAAACTAAGCTTTGCAATAATCTATATTGAATATAATAAATCTTCTCTTTCGGTAAAAAGTACAACAACAGCATGTACTTAGCTTAGTTCTTGTCTTGCTTAATGGCTTTAGTAAGTGTAACATATAGTACTCCCACGAGTCCCACGAGGGGGGCGTCGAGTCACGGACGGTCGCGCAGCACGGCCAGGCGCCGGGCGAGCAGCCGGACGGCTCGGCGCTCGCGCAGTCGCTCCAGTCGGCAATCGCGGGGGCGCATCGGCCGCTGTTCTCCAGATCAAGACCAGCGCCAGCGGAGCATAAGGCGCAGTCAACGGTCGCACAGCCGGGCTGTCAGCGGCCAGACCAGCCACGCAGTGGGCAGCCATGCAGCGGGCAGCCAGCGGGAGAGCAGCCGGGCCGCCGGCGGGCAGCGCAGCCACGCAACGGGCAGCCAGCGGGAGCGCAGCCGGGCCACCAGTGGGCAGCGCAACCACGCAGCGGGCAGCCAGCGGGCGCGCAGCTGGGACACCAGCGGGCAGCGCAGCCACGCAGCGGGCAGCCAGCGGGCGCGCAGCCACGCAGCGGGCAGCCAGCCGGCGCGCAGCCGGACCACCAGCGGGCGCGCAGCCGGACCACCAGCGGGCGCGCAGCCGGGCCGTCAGCGGGCAGCGCAGCCACGCAGCCGGTAGCAAGCGGGCGCGCAGCCGGGCTGCCAGCGGGCAGCGCAGCCATGCAGCGGCCAACAAGCGGGCGCGCAGCCGCAAAAATTGTCACCACGAACGAGCGGTGTCACCGGCGTCCACGAGAGCCAGTTTGCGGAGCCGGACGCAACGCCGGTCACGTAGCCGACTCAGCCGCCAGTCGCCCCGCTCTGCGTTACGCTTACGACGTAGCAACCCGAGAGAGCATCGTACCAGAGACGTCGGTGAGCCCTTGAATAATACTAACATATCAGATCTTGTTTCGGCTTTAAAAATGTTTACCAATGACCATAATACTTTTTGGAAGTTAGGTTCCATGAATAATACGGTACCTGAATTCGATCCATGTAAGAGGGAACAGACTATGACTATGTGGTTGCATAAGGTAAACGAGTGCGCCAGTATTTACGGCTGGACCGAGAAACAAGTCGTGCACTTTGCGTTACCAAAATTAAAAGGTATTGCACAACGATGGTACGAGGGTCTACCGTCTGTTCTCTTCTCATGGACCGAATGGCAGGAAAAACTTGTACTAGCTTTTCCATCGGAAGAAAACTATGGCACTATGCTCACTGACATGTTAGCCAAAAGAACTAGGTTCACTGATTCGTTAGAAGACTATTATTATGATAAATTAGCTTTGATAAATAGATGCGGTATTGTAGGCAAACGCGCAGTAGAATGCATTTTGCATGGGATTGATGACCGATCTGTTAGGCTCGGGGCAGAAGCGGCACAATATGACGATCCCAATAAGTTGCTACCTTATTTACGTAACTAGAAATATAAAGATAAATACTGAAAGTAAATTTGTTAAGAACATACCGCCAAGAGCTTCAGAAGGTCAGGCACGTACAAATTCAAGGCTTATGCGCTGCTCTAATTGTAAGAAAGAGGGCCACTTTACATCACAGTGCACACAACCTGTAACGAAATGTGGTAGATGCTCAAGAATAGGTCACGACACCGAGCAGTGTTACGCAAAATTACCCAATGATAAGACTACAATGCGTGTCGTGGCAGTTAATGATTCTGGTCTCATTCATGATTCACCTCCGGTTAAAAAAAAAAAAAAAAAAAAAAATCGTTTATTTTCAGACCATAGATCCATAATTTGGCTAGTACAATGTGGGCACAATACAAAAAAAAAGAAGATACTAATATAAGTGTTAATACATATTCAAATTTTAAAACTAAAATTAAAATTAAACATTATTTAAGGGCATGGAGCCCGATCCACCGTTTTAAAACTGGTGAGTCCCAGCGATCGACAACAGCGCGTGTGAGCGTGTTGCGGCTGTCACGCACACGCTGTAGCATGGCAGCGCATCGTGCGCGCATAATGGCGGCGAAACCCGCCGTGTTAGATCCTACGAACATCGCGGAAGCGCTGCAATAGCGCGGTAGCCGCAACAATGCTCTATACGCGTTGTTATATTGTACACGCAGGTCGCTGTATGCCTTCTGCGTATAGTTAACCCATAGGCTGCATGTATAGAATGAATGGCAGTATGCTTTAAAGAGCGTGACTTTTACTGGCTCAGTACATTTTGCAAACCTACGGGCCAACATATTGCATCGGACAGACAGCGCCCTGCGCTCCCGCTCAATATCCATATTGTCTTTTTGATCCTCGGTGACCCAGTGACCCAAATACTTGAACTTTTCAACTTTCTGTAATTTTACACCAGTAAGTGAAAATTCTGGTGACTCAGTATAGCGGATGTTATCTGGTTTGAACATCATAAGTTCGCTCTTCTGAGCATTGTATTTAAGTCCATTGGCCCCCGCATAAGCTTCACAGATGCAGAGCAGCTTCTTCAGTGCGCCACTCGAGGGGCTCAGTAGCACCATGTCGTCTGCGTAACTAATATTATTTACACAAACTCCATTTATATGGCAGCCGATACCCGTGCCGCTGAGCTCCTCGATCAGCGCGTTGATGTACAGGTTGAAGAGCGTGGGAGACGTCAGCCCCCCCTGCCTCACCCCGCACTCCAACCCGTAGTCATCCGAAAAAGAGTGTGCCCATCTAACACAGTTGGTCTGATTACTATACCAGTGCATAAACAGGGATATTACTTCACTAGGTACGCTTGTTTCAGTATTTAATTTCCTCCATAGTATGTCGTAAGCAACAAGGTCAAACGCTTTTGATAGATCAAGGAAAATGGCATACACTGGCGTTTTCCTATTGGTATAGTACTTCACAGTCTCCTTGACACACAGGACTGCACTTTCGCAAGAAAGATTCGGCCTAAAGCCAAACTGCGCGTCGTGGACTTTAATGTGCTTATCCAACTGCTTACCAAGGAGACTGTCAAATACCTTGGCAATAACCGTGGCTAGAGAAATCGGTCTATAATTATTAATTAAACCCCCTGTCCAAAATCCTAATGAAAAATATCATAAAACTGCCTTTGTGAATGGCATCCCCATAGACTGTTATATTGATTTCGGTAGTGAATGTTCTATGATTAGGGTTTCGGAAGCTATGAAGCTAAATATCGATAAGTGTTTTGAAGTCGATATAACTAGTGATCTTCCCGTACTCAGAGGGTTCGGTAACTCTGTAGTTCAACCTATAGGTAGGCGAGAGGTACAAATCGTTATAGATGACGTTGAAGCTAAAGTAGACTTGTTAATTGTACCGGATGATGTTATGTCTTTTAAGTTGTTGATCGGACAAACCTATACAGAGCAGCCTCACATCGTTATACAAAAGACTAGTAATCACCTGGAATTAGTACAACTTGACCAATTGGTGACAGTCAGTAATAAGATTAAATTAAATTGCGATTGCGATTCAGAAATTTCCATTTACAGCCTCCCTAATGGAGGATGTAAATGCGCACGTTAAGGTTTCACAAGAAGCTCAAAAATTGACCTATGATGCAAAACGTTGTAGCCCTAAGAAGTACGAGGTAGGAGACTTAGTACGTGTCGAGAGGCAAATTCCAGTTACTGGAAATAGTAGAAAGCTTATACATAAGTTTCAAGGTCCTTATAGGATAACTAAAATATTCGATTTTGATAGATATCAGATTGAAGACACCCCCATGACGAAAAAGGGTAACAAACGCTATTCCACGGTAGTAGCGGTAGATAAAATTAGGCCCTGGTTAAATTATGCTAGGTCTCACGATGTTTCGTCCAGAGAGGATGATGAGTTTGATGGAGAAGCTATTACTGGTTAATTTGTGTGAAATGATAAAATTTACATTATATTTTTTATTGGAGTATTTACATTATTAATCAAATGAGATACTAATATTATACTAATTAATTAATAATTATCATCTTTAATCCATCTTGTGCTGTTTTAGTAGATTTCCTCACTCGCACTGGCCATGAAATAATGCCCGATTGCGAATAAATATAGATTTCTTCACGCGCACTGGCCATGAAATAATGCCCGATTGCGAATAAATACAGGCCATGAAATAACGCCTGCTTATTGTTAAAGTATATTTCTTCACACGCACTGGCCATGAAATAACGCCTGATGCTTGTTAATTAAATTCAGGCCATGAAATAAGCCCTGCCAAAAAAAAAAAAAAAAAGAATATGTGTATTTTACATGTTATAATTATTACTAGTTTATTAATACATGCCACGAAATAATGCACTTACAAAACATTAAGTCAAATCCGTAAAGTAAACTCCAGATTGTTTATTGTGTTTTATACCGATGTGTTATTAATTAATCAAATAAATTGTAAACCACGAAGTAACGATAAGATGTGCGAGGTCGTTACATCTATTTCGGATGGCCGACTGTTAGAAATTATGTAATTAATATGCAGTGGTATTACTGAATTTGTATTAATGAGTATGTATTATGACTTAAAACTTGGATTAAAGCAGGACTGACAGTTTGGAGCGCTCGACCAATCAGAGACCGTCAGGTGTTACTGAAGCTCTCTGATTAGTGGACAGTAATGGCGGGAAAAGTAACGATATGGCAGTGGCAAGCTGGGCCCACGGGAGGTTTTTCGGAGGCAGTCTTGTTTTAGCCAGGGAGAAGTTATTACTGAAAACCAGATAAAGTTATTATAAGTCTAAGTTATAGATTCTGATACTGTGTGCTAATTGTGATGTTAACCGACGTAAAGCAGTAAATATAACCAGTAAGTAATTCAATCACTGTGTTTGTTTCATTTGAATTTCACCTACCCCGACTTAGTATGCAACTCAAAGTCGATGTTATCTGCTCATTGTTTGAATAAAGCTGCCAATTTCGCTTACAAATATTACAGTACAAATTTTACCTACTACCACAGACAAGAAAGTTCTCATAGTAAAATTGGTTGTAATTATTATGGTCATTTCCTACGGTTTCTGATCGCATTTAAGAGCGCTAATGATACGTGCGTAGATAAAACATTTTTCATTATAGACCAAGTATGCGAAGCGTCTCTTTTTCAGCTCGGAGCAAAATGCTCTTCTATGTCTGTTTATCCAGATTTCTGGCTGTTCTCGCCCACAGGTCGCATTTTTCAACCAATTGTCGTACAATTTTGTAAGCAGGTTCGTTAATTATATTATGTAATATTTTTCTCGAGTCTGTTTTTCGAGTCTTTAAAATGGCGGAAATATGAGAGTTGAAAACAGACGAAAACTGACGAGGATAAAATTAATATTACTATCCTAATACCCAAACATAAAAACTTTAACATTAACCATATTAAAAAGAAAATAAATTGATTATTTAAAAATGCGAAAGTATGTAGCTATTTTCCTTAAAACGTTAATTTGTAATTGAATTGATTATTTTCTTTATAAGCACTCCAAGTAAATTTGCTCCTTTTTTGTTTGATTAAAAGAGTGGAAGTACATAAAGTAAGTTATTAAATAATTTAAACCAATGAATGTAATTTCAGTTACGAATTAATTTATATTCAATTACAAATTACGAAGTAATTCAAATAACATGTCTATTAATTACACGTGTAATTCATTACTAGTAATTAAATTAAATTTAATTAATTTACTATTCCAATTACAAATGTAATTAATTACGCCCAACACTGCTACTTATTTACTCGCAATCTATTTACTCTTTTTCCCCGCTACCGAACGATTGCCTAGAAGATATTTCTCTTTAGCTATGAGACCGGCTGTAATCTGCCTCTTTGTACATGTTATTGTTTTGTTTCTCTTTTAGAACTGCTTTGTTTATGTGAGGAATGCAATAAAGAGTATAATTAGCTACTTTTATATAAAAAAGAATAAGCTTTTTAAGATATGATTGGTGTACTTAAATGTTTCTTACTTCACTTTTCTTAGACTCGTTTAAAGGACGTTGGCTCTAATTCACTTCGGTTTCCTTTGGTTTAAAAATCATAGTTCATTTCAAACCTTTATCCAACGAAGCGGCTTTTACTTCCGAAAGTAACAAAGAGATTTTGCATATTACTGAGGTTCTTCTATGTACTGGTAAGCAATAAAACAAAGAACATTTCCGCTGCTAGCTTTAATTGCCGACCGGATGGTTTTAAATAGCCACACGTTTTTGGGAGGGACATCAGTGTGTTCGTATTTTTTGTGGATGTGCAAAAAACTTTTTTTTGTAATTTGCACATCAATGTATTTTTGGGACTCAGCGCAAGTCTTGTGTTTAGTAGGTAAAAAAAATGGGATACCGAAACTTTAGTGCCAGTTAACCTTTTGTAATATTATATTCTATGTATTTAAGTATTTATATCTATTAAATATATCGTCTTCTAGCACCCATAAACACAAACCTTATTAAGCTTACTATGTGAGTGTGGGACTAGGTCGATTTGTGTTAGATTGTATCCTGACTTTTTTTTATTTCATAATAATGCTTATTTCATAACTGATACTGGATACTTACTTTTTAGCCGTCATTTTAGTAAATTTTATAACCTTAAACGCAACTGAGGGCCTATGTTGCACTGTCTTGACAGGTGCAACAGTACCAAAAAAAAAATTATAAGCGCTTTAAATAAAATAACTATGAGCCTTGGTACGGTTTCATTTACAACTTCATCAATAATTGTGATAATTTCAAACGTCAAAGTTGTAACTGCAATTAACCTGCCGGTTAACGTAACAATGACGTCGGCAACTGTTCTATTATCTTAACTTTGTAACAACCTCTCAGATTCCATACAATCAACGATCGAACGATCTTTCTTCACATCAATTTACAAGTTAAAAAACGGTTCGATTTTTTTTTAATAGAATTAGTGACTTGCTACTTTTTGTTTTTTTCGCATTCCCTTAAAAAATATTAATATAAATTAAAATAACTTAATTTTGATATAATTCAAAACATTTATTCGTGACAAACTATACAGCAAAATATACGAAAAAAATAAAAAATAAAAATTTCAATGAAATTTTTCAATTCATTGTTACTTTTCTTTGAACTTTATTCCTAATATATTAGCTTCTCTTTTACTTATTGTGTCTAATATTGTGCATTTGGTTGATAGGAAACTAGCCGTTCGCTAAAGTTTTGCCTTACAATTTGTTGTATTTTTTTTTAAATTTATATCTCGTTCTCGTGACGTTGCGCTAGTGCCGTACTCACTAGCGGTAGCATTAGTACCTAAAGTTAAAATACTATGAAACTACCAGTTAGTTCCTATAATTAGCTCTTTGTATCCACGGTCAATATTTAACGTGTGAAAAAAGCTCTCCTAATTAATGAATGAAAACTTTACGTGGAAGCCGTCACTTGCAAATAGAAAGCAGCATTTAATTCTGATTTTCAATATGCATTCCTATTTTTGATTAATTTTGTAAATAAATATTTTATGTGGATGTCGTCACTTGCAAATAGAGAGCAGCATTCAATTGTTAATTTCAATAAAAATTGCATTTCCTTTTGCGCTTCCGTTATATGAAACCTTTAGTTGCCTTTGTATCCTACAATATAACCTCAAAAACCTTATTTAGCACAGGATACAATAAACATGTTTGCCTTCCGCTCCGGGAACCCGTATTCCTGTTCTTTATGACGGCGGCTTTTTCTCACAATCAACGTTACGTAGATAATATCGTGCGACACGGAGTAGTGGCCACGGTGTGTGCGATACTTGTGTTTTGCGTCAGATTTTTCACTTGAGAGGGCTATTATAAAAAGAAGTAGGGTTGTGGCTGTTTCAATTTGCAGGCAAAGTATAAGAATATTTTAAACATTACTTAATACATTCGATGAAAGTATGTAATGCATGTTTGTGTGTGATTGATAGCCTGTGTACAATGAATGTGTTTAAATATTTGTATTTGTTTTGTTAATACATGCATGTAAAATTGATGAATGATTGAATAAAGGTATTTTATGTTTTTCTTTTGTAAAATTGTGAAATCCGTATCTCATTTTATTCAAACTCAGCGACGTTCTTCCAACGAAGTACTATATAATAAAATAACTGTAAATAAAAATTTGCTCGAAACCTTGGCTAGGGACTCGAGTATTCAAATTGCATATTTTAACGAACGAAAGCAGCAAAAGCATATGGAACTGAACGTTTAAAACACGTTTCTGTTGAAAGCTAAAATTCCCACAGTAAATGAACGCTCTTACTCGTGTCTTACACATTACGGGACTTAAAAAAAAATCAAAACCACGGCATATGCAAGCTTCGACTCGTAGTATTGCTATCTGCAAGTTGCCTTGAAAAATATTTCATATAAATTTACGCTGTGGCTGCAAGGTTGAACGAGGCACGCTGTAATGTGAGAGCACGTAATCGTATCATATCGTCGTTTCTTGTCGATTAAACGCACAAATGAGGTGGACGGGGAGCCGTGAGAGAAGAGGATGAAAAAGGAATGAAAAGTCAGCGAGACAAAATGACTGCAGACGAAGGATTTATTATTTAGAGCCGGCGTTTGCGGGGGCACTTATGATGGAAATTAGGGGTGATGAGCACAGTGTGAGGTTTTAACGTTGTGTGGAAGGGATACTACGTGTAATGTGCTGTTATGTTGACGCTACGTGAAAACGGTTTAAATAATCTGTCTTAATTATTATTTTTTATTTTATACAACTTAGAAACAAATGTTTCATAATTCTATTAATTTTTTCTAGACCTATGTAAAATTATTAATTGTCACCATAAATGAATAACCTTGCTATGTAATTTATGCGCGTATTTGTTGTGACTGGACTGTTTGTTAAAAAATAAAGTACAATGAGAAATCCAATCAATGAATAAATATGAAACAACTTCCCGAAGATTTTAATTAAATTGACACAGTTGAAAGTGACACAGTTGCTAAGAACATATTCAAAATAGGAACAAATTACGATTGCCTTTAGTCAACAGCTTTTAATTAAATACAGATATCATATTATATTTCAGCCCACTTTGTCTTAATTTTAACCTTTTGCAAAATTAAATAAGAAATACAACATGTTCTATTTGATACACTCCAAACACCATCAAACATTTTAGCAGTGCTTTCTAGGAAACATTTTCTGTGGTCAAATTTGAACTGTAGAAAAGTATTTTGACTTTTCTTTTCCAAGCAGATTTTTATAAAATGCTTTTTTTCAGCCAGTGTGCTCTGACAGCTTTGTTCGACAACCATTGAGCTCAATTTCAGGACATTTCAGTGCATTGAAATGATGTGTGAATCGTCTTCGTGCATCCTCTCTCTTGTTAGGGAATAGCTTAATGTGTTTGAGCGAGACGCACTAATGCCGAGATTGGATGAGGACAGGATTAAAATGATACAGCTAGTTGGAAAATAGAGGCCCTGATAGCGCCCGGATGCAATTGTCTGCGAGTCAGCTCCGTATTTATGGCTACTATCTGAAAGGACTGGAAACATCGACACCTGGACTAATTTATAGCAGCTCGTGTCAGCTCCATTGTCGCTCGCTGTGACTTGGACGATGCACTTATTAGCCGCCTTTGTTCCCGAGGAATTACTCTGATTGACTGAGTTGCAAGCTGGGTAGGGTACTAGTACTAACCCACTATGAGCTATTTTATTATCATATATTTAAGAGCCTAGCTCTTGTCGGTTGAGTAATCATTAGCCTGGTGACGACCCTATGACATGGCGAGAAAATGCCGCCATCAAACAGACATTTCTCTGATACGGAGCTGTTGGAAGCAATAAATAAATCTGATTCCAGAAAATTGTAACGGCGTTTGTTTGCTTCGAAATACAACATTACTGACAATTAAGTGGCGTGCGCTCTGCGCGATGTCGTATTGAGTCTGGTTGAAGGGTATAGCCGCGAGCTGGTCGCGAACCGGCGCTCGCGCCGTCTGACCCTTCCCCCCGATCGTAGTCGGCAGCATCATTATTGGCAGAAGGCCGAGAAAGCAATTTTCGGTAGAACTTTGACTAAACAATCTTCTTCTGCTTCTCAGTCTGGTCTTGAAATTGAAAAATAATCACACTTTGGTTTCATTTCCTTTGTTACATCTTGGTTAGGCCAAGTCATTATGGGACCTAACCGCGTACATAAATACATACATTCACGCCTTTATCCCTAAAAGGGGTAGACAGAGCACATGAAACGTGTGTTCCAGTACCACTTTTAGCATAAATCTGGGTATAAAATATCGACAAAATGTGATATCGCAGTGACAGGTTGCTAGTCCATCGCCCACTGCACACTTCAACCCTGTTCTCTTATTAATTATTTAATCGTATGGCATTAATTTAAAATAAGTAATTGTTGTTGTCCCATTTGTCGACTCTTATTACGACACCCACAGGAAGAAAGGGGGTGGTGCTACTCTAACCCGACACACCACACGGATACCAAATTTCATCTATATCGGTGCAGCGGCTTAAGCGTGAAAGGTAAAAACTGACAGCAGAAACACATTCGCACTTATAATATTAGAATGGATAACTTGGTAACGTAATGAAAATAATTATCAAAAACGCCAGCGGATCGTGTGACTTCCACCTAAAACGTTCAAGTACAACTTGAGCCAATAAATCGGACTTGAAATGAATCGGCATTGCAAAAGAAGTTAACACGGACAGGGTCCATAAACAAATAGTATTTATATCGACTGGCACATTACGGACTGCTAGCATGCCAGCCGCCTGCAAGTGCCTCTATGTGGTGTGGCCAAGTTACAAGCGTCAGTGGCGTTATTTGCATATAAGCGGAGCGCCGTGAAGACAATTTTTTACCGATTTCAAAAAAAAATCTCAATTCAATTGTGTAATGTAAACCAGAGGACCTAACATAATTTGAGAAATTGAGGGAACTCCTCAAATTATGTTAGTTACGCATGTAGTAGTTTAGTTTTTTTTCTATTATAACTCGTGTATTTACACCCGGAAATCACACATTTGATAAAGTGGAACTGATGATGAAGATGAACTTCTCTTTGCTCTACTTAAAACTATAAAAATAAGTCAAAGATTCTGATATGATTCCGTTGAAATAGCAACAAATGATGCGCCAATGGTGATTCTGAGATACTACAGGAATCGACGGAACTTCTCAAATATGATCGGTCCACATACAGCGATTTGGTGTTAGTCTGTAATAATAATAATCAACACATTTGCTCTCGGAAATCAGTTCATGTGGTAAAGTGGACAAGAAATGTGTTCATTTTCATGTGGCTTGGCGGAGTACTCAATCAATCAAACTTTTTTTTTTAAATAAATTATATATCAATGAAGCATGATATATTTGCTTGTCGTCATCAAACGTCATCATCAAAGCAAATGGAAGATAAATGCAGTCAGCCTCATAATTAATTGCCTAAGTATGTACATATGACTTTCGTGACATGATTGAGCAATGTTGAGTTGTTATGTAAAGCAACATTCATCTTAATCCGTTAAGCCATTTTACTCGCACTTATAATACTAGTTTTCGCCCGCGACTTCTTCTGCGTGGACCCGTGATAAAAACTATCCTATATTTTTATTCAGGCTATAAACTATCGTGCAAAATTTCATATAAATCGGGTAAGCCGTTAAGTGTGGTTGAGTAACAAACTTCAACATCTCCAAAACTTCGCATTTATAATATTAAGTAGGATTAAAAGGAAAAGTATTAATTAAATTTAATCTAATATTAACCTTTTGACGTTTAATGTATTTGTGCATGATAAATAAATGAGTATGAGTATGAGTATGTTTCGTAGGATATGTAGCGCTTGTTCTAACATAGATCTAGAGTACTATCGACAACACAGCTAACTGACCATCGGTGCACCTTAACTGCATTGTAATAAGGTTCTATATAAACACAGAATAGTCAGTTAACAGTGTTGTCGTTTGTACTCCAATAGCTTAAAATACAAGTGATTTCGAGCAGCGGGCGTAGGAGCCGTTGCCAAAACAAAGCTCGTAACAATGTAATTGTCAAAAAACTGTACCCGCCTCGGCCTTTCTCTTACTCCACCGTTTAAATTCTCGATACCGCAACTTTTTTCTGCCTATTCGTTTCCCTGCCAAACTGCTGGCGGGCGAACTCGGGCCGGGCCAGGCTCATGCAAACCTCAATGTGAAACGGATGCTGTGGTCATTTAACTCGAACAAGAGTATGTTCCACTAAACGTATCGGATTGGAATTACGTTTCTGTCCGTGTGGTGTCAGTTTGGATTGGGCAATTGCTTTCGCTACGATTAAATGCAGTCTGGTTTACGTTCGCGCCTTTCCTTTGGACTATGTCGAAGTTAAGTGCTACAAAATCAAATTTTTGGGTAGCTTAATCCGCATAAACCGGTCCTCTTATACACGGTGTTTTTTTGACCGTCTTAGAGCCGGAGCCCATTGAATGTATCCGTTATAAAGAACTTAGAGATATTTTCTCTTATTTTTTTAAACGTTAATTGTAATTAATAAATCATAATTTTAATTTTAATTATCACGTTTAATTTTAGTCAAGAGTAGGCCTAGCGTCCGTGTAAACCAATTAAAATAAGTCCACATAGACGAACGCCTAGGATGATTCAAATTAAAATTATGATTTATTCATTACTTTTAACGTTTAAAAAAGTAAGAGATAAAAAAAACCTCTTAGTTAAATGGGCTTCGGCTCTAAGACGGTTAAAGTAACACCGTGTACCTATAATATTAACTATGTGATATACAGATTACTTACATAATATTTACTATGTGATATAAACATTACCTATTTAATATTAACTATGTGATATAAACATAACTTATACATATACGCGCAGGCTCTTGACTATTGACCACAGAAAAGGCGAATTTTGTTTTATTCACTGTCATCATTCTCCTCAATGATGTTATATAAATGAAACCGGCCAAGTACGAGTCGGACTCGCGCACGAAGGGTTCCGTACCATCCATACTAATATTATAAATGGGAAAGTGTATGTGTGTGTTTGTTTGTTCGTCTTTCACGGCAAAACGGAGCTTCGAATTGACGTGATTTTTTAAATGGAGATAGTTGAAGGGATGGAAAGTGACATAGGCTACTTTTTGTCTCTTTCTAACCCCCCTCCCACTTCCCTAAAATGGGGGGTGAAGTTTGTATGGAGCTACGATATAAACGACTTCCACGTGGACGGAGTCGCGGGCAGAAGGTAGTTATCTATAAAAACGGCAAATAAATCATGTTTGTTGTATGGGAGCCCCCTTAAATATTTGTTTTATTTGGGATTTTTGTATTTATTATAGCGGCAACAGAAATACGTAATTTGTGAAAATTTTAACTGTCTAAATACCACGGTTCATGAGATACAGCCTGGTGACAGACAGACGGACGGACAGCGGAGCATTAGTAATAGGGTCCCGTTTTTACCCTTTCGGCACAGAACCCTAAAAAGAGGTAGATAGGTTATAAGCGCTCCAGTGGAACACTAAACCTGAGCGTCAGTTTCGCGTCGTTAATGGAAACGTATAAACGTGACTTAGCTGTCAGATCTATAACCATGAACGCCGAAATTCGAAGTTCGGGTATATCCATCTCTATCGCACTCACAGTCTCACAGTACTCGAGTGACAGGGATGCATGTATACAAACTTCGAGTTTCGTTTTTCGTGGTAGCACCGCAGATCATTATTAATTTGACCTATAGCTAAATTAAGACTATCGGGACTAGCTTGTGTGTAAATTTGAAGATCATCAGCATATATATGGTGAGAGCATGTTATTCTAGGAGTAATGAGATTAATAAAAACAGAAAAAAGAAGAGGGGAGAGAACGCCGCCCTGTGGAACGCCAGAGGTCAGTTCACACCAATCGGAGATAGCATTATTAGCGCGGACCGCCTGTTGGTGATCCTGAAGATATGAGGAGAACCACGCAGCCACTGTTGGTGAGATATTTAGGTGTTTTAGAATCGTAAGTAAAAGGTCATGCATAGTGACAGCGTTAAATGCATTGGAGAAGTCTATTAATACAAGCACTGTCAATTGAGAGGACTTCATGCCTTGTCTTACATCCTCAACTTTTAATAACGCAGAGGTAGTAAAGGAGACAGTAGCTGATTGGTGGAAATATGACGAGACAGTTGTTTGTGGACAACGGCTTCAAGGATCTTTAAAAGGAAAGGGTGGAGGGTGGCAGATTTGGTGGCCATTTTAAAATACCGAATTTCGTATAGACAACGTATGTAGCTCTTTCTTATTATGTTACATCATTGATCCTCCGCGCGTTACTCCCGGTTGTGCTCTGAAGGAGCACGGGGTCCGTTTTTATACCTAAATTTGAGGAAAAAAAACATTAAATTCCCTCTGTGTGACCAATCATTCATTTCATCAGCAAACTAGCAGTCCTTGCAGCTCTGCCCAGAACGACACAAAGGATCCAGTTGTAGCGATAAAATACGACACAAGTGTTTTTTTTACTAAACAATGGGATAGAAAAGCTAATCTATTACATTTCCCTGCAAAACTGTTTTAACAGTTTGTCTGCAGGTAGACACGAGTGCCTAAAGTGAGTATGCTTCGTGTTTATACCAGCCATCTCTATTTACATCAAAGCGGAGACATGATGGGAGTAGGGCGTCACAGTGTAAACATATCCACATTAACCCACTTTTTTATGGGTTTCGTTGTTCAGACTTAGCAGCCTGCCAAAAAACTGAAATCAGAATCGTTGCATTTTAAACCATAACCCGCTAGAGTACAAGCGCCCAAGCTTAGATGCCCGGATTTCTTATTTTTTTATTTAAACATCAAAATTACTGTTTTATTTTATTTAAAATACATTGGAAAACAGCGTCTTGTAAAAAAATCTTGAAAATATCGATAGCACAATGTAATGTAATATAAACGGAAAATAAAGTCTTGTTTTAAGCCGATGGTGAATTTTATAAGACTTTTTTATAAAAATATTATCTAAAATAAAAGTCCGCCAACGAATGAACACCGGATGAGCCGAAAACCGCAGCGGCGGAACCGTAAATTCGTAAAATAAATTTTCTATTGAAATATACATACATACATTCACGCCTTTATCCCTATAAGGGGTAGGTAGAGCACATGAAACTTGTGTTCCAGTGCCACTTTTAGCATCAATGTGGGTATAAAAGATCGACAAAATGTGATATCGTAGTGACAGCTTGCTAGCCCATCGCCCACAACACAATTCAACCCTGTACCCGACTAGTAGTCTGTAGTCGACTCTTACGACACCCACAGGAAGAAAGGGGGTGGTGCTATTCTAACCCGACACCATACATTTCTATTGAAATATTCCTGCAATATTCCTGAAAATAATGAAAATGGGGATAGAAGACTAAACTAATATAGAAAATGGCAATACCACCGTAACCGTCAAATGTCCTGAGAAATATGACATTTAAAGAGTAAAGCCTTCCAAACCTGGAACACACAGGCGCGGCCTGCGGTAGTGGTCAACTGTAAAGTCAATAATTGTCAAGTTTACTATTGACAGCCTACGCAGGCCGCGTCAGTGTGATTCATGCTTGAAGTGGCCAAATTATTTGTTGCAACAGAGCTAACATGGATGCACTCTAGTAAACGTAATTATTTAGTACAAAATGCGGAAAAAATACTTGTTTTTACACATATAACGAAGAGTTTCCGATTTTCAGTCGATATTTATTATACTTCTATTGTATGTTGTTTGGTTCCCGGGGTTGATTAAAAACCATACTCGTAACATATTTTTGAACACATTTGCTCGTAACGTGCCTCTTTTTACGTCGTTTTTAGCCTCATAATCCTGAGTATTAAACACGCGTGTTTTATAACATTACGGCACTCGTGTTTTTTTTATTATATCTCTAATAAGAAACGTTGGCACCTTGCAGCAAGGTAGCAAGGTGTATGCACGGGCAGAGCGCATTCTTAAATTAACCGGGATGTACAGGGTATTTTTATTCTCGGTAAATGGATTCTTACTCGACAAAACAAAATAAATTCTTTTTTTAATTAATTGTCTTTTTCTTCTTGGATTTGATATAGAAACGTTTCATTTAGTAAAACTATTTACTTTTGATATTATTTTACATTTATTTGTATTGAAAACTAAAATATTTATTATATTATGTATTGGCTGTTTAGAGATTTCATCTAAGTCTCGCTTTACACCTACGCGCACACTGAGCGAACTTCACGAAAAAAAAAAAACAAATATTTCTAAAAGTTGCTGCCGCGTGTTTGGTTATTATTACAAATGTTGACTTGATGGTGAATAGAAAAGTGATAATATAATTGATGCCACTGGAAATTCTTGTCTATTATATTCATTTAGCTATGTTCCACCGTGATCCGTGGTTGTTGCCGCGAAGTCTTAATGATAGATTACTTTTTTTTTAATTGCTCGTAGTGTAGCAATTAAAAAAAAAGTCGCCTCGCAATAAAAGGTTTTGCAATCAATTGCCATGGACAACTTTCGCGTAAGAGGCACGGTGTGCGGGGTCTCTAGTTGCTGTACAATGCATCGGTATTTACGCCTTTATAAACATGTATACAGGGTGTCCAAAAACTTTGCCAAACGGGCAAGTACCTTAAATATTGAAGGTAGGAAATGATACTGAAAGAAGACTTCTTTTGATTGTACAGCAACTAGAGACCCCGTACCGTGCCTCCCACGCGAAAATTGTCCATGGCAATTTATTGCAAAACCTTTTATTTCGCGTATTCCAATTTGAATTCAGAAATGAACTTAGTATTAAAATTTGTTTATCTGACAAGGCGAGCAATATTGCATTTGCTTCCCGTTTTTGGCGGAAAAAAAATCTTATGCTCAAAGTGTGCTTTTCACGTCACTATATAATACACATAAGTCAATTTTAAAGAAGCCTTCAAATTCTCGGCAATACATAGAAAACATCTAGAAATAAAAATAGTTTATTTATATTGTCTTATACTAACGCTACTTTCGTTAGAAATGGTAATTTCCCACGAAGGTAATATTTAAAAAGAATGTCAGATCACAGGTATTTGACTCATGGCCCGAAAACAAGGTAATAAATATGCCATGTGAGGCTTTCTTTCATACCGCCTGTCTGTGTTGAGTTCAAAGTTTTGCATCTCCCCTGGCCAAGAAGCGGGATTTTTAACACGCGTAGCGGGTGGCAATAATACACTTTATAGCCCTCTGACGTATTTACGAACATAAAGTGTATTATTAATTTTAATTTAATGCGTCGTAAAGTAATTCCGCATTCGAAACAATGTCCTGAGTAAAATTATTAACAACTCCAAAACTTACTTACGAAGAGTGTGGAAATCCAAAACGGATTAATGTTTTAATCACGAAGTTTAAACACATCTGCTTAAGCTAAAGACTTTACGATCTCGTTATTACCTTGTTACCCGTTCGCTTTATTGCCGTTTGAAATCGGGCTCTATTCAACCGTGCGATAACAATTATAATAATGCGTTAATAAAATATAATACTCTTAACAACGGCATACTAGTTAATCGAGGGACGATTACGCTATTGTGTACTGTAAACGTTGGAAGACTTCGGGTATCCTTACAGATCTTGCTGGGCTGATCAATTAAAGAAGGAAAGAAGACATTTTTTCACTACATAAAAGATAACGGGAGTAAACATAATAATTTATAAATGAAATAAATGATTTTTATTCTGCAAGTAGGCGATAATGGCACTTTTACAAGTCAAAATTCTACCAGCGTTTCTGAAAATAATATTGTTTGTGTCTTGGCGGCAGTGAATCGGTCGCTGTCTCAGTATTATGCAGAAGTGTCAGACACCTACAAAGCTGGTTTTCAAACAGCACCGTACTTGATTCATGGAACGCAACATACTTTAGATACAAACGCATACATATAGTAAATAAATAATTTATTTAATAAATTCAACTTAGTCTACTTCCGCAATAACGTGCGGTATCTGTTCGCGGTATTTAAGACTTTACCGAGGGCTTACTGGTGCCACAAAAACAAATCAATCCTGATTTTTCGTTGCGGTGGCGGTACAATATCAGTAATTTAATCTGTCAGTGTCTATTATTAAGCCGCAATTAAAATGGCATAGGTGACAGTTATGTCATATAAGTCAAAGTTTACATAAACTTATGAGTATTCCAATTTCCAATCACATGATCTGTCATTTTCATTTCATTTATTTATTCATATACAATACATCGATTGTGATTAAAACGACAGAAAATTCACGTTGATAATAATTTACTTTAAAAACAAAGTTTTAACCGACTTCAATTTAGTACTCCGCCAAGCCACGAGAACATTTCCACATTTATTTTCCAATTTACCACATGAACTGATTTCCGAGAGCAAGTGCGTTGATTATTAGGGAAAATAATAGGGCTTTAAAATTCTTTATATTGATATATTAAGGAACACACTAGTCGGAAAGACAATTTTTTCGAGAGTTTCCCTCAATCTCTTCAGGATTCCACCATCAGATCCTGGTTCCCTTACCATGGGACCACCCTTGGGATACTCCCTTTCCAACAAAAAAAGAATAATCAAAATCGGTTCATAAACGACTAAGTTATCCGCGGACATAAATAAAAAAAATATATATATATACGGTCGAATTGAGAAACCTCCTCCTTTTTTGAAGTCAGTTAAAAACAGATTAGAATTAATTGACAAATATCTTAATATAAAATTCGCAGAATTTTAACACGTCGTATGTCATTACTATGGATTCAAAATTAACAATGACAACAACACACACACAACCTAGTTATATTTCCTGCCATAGGCTATCAAAAAAAAGTCTGTTCACCTCTCAAGTCTCATTTAAACCCCTCCACTGCATGAGTGGTTTCTGTCTGGCGTGGGATGTGTGGAAGCGGGGTGGTACGAAGCAGTTCCCATTCCCACTGCAAGTGCACCGCCCCGCTTCTGCGCAAGCAAGGTATGTACAAATGAAAATACTGACAGTATACTGACAAATGAGGAAATCTGTGCGACATTAGAACACGTCAAAGTACCATCATAGGCCTTTACGTCTATTTCAGACGATTTAAGCATTGCTATGGAGACATCGTTTTTGGTGACTGTGAAGGCCGATACGAGACCGGCATGGTCTTCCACATTTCTGGCAAACAAAATTCATGCCAGGGTCTCTGGTCCCCTTCGGTTGTCTACGCTACCTTCTGTTGGCTAGTGTCTCGAACCAGGTTTCATCGCACAAATCTCTACCGTCCACAACGCGTTTGCGCCATTGATCTCTGGCCTCGGCAAGCTTTTTCCAGGCCTTCCAGTCAATGTTAAAAGTAGCCATGTCTCGCTTAGCGCAGTCCTTAAAACGCAACATCGGTCTCCCAATGCTTCTCTTGGCGTTTGCTACTGCACCAAGCAAAACACGACGAGGTATTCTAGATGGTTCCATCTGGTGCACATGTCCCAGCCACCGCAAGCGTCTCTGTTTGAGAGGAGCGGCAGCTGAGGACTGGCCAGCTGTGCTATGTCAAGAAACCTCTGATTCGTCACTTTGTCCTTCCAAGTAATGCCTAAGATGTTACGTAGACAGCGCATGTGAAAAGTGTTAAGTCGTCGCTCTTGCTCAAAGTACAAAATACCAAATAGTTACTCGTTCTGATCCGCCAAGACAGGAAGTCGCTTTCCTGTCGGTACATAATATTTCATCGCATCGCACCTCAACCGACGGCGTGCGGGTTAATAGCTGGAACAGAATCTTGACTCGCAATTAAGCGTTTTCTTTATTACAAAATCCACTTATATATAATTTAAAAATATACTTAATTTAACAGCAGTTTCTTTGGAATTTTAAAATTTGTATTCTTCATTATTATTAAGTTACCAAGCAGCGAAGGTACAATACCGGGTTTCCAAGAGATTCCTTTGTTTAAAGGTAACAAAGACACTTCGTTATTATTTTTTACACAGGGGTTTCTGCTTTAACTGTTTCGATTTGTTGTTTTTTATGTATGATGTTTGACGAAGAGTCAGCTATCTTATTAAAACGGTATAATGAGTATGTGTAATGTGTTCCTGTCTGATAAAGGAAACTGGAATACGTAAAATTATACTCCTTATTATCAATGGGACAAAAGCAAATAAAGACTACTTCACTAATATTTCGCAACTAACTTATGACAAACTGATTCATTTCGCAACTGTATTCATATTTCTTTAACTTTAAATATTTTTGGATTTTTATAAAACTAACCAACCTAACCTAAAGGTTTCTACACGATGGCCCCGAAATAAATCCTGTAATATCTACAGTTTCGGAGTTACCGAAATGAAAAGTTGCGAAATGAATCAGGTTACCAAACGTTAGTTGCGACATGAACGGATCCCATTAAAACAATTAAATATGTATACGTCAGCAGCTAACGAATATTAAAAAAAACCGGCTAAGTGCGAGTCGGACTCGCGCACCGAGAGTTCCGTACAAACCTGTAGGTGTAAGTAATAACTTTAAAATTATTTAAAATACTTTTATTATATGATGTAACTAAAAATTTAAGGTTTACGCAATTTTCCCTTAATCTGTACTATAAGACGTTGCTTCGCACCAAATTTCATGATTCTGAGATCACGGGAAGTATAATACTTTGTAGGTTTTGATTCCCTTGCGAGTTTCGAAAATTTGCGGAAATTTGCGGCATAAACGGCTGTATCTTTTGATTGCGTTGGCTTAGAAGTTTGATTTTTTTACAACTCCAAGGAAAGGAAGGACTTGAGTATTTGTTAAAATTTTTAGCTTGATACCTCCACGCGTTCCTGAGAAAAAGGGTCTTGACAGACGGACGGACGGACGGACGAACAACAAAGTGATCCTATAAGGGTTCCGTTTTTTTCCTTTTGAGGTACGGAACCCTAAAAACAGTTGAAGCGAGTGTCCCTATGAAGTGCAGTGGATGGAAAGTACAGTCAACAGGATAATTCCACGACAGTGGCGGCACGGCGCGGCGAATAAATAAAACTGCTGGCAACCTGCCAGGCCTGCGGTATAGTCGACAGAATATCTGTTGTTATTTCTAGTCCTTATAAAATATCGTTAAAACCGGGTGCCACCAAACAGCTGGGTTCGCATTGCTCTTTTTTGAACAAAGCAGCGTAACCGTTGGAATAAACATCGTTAAACGGCAATGCAAAACATTTATACTATAAGTTCACTATGTACCTAATTCCATAGTTTCAGAGTTAGAACCGTCTAACGTCTTGGTTTCCGTCAAAATACAGATATTTTGTTTTAAAAATCCAGACACTCATGCCATTGGCATGGTTTAAAAAATATTATTGCCATGCGAGCTCAAACTGAAAGGTCGCTCACGCGCTACCAATACAAATTAGAATTAATTTTGTTATAGCTATAATATTTTAATTTTAGACACTTGAGTAACTAGCACGAAAATGTCATAAAAGTCAAGGCTCAATAATGTGCTATAGTGTGTTGGCATTTGATACCGCGTCTGACTGTACTACTTGTCCGAAACAGCGCTAGTAGTGAATAAATAGAGCGCTTACCGATTTACTATTTGAACGCCCGCCATTGTCGCTTTTCTTGACAGTGGTACCTAAATATTATTTGTTTGTTTTACTGTTCCCTTGTCTTGACAGTATTTAATGTTACTAAGTGATAATCCTACTAATATTATAAATGTGAAAGTTTAGATTTTTGGATGTTTAGATGTTTAGATGTTTGTTACTCAATCACGCTTGAACGCCTCAACAGATTTGAATAAAATTTTGCACGAAGTTAGTTTAAAGCCTGGATTAAAATATAGGATAGTTTTTATCCTGGGTCCACGCAGACGAAGTTGCGGGCGGAAGCTAGTACACTTCATATATATATAAATAAATGCAATGTTAAAGTTATACCAATGCTTAAAAATACCGCTCAGACACATTTTATGTTGAATGGTCAGTATCAATTAATAAAATACGTCATTTTTAATAAAACGTCATGTTTTGTTTATTTCCCCGTGGGTCTCGTAAAACTCGACTAAGGGAACAGGGTTAAAGTGTATTGTGGGCGATGGACTAGCAACCTATCACTGCAATATCACATTTTGTCGATCTTGTATAATATTTATAAAAAAATATATTTAAAAAAAAAACTATTTCAGACTCATTGAATCCATATTACATTATTACATATAGGTAAGAACAAGTAAACATAACAGAGTAATATTATTAAATAAAATTAAAATTCCGGTCAACACTGTAACGAGCAGGGCAAATTTCTTAATTATTTTACCCTCCCCGTCACAATGTCAACCCAGTGCTTCAGCACAGGGCATTCCATGCGTCCTTCCAACAGCTCCAGGATGCTGTGCTTCCTCTCACTCGTCGCAGCACCGAGGCGATCCTCTTGCGCATGATGGCATGGAAGCCATCAGTGTGCGCTTCGGCAAACATGCCTGACGCAGCAGTGACGAGGCAGCTTGCACAGCATCCTGAAGATGTCGTTGTATAGGACTCGCAAGATTATATCAAGTTAGTTTGTACAATTTCCGTGCCTAACTGACCATCAAGATATTTTTTTTCATCTTATGGTAAAATACACATTTTGCATGATCGCTTCCACCGTACTCTTACCTAACGTGTCAGAATGAGCGCGAGAAACATAATTGCAATTCGAAACAAATGTAAAATGGTGAAACAAATAGAGAACAGAGATCAACGACATAGATTTTACCGGTGACATATTAATTACAAACAAAACAAAAGCCAGCCGTCACAGATGTCGCGTGACATTAATCAAAAGCACAAAACATTTCCTTTCAGATAAAAATTAAATCAACGGATGCCAAATTGGAGGCACTCGATGCCAATTCACAATCAAAACCCAATCGCGAATCACAAAGTATAATCTACAGCTGAGACCGTGTTGGATTTAATATTCAGGATATTTGCATAAACATTGGGCCAATATGTAGATGAGAAAAACGCGGGTTGGCCGATGTTTGGCCAACATTGTAGAGTTTGGCCATTCTACTTTCAATTATGAAGTCCGTATTATGTACGTTTTGATCTGGTACTCGTTTCAGTTTCTGTGAATACACCGCTTGTTAAAATTTTATGACTCCAAAAATTTAAAAGATAGCACCGACATTGCAGTTGCTTAAAAATGAAATGATTTATTAAAAGGCAAGGAGATTGGGTTAAAAAAAAAATATATATTTATAAAATCAATGTTTTACACGTCAATAAGATATACAATTAAGATTGAGTTTATCCATGATAAAATTATATATTTAGAAATTAAATTTAATTTTTTATATTACTGGTGGTGCAGTTAGCACAAATATAAGACCCTAAGCGCTGAAAGCGCAAACTGATAAGATGGCTGTCAGTGCGCCGCGCCCGCTCCCCGCCCGCACCCGGAACGGGCACTCACTCATCCACCGCGAGATACTACGGATCGCGGCTCGCGTTCGCTTCGCTCGCGATATATTTTGTACGCGTTCGCGCATCCCACAATTCCACCGTTGTAACGATAAATTATTATACAGATTCTTATTGTACAGTCCGCTATTATTTCTCTCCAATTAGCTTACTCAACATATGGTCCTTAAACGCTGTAGTTTATGAACGTGAATCGTTACAAGCGCGAATGAAATAAGTACAACATATCGCAGCCCTATTCATCTCATCACGACAGGTCTACGAGTGGAAGTCGCATCGCATCGCATCGCATCAAAAGCATCTTCACCTGCTGCTGCACCTGCAGCTGTGAATTGAGTAAGCTTCGCTTTAGTCGTGCCCCGTTTTTTAATTAATTATTTGACACGTGCTTCGGTAGCCATTATGTGAAAATACAAAAAATAATCTTTATGACAACAAGCGCTAAGTAATGTAACCCTGTGTAAAAAAAATAGCAATGCGGTTTTCAACTTTGCTATAGGCTATTTTGTAGACATGTGTCACTGTGGAAATAAAATGGCAATGATAATGTAACTTTTGCTATAAGTATTTTTGTAGGAGCATTTAACGAATATGTTCCTGCTGGAAAAAAATTGCAATCGTAAAAGATTTTTAGGTGGATGACTTTCTGTCAGGATCACATTCTATTGTCGACACCGTGGATCTGTGTAAAAAAGTCACAGACACTCTTAATTCAGCAAAGTTCCATCTTAGAAAGTGGCAATCGAATAGTTCACACATACTGAAGGAAATCGGTAATGAACCTCCTAAACTTGAGCGAAAAAGAACTATCAAAAACATTAGGCATACACTGGCATTGTACTCAAGACACACTCTCATTTCAAATAAACATTTCAGTTCCCTCAATAGTTACCAAACGTAACATCTTGTCAGTCATAGCACAGATCTTCGACCCTCTAGGTTTAGTGACACCTTGTAACGTAGAGGCGAAGATACTGATGCAAAAACTTTGGGTTAATAAATGTTCCTGGGATGAACCGGTCTCGGGTAACATACTCGCTTTATGGAACAACTTTTCAAAAACGCTTCCCAAACTTAACGACATAGATATACCGAGATGGATATCAATTGAATCACCTGTTTCCACTGACTTTCATATCTTCACAGATGCGTCCGAAAAAGCATTTGGAGCTTGCCTTTACGTCCGCTCCGTGGCCAGGGATGGTTCTGTGTGTACTCGTCTGCTTGCTTCCAAAAGTAAAATTGCACCTATTAAAGCCACGACCATTCCTCGTCTGGAGCTTTGTGGAGCATTGCTTGGCACAAGACTGTGTACAAAAGTTCGTGAGTCACTTACCTTAAAACCAGAGAGTTGTGTGTTTTGGTGCGACTCCATGATTGTTATTGGGTGGCTAAAATCTTCTCCGGCTCTTCTACGGCCGTTCGTCAAAAACCGCGTCTCCGAGATTCAGGAAAGCTTCCCACAGGAATCATGGCGTTACATTTCTTCCAAGGAAAATCCAGCTGATCTGGGCTCTCGCGGGTTAGACGCGGGTCTTATACAAACTTCACCTTTGTGGTGGTCAGGACCATCGTTTTTAGCGTCAGACCCTACATATTGGCCGACTGCACCCAATTCTGAAAGGGAGACTTCATTACCAGATACGCTGGCAAATAAGGTTTTACTCACTTGCCCTAACTCCCCTTACTCAGACAACGTAAATGCTATCCAAACCTTGATTGATAATTGTTCAGATTATTCCAAAATACAACGGTTAATAGCATACGTGAAAAGGTTTATTTACAACTGTAAAAATGCCAATAATAAAATAGATGGTTTCCTTACCTCTTCTGAATTGTATTCGGCGTCGACTCTGCTCTTGCTCACATCTCAACAAACCGCCTTTCCAGCAGAGTACGAACTGCTGAAGGTAGGCAAAGAATTACCAAAACAAAGTCGTCTCATTTCATTGTGTCCGTTTTACGATTCTGGTCTTATCAGGGTTGGTGGGCGACTTTCTAATTCATTTTACGATTATGGTGTGAAACACCCTATAATCATTTGTTGTAAGCAACCAATAATAAGGCTGTTCGTCAGAATGATGCATCTACGTGCCTTCCATGCAGGTCCTCAGTTACTTATGTCAATCATACGTCAAAATTACTGGCCTGTTGGGGGCCGAAACTTAATGAAACATACCGTTCGAAAATGCATCCGTTGTGTTAGGCTTAAAGCAGAAACGGTGCAACCTGTAATGGGTAACTTACCGAAAGAACGGCTACATCTTGAATACCCATTCTTAGAGACAGGTACAGATTATGCAGGTCCAATTTTGATAGCCGACCGCAAGGGTAGAGGCTGTAGGCTCCTTAAATCTTACATTTGTATTTTTGTTTGTTTGGCAACACGGGCTCTTCATCTGGCGCTGGTCTCGGACCTTACAAAAGAAGCTTTTATTGCAGCGCTTGATCGGTTTATAGCTCGCCGGGGGAAACCTAGAACCATTTTCTCGGACAATGGTCCCACCTTTGTTGGTGCCGCCAACGAGCTCGCTAACGTTCTCAAACAAGATGCTGCTAAAGACAAGGCAGCTGAAGGTATTAACTTTTCTTTTATTCCCGCGTATACGCCTCACTTTGGCAGCTTATGGGAGTCTGCAGTTAAATCTGTTAAGCACCACCTACGTCGAGTGTTAGGTCTTACACACCTAACCTTTGAAGAGATGGCTACATGCCTAACTCAGATTGAAGCGATTTTAAATTCACGGCCTCTTACCTCTCTATCCGACGATCCGTCGGACCTTACTCCCCTTACTCCAGCGCACTTCTTAATAGGGAGATCTCTAACGTCAGTGCCGCATCCGCAAGTCTCAGACCAAAGAATCTCCAGTCTTCAAAGGTTCCACCGCATAGAAGTCCTGAAAATGCACTTTTGGAGTCGTTTCTCTAAGGAATATATCTTTGGACTCCAAAAGAGAACAAAATGGTGCAGTTCAAGAGGAAACCTTGAGGTGGGGACTATTGTTATCATCAAGGAGAATAACCTTCCTCCCCTCATGTGGTCGATGGGTCGCATTGTAAACGTAGTACCAGGCAGAGATGGAATCGCCAGAGTAGCCGACATAAAAACTAAGAAGGGAATCATACGTCGAGCCTTCAACACAATATGCCCTCTTCCTGTGCACAGTTTTGAAGACACAAGGTCTTCAACGCCGGGAGTATATGGTGGTGCAGTTAGCACAAATACAAGACCCTAAGCGCTGAAAGCGCAAACTGATAAGATGGCTGTCAGTGCGCCGCGCCCGCTCCCCGCCCGCACCCGGAATGGGCACTCACTCATCCACCGCGAGATACTACGGATCGCGGCTCGCGTTCGCGCATCCCACAATTCCACCGTTGTAACGATAAATAATTATACAGATTCTTATTGTACAGTCCGCTATTATTTCTCTCCAATTAGCTTACTCAACATTATATTTATGTCGGTTTATTAGGTATATAATTTGCAATTTCACATGCCATCGTGTGAGAAGAATTCGCTCAACGAGTAGTAGGCAGAAGAGCTTAGGTAGGCTTTGATAAATGAGCTGTGACATTGAGCGCCATGCCATTGGCTATAAACCACGCCGCGATTTGATTCATCACTTTGTTTAGTTTGGTAGTAGGCACCTGTGAAGTCATTCATTAAAATCAGGAATAGACGATTACCCATTGTCGAACCTTGCGGCACGGCTCTCTCACCCAGTTCCAGCAGTTCAGACTGCTCGCCTTGGAGTGATGTTGTCTCTTTCCGTCCTCGGAGTAAGGCTACGATTGTGTTAATTGCAGTTACACTTGCAGCTCTAATAGTTTCACCAAACCCTACCTTTACAGGCGTAGGTAGATACATTTTTAAACTAGGTAAGATTATACTTATTTAAAATGTTAATATTACAAACATGTCAGATTTTAATTTAAGAAATTACAATAAAAATAATTAATTTATATTATAATAACATTTATGAGTAAGCCATTTTTTTACAGATTCCTTAAATACTTTTAAATTCTGGCCCTTATGCGACTCTACTTACTTATTAAATATTATCTTTATGCACATGCAATATGCATTTTTAGATGAAAGTGCTAGTCGTACCGCCGGCGTATAGAGGTTGTGTCTGTATTATTCTGTGGTATTGTGCCCGCACTTTACGAGTTCGTGTTGTACTTCCAAATATTGAAATTTCTAATTGTGCACTAATACAGAGGCCTCTAAAATAGCGAAGAGTTGAGTCTACATAACCATGATCAGCTATGAGGGCAGCTTGTGTAGAGACAGTCCTCGCTATCCTTCTTAGTGCGTATGTGAAACTATTAACCCTAAAACAGACACTTTCCATCTGCTTCTGCCAGCTGAGCTTACAGTTACAGTCCAGTAGTATGCCTAAGAATCTTGTATGCTGGATTCTGCTAAGGGTTTATTCTCAATATTAATTTAAAGATTTTGTGAATTACTTCGGCTTGTGTGAAATTGGATATAACTTGTATGTATGTATGTATGTAAGCACTTTATTGTACACAATAACAGGTTAAAGAATATACATGTCACACAATAGATCAAAGTACAAAGGCGAACTTATCCCTATAAGGGATCTCTTCCAGCTAACCTTTGAGCAATTGAGAGGAAGGTAGGTAGACCGAGATAGGCAAACTTATACCGTGTACAAAAACACAGAGAAAATGAAAACAAAACCTAATAGGTATTAATTCTAGACAAATAAAAACATGTCAATACATATATAAATATACAGTATAAAATATAATACACACTATATATATCGCAAATATACAATAAATAAATAAATACTATATTCAACCAATTCACAAGTCATTGGAAGACTTGTTTTACTTACATTAGTTATTCTGAAAATAAAATGCAGTCGTGTGACAAATGGTTTGGTAAATCATTTATATCATGTATAATAAAAATAATAAAGGACCCAATATGCTACCCTGTGTTACGCCATAATTATTATTACCATAATTAACTAGATCTATACGGTCTAAAATACACCACAACACTGGTTTCCCTAATTACAGGAGAGTAGATGCTTTGTGAATAAGCCTTACTATACATTTGCAACCCGTCTTAACCTCACTACTCTTCTCTATATAGGTAACTTGGCCTCGAGATTCCTGACAACTATTCGTAATCGGAGATCAAGCTAATGTTGTTAAAAATGAATTCATCATAATCATTTCAGCCGAAAGACGTCCACTGCTTGACATAGCTCTCCCCCAAAGAGTGCCACAATGACCGGACCTGCGCCACCCGCATCCAGCGGACTCCCGCGACCTTTACCTCGTCTTAGGCGCACGGGGGTCTTTTCATGCTGCGCTAAACACCAAATAACACTAAATATTTAGACTTACGACAGTGCTTAAGTGTCTGCACACATTGGGTTCGATCATTCAGGTAGGAACTTATCCAGTCAAGAGCCGGACCACGTATACCATATCTATATAATTTTGTTAACAACCTCTTGTGACTCACAAAATCGAATGCCTTACTCGTGTCCATGAAAACAACTTTATTACGGGGGCGGGGGTTTGATTATCGACAGCTTTTAAAAAACTATTTACTTGTTTGAATGTCGCTAAAGAAGTACACATTTACGTTTCCAAAACCCGTGCTGCTTCTTCCAAAAACCGTTCATTTATTAAATTCTAACTTTCTAAAAACAA
The DNA here is from genome assembly GCA_947049275.1 of Epinotia bilunana. Lineage (NCBI taxonomy): Eukaryota > Metazoa > Arthropoda > Insecta > Lepidoptera > Tortricidae > Epinotia > Epinotia bilunana. The sequence continues at coordinate 26,203,274 of OX346257.1, forward strand.
AACTTATCTATTAAATATGACTTTCTCGTATATTTAGGAGAAGATGGGAATGATTGTTACTGGTCTATAGTTGAAGGGGTTTAACCACCGATTTCTTTAGAATGTCAGGAAAGCTACCCTGCACTAAAATACATGTAATTTTATTGCCACTGACATGTCAAATTGTACCCCCTTTGTGTATATTTTAGCAAAGTAAATGATTATTTATCCGTAAATGGTTTTTTTAAATTACGAACATACTTTTCTTTATTACATCCGTCCTCAAGTCATCAAAACCAACAGCTTTTGAGTTCTTAAGGGTTTTAATCATATTCAGCAGCTCATTCACATAATTACGGGATTAAGAAAAATTTACGAATCATAATGGGGAATATCTATATATCATTACAAGTGTTTGATATCACATTACTACTAAAACAAATGTTAAAGAGCTGAGATGTATTATAATTTATATGTACAGTCAGCATCGGATAGTTAGTAGCAGCCAGAGTAGCCAAATATATCGTTACAAATCCAATCTTAGAGTAATAACGAGGTGTACCGATATATTTGGTTACTTTGGCTGCTACTAACTATATAATGCGGACTGTACCTATTCAAATTACACTAATCTCACATTATGTTCTGTGATAAATTGTTATGTAGTGAAATTGAATAGCTGTGATTACAGACTCGAGTTCGAGACACGCCAACAATGGTTTAACTATGCCATTTTATTATTTTAGAACCAACATTGTATTAAACCTAAATAAATAAAAAATAAAATAATGTTCCTGATGTTTATGAGTCAAATAACGAACAAAGTGCTCAAAACTCAGAAGTCGTTATCTTGGCAAAATTGCAATGTTATACGTTTTAATTTTCATGTGCGATACGTATAGAAAAGAAGAGGTTTTTTCTTTCACTTACCAGTAATCTAGTTAAGTAAGGTTTGTTTATTTTTATTATTAGTTCAGATGCTGATAAGCAATAAATGCATGCGGACACCCAAAAAAGCTGAAATTTCGAAATTAAAACTGTGCTCGGTACGCAGGTACAAATTTTAAGTAACTGATTTAAAGAGTTGGTTTTATTTAAGACTAGCTTCCGCCCGTGACTTCGTCCGCGTGGACCCGGGATAAAAACTATCCTATATTTTAATCCAGACTATAAACTATCTTCTTGCAAAATTTCATTCAAATCGGTTCAGCCGTTTAAGCGTGATTGAGTAACAAACATCCAAACATCTAAACTTTTCTTAAGTACTTACGATAGTCCTGTGATTTTTAACCGACTTCAAAAAAGGAGGGGGTTCTATATTCCAGGTGTGAAGTGTCAATTCTTAGATCCTGCTGGAATCGACGGAACTCTCCAAACATATATCAGCCCGCGTGACTTGGGATTTTCCTGTAATATTCAACGCATTTGCTCTTGGAAAGCAGTTCATGTGGTAAATTGGAAAGGAAATGTGTAAATTTTCATGTACATAGATAGACCTTGCAACTTCCAAAAAATAATTGTTTCGGTTTATAGAGATTTATTCCCATAAGAATTTATACAATTCACCTACATAGGAACTTAAACTAGAAAGTACAATGAAGGTTACATGAAGTAATGCACAAGAAGTAACTTATTTATAATCATAATTCAACAAAAACAATGTTGTTAAATTTGACATTATGCAGGTGTACTATGTTTACAATTCTTTATTTGTTGTAAACTTTTGTTTGACGTGTAAAAGTGCTTGTGGCCTATCTGAAGAATAAATGTTTGATTTTGATTTTATGATTATTGCCGAAGTACTAAATTGAAGTCGGTTTAAACTTTGTTTTTAAAGTAAATTATATTATGGCCTCGTTCGTACCGAATGTCGACTGCGTTTCGGGCTCAGCGTTTGGGTCCCCTGTCAACGGTAACTTGTTTGTTACATTAGTGCGCACACTGCGGACTATACCCAGGAACTAGATCGTAACTCATGTACAGCCCGTAAGTAGGTCAATTTGTATGCGTTTTGACCAAATTTGGGACGAATTTATGTCTGCCGTTTGTGGTTGTAGCGGTCGCTCCCTCGTCGGCTTTACAGGATATGTAGGCACAATAGCGTTGCATTGCACAAATTTTGGCAGGAAATCTCGATTAAATAATCATTTTCGAACATACATTCGGTCCTGTCTGTCCAAAAAGGTAGGTAGAATACAAATTTAATTTACAGTACCTGTTCTAGCATTGTGAGTTTGAAGACGGAGATTATCTACTACGTACTTTAACAGTATACATCATTTATAAATATATTTACAGACATAAAAAATAGGAAAGAATGTAACATTCCAAGAAATATCTTAAATAAATAATAAATAATACATTCACTCCTGTCTTTCCAAAAAGGTAGGCAGAACACAAATTTAATTTACAGTACCAGTACTAGCATTGTTTTTTTATTACAAGTGTGGCACATTAATCGATAGGCCTTTCATAATAAATATAAGGTTTCTGAGTTTTTTTTTTATCAAGTGAATAGAGTCGGAGATAATCACCCCGAAAGTAACTAAAATTGTGTTTCCCCCCCTATAATTTTTTAACCGTGTAAATAATAATAAATAAGTAATCATGGTCATAGGGCTTATTAAATTCTTTCAGCGAAAATTGTTTTGAACAAGATCGGTTTAAAGTACTTCGAGATATTTCTAAAAAACTGCCTTCCTTAAAGAAAAGGACGTAAGTGCCATAAGATTTCAGTAACGATACGACCTTTTTAATAGACACGGAACCTTTCGTTGTGCGTGGTCCGACACGCACTTGGCCGCTTTTTTGGTATTTGTTGTTAAAGCGGCAACAGAAATACATCATCTGTGAAATGTTTGTATTATAAGCGTTTTACGTTTTGTTATCTGTCAATAGTTACTTAAACACGCTCCAAGGTCAAATTACTTTCCCCTCTAGTGGATAAAATGCATTTTTGCCCTCTGGTTTTAAAGGATAAAAGAGGCAGTGAGTTGAAAAGTGTATCGTATTGTAACATTAAATAAAATCTTGTAGAATAATGTGTGAACTATTCATATTGTATTTTTCAGACAAGATTTCTTAGTAAAAACCAATGTTATATAATTATTTTTGGTGTCAGCTGTGGCGTCAAACAAGGATGCGTTCTTGCACCAACCCTCTTCGCCCTTTACTTTGCAGTCGTAGTCAGAGACTCCTTACACACTTTGGCAGATGGCATCCGTATTCGTTTCCGCACTGATGGCAGTATTTTCAATCTTGCACGACTGAATGCTCACACGAAGGTCTCTCATACCACTATCACAGAGATAATGTACGCAGATGATCTGTGTTTTGTGGCCGAACGGTCTACAAAGTCTTATGATGAGTCTCAACGAGTCCTGTCAACGGTTTGGCCTAAAAATTAGTGTTAAAAAACCAAAGTCGGGTTAGAAACACTAGCGCCTGTTGACACCAAACTCGGTGATAACTCTCTTAAGCAAGTGGACAGGTTCAAATATCTAGGGGGGAACTGTAACATCTAAGTGCCACCTTGATGATGAAGTAAGCAGCAGAATTGGGGCGGCTGCTGCTGCCTTTGGGAGGCTTCGCGTCAAGGTGTTCCGGTCACACGACATAATACTCCAAACCAAGGTCTCTGTGTACATGGCAATAGTTCTGCCCAATCTCCTGTATGCCTCCGAAACATGGTCTCTCTACCGCAAACACATTCGCGTATTAGATAGGTTTCATCTCAAATGCCTGCGTGACATAATGAACATCTCCTGGTCAGACCGCGTCAGGAACACAGAAGCTCTACGCCGTGCTAATGTCAGCGGTATCGAAGCCTATCGAATGCGTAGGCAGCTACTATGGTCTGGTCATATCTCCCGCATGGCCCAAGAACGTTTGGCTAAGCGCATCTTTTACTCAGAGCTGCAGGAAAGCAAACAAAAGCAGGGCGGCCAGCTTCTGCGGTATAAGGATGTGTTGAAGCGCCACGTGCGGAGATGTGATATTGAACCATCGCGCTGGGAGATTTTGGCTCAAGATTGGTCCAGGTGGAGGCATGCAGTGAAGGTTAATGTGAAAGCCATCGAAGAGGAAGACGAAATGAACTCGACGCTAAGCGCGAGGAGTTAAAGGCTCGACCACCTGCGGCCATTCACTACAATTTTGTCGGAGGGGTGCTGACCTTTAGGGAACGTGGTCGCACATTCTCTGCAAAGATAGGCTACGTCAGTCAGCTGCGAGCTCACGACTCACGAACGACGCTCCAGTTAGCCATTTTTCCAGTCGCCGTGGTCGAAATCGGCCAGGATAGTATATATATATATATATAATTAATACACAGTTTAATTAAGGCAAACAAATCACTACTGTGATATATCTAAACCACATATATAACAGGACTTGCTATTTAGCTAAGTGATTCAAAAATCACTTAGCTAAATGTTAATGAAACAAGCAAATAAAACAGTTCCACGGAACATAACATTCCACAAATCCATCGGAATCAATTCGCTATTTCCCAATAACCGGGGTATTATGTTTCATCCGGGTAAGCCCGCGAACCGGCGAAAAATGCCCGGGCGATTAATTATCCAGCTTGCTACTCGTTTGTTTTACAAATTATGTACATAAATTAGACATAATCGCGCTGTGTGCGGAATGCCGCCATTTATGAACGGCGATGATTAAATTGGCACTAGAAATGTTCAAGGTATTTAAGGTATTATGAGACGCGTTAGGCTTTGTTTACGACGCGGCCGACTTGATAGTAGTATAAAAATGCACACGAATGTACAGTCAAAAAAAGGCAAAGATACATATTCTTTTTGGCTTAAGTACGGAAAAAGATGCAAAAATGTAAATATAGTTATTTATGCTACTCGTACAAGTGTGGAAAGTAGGTGATTTCCGATGAGTGCGAGCGAATGTATAATTCGACACGAGTCGGAAATCATCTTTACGCGCGTGTATCATACGTACGTAACGTTTTACTATGCCTTGTGTGAGAAAATAGATTTAATGTTGAAATGTCAGTTTAAAATAGATAGGTTAATATTGAAGAACCTAGGTAGAGATTGTCAGGTACCTAACTTATTATTATTGATTAGTCACTTTCACTCGACACTTTTAACATCTGGGGGCACGGCAGTGCCCCCGCCAAGTCAAGCAAAACAGCGGCCCGGCCGTACTATCCTTTTCTCGAAGCAGTTCAGGCCATTTTCGAACCCCCTATAACTTCGTTGTGAATAAAACTAGAAGCCTGAATTTTCAGTAACCAAGCACGCATTGCATAAACACGATATATTTCAAATTTCATTTAATTTAAACCAGTAGTTTAAGAATGATAACTAGTCAAAGTTTCTTAATTTTGTCACTCACTGACTGACTCACCGATCATCAAAAGTCTAAGGCACTTCTAGCAGACATAGAATCTTCAAATTTTAAATACAATTATTGTTTAGTGTATAAATCAAGGGAGACTTAAAATATTTTGCAATTTCGGTCCAGTTTTCCAGATACACCAACTGCATAAATTACTTTGTAATCCTATATAAACATATAAGATTATAACGTTATATTTATTTGCAGCGAATGAGTCAAAACATGAAAAAGCAAGAATGGGACTGCATCCATAATTCGTATGTATTGATAACACAATAACGTACAAAAAGAAGTGAGATCCCATAAAAAACATTCCATGTAAAAAAGAGGCCAAGTCTCGAAACTCTTCCACCGTAAAAAGTTGTGAGATATTTCGTAGAGCCAAGTCTCAGGCATTCTTATTAATGTTTATTTGCTTGCTAAATATTTTTTTGTGAATTTGCAATCACACAATACTACATAGATAGGTATATAGAAATCCATAAATGCAGGAAAGTAGTGTTACAAGTTACAGAATTTTATTTAGCAAGCAAATAAAGATTAATAAAAATGCCTGAGACTTGGCTCTACGAAATATCTCACAACTTTTTACGGTGGAAGAGTTTCGAAACTTGGCCTCTTTTTTAGATGGAATGTTTTTATGGGATAATATATTTACATAAAATAGCTCAATAGTAAACAACAATCACAACAATTGCGGGCTTTTTAGTTTTAAATACATCCGTGGTCAACATGTGCGCATGTGCAAGTCGCCATACTGTCGTATCGCAAAAGGCATAGGAAAGATAATATAATGCGTTCAGCCAGACACATTAAGTGAATATTAAAAATTAATTAATTTATTGACCAACTTCAAAATTCAAAAAGATTAATAAATCATTTTATACATTATTATTATTTATGTACGCTTTATATGAAAGAAAAAGTGTAATTGAAATATTTGTAAAACTTTTCTCAAGTAATAAAAACTTTGCATCGGGCTGACGACGGACTTCAAAATTAAAAAAAATTGAAAAGTAAAGCACTAGTGCGAAAAAGTGGCACTTTCCGCACGATTTGGGTGCTTGGAAAACGCTCTTTTCGAGCACATGCATTGTAAAATGTTTTATATACGCCTACCGTACCTAAGGTCTAGTATTCGATTCACAAGATCCTACTAATCCTACTAATATTATAAATGCGAAAGTTAAGATGTTTGGATGTTTGGATGCTTGTTACTCAATCACGCACAAACGGCCCAACCGATCTAGATGAAATTTTGCACGAAGATATTTCATAGCCCGGACCAAAATATGGAATAGTTTTCTTCCCGGGTCCACGCATACGAAGTCGCGGGCGGAAGCCAATTTGACATATATAGATCTATATAGATGGCTCTGTCTATCTAATGTCGAAAAGATAGTCATAAAAAATATGTTCCCCTTTAATAAGTAACGCCAACGGAATGACGGGTGAAGCACTCCTACGCATCTCCATTATTATTTTATTTTTGTGTTTGTGAGTGTACCGTCGCCGCCCAACGCCTCGCCTTTTTGTCTTTCTGTACAGTCGCCCTCAGATTGTCGGAGCGGCCAAATTGCTCACTGACACATCTGAACACGCCTCTAATGCCTCCACAATAGAGACGTGTTCAGATAATTCGTGAGCGCTTTAGCCGCTCCGATATATCTGATAGCGACTGTATAATACTCGCACATTTTCCTACATTATCCTACAATTCGATTCAATTAGATAATTTGTGGGATCCTCGTAGAACTGAGTGGATTTCTATGTACTTAAAGTCATAATATGATAATGTGTTTATATTCCACCTATCGGCGAGGTCGTCCAACCAACCCACTGTTATACAATCTTGACAAAAACAAAAAATGACCATGAAAATAAAATCGGCCCTTGTAGGCTTTCCTCCCACGCGTGGAAAGGAACGCGCATAACAAATGCCTGTTGCTACCTAACGGATTCAGACTGTTATGTGATATTTCATTCTCGTGAGATTTTGTGAGCAGAGAGAGATGATTTTGTAAGATCACGTAACGTTTTGAATGCGCGTTAGGCAGGCGTGCAACCGTCATTTTACTGTATAAAAATTGAAATTTAGATCTACCTAACGTACGTATAATGCGTTACGTGATCGACCTGCAGGTTCAATAAATATATACATTATTGATTATTTTTTTGGTCGATTCAGTTCCTCGTTATAAAAAAGAAAATTGAAAAGACATGCTCTCCGAGCCACTGGTATTAGTAATATATAATTAACAGCTATGCTAATAACCTAAGCTTATTTTAATACGCGTAATAAACAATAAGCATGAGTATGAGTATTACAATTCCGATCGTTAAGTTCAAGGTGATCCCCGGAGCGCAAGATAGAGCTTTTACGCCGTATAATTTTCTGTTCGATATAATACTCAGTAAAAGTAAAAACCTTTTTTTCATATAAATCAGACGGTATACATAAGTATACGTACCTACCTATACAACCTGTGCCTGACGTGCCCGTCATAAATATAACGCACTCGGGAGGAAAAACATTCATTACCCCCGAGCACGCATGTTATCACAATTAACGGTATGTTCCCTTCGCCTCTACTGACACGGTGACGTGATGAAAAGGTTTGTTTTTGTATAATTTCCTCAAATACGAATATTTCTATTCCATAAAACGGCAAGCAACATCCTGATGTATTGTTAGAATTGAATAGACATTGCCAATGCCTTCAATAACTTCTTTATTGACGAAATAAGTAGCCAAAATGACATTGGGCGAATATATCACATTAAAATGCCTAATAGTCCGAACTCAATGTTTATGTCCCCAGCATCGCCCGAAGACGTGCTAAAAACTGTGGTATCTTTAAAAAATACAAGTAGTGTTGGTTTCGATGATATAAATACAAAGGTCCTGAAATCAGTCGCTCACTCAATCGCTGTGCCTTTGAGCCACATAATAAACCTGAGTCTCGCTAATGGAATCTATCCAAGTAACTTAAAGCCAGCCATTGTCAAGCCTGTCCATAAAAAGGGCAACAAAGAACTTGCCTCTAATTACCGTCCAATTGCATTGTTATCAGTTTTTTCCAAAATTTTTGAAAAGATTATATATGACAAAATGTATAACTTCTTGGATAAACATAAAATACTCGTTAACGAACAAAAGGGATTTCGAAAGGGTACCTCGATAAACATGGCAATTTATGATTTGGTCAGGAAAGCTATTATTAACCTAGATAAAAGAAACTTGTCGTGTGCCATTTATATGGACATGACAAAAGCCTTTGACCATGTAGATCACCAACTACTTATTAAAAAACTACATCATTATGGGATACGTGGGAATGTTCTCAAGCTTATTGAATCCTACTTGGACAAAAGGGAACAATATACTGAATTGACTCAGATCTGCATGTCATCCAGGGAAGAAAAAATCTATAGATCACAACCTAGGATAATTAAATATGGAGTACCCCAAGGGAGTGTACTGGGACCCCTATTGTTCTTAGTATACATCAATGACATAGTCAGGTCCACCCAGCATCCAATGCCTGACACCAGCTATGAAAATGAAATCGGACTGGCAATAAAAAACGTTGTGACATGGTTAGAATCCAATAATTTACAAGTAAATCTAGAAAAAACATGTCTTATGCAATTCAAACAAAGAAAAGAGGTCCCCAAACTAAACATTACCTGCAAAGGCACAGTTATAAAAGAAACTGATACCACTAAATTCTTAGGACTCCACATAGATAGCAACATGTCATGGGAAACTCACTCCAGAGAAGTATGTAAGAAATTATACAAATTTTCATTTGCTCTGTACAAACTAGCAAATACTAATGAGCGAAAAACAGTCCTAGCTGCATACCACGGTTTTGTAAGCTCAACCATGCGCTATGGCATTATTTTCTGGGGCAACTCGTCATATAGGGATATTTTGTTTAGAGCACAGAAACGATGTTTAAGAGCAATTTGTAAATTGAAACCCAGAGAAAGCTGTCAACCATATTTTAAGTCGCTAAAACTTTTTACTCTGCCTTGTCTCTATATTTTTGAATGTTGTATGTTTGTAAAGTGTAATCCTGGCCTATTCTCCGTACAGTTAAGAGCACTCAACCTCCGTCAGAGGAAACATAGACTAAAATTGAATGTGGGAAACACCGCTCTGATGGGAAAGAGCTTTATAGCTATGGCTCTAAAGATATTTAATAAGCTTCCCGAGACACTCAAATTAATAACAATAAATAAATTTAAGTACTTGCTAAGTCAATTATTGATAGAAAAAAGTTATTATAGTATTAAGGATTACTTTAACGACTAGGCACAGACATTCGCCTCTCATTGCATTATAGATATTTATTGACATGTTAATTATAATTGAAAATCTAATTCGTATTATTCTAATGTATTTTAATATTAATTTAAATTAACGCCAATGTTGACACTTAAATTCGGATTTCGTTATGTTGTATGTAAAGCCTCTAGACTAGTAAATAAATTGTAGGTAGGTACCTAATATTCACATTATGTTAGGTACATACCAAATTTTCGTACGCCACACGGCACATCATAGCTGAACTGAATTTTACTTATAACTGTCACCTATTTACCTATGTTTGACGAAATAAATTATTTGTATTTGTATTAGTAATAGCACTAAATGATCGAAAAAAAAATGCTAACATAATTATTGCCTTTGATATCGTAGAAAAACGAAAATACGCTGACGAATTTGTCCGATTAAAATGTAATGTTATCTGAAATGAGGTGTATATGCGATGCAACTGAAAATAACAACCACTTAAATAACAACCACTTAAATATAAACGGGCCCATTCCTGAGTAAGATTCGCGGTTTACATTTCATCTTCTTTTTCTTTCCCTTATCCCATCTACTTGGGGTCGGGTCTCCTTGATCGCGTGCGCCAGACATTTCTGTTCTGGGTTGCAATTTGTCAAGATTTGCGGCTTCCAAGGTCTTCTTGATACTAGTCCACCATGTGGATTTCGGTCGTCCTCTTCCTTCGGTTCTTCAGCCCTCGAGCTCGCCTAGGGAGCGATCTCTAAAAGCATGCTATAGGCCTTTAACTCCTACAAAAAGCTCAGTTTTCGGCTTCGCTTGTCTCCCCTTTCACCTTCGGAATTCGGGCCTCAGGTTTCGTTTGCAAGACAGATAATGATAATGGATGTCCGTAGGGGTTCGTATAGTTCGTATAGTCGTATAGTTCGTATAAAATAAATAAGTAAAAATAATCATCAAAAATAAAATTAAAAACAAATAAATACAAGAATGTAACATAATCATAAAATATTGTCATTCAATAAATACTAATTTTTTTATTCTAAATATTGCTTTATGCTATAAAAACACTTGTCAAGAAGCCAGTCTACTAATTTTCGTTTAAACTCATGTCCCTGTAGTAACAAAGTTTTCTGGTGGGTTATTATAAATTTTTATGCACATATTAAACAACGTAGCAAAAGTGAGTGAAGCGAAAGTGGTTTGTCAGGATCGTAGCAAATGGAGATCCGTGATCTCTGCCTACCCCTCTGGGAAAGAGGCGTGATTATATGTATGTATGTATGTATTAAACACATTTTTGTCATACATCGCCTTAAACTGGTTTATGCATACGGTTCATTGAACCTATTAAAGAGAGAGTGTTTACGCTTCGTGCCAGGCACTCCTGCAAGGTAATTACGTAACGAAATGTTTTCTATTTTAAAATAGCCCTTAGCAGGAGCTAGTGCTAAGGCCGCCCGGCCGAGAGAAATTTCACTCATACACTTTAATAATAATATACATTACAATTGAATGTGAACTCAAGATAGTGCCTGAAAACTTAAAAAGTAACCATTATCTTGTTTGTTATTAATATATACTTTAACTAACAAGATTAGGCCAGTCTCAGTGAAATTCAAAATATATTTCTCATCTACAAGGGGCACAACGAAATGATCGGGAATAAAAAAAATAGTTGCATGTTGTACATAAATTATATTTTATAGTTTTTTGAAGTAATCTCCCTTCCAATTAATGCACTTTTGCATTATTTCGAACCAGTCGTTGAATCTGTAATTCCAGTCTGAAGTAGACGTTGCCAAAATGGCCGATTTGTAAGCTTCCACGGCTGCTTCTTGGTCCTCAAACCGCTGACCACGCAATAAGTAAATCTTTAATTCTAAGGAAAATAAAAAAATCGTTTGGACTCAGGTCAGGACAATGCGGAGATAGGTCATCAACTCAACGTTATCCTGCTCCAAAAAAATCTTTTGTCTTGCGAGCGGCGGCGCGTGGGAGCTCGCATTGTCATGGTGTAAGAATACTCGTCGTGTCGAGTTGCTTCTGCGAAGTTCGGCCATCAGCTCCGAAACAGACCTTAGTGTACCAATCAGCGGTGACCGCATTATTTGTTTTTGCAAGGGAATTGTGGCAACATGCCCATTTTTTTTAAACAAACGAGGCAACCATTTTCTTGGACACGTTCCGGGAACGAACGACTTTCGTTGGCTTCACCTCGTCGTCGAAGTCCCAAACTGTCGATTGGCCGTTTCCTTTTAGGTTCATATGAATAAATTCATAATTCGTCACCTGAAACGATATTCTAAACGGCTTTCGACTTTCCTCCGTTGAAGCGTTTCAGAGTAGACTGGCACCATTTAACACGAGACGCCTTTTGCTCTTCAGAAAAAAATTGGGGTTCCCATGGAGAAACTAGTTCTCTGACACCCAACTCACACTGCTAAATGGTTTGGATTGCATTCATTCCAATGCCTATAGCTGCCCTGATCTGGCCGTATGTCGCATGTCTGTCATCTTGAATTATTTTAAGCACAGCCGCGACGTTTTCAGGTGTAACCGCTGATTTTGGTCGACCTGTAGAAGGTAAGGTACTGATAGAGACACTCCGTGAACCAACGCAACGATATATTGTCGTTTGACTAGGTGCTTCAACATTATATATAGAAACAAGCTTCTTGAGACATTCTTCCTGAGATAACCCACGGTGAAAGTTGTGGTAAATTCACGGATTTTTTCACGCGTGAACTCCATTTTGGTTTCCGACTTGTCAAATATAAAAGGCTTAACAAAAAAGATACGCTTTTTTAGGGTTCCGTACCTCAAAAGGAAAAAAAGGAACCCTTATAGGATCACTTTGTTGTCCGTCCGTCCGTCCGTCCGTCCGTCCGTCCGTCCGTCCGTCCGTCCGTCCGTCCTTCCGTCTGTCAAGAACCTTTTTCTCACGAACGCGTGGAGGTATCAAGCTAAAATTTATACCAAATACTCAGGTCTGTCACTTGGAGCTGTGAAAAAATCAAACTTCTAAGCCAACGCAATCAAAAGATACAGCCGTTTATGCCGCAAATTTCTGCAAATTTTCGAAACTCGCAAGGGAATCAAAACCTACAGGGTACTTCCCGTGAACTCAGAATCTTGAAATTTGGCACGAAGCAATGTCTTATAGCACAGATAAAGGAAAAAATGCGAAAACTGTAATTTTTTTGTTACATCATATAAAAAAAATATTATATACCTACAGGTTGTACGGAACAATTCGGTGCGCGAGTCCGACTCGCACTTGACTGGTTTTTTTTTGCGTAAACGCCATTACGATTGTAGGTGGCCAGTACACATTTAATAAGTATTTCATTTCCGATAATTTCGATGTGCCCCTCGTATCTTAAAAGGGTCATTCTATAAGTAAGTGAATTAAATTATAAGACGAGCGTGGCCCACTCTAGAATATTGATTCGGACAGAACATTTCGTTACAATTCAGTTAAATAAAATTGAACACAAAAAACTGGCATTCATTGTCCACGGAGTTTTTATTCATTGGTTGCGCGGCGAATTCTTTTGTGTGTTCGCCATATTTCATTTGAAAGTCGCTCAAAGACAGACGGGTCAAGGAAAAGTTTGCTGACATGGCAGAGTTCTGCCTTAGGGATTATACGTGTTAAAACTGAAATTCAGCTCAAATAATTTGTTAACAGTGAGATGTGTCTATAATTTCGATGTTTAACTTTGTGAAGAGCTCAATTTGTGATAAGAGTGCAAATAAGAGAATAAGATTCGGCAATGTTCTGAAAATAACAGGGCGAGCACTTTAAGAAGTGTAACTTGAGTAAATTATCTATATTTTTGACAGACTTCGAAGGAGGAAAGTCTGATGGATTCCACAGTTTTGTCTGGGTTATTTAGTGTCAATTCGATCAAACAAGAAAATAATTAAGTAAATCTACAAAGTTTTGTCGTTTAAATACGCGATAATCCTTATTCCTATTTTAAAAAAGGACTCCGATTTGGCATACGGAACCCTTCGTGCTTGAGTCCAACTCGCACTTGGCCGATTTTATTTTTTTGTCGCCTGGATACTTGGTTTTGCCAGTGTCAATACAAAATAGTACGTAAGAGCTTAATATTATTTACAGGTGGAATTGTGGTAACGTACAAAATTGTAAAGTAGAAGCAAAGATACGGAGACAACATTTCAAACTGCGATATATTCATGAAATCAGCTTATTTTAAAGATCAAAATTACTATTTAGTTGCTTAAATTTATGTTATGTATTTATGTTGGTTCTAGTGAATTTGACTTTCCACAGAAAAAAATAATAATTTTGTAGTTCCGAGTGTTTGAATGCATTGTTTTTTAACTTTGAGATGAAATTGTATCACGTAGAAAGCTACAAAACATAATAAGAGTTATTTCATTACAAAATACTAGTTAGTTTTTTTTATGCATTCAAACTTTGAGACACTGTCTATTTCAGAAAGTGGCACAAAAAACTGAATTTATGTCAGCGGCTTTGCCCCATAATAATATGCCGTAAGACATGACGCTCTATGGAAATATCCAAAATACACCAGCCGTGCTGTCTCAACATCTGCAAGTTGACGGATTCTTTTCACCGCGTATGCTGCTGAACTTAGTCTACCTGCCAGTGTAGAAATGTGCGTACCCCACTGTAATTTCGAATCCAAGGTTAAGCCTAGAAAAACAGCTTTGTCTGTAAAATCTAAAATTTCTTCTTTTAAAACCACGTGTGCATCACTACTATGCTGGACATTAGGCAAAGAGAATCTAATACATTTAGTTTTCATGGCATTGAGAAGTAAATTATTAGTAGTAAACCAATGATCTACAGAGGACAGTACATCATTTATTTTATTGAAATCACTGTTTCCTTTTTACTTTAAATATAATAGATTTATCATCAGCAAAGAAAACCAACTTATGTTTCTCATTAACTATATAAGGCAAATCGTTTATATAGACGAGAAACAAGAATGGGCCAAGAATAGATCCCAGGGGGACGCCCATTGAAGTAATAGATCCCAACGATTTAGTTCTATTTATGTCCACTCTCTGAATCCTGTCCATAAGATACGACCAGATGAGATCAAGAGCCTTACACTTCACGCCATAGTGGTTTAGCTTGCGAATAAGGGTGTAATGATCAACGCAGTCACTGCCTTTGCCTTCGACAGATCGCAGAACACGCCTATTGCATCTAGTTGTTGTTCCCAAGCTTCAAATATGTGTTTAATTAAGGTCGTGCCTGCATCCGTCGTTGACCTGCCCCGTGTAAATCCAAACTGTTCTTTATAGAGTAGTAAACTAACGTTAAAATGTGATAGCAATTGATCCAGAATGATTCTTTCAAAGATTTTACTCATTGCCGGTAGAATAGAAACGGGTAGAAACGCGAAACGATGTTGGGTAAGGCCGTAGCCTTACCCAACATCGTTTCGCGCCACGGAACCCTAAATATCAAATTGAGAGAATTAATTGCTATCCATGCTTACGTCACAGGATCACACAAGTTGAGCTTTACTTCCTGAAACTTAAGGTTGAAAATTGGGTGTCATATCGTCGCGAATCCCCGCAGAGAATAATGAACCGAAGCAGTGACTGGACACAATGCTATTAAAAACTTCTTGCGTCACAATGGTCTTAGAAAAGCAATTTCGGTACCAATAAAAGGTACCGAATATCTTAGAATTATCTTGCTTTATCTACTTCTACTACCCAACTTGGCTGCTCACAGTTTCACTACTGAGTACAGATAAAAAAAAAACAGGTCAAATAAAAAATATCCCAAAACTTTATGACGGCAATATTTCCCCAAAGCCCTAATCTTATCAATAGTAATAATGTTGTTTCAGCCTTCCTTTGCACTTGACATCACTAAAATGTGATTCCATTAACTTCTTTCTAACTGTGAAATTACTTTCGATTGACTTAAAGGCTTAAAGTTTCCAACTTCTGGAACTGGGTTTATTAAAAAAGGGTTATTTTTCTGCTTTAATATTTGAATCAAACTTCACAATCCACACCCTAAAAAGGTGAGTAATTTAATATTATGGAACACAAACATTTACGAAAAGAGCACCTTTAAATAGTACATTACTGCAGAGGCCGTGAAGTAAGGGATTGCTGGACGAGATTGGGGTAGACGGCCGAGTCGTAGACGAGGCCGGATACAACCTGTTCCGGCCGAGGATTGTATAGCGCTTTTCTCAAACGATGTGAGGAAATATTAAAATAAAAATAATTACAATCGGAACGAAAGATCAGAAATCAATATTGAGTAATTTGCCGCCTTTTTTATTTTTTAAGCGTGCCATTTGAAGAAGCCGTTCGAACACCATGTTTAACCACACATAAGTATAGTACCTACCAATGATTTTGTTTTTTTTTTATGTCGCAAGTATGCTTACAGAGTCTAGTTGTGGTTGGCAGTATGTAATTTTTCCTTTGTCAGTTAATATTAGTAAGCAAATTTAAAAAGTTAGAGTAGCGGACAATAATGGTTTTACTTAGGGTTTTCATACATTACTTCTTGGCGTGAGGCCAAGAAGAAATGTAGAGAGCCCTAAACAAGAAACTTCATGTCTTCATGTCGTGATATTAACGCATACATTTCCGAGCATGTTTGAGAAAAATAATTATAAAAATAGTTAATTGGACATGCATTTTATAATGCAATGCAGCGCTCTCTTAAACCATGCTTTGGGACTTTCATTCGTACGAAACGTTCAGCCTTCGGGTTCACTTGCATCCCCGTTTCCCTTCGGGACTTCGGCGCTCAGGTTTCGCTTGCAATACCCGGAGATAACGAGTATCCGTGGGGGCTGGCATTGAGAGTGCTCTCTGAAGAGTTGCTTTGGGCCTTTCATTCCAATGAAAAGCTTGAATTTCGGCCTCGCTTGCCTCGCCGCTCACCTTTGGAACTTTGGCCTTAGGTTTCGCTTGCAAGTGTATCCTATGTTGTGCGTGTTAGTATATTATTATAAAACTATTGACGACAAAGTTTATATGGGTGTTTTTAGATCCGAAGAGAATTTGAACTTGGAAAATGGAATGAAATGGAAATTAAATCGTTGTTTTTATTTATTTTTCAGTACAACAGTCAACATAAGAATACCATGTACTTACACCATAATTTATACGCGTACAAAGTCGCGGGCAGAAGCTAGTTACCTATATTAGGAATATACTAGAATATACTAGATATACTAGGAGATAGAATAAGATATCATTTGTATATAAGTACTAACATCTAGGTTAAGTCTCTGTAACGAATTAATTAATTATGGACCAAAGTTGTCTGATGAATAAATTATTATATTATTGTTGTGACCGGTGCGATACATTCTCGTCACGCATAAACCTTAAACAGGTTTCTGTACGCGTATATTAATTTTGTATTGTAATTTTTCTCTTTTTATATAAATTTAATACTTTTATTTAAATCAGGCAACAAGAGGCCCACAGTACAAACACCTTAAGGACTAACATACACAATATAAACTTATTAAAAACTACAAAAACACACTACTACTGCGATGTGTTTTTTTAGGTGTCAGGTAACAGATCGTGAAAACGCCGTGACTCTTTTCGGCCAAAATTCTTCCTTATGTGCCTGCGACTAGTGTCGATAAGGAAAAATGACGAGGTATAAAAATATCGAAATGATGTTTATGGTGGTGGTTAATATAAAATCGTGTTTCGGTCGGACACTAGTTATTGAATTTGTAACCAAAATAAAATATGATAAAAAATGAATATTGAAACAAAACACATAACATAACTAAACCTGCGCGCATCGGCGGCTATAGTGAATGTCGATAGATCAATTAGGCATGTCGAAAAAGCAAAGCCTCTCGAACACTTATGTCCACTATTTGTAAAACAGAATTTTATACTGACCGAGATATCGTTTTACATACATATATTCAGTATGAATTTTTGTTTACAAAGTCCAGTTTTGCATGTAAAAGTAACAGTAGACTACGAAGATTATGCAGAGACAATTTTGACATTCATGTATCAAAATATTGTTTTTTTTGTTGTTTTATTAGGGTCCCGTACCTCAAAAGGAAAACGGAACTCTTATAGGATCAGTTTGTTGTCCGTCCGTCCGTCCGTCCGTCTGTCAAGACCCTTTTTCTCAGGAACGCGTGGAGGTATCAAGATAAAATGTATACCAAATATGAGTATTTGAGGGTCCTGAGGGTCTACTGTCCCTTGGCAGCTGTGAAAAAATCAAACTTCTAAGTCAACTCAATCAAGAGATACAGCCGTTTATGCTGCAAATTTCTGTAATTATTCGAAACTCGCAAAGGAATCAAAACCTACAAGGTACTTCCCGTGAACTCAGAATCTTGAAATTTGTTACAAAGCAACGTCTTATAGCACAGATGAAGGAAAAATTGCGAAAACCGTACATTTTTAGTTACATGATATAATAAAAATATTTTTAATAATTTTATAGTTATTACTTATATACCTACAGGTTTGTACGGAACCCTCGGTGCGCGAGTCCGACTCGCACTTGGCCAGTTTATTTTATTTTATTATAATCCTTTTCGATTCTTCGACCATTTTATAACTTACATTTTGATAAATTGTTTAAATGGATAATATTATTAAGTATAATATAAGTATAAGTAAATTAAATTAGTATTTATATTTTGCATGCCAAAGAAACTGATAAATATAAAAACGATACACAATAGGAGAGGGAAAATTATTGGTCACCTTATACAACATGACGCTTTTATTAATAACATCTTAGAAGGCAAAGTAGAAGGCAAGCAAGGAAAAGTTAGACCAAGGATAAGTTACATGAAACAAATAAGAAAGTAGCAGTCACGTCGCATAAAGAGGCCAAGGGAGGCGGCCCTGGACAGAGTCAGATGGAGGGAGCTACACCGCAGCGCACCGACAAGAGTCTAACTCTTAAATGTATGATGACGATGCCAAATTATGACGGAATATGACATGAACACTTATAACACCTGTTTTGCAAAATAAATCATTCCATTTCATTTCAGATGGTCTGTTCAAACTCTCACCACAAAACTGAAATCACGTTATGGCGAGACTCCAACCTCACGACCCTAAGGATGAATCCGGTCTTCACGTGCACATACTCCGCTACCTCCTCTGCCTTTGTAGTGTAATGCAGGCCGGACCGATGTAGTAGACTAGTATTAAAGAACCACATAAACAGTTATACATATTTATCTTTAGATCTGGCCACCCTTGGGGCATCCAACTGGCGTGAGGAGGCGCAAATTAACGAAGCGTGGCGTTTTCTTGTGAGAAGCTTGAGGCCAAGATCCTATTTGGCTCATCGAGCCAGCGCAGTAGCAAGTTAGTATTTATCTTAAGAAGTCTTTAAAATGGTTGTTTTCTTCCTATCTAATGCGCTTTCTGAAGAGGTATTTGTTTCCATCTGAGCAACTTAACGTTACTCTGGGATGACCTGTCATATTTCTTAATGAGGTCTTAATTCTCCGTTTTCAATTTATTTGTGTTAGGGTTCTGATAAGGCGAAAATACGTTTTTCATTTCTCATGCTCTAAAAGTTCGTCTTTATGCTGTGCGCAGGCGACATAAAGTCGCTTTTTATGCTGTAGTGCATAAAGTAAAATCTTCGTCGAAGATCAAGGCAATCGGTTCAACAGCCACACTAGCAACTTTAACTTCATAGAATAAACTCTTTATTTTTATTTTATTATGTTTCGTTAGTATTCTAAGACCAAGGCAAGGATACCACCAGGCAAAGTACACAATAAAACTTCATGAAATAAACTTATAGTTTTTAATTTTAATTTCATTTCCTCGCAATCGAAGTTTAAAGTAGAGTGTACAATTCGTCCATAACACGTTTTTTTTCCGAAAGACCTTTCTAAAGATGTAAAAGTATCCCCATGATTGTTATTATTTTTATTTTATTTTATTTCTGATTATCAAATAATCGTTGATAGTACACAAACTGCACTGCAATAAGCTTTGCTATAATATCCCACACAGCAGCCGTGCCGCAACACAACGGTTGTATTGATTCAGCTACACTGTGAGGACAATTTCTTAGGCAAACGCGCTCCAAGACATAACATGCAGCGGAATATTTTGGTCAAAACTAAGTTACGGGATGAAACTTCCCAATCGATATTATCACGCACGGCGGTCGTGGGTTCGAATCCCGGCTAGTACCAATAAGTTTATGGAACTTATACAGAATATTTATCCTTAACTTTTCGGTGAAGGAAAACATCGTGAGGAAACCGGTCTAATCCCATTAAAGTCAAGTTTTCCCTCTGGGTTGGAAGGTCACCCGCTGTCGTTAAACTAGTGTCTATTCCAAATCTAGGGATTAGGTGTCAAAGCAGAGTCCAAGCAGCATCCCGCTCCTAGGTGTGTTGCACTGTTATCGCCACTGCCATCGCTCACAGGCAAGCTACACGTCAACTGAACCCTATCAGAGATTAGGGCACAGTTGAGACATAGTATGTTACCGATAGCGCCCGCTATCGCTAGTGCCTTCTCGTCAGGAGCGTCAGCTTCCGTTGGCAGCAATCCCTGTGCTGTTGTTCAGAACACTTCACTTGAAGTTAGGCGGCCAATGTAAGTTAAACCTATACGTTTACCCATTGTTACGAGTATTTGAAGTCCTTGCCACTACGTTTAAACGGCTCCTGCACGCCTCCAAGTTGCAGGTATCACCCAAACGCGGCTGACGTAGCACAGTGATGCAATTGAAGGGATGTTTACAAAAACAACATAGGTTAGTTTAGTTATCATTATTTTGTGTCGATTTTACAGAAAGCAAAAAAAACTCCTAAAGTATTATTATTCAACAGCACCTTCCATTTACTATGCACGCGTATGGTTGTATGGTTATACTTGCATCTTTGACCCCATTAATAATCAGTTATCTCTTCAAAAATATGAAAAACAACTTCGTCACATATTATATGTGCAAAAACAATTTACATTTCTATAGTAAAATTATTGAATTTACGACCTCTGTTTTATCACCAAATAAAAGAAAGAAAGCAGGAAAAGAGACATTTATTCACCACACAAAACACACACAGAGACAAATGGAGTAGACATACAATACAATTGTCACATATTGTGTGTGTCTTCGCGGAAGTGAATCGGTCGCTGTCTCAGCTTTATGCCGAGGTGTCAGACAGAAACCTACAGTGCTGATTTTCAGACAGCACCGTACGTGACCCACGGAACGCAACACAACATACTAGGTACATATACAAACGTGTACACATAATAAATAAATAAATAATCGATATGATAAATTTGTTAAATATGTAACAGTAGCACAATGGGATGAAAAAACATAAATTAAAAAATACGAAACGGTTGAGATGTTTAAAAAAGTGCTGAATGGGTTAGGGTTGGGATTCTTGGAGCGTCAACAAATAGCCCATGAGCTGGCGCCTAAAGGTATATAACTTGCTAGATATAGTCAACACTTAAGTAATCGCGAACATTGTAAAGAACTTTAAGGCGCTAAAAGCAGTTACTCACAACTTTTAGTACGTATTCTCAAAGCGCAGCTTGTCGTCCATGAGGAGGCCAAGATTAGTTGCTTCTACCACCCTCTATATAGAATCGCCCATGATAGCAACCTTACTGGTAGTCAAAGTCTCGAGGTAGTCAAAAACTACGTATAATATTTCGACGAATACTATCTTAATTATGCATACTTAAACCTATAAGAGAATGTAAATTTATTATTCTACTTACTATAAGTTCCGTAGAGCTGCGTCATTCCATTTTACAGAAGGAATAGGGAAATTTTGGGCAACATGTTCCTAATTAAACAATTTCTACTGCATAACAATTGTTGCGTCGTCACAGAAGAACATAATCATACCAATAACTCGATTTCGTAAAATATGCCAGTAATGTTGTTTTTGTTAACATCCAGTTTTTTACTGTCACGCAAAACGCCAACCTTAACTGGACGAAAGGTGTGCTATGCGATAATGCGGTATATCAGGACAGCATGACTTGAGTTTTCAAGCTGTCGCACATCGGTTTGCTAAATAGAGGACCTCCAGTACGTCATCATCAACATCAACATTTAACAGCTTGGCTCTTGTCGGTGCTGTAGGCGCCAGTTCTCTCGGCCCTCGGCTAGTTAGACATTCCTTCTACTTTTAACTGTTGTACAAAGCTTATAATGGGTTAACCTTTACCCGTTGATCCTTCGAATTTACTTTCTAAGATATTTCTAAAGAAAATGTCGTGTCTTATCAAGTGACCTAACATTTGCCCAGTCTATTTTCAGTTGTCTTCAACAAGTTTCTTTTCTCTCCCACTGTTTGTAACCCTTCTTTTTTTACTTTCTGTCTGTCCAGCTTATTTTCTCCATTCTCCAGAGCCACATCTCGGACGCTTCGATCCTTTTTCTATCCGTGTATATGTATAAGTGTGCTATTGTTTAATTATATTATAGTAGTTATATTATGGCTACAAGCAGTAAAACAAATCCGTTCAAATGTCGGATGTAACGCACTCAGACACGCGTCGCTGCAGTAAACTTAAGTGCAAATCGGGGTAGTCGGCGGTACGCCAGTCCGCGTGCCACTCGTGCGCCTTATAGAACTGGTGTAAAAGGAGTTTCAAAAGGAGCGCTAGTTGTGAGTGTTCCCGGTGTTAAGTTACACTGGGGGTGAAATTGAGGTGAGGTTGAACAAGTGGTGAATAGCATAGCTGCACAGTCGAGGCGTGACATCGGTTTGCTCCTTTGGCTTATTGCTGAGCGCCGCTCAATAATTCACTGTCTTGTTAAATATTGAGTGCCAGTGCATTTAGGCTTAAATGGCAGCCTGCTTTTAATATTTATTGCTCGATGATAAACGCCTGTCTGCTCTTCGTTTGCAGTTCAAAAGACTTATTATTGCATGTCATATGTATATATTAGGGCGGATTGTATTATATCGATCTCACTTTAATGAACTGCGAGCCTTTTTTTGGGGAATGCGTTGATGTACCGTGCGCCCGGTCGGAAGGGGACCGGACGGTTGTGTGGGACTTCAGGGCAGAAGGCCCAGACCCACTAAACCCCCAACGATTGTCGAGCCATTTCGCTTACAAGGTGGGTCAAAGGTTTGCTTACACATGCTGGTTACGCTCGACGGGTGTCGAATACGTAAATTTAAAAAATAATATAAATTCGAAGGACCTTGCGTATTACCTTAGGTAGATGATCGCAGCGTGAAATTGCCAATATCAAAACCATTGCATTTTTACTGCGATGTATAATAATAATTTATCACCTACGCACACACAATTATGAACAAGGGATAAAACAAGGAGATTCGCATGATAATCGAAAGGGTACCTTCAGATAAGTTCTTCAGTTGAATGGGTGAGCTTCTTCGGAGTACCCTGGCCAGGGTTATAAATCACAGTTTCTTCGATCGCGGGGGCGCTATTCATGTATGCCACAAAGTGTCCAAAATGCACTGATTATATCGCACGATTCTATCGCGAAGATACAGTTCACAAATACAATACAAAGTTCTTCAATATAGTTAGCACAATTTATCTATCATTAAGTATTGTATATTAAAAGTCGGAGAGTGCGCGTTCGCGGGCGCAACATCTCGACGCGGAAGGAAGCGAAGTGTGTGTTTTTTCAACAGTCCGTATCATTTATCCCGTGCTTTACTATAATCTCATTTCGTTAATGAGAGCATGTTCTAGTTGTACTATTTAGACACACGCAGCGCGTCATGCGAGGGAAAGGAACGGATACATAGGTATAATATGTGCGTAGATAATAAAATACGATCAACACGGGTCACAAGGTGTCGCTACAGTGTAGATTAGAAAATGAAGTAATCCGCGCGAACATTCCCCCCAGCATGAAGGGAAGCCTTCAAAGAAAAATGTGAGTAAAACAATTAAGCAAAAAAATATATACTTCTAACTATAACTGCTACTATTAGGTTTGCCAAAATTCACTTTACATTTGATTGGACAAGTTGCAAAGCGGGCCTATTGGGCACAAGTAAAACCCAGACGATGTTTTGACTTTAGCAACTCTCATGATTACCGGGGTAAATCTCTTCGACTATACCCAAAGGCCAAAAAAGCGGAGGTACGTTTGCGGTGTGAACAATAACGATTGTCCCTATCACTATTGGAACCGCAGGAGTATTCCATTTAATTCGTGTCTGTGACGTGCTTAGATGCTTGCGAAGGCAACGTGGCCAAAATGACTGTTCCATATTATCCACGGAGGGAGGCACGACACAACAACATGAGATAGACGAGAAGTTATTAACGGTGGCAGGAGCGTTGCCTATAATAACATACCCAAGTACAGTGTTTAAAGCGCATGGTGATCCATGATTACCTTGTATCCTATTGCCAAGCAATACATGAGGAAACAACGAAGCGCCTATCAACATATCAATGTCCCCTGTGACAGCATATGTGTCATCGGCAAGTCGGAGTGAGTCAAAATATGTTAGCATCGATCTATCTACTTCTCCGTTAGGCAAACGATCAGTAACCTTGTCGACTACCAGAGTATCGAGCTCGTAGCTAATGCTTCTATCGAATCTAGAAGAGAATCTTACATTCACTTGCGAATTTAAGACTTTACTTGACCCGGCTATTCCTCTAACCATTATATTTTTCTGGTACGTATTTTATTTTATACCCGACCGATCACAGCATTGACGCGTAATGAAATTAGATTGCGATGCACTATCTAACAAACATCTAACTAAACGCTCTTGACCATTCGAGTCATGAACTATCACGCGAGCGGTTGCTAACAACTCGGTAGTCGAAACGTTGCTAGGCTCTACATAACTGCAGTTATTAACCGAATACTACATGTGAACCGTAACTCTATCTGTTTTACCAGAGCGCAGCCCTGGCGGCGGTGCTAGATTCGATGACGTGTGAGGACGAGACATATCTGCGCGCACGCCGGTGGTAGACATCGGCTGCGGCGGCGGCGAGGTTGGCAAAATCTGCGCGGGTTGGACGTAAGCGGGAGCGAAGCAGGAAGTCTCGAATTCCTTTGACCGATTAGCGTGCGGCAATTGACCATGGAACGTTTCAGCCGACAACGCGGGAACAGATACGCTGTTATCGAAATGTAACATCGAGTGATGTTTGTTGTGGCATTTGCGGCACGAGCTTGCAGAATTGCAATTATTTATTCTATGTTTGTAACTTAGACAGTTCAGACAATAGTTAAATGTTTTAACGAAACTATATCTCTCATGCGGCGTCAGGTTTTGGAAGCCCGCGCACTTATATAGTTGTTCATGAGGTGCGGGTGCGTCGCACAGCGAGCAAGTTTCCGATCTAATATTGTTATTGTTACCGAGCGGCCGCGGCGGCCGCGGCGGGAGCGCGAGTGGCTTCGAGGTAGAAGGCACATCTTCATTTGCAACATTTAAATACGAATTTGTATTCTTTGTACACTTGGGAGGGTCGATGTATTTGGAAACTTGAGAATTTTTAGCACTACTAGAGGTGCGTTGTAATATTTTTACCTGATACCGTAAGAAGGTAATCAAATCGTCAAAGGTAGGTATTTCTGTACCCCGGCTATCCATTTCAAATGCGCGAATCATATCAGCGCCCATTTTTTTCGATGCAATATGAAGCAAAATAAAATCACATAAATCGGGCAATTTTAACCCTTTAAGCGCGGCGACTGATGACGACAGTTTGTCAACGAAATTGTCCAAATTTTCAAAATTGACCGTACTCAACGGCTTCAAATTTAAAACTTGATCTAAGTATACAGTGCTTTGCATGCGTTTGTCGTCATATTTGCTAAATTGTTAAAAATTATAAAATAATTTTCAGCGCAAGGCTTCAAGCCGACGCAAACTGATTGCGCTTTGCCAGTTAATTTACCTATTAAGTAGTATAGTTTTTCCGGGTCACTGAGGCTATGATTTTCGTGAACCGTTGTTTTGAAACAAGCATAAAACAAAGGCCAACCACGTGGGTCACCGCTGAATTCGGGAATTTCTGTCGGAGGAAGTTTGGGACCCACTGGTTTGACATCTAACGAGTGCATAAGTGAACCAAGATCTGGTTTTACGACGCGCGGGGCGGTCAGCTTAGAATGCTGCCTTTTTATTCGACAGTACATCTATATTAATAATTTCGTGCAGGGGTACAGTAGACCCGATCGAAACGTATTTCAAATTAAAGAACGTAAAAAAAAAAAGTTTTTGATATGAGAACATGTATCCGCAAAATTCGTATTGTCGCGTATTTTGTAATTAAAAGTGCAAATTTTACGACAACCAAAAAAAAAATCGGACATATTGGTTGGTTTGACATGACAGATATGAGTGCGTTCTGAAACGTGCAGTTTTTCTAAAGCCGCGTCTGCTGCGCCGTTTTTACGGTCGTTAAAAGTCAAACATTTTTACCAAACGATATTTGTTGGCCGAATGATGATTATGATGGTTACTTTGAGCGACGGTAATTTTTTGTTTAATGTTTTAAAACATCAAAAACAAGTCCCGCCACACGTATGAAATCGCTATCAATAAATCGCAGTCGCCATCTTCTAAACGTTCCGTTTCATACTAGCTCTTAGATACGCCTCGCCTTCAACACATCGCGCTTCAAAAATGTATCCATCACAAAGATCTGTGACACATGTTACTGTGTAAAACGAAACGTCTTGCCGGAAACATTGAGTGAATTTAAATACTTTTCTTTAGTCGTTGACACATATTGTTTTTGACACCTAACAGTAAAAGTGGAAGTAAAAAATGTCGTTAGTGTTGCATCGTAGATTACACACATGCCGAAAATCGTAAGTATTTCATAAAATCTTTCATTGGTCGTATCTCTGTCTTCGTTTAGTATTTTGTTTGATGATACCTAAGTATATCATTTTGTTAACAGCCAAATCTCCTTTCATTTGGAAAGCACTGCCACAACTGTGGTAAATGGATGCAGCGAAGGGCTCTTCGTAAAGATGGTGAGTAATATGTTTTCTGCTTAAAGTGTTGATTGTAAGACTTTCTGCATTCAAATAAAATAAGTACTTATTTATTATATGATTAAACGAACTTACCTTAAGTGAAGTTCTATCATAATTATACTCCTCTCCTTGTCCGAGACGTTATAACTGTAGTAGCGCTGGCAGTCCAGCGCCAAATCACTGTTTCAAAGCTAAAATTTAAAAGAAAAAAACACCTCTCGTTTGACAGCTGTTTGCCAATCATTAAGTTTGAAGGTATCGTTACGAGCAACCCTTTCAGGGAATAAATACTTCAGCATTTATGGGGCGGGAAAGGGACCGACGTCTCGGACAAGGAGCATCGTATAATTATGATAGAACTTCACTTAAGGTAAGTTCGTTTAATCATATAATTATACTCCTCTCCTTGTCCGAGACGTTATAACTGTAGATGTTTAAAGTTAGGGTTGTGAGTAAAGCCATTGTACATAAAAAAATAAACTTTTATTTTTTTTCAATAGAGGATAACACAGAAAATAAAAAACAACTCGACTTATAACAAGTGAAAAATCAACAAATTTTCTTAAACATATTAACTTTGACAACAACATATATATATCTTGTAATTATTTTTAATCAATGAAATCACATAATAGGAGTCTGCAGCTCCTTACTGAGTAGATGTATCTACAATATGTGAAGAGTCCAAAACTGCCTGACCAAAATGTAAAGACTGAGTCACAGGTCTATTATAATGTCTAGCGAAGGTGGCTGAACTTTCAGACCATCCTGCGGTTTTTTGGATTTGGTCAATATTTAACCCAGATCTAAGGGCAGCAGACGTTGAAGAATGTCTAGTTGAATGTGCTGTAAATATATTGACGTCAATACCCGCTTCATTTAAGGTTTTCTTAATCCAACGGCTTATGCTTTGGGTGGACGCAGGGACATATGGCCTTTTAAAAGTGAGAATTAGCTTTTCGTGATCACCCCTAAAGGCTTCTGTAGCTTTAATATATGATTTCAGAGTATTCACAGGACAAATTTCTATTTTATATTCATAAACTGGTAGCTGTAATAATGGCTGCGGTGTACCTTTTTTGGATGTTTTTATTATATCTGGTATGAAATTTTTTATTTGGTCGTCTAATAAAACTATATTTTTTAGAGAAATTAGTGACAGAGTTTGTACTCTGTGTCCGGTGGTTAAAGCCAGTAGTGTTACTAATTTTCTAGTCAATATTTCAAGGGGTGTATTTATCATAGGTAAAGTGGCCAGGTAATTTAACACTACTCCTGGGTCCCAAGTGGAATCATATTTAGGTTTAGGTGGTTTTGATCGGTATATACCTTTCATTAACCTTTTTATTCTGTCGTCGATTCCTATTTTCGGTCCCAATAATAACGATAATGCAGATCTAGTAGAATTTAATGTGCCGTAAGATGCTCCCGTTTCAAAACATTGACTTAAAAATTTAAGTATATAAGGTATCAATACCTGGTAGGGTTATCGATATCTCGATATCTAGATAGATTATGTTGTTTACAATACTGCCACCACAGCTTAAGGGGAGAGTTATACTGTCGCATGGTATTTTGTGACAGGGAGTTCAGCATAATGTGTAAAGCTGAAGCTGGAGTACCTCTCCTCACGTATGCCTCGCTGATAGCAGCCCTGCAGCCAGGGTAAGCTGATGGTGAAGTGGGTGTACATCTCTGTAAGGGGATGATAATAGATTTTCGTTAGGTCTAAAAATTAGGAGATCTCCAATAACTAGTTTTTTAACAAGTGGGAACCATGGTTGCGATGGCCATAATGGAAACACCAAGATACCGGTGGCTTTATCAATCGTGATTTTCTGAACACATTTTAGAACCAGGGAGAAAGGTGGAAAGGCATAAAAGAACAAGTTCTTCCAACTGAGGGTAAAAGCGTCAACGGCAAAGGCATCAGGGTCACGTTTCCAAGAAACAAACTTACGACATTTATTGTTTATTCTAGAGGCCAACAAATCAATTTCAGGTTTTCCAAATTTATCTGTTATTTTCCTGTATGCATTGTAACAAAGCTCCCATTCAATGTTTACTCTCCTAGATTCCCTGTCTGCTTCGAAATTATCTTTTGTATTTATGTAAGAACTGAAAATCCATAAGTTTCTTTCTTCACAAAATTGCCAAATTTCCCTAGCAATACTGTTAAGATGTGGAAATTGAATTCCGCCGTATTTATTGATGTAAGCCACAGCTGTAGTATTATCTATTCGTAACAGAATTTCACAATTATTTAAATATTTTGCAAAACATTTGAGACCTAATAAAGCTGCTTTTAGTTCTAAATAATTTATATGATTTTTTTTCTCTAAACGCGACCACGATCCTGACGCCTTTTTACCCTCACACACAGCGCCCCATCCGTTCAGGCATGAGTCCGTGTGAATCTCTAGAGTAAAATTATGTTGTTTTATGGAATTGGGGTTATCCAAATTCATTCACCAACAATCAAATTCTGGAATTATGTTCCGTGGGAATGTCATTACTGCATCATAATTATCATTATTTTTTAATAATGCTAAA
The DNA here is from genome assembly GCA_947049275.1 of Epinotia bilunana. Classification (NCBI taxonomy): domain Eukaryota; kingdom Metazoa; phylum Arthropoda; class Insecta; order Lepidoptera; family Tortricidae; genus Epinotia; species Epinotia bilunana. Next base: position 26,232,490 of record OX346257.1, read on the forward strand.
TACTTTTCCCTTTCCAGAATTTTTGTGTATACCCAGCCATAGGGGACGGCTGGAGCACACGCAGTAAGTGATCCTAGCAATTGCGAAAAATCTCTTATACTACAATGAGCCCTTTGCTGAAACCACTTAATTTTTTCTAATAATAAAATCTGTTTTTGTTCAGGTACCCCTAGTGTCATATTTGCAGAATTTAAAATGAACCCCAGAAACTTACATATTTTGTTAGGTGTAAGGACACATTTATCAACATTAATTATGAATCCTAGATCTTGCAAAATACTACAAGCTATGGTAAGATTGTACAAATTGTTTCGGAGTGTCCAAAAATGAGTATATCGTCTAAATAAGTTGTTAATATCACATTATTTTCTCTGAGGTAAGTACTTATCGGTCTAATTATTTTTGTAAATACAAACGGAGCTGTGCAAAGACCATAAGCAAGGACATTAAACTGATACAGTTGTCCATTATACATAAATCTTAAATATTTTTTTGAGTTTTCTGAAATTGGTACAGAGAAATATGCTTCTCTTAAATCAATAGTTGCCATGTAACAGTCTTTTATCATTAATCTACAGGCTGTTCTTATGTCCTCTAGCTTAAAATGTTCAGTAGATATGTATTGATAAAGGTATTTCAAATTTAAAATAAACCTGTAAGAGCCATTAGGTTTTTGCACCAAAAATATTGGGGAAGTAAATTGGTCTTTCGAGCAAGCGCATGCGGATATTGCATCCAAAGACTTGAGTTTATCTATTTCCTGACCAATCAGTATAATTTCCTTTGGAGACCACTGTTGGGTTGGTGCTTGATATGGTGGGGGAGTGTGAGTAAATGGAATCTCATACCCCTGGACCCAATCTAATATGGTCCGATAATTAGTAAGTTCCAACCAATTGTTAAGAAATTGACTGATCCTACCAGCATGTACCTGGTTAAGCGACGGTAATTGTGACGGCCCCGGTGTTGGTACCGTTTCTGGTCCCGCTGATGTGGTTGGTACTTCCGTGTCATTGGTGCTTGACGATGCCCGCCACGTGTTCGTTGATGCTGTTGATGTTGCGGCGGGCCCCTCCAGTTTCCCTGCCTTTTGATATTAATCTGTTTTGTCACGGGATTTTTATTGGTTGAGGGTTCAGAAATCTTTATTTGTGTGCCAGTTTTCTTGAGAGCTTGAGCAGCCTTAATTTTTTCGGCACATTCTTTGCCAAATAGGAATTCATCTGGCTTTGCATCACGGACTGCTTCCTTAATAGTTTGATTTGCTCCTGCCAGAGCAAAAAATTTTCTTGACAATGAGTCCTCGTGAAATATTGCACAGCATAAGTTGGCGGCATCATTTACATGTTCGATAATCGAGCTAGAGTTTATATTCCCTTTAAGAACACTAGTTAAGGTTTGGCCCAAAGCACACATCACTTTGAGAGTCAAATTCTGTCGATGAATGATGCGTTTATCTCTTTTCAGTGATATCTCTGAAAGAGAAGCCAGTATTTCGGGATTTATTTTAGGAGCCTATGTACCAAAGTTTGCTGGGGCTGGGTACTTCTTTATAATTTGTTCTTGGCTTCCTTTATCCAATCCCACGCTCATTAGATTCCTCCATCGAGTAGCAAGTTCCGGACGAATTTCTGGACCTTTTTCTTCATTATCTTCACCTTCGGTGCCCAGTGCCAGCAGAAACTCCTCTGGTAACACATCATCATCCTCTGAAAGAATTTTAACAACCATATTTGACTTTGGTAAAAATAAATAATATCAGATTGCATAGTCTATCCGCTGAGTGATAGCGCTTGCTTTTGAAAAAGGGTCCATGGATTTATAAAAACCTTATTTACGGAATGTGTTTGATGGTCAGTCTATCCACTAAATGATAGCGCAAGGTGTCATAAATTATATGTTGTAATCAAGGCCAAAATGTAATGCTATAATATTTCAAGGTCTACCCGCTGTGTGGTAGCACTAACTTGTTGAATGTACTTTTGAATCGTGGAAATATCCAATATAAAAAAATAATGATAGGTATCAAAATGTCATCTTTGATATTGGCGAGATCAGTGGTAGCCATTTATTAGGTAAAATTTTGTATAAACATACCTAGGACTAAGTCCTCGGCGTTAGTCGTGTTCTTTGTTTCGGGGTTTTCATCAGCTGTTGTCCTCCTGTTCTGAGCTGGTGGTTGAGTCTCTGGTGTACATGAAGTCCGTTGTGGTGATTGCGGCGATGTCGCTATTTCCTTTGGATCTGGTGGTAACTTCTTCAATTTCTTCTCAAGGCGACGAAGCTTTCTTCGAATATAGTCGGTTTCACTTTCATCTGCTCTTCTTTTAGTCATTTTAATTTATTTCCAATCCACAATTCGCAATAACACCAGAATTTTACGATGCAAAGGGAAAATGGTCACTTGGTTTGCGCGGTTATTCGGTCACCATAGATAAGACGTAAAACAAAATATTGTCATAATGTCAACACAAAAGAGTTGACCGGAAGTTACACAAAAAAACCGATAACGAAACAAATCGGAAAGGTCAGTGTGTAATACACTTAATCCGAACTCATTATTTATTTGTCTATGACCTATAACCTATTTTTTTCCTATAATCTAGAACTGTATGGCCCAGCTCGATCACATCTTATTCAATAAAAAACCGCCAATAACATCACCGCAACGGATAAATATATATTTGTCATTACATACCTCAAGTAATACATATTTGATCACTAGATATCAAACCTTCGGTATGCGTTCGTTCCCAGATGTATTTGTGCCAGCTAAAAAAGCACAAATTATAGCAGGTCGCATATTCTTCTTTTAACCACATTGTATACTTCTATTATGCACTTATTTACACAACAAAAAACGTAATAAAACTAAATTTTATTAAAAAGAACGAGAGAGAACAGTGTTCGGCGCGTTCACTGACAACGTAATGATTGTCAAACAGCTGTCAAACGAGAGGTGTTTTTTTCTTTTAAATTTTAGCTTTGAAACAGTGATTTGGCGCTGGACTGCCAGCGCTACTACAGTTATAACGTCTCAGACAAGGAGAGGAGTATAACTTCCAGTGACAGGCAATTTTTGTAAGGAAAAAATATTTGCAAGAAACTGCAAGCTAATGCAAATGTGCAGTCGCTGTGTCGAATGTGACAACATTATACTTGGTAAGCGGCTCAATATTTTTTTCTCTATAACCCGACAAATAATAATAAATGACCACATGCATAGCCTGTGTTGAGGTGTCATGAACACATACAGAAACGGGCATAATTTTTTTACTGTTTTTCGATAATGGAATGGACCCCTTCATGCACAAGTTTAACTTAAACTTGGGTGGTTCTTATTATACAAATAGACATTATTAATTGTATAATATATTTTTGCAGATAATTTCAATTATTACGCCTGCAGGACTACCACCACACATTCTAAAATTAAAAGTTGGTTGTATAGTAATGCTTTTGAGAAATTTAAACCCGACTGTTGGGTTGTGCAACGGAACCCGTCTTATTGTTAGAGCGTTAGCTTCACATGTCATTGATGCCGAAATTATTAGTGGTAGCCATGTGGGAACCAGAGTTTTTATTCCTCGAATTCGTCTCCAGCCATCTAACAGTCAACTGCCTTTTAAATTTAGTCGGCTTCAGTTTCCCATTCGCATAGCATTCGCTATGACAATAAACAAAAGCCAGGGACAAACTTTCGACAAAATCGGTATATTTTTACCTAATCCTGTTTTCACCCATGGCCAGCTCTATGTTGCCTTCTCTCGAGTTCGAAGATTCGATGATGTAAAAATTCAAATTATGAATACCACTGAACAAGGCTTGAAAGGTGATAAATATTTTACGGAAAACGTTATATATTATATATTTTATGATAATCAATCTGTGATGTATAATAAAGAATATGCCATTATAATTACCTTTGCCAAATTATCTGATAAGTACTCATTGTAATTATTTTTTTTAAGTTCAATTTAACATTTTTGACTAGGATTACAGAAAATAAACCTTAAAAATTATATTTTTTGTTGATTTCTGTTAGCTAATTCTGAATGTTGATTTAAAATAAATTATTTCTGTAGCTCTATGTTGCCTTCTCTCGAGTTCGAAGATTTGATGATGTAAAAATTCGAATTAACCACTGAACAAGGCTTGAAATGTGATAAATATTTTACGAAAAATGTTATATATAGAGAAATTGTATGATAATGAATCTGTGATGTATAATAAAGAATATTCCATTATAAGTACCTTTGCCAAATTCTCGGATTAGTAAGTACTTATATACCTGCCAAAGTAGAGTAAAAGACTGAGTGCTTAAAACAAAGAGGTTTACAGAAATTAAAACTTATATGTATTGAAGAATTATATGTATTGTTAATTTATGTTAGTTAATTCTGAATGTTGATTTAAAATAAAAATTATTTGTGTAAAAAAGTTTTTATTTACTATATTTAACACAATGAACAAAGACGAATCTATGCCTTGCTTTTATACCTTTAATATTTCTTGAGAACCGATGACTACAAAAATATCTACCAACATTTTACACCTAGATGTATTCCACCCGAGCGAAGCCGGGTTTTCATCTAGTATCTTTAAATTCCGACCAAGAACTGTAGTCCGGTTGCGCATCGGGAGTAATAGTCATCTGTAATTCGTTTATTCGTTCAAGCGTTTGTAAGTAATCGTCTCTAATCGAGTCCAATGTTTCGACACTAGAAAGAAAATCTTCAATATTTATCTCGTCATCTAATTTTTTTTGACAAAGCTAAAATTGTCTGTGCTCGCGTGAAATACACGGCACGTCTCGATTCTAGGTTTCCTAATTTCTGTTCAGCCATTTTGTGTCGAGCACGAGTTGTAATTGCGGACGAAATTATTGCGACTTTACCCTAACTACAGAGACTAATACGAAGTAATAAACAATACTTCATACAAGCATATATGAATTAAACCAACAACACGATACGAAAATATATTTAAAGCAATCACGAATGTATATTGTTTATAACTAGAATACGAGAGCGACGAAACTAAATACGAGTACTTAATACTTAACAATAACAGAGCGGCACCAGCCCAAAGAGGCGCCGGCGCAATCAAAGTAACTTAAACCTAAGCGCGGAGCGGAGACACGAAAACAAATAGGTACCGTACGTGGGAACAACTATGTAATGATATCTAAGAATCGAAGCGTAAGGGCGTAATAATCCGTTGCTAGGATACCAAAATAACTGTTTTGCAATAATAACAAAGTTATGAGTGACGTCGTAATACCTACTAAAATGCGAGCGAAAAAATCTAAACAAAGCGACGACGTTATATCTACCAAAAATGCGAGCGAAACTATCTAAACAAAGCGACAAAGTTATGCGCGAGCGAAACAAACTACGATATATTATATTAACCTAGTAGCGATTTCCAACTAAATAAAATACCTACCAAACTACTAATGATTTAGGTACTTAGGCGCGAGATTTTCTATTAAAACAGCCCAAAGCGACGAAATATAACGAAAAAAGAGAGCGGCTATGACAGCGAACAAAATAAAGCGAAATAGAATATCTACCTTACTATTTAATAGATAAGCGCGGGGATTACTACTATGAAACCAACTAAATAACTAACATTGCCTAAGCGTGGTTCATATCCGGTTCGATTCGGACCAAAAATGGTTACGCTCGACGGGTGTCGAATACGTAAATTTAAAAAATAATATAAATTCGAAGGACCTTGCGTATTACCTTAGGTAGATGATCGAAGCGTGAGATTGCCAATATCAAAACCATTGCATCTTTACTGCGATTTATAATAATAATTTATCACCTACGCACACAATTATGAACACAGGATAAAACAAGGAGATTCGCATGATAATCGAATATGTACCTTCAGATAAGTTCTTCAGTTGAATGGGTGAGCTTCTTCGGAGTACCCTGGCCAGGGTTATAAATCACAGTTTCTTCAATCGCGGGGGCGCTATTCATGTATGCCACAAAGTGTCCAAAATGCACTGATTATATCGCACGATTCTATCGCGAAGATACAGTTCACAAATACAATACAAAGTTCTTCAATATAGTTAGCACAATTTATCTATCATTAAGTATTTTATATTAAAAGTCGGAGAGTGCGCGTTCGCGGGCGCAACATCGCCGCGGACGGAAGCGAAGTGTGTGCTTTTTCAACAGTCCGAATCACTTATTCCGTGCTTTACTAAAAGCTCATTTCGTTAATGAGAGCATGTTCTAGTTGTACTATTTAGACACACGCAGCGCGTCATGCGAGGGAAAGGAACGGATACATAGGTATAATATGTGCGTAGATAATAAAATACGATCAACACAGGTCACAAGGTGTCGCTACAGTATAGATTAGAAAATGAAGTAATCCGCGCGAACACATGCTACTTTGACTCTCACGCCAGACCTGGCCAGGGACAGCGCCCCGGGACAATTTTGAGGGGCTTCAATCCCGTGGACCTAAATTGGGTAGTTAGGGTCCCTTAACCCCGCACCCCGGTCCACTTCGGTAGGGGGAGCGGTATGTGCGCATAACGCCGACGTGCGCGCCCCGCTCTACGTCTGCGAATATGGGGAGCGGAAGGGTCGTCCTCCCGCACTCTTTCTGTGCCATTACGGACTTGCAGAACGAGGTCATGGCTTCCCATGATCTCTCGCTGTCAAGCAAGTTACAATGAATGGACGGCAGCGAGAGGTTCCCACCCAATACATCGGACAGATTATGCCGCTGTGACGGACCTGCGAGCCTAGCACAACTTACGTCCAAAGCGACGCGAGACAAGAAACAATTACCCACCTATTTCTAATTCATATACTGTTCAAATGAGACAGGAGTCGCTGACTCGCGTGCGAGGCGACTTTACAGGAAGCATTTCTAGACCTCCGGTAAATATTAAATACGGCTCCAGCTATAAATAAGCTCATAGAGAACTGTCAATCTCCCCGAACAAACAGATTGTAATGGATGTCAATGGATCTCGGTTGTTTCAACCATTGGTAACTAACGTTTACTTTTGACTTTTCAGTTCACTTTTGAATTGCCGACCAACTTTTAATCAATGAATTATTTAGCGGGTGGATTATATAACGGAAGCACACCAGTTTTGCTTCTTTTGTGTGACGTTTGTGGTGTTACACAAAAATGTTTTTTTTTTCGTATAAAACACCGTCCAATTGCTTTTTGTACAACATTTTTATAAATATTCCACTGTGTTACGTCTTTTTCTTGCAATCCACCCTTCTATGTATTTCACTCGCTTGTCTTATACGATGCTATCCGCTCATAGTTGCATATGTGCAACGCACAGTGAAATCAAATTGAAAAAAAGGTTATTTGTGACTGACGTCGACCTCCACGAGAAACCCACACACAAGCAATATAAAGAAACAACCCTCTCGATGGCCATTGTTAAGCTATTTAAACAACAGGTATTTACAAAGAGGAAACGAGCACCTATGATTTACCGCGCTGACGCACATCTTTGTAAAGGTGACATTACACAAGGCATTAAAAAAGTGTTTACCTAATTTTTATTTTCTTCGCATATGCATTAACCGCGAGTCACTCCTAGACTAGTTTGGGATCAGGATAAGTGCGAATTCGAGTAGCTTAGGTGGCTTATGATCAACAGTGGGCTATTATAAGCTGATACAAATGATGATGATGTACAACACTCGTACAACATTCCCCGCCCAGGCTATACTAATCATTGAATTTGAATTTGTCCCCAGTCTACCAGTCTTGACATAGCATTTAAATCTATCAGACGACCAGGGGCCCATTGCATAAAGAAATGGAGCCATAAAGATGTTTCCGCTTGTAATACAAGATACAAATTGTTATGCAATGGGCCCGTGACTGTGACCCAGGACAAAGACGGTGTTCATTTTATCAGGCAATTTGCGTCACATAAATCATTAAAACGATTCATTTTAAGAGTCCGCAGTAAGCTCGGCCGAATTTCACCTTCCCATACAAACGTAGTTATTATTATTATTACAGACATAGATATACCATATGTCATTGTATATGCAAAGTTTCGTCACAATCCGACACGTAGTTTTAAAATGAGAGCGTAACTACGTTTGTATGGAGAATCGAGCTTACTGCGGACTCTTAATGATTTGCCGCAATGAAACTACGTAAGAAACATTAACAAAAATATTAACGTTTTTAATTTAAAAAAAACTACTCTAAATGTATCCGACTTAACGAATGTCTTTTGATGTGTTTGTGGATATCACCCTGTCATATTTTTTTTTTTATGATATAGGAGGCAAACGAGCAGTCGAATCACCTGATGGTAAGCGATAATCGACGCCCATGGACACTTACAACACCAGAAGAGTTGTAGGTGCGTTGCCGGCCTTTAAGATGGGAGTACGCTCTTTTCTTGAAGGCTTGAAGGTTATAACGGTCCGGAAATACCGCAGGCGACAGTTCATTCCAGAGTATAGCCCCTTTATGTCACCTAGCCGACCCATTTGTGCCAGTGGCGCGATTCTAGTTATTCTAGATCTTAATAACCGAAGGGGACGTTCCTAGGACGCCACTTTTCTTTCATATCAGTTTTACTCCCGTTTTTCTGATAATGAAAAACCGGCTAAGTGGAGATGTCACTGTAACATCAGGACGTCTTATTTCGAATTACGTGTTTACATGTATTCACATCATCATACTCCTAGGGTTATTTATAGTTGTGCCCTAAAGGAGCTCCGCTTTGACATCTAATCCCCAGAATTTGGCATAGGCATTAGTTTTACGAAAGAGACTGGCATCTGACCTTCCAACCCAGCGAGAAAACTAGACCTTATTGGGATAAGACCGGTTTCCTCACGATGTTTTCCTTCACCGAAAAGCTAACGGTAAATATTCCGCACATACGTGCCGAAAAACTCGTTGGTGACAGCCGCATGCCTAGGCTAGGCTACCGAAGCTTGTGTAAGCAAGCCATGTAAATGACTTCACATCAAATTACAAAATATCTGTGAGTAATCTAGTGAGTACGGGCCTTAATCGAAGGTCTTTATTTGTGCGTCGACTCAGCAGGGCCAGTGTTTGCTACACGCCCAATATTTACATTGGGCGGAAAGGGTCCGCTTAGATTATTGTGGAATAGGCATTGTTGCGGCTTCCATTCCTAATATATTAATGGTTTAATCAAAATCTGAGGAACGCAAACGTCGCGTGATTTAATAAATTAAGTAGTGTATAGTATAAAGAGATCTGACTTAAAAAAGGAAGTGTTAGATCTTTAAACCACAACGTTAAATAAATAAATGAAATAAATATTTCGAGACATTCTTACTCTAATCGACTTATAGTCCCAAACTAAAGAGAGCCTGTATTACATGGGTGCTAGACGACGATATACATACATAAATATATGTTTAAGTACATAGAAAACATCCTCGACTCGGGAACGTATATTCGCGCTAATCACACAAACAAATGCACTTACCGGGATTCGAACCCAGGACACCGGCTTCGTAGGCAGGGTCACTTTCAACTAGGCTATAGAGGTCGTCAGCGTTTATTAAAGAATTCCAGTCGTACTTTTACAAAAAGTGGAAAGAGTGGCCCAGCAGAATGTTATCTCGCTTTAGCCTGGTCGGTAGTCACCCTGCCTATGAAGCAAGAGGTCCTGGGTTAGAATTCCGGTAAGGGCATTTTTTCTGTGATGAGCACGAATATTTGTTCCTCCGTCATGGATGTTTTCTATGTATGTATTTATATTAGTTTATATTTGGAGCAGCCCCATTTAGGAACTGCCTGTGTACACTTTACAGAAGACCGTAGGCATTATAAAACAATTGATTGCGTTTCAGGAATGTGGTTCACGTACCGGCAGGCGCAGCGTGGCATCGATCGCATCAGAAATGAGGCTATCCGCAGCAGAACCAAGGTAACCGATATAGTCCTCCGAATCGCTAAACTTAAGTGGCAGTGGGCGGGGCACATTGCACGTAGGACCGATGGCCGTTGGGGCGGAAAGGTTCTCGAGTGGCGACCACGTACCGGAAGGCGCAGCGTGGGTAGGCCCCCCACAAGGTGGACTGATGACCTGGTAAAGGTCGCGGGAGTCCGCTGGATGAGGGTGGCGCAGGACCGGTCATTGTGGCACTCTTTGGGGGAGGCATATGACCAGCAGTGGACGTCTTTCGGCTAATATGATGGTGGTGATCAGACTACCTACCTAACTTATCCGTTATACAGAAAACATCTTCGTTTAATATTTTTTTCCATATTTGTAATTTTTTCCATACAAATTGTTTATTTATGGCAAAAAGGCCAAAAGGGCACTTTTACATGTCAAACGGTATTTACTAAAAAATAATCTTCACAATAAGCATTTTAAATTTTCAGATTAAGGACCGATATAAACGGTTAACAAACTATGGTATATAAATGTTATTAAATGAAAATAAAACAAAATTGCAAAATATGACCATTATATTCGACATAAAGAAGAAAAAGAAGTTAATGATATAAAATCAGTATTACAGAGGTGTATAAGGTAGATACCTTATACACCTCTGTAATACTGATTTTATCTTTTATTATTTTTGCTCAGATGAGCATCGAAATACAATTGATAATTATTCTAATGTTCTTAGAGATGTATACGGTCTCTAAGCGTCAAAACAAAAAAAAGGAACATTAGGTAATGTAATATTGTCGAGTTGTACTTGTACAGAATGATGTCTCTCGTCAATACGATAATAATAATAGTAACACTAGTATTTAAGTACTTAGGTGTACTATGCCCTTGCACGCATGAACAGTCCGGACTCCACAAACAGCACCCGACTAGCACCAATGACTGGACTAGTGTGCGACCTGCATTTATCTCTAGCTTATACATACAAACCCGCCTTTATCCCTGAAAGGGGTAGGCAGAGCACAGGAAACTTGTGTCCAGTGCCACTGTTACCATAAAATGTGGGTATAAAAAATCGACAAAATGTGATATCCATTAAGGGTCTTATCTATTATTTGTTTATCAAACACATTAAGTTTACAGTACGTAACCAAAGCACTTACCAGCTAGGATATTTACTACTTAGACACAATGGAGCACATGGACACAAGTCGATACAATACAAAGAGATGTCAAAAATAATAAAATTAAAATACAATGAGATGTCAAATGAAATCATTAAAAAATATTATTTGAAAAAGTCTGGCAAAGTTGCATAAAATCGTATAACGATCAGCGAATATGACGGCATCTTCGTGCTGAGAGAGCATCATGTGCAGTAAAGAGAGGCCACGAGTAGTAGGCGCATGTCTCGCGTAGCGCGTGCGAGCAGACGGCCGCTGCAGCACACACGACGCGGCCGGCGGCGCGACGCCACCGCCCCGTGGGATCCTTGGAGGAACCACCATATCTTTTAAGGGTTAAATTATTTGAGGAAAACCGCCTAATAACCTACGATGTAAAACGCCAAGCTCGATAAGTGAGGCCTGCACCTTCCTACGCGTATACGTAGAACACGACTGGCCAACTGTATTGTCACCCTTGCAATAGAGTACGTAAGAGCAGGTTTGGCCTAGCCAGTCATATCAGAGCTAGGTTAGTCCATAATTTATTAAGGTCACCGTCATCAACATCGATCAGGAGGACTATATATATATAAGAATAAGAATGAAAAGAAGAAAAATTTATTCACTTAAACAGCCCTTGTTTTACAACACTTTCTTCTGCCAAACTGCAGGACAGTTGGCATGTCATGTCAATCCACTCCCACACACGGTCAGTTCTAAGTGATCCAATCGGTAGCGTCATGCTGATTGGACGTTAGGAAGCATGGTGTATGGCCAGCCTAAGGTAAATTTTCACGTGCAATCATACAATTTCTATGAATCTCAATGTGGAACAGTAAAGAAACCATTGACAAAAGAACGTGTTCCAGAGGTTATGATGCCAAGTAAAAAGATAATTTTCATTCAGCGGTATTCAATCTGCCTGATCGTTACCCGCCGTATTACAAAACAGCGCTGTTTTGTGAAACACTCACCATCATAATGTACACGTCTACATACATTTCGTCGCTTCTCAAATTACCGAACAGGTTAATAATATTTTATTTATTTAAATTATCCGACTCGCGAAGCAGTAGCATTTTCCGGGTAGAGCTGGAATCGACCTCATACGTATTTTGATTTCACATGTAAATAATTTGATATTCCACCTGACTGCATACAATTAGAATATTGGGAAATACTGTTGTTTGATATTATTATAATAATATTTTTGGCAGTTGGAGTTAACGAAAATGTTATTAATACGAAATATTATGAAGGAGTAAAGTTTTTCAGCTGGCAGATTTATAAGTTTGTATGCTGTGTTGAGGTCCTTCGGGGTAGATTGTATGCTGTGGTGAGGTCCTTCGGCGTAGATTGTATATTATGCCCTATTCCTTCTTTTCTTTGTAAGGCTGTCCTGTCATCACACTGCCGCGTGAGCGGGACATACAAATGTCGCTTGACAAGGGTGTGCTGTACCGTGCGGAATCAAAATACAAACATAAATAAAAATTAAAAAAACCAGGACAATCTTACACAACCCAGTCCTAAACTAAGCAAAGCTTGTACTATGGGTGCTAGGCGACAATATACATACTTATATAGATAAATAAATAATTGAATACATAGAAAAGATCCATGACTCAGGAACAAATATTATTAATATTAAATATAATATAATTATATGAAGATGAACTGGCAACCCTGAGGAAGTGAAGCAGGATCTGCTCACGCTCCTTCCACGCTTTCGGGAACTAGGGTTAGAGGTCAACTCAGGTAAATGCGAGTTTTTCCCCTGCGGTGCTAATTCCGGTTTCTCCTTCACTTCGTTCAGTGCCGTGCTTCCGGGACTCAAAGAGCTGTCAACCCATACTTTTACCCTCCTGGGTTCTCCCATTTTTTTCTGAAGCCATCCCGGAGGCCTTCGAGGTGAGAAAGCGGCTTCTTCTGTCTGCTGGGGAGAGGTTGAAGCTGCTATCAGCGCATGTGGCTCTTATTTTGCTACGGGTTTGTTTCGCTGTTCCCAAACTTACCTATTTTTTGCGCACGGTTCCGACTTGGCTTCACCCGGTGCACACTGACTCTTTTGATTGTGTGTTGAAGGAGTCAGTCAGTGGGACCTGGCATCTTTACCCATTCGGTACGGTGGGTTAGGCGTAAGGCGCGCGCGGGATGTGAGTCTGCCAGCTTTCCGGGCGTCGGCGGAGGGGATTGTGGACCTTGTCACTCAGATACTTTCCCTAGATGGTGTCAAGGCTACCATACCTTTTGCTGCCGATGCTTTGTCAGCGTGGACGACTCTTAACTCGGGTGCGCCTGTGCCTGAGAAACTTGACCGGCAGCGGTTGTGGGATGACGTGGGGGGGAAGCGGACGCTGGACGGCCTGGTGGAGAGCGCGGTAGGTGTGGATAGGGCTTGCCTGGACTCTGGCCTTGATACAGCCATGAGCCTTGGCTCATGGCTGTATCAAGGCCTGAGTCTGGGGCGTGGCTACACGCTCTCCCTTCTCCGCATTTGGGTACCCTTCTTGATAATGACTCGTTGCGGGTGGCCGTGGCTCTTCGCAGCGGCTGTGATGTTTGTGAACCACACATATGCATCTGCGGCGCTATGGTGGAGAGCAGCGGTCATCATGCACTGAGTTGTTGTCGCTGCGCAGGAAGGTTCCCACGTCACCACGCCCTTAATGATATTGTTAGAAGGGCCCTTGTGTCGGCGAATGTACCGTGTATGCTGGAACCTCCTGGCCTTAGCCGGTCTGACGGCAAAAGGCCTGACGGTTTGACCTTGGTGCCCTGGCAGAAAGGCAAGTGTCTGCTCTGGGACGCGACGTGTGTCAGCACTTTTGCTGCTTCTCACATTGGTCGCACCTCGCGGGCGCCTGGAGCAGCGGCTGAGCTGGCGGCAATGCGGAAGAGGGTCAAGTACTTGGGCCTATGCAATTATTTATTTGTTCCGCTTGCGGTGGAGACGACTGGGTGCTGGTGCAAAGGTTAGCCATAGCGGTGCAGCGCGGCAATGCGGCTAGCGTGATGGGAACCTTTGCACCTGGAGTGGCGCGACGCGGGTTATTCGATACTTAGTTTTTAGTTTAGATTAGTAGGCTTAGGTTTCTAATTTTAATGTATTGTTTTGTTTCGATCTATTGTGTGACATGTATATTATTTGGTTGAGTATTGTAAAGAATAGCATATTATGTAAATAAAATATAATAGTATTTAGTAGTTAGCTAATTGCAGAAATAATTAGCACATATTATATTATATATCCCGGTATTTGTATTTTGGAGTCGCTACCACGTACCGGAAGGCGCAGCGTGGGCCTACCCACAGGTCATCAGTCCACATTGACTGTGGGGCCTACCCCACAGTCAAGGTGGACTGATGACCTGTTAAAGGTCGCGGGAGTCCGATGGATGAGGGTGGCGCAGGACCGATCAATGTGGCACTCCTTGGGGGAGGCCTATGTCCAGCGGTGGACGTCTTTCGGCTGATATGATGATGTTGGTGATGATGATGATTTATAGCTTTTAAGCTTCGCTTAGTTTGGGAGTAGGTCGTTTTCTGTAAGATTGTGCCCAAATATGTATATTTTTTATTTATTTATTTTTGGTTATGTCACTATGTCACTGTCGCTCCGCACACCGCAGCGGGATGCGGCGGCAGTGTGCGGTTCGCAGGCAGAGCGGCACGATTAGCTACATAGTTTTGTAAACTCTGTCATATCGAGCTTAGCTAGGCCTTGTTCATGGTCAGACCCTGCTGTCAGGAGATTATAGTCACGCTCACACGTGTCCACAAGCTCTCCACACTCACCCTGTTACCGAGTAACTTAAGAAAAGCTTCTTTGGATACTTCCATTATCCTCCTAGCGTTATTCCCGGTTGTGCCCCTGAAGGAGCCCGCGGGGGAGTTTTACGAAAGCAACTGCCATCTGACCTTCCAACCCAGAGGGAAAACTAGACCTTATTGGTATTAGACCGGTTTCCTCACGATGTTTTCCTTCACCGAAAAGCTAACGGTAAATATTCCGTACATACATTCCGAAAAACTCATTGGTACGAGCCGGGATTCGAACTGACGACCGCCGCTTGACAGCCGCACGCCTGAACCGCTAGGCTACCGTAGCTTCTGGATTTGTTGGATAATTCCACTGCATTTGAATTCAAGGCGCTGATCTGTGGGCCTTGTGTGCTATTTGGGACAGTCTTTAAAATTCAGAAATGGGCATTACGCATAGTTAATCGCGCAAAACCACTTGACCATCCAGCTACATACATTTTTAAAGATAAAGATAAAGTATTAGAGTATATGTTTATTTGCACAAATGTAGTGATGAACATAGGTGGACAGTAGTTTTGGATGCGTACATTTCGCTTGAAGAAGCATACAATTTTTTCTTACCAGCTAAGTACTATAACTAAAATATAATACAAGTTGAAGCTGTTGTGATATTGAGGCGAAAGGTGCCTGTGTTAAGTATTTTCTAGGAAATAGTAAAAGAGATGTTACTGTCACAAGTGTTTATAATGAAGTAACTAGGTAAACAAGAATCATAAAAATATTAAATAAAAGAATATGTCAAATAGAATATGCCTAATATAAAAGAAAGATAACTTATAAAGAGTCTGCACAACAAGAGATTAGATTATCTACAACAGCCGCCCTTAATCGATGTTGTGCCTGACAACAATAAAATAAAGTTAAGTTTCTAGTCCTAAACTAATTGTGCACCTTTTGTGTACCAAAGGCCCAAGTGGCTTAGTGAGGACATCTGCAGGCATGTCACTACTTTTTACATATTCTAATGTAACAACATTATTGGATACTTTTTCCCTAATAAAGTGAAACCTAGTATCAATATGCTTCGTCCTTCTGTGGTGTATAGGGTTCCGAACGAGATTGATGGCACTCTGACTGTCTGACGCTAAGTTAACTGACGTAAGTTTACCTGTTATCTCATAAGTAAAGCGACGTAAATAACAAGCTTCCTTAGTGGCAGATGCTAACGCCATATATTCCGCTTCCGTAGATGACAAAGCAGTCGTAGGTTGCTTCTTTGACTCCCAGGATACTGGTCCTCCAGCTAACTTGAAGGTATAGCCAGTATACGACTTCCTGTCGATCGGACAGTTTGCCGAATCGGCGTCGCAAAAGCCTTTTAAAGGTTCTCCACTTCTCCTGTAAACCAAGGAATAGTTTAGAGTACCCTTCAGGTACTGTAGAACCCTCTTTGCAGCATTCCAGTGTTCCTTAGTAAAACACGTATTAAACTGACTTAAATAGCTTGTCGTATAAGCAATATCGGGGCGAGAATTCTGTGTCAGGTACATGAGGCTTCCAATTAAGTTTTGATAGGGATAAGACTCACAAACATCACCATCACTTCTCCTCTCCATGCACTTTTTTACTAATGGAGTATTCACCGTCTTACATTCTGTCATATTGAACTTATCCAACAGCGATAGAATGTAATTTGATTGATTTATTTTAACACTCTCGGAATCGCATTCAATTTGCAATCCCAAATACGATTTTAGTATTCCGAGATCTTTTAGTGAAAAATATTTCGACAAATCTTTCTTGACAGCGTCAAATGTCAATTCAGATTTATAGAAGACTATTATGTCATCGACAAAGACACCCAAAATCACGAGTTCTTGACCAAAGAGTTTAGTATATACGCAAGGCTCTGAGGGAGTTCCTATGAAACCTATTTTAATAAGCGTTTCGTTTAACTTTTTGTTCCAAGCTCGTGGTGCCTGTTTTAGGCCGTATAATGATTTTCTCAGCAAACAAACCTTGTTTTCCTTGCCTTTTTCTACAAAACCAAGAGGTTGCGCCATGAAAACCTCTTCTTCTAAGTCTCCGTTTAGGAACGCGGTATCGACGTCCAAGTGCTTCATTCTTAGGCCCATCTCTGCAGCTAGTGCAGTGCCTTATATTTCGTGATATTACCATAAGCGTCCTTTTTAATTTTATAAATCCATTTACATGGTATAACCTTTTTATTTGGTTTATCCACTAAATCCCACGTATAGAGTTTACTGAGGGCATGCTGCCATTTTCCAGCATCGTCGGCATGAGTAGCTTCATAGTATGTCGTCGGTTCCCCAGAATCGACCGATGACACATTGTACGTAAGGAAATCCGGTCTTCTCCTATTTCTAGGGGGTACCTCGGCTCGTGAATAGGTTGTTCCTCATTCACACTTGCTGATTCTACATCATCATCAGGAAGCGTCAGTTCATGAGAATCTTGCTGCTCTTCCATAGCTGCTGCCTCTTCGATAGATGCTCTGATGTAGATGATTCAGCTGCAGGACCGGTACTCTCAATACAATCAAAGAATTGACAATCTTCTATTTCCGGCTCCTTGTCTTCAAATAATAATGCGGAGTCTGACTGTACCACAGGCTCGGTCTCTCGCTGCTTCAACCCTGTAAAGCTATTTTCAAAAAAGGTTGCATCTCGGGACATAGATACTTTTCGTGGGTTAGACGGATCCCTAAAAATATAAGTATTGGGGTTTTCTGAATAACCGACAAAAATTGCTTCTTTTGCCTTTAAGTCTAATTTCTTCCTGTGACATGAAGGTATGTGAACTAGTGCTCTACATCCGAACACTTCCAAATGACCAAGGTCACTCCTACGGCCACACCAACTGTCATAAGGAATTTGTCCACCTAAAGCTCTGTGAGGTGACCTATTTTTAAGATATACAGCAGCCCTGAAAGCGTCTTCCCAGTACGCTTTCGGCAGTGAGCTTTCAGCCAATAACGATCTCGCCTTTTCTGTTATTGATCTGTGAGTTCGTTCAGCTACTCCGACTTGTTGAGGGCTGTACGCTGTCGTCATTTGATGATCGATACCTTTTGAGTCTAGGTAATCAATAAAGTCCTTGTTGACGAACTCCTTGCCTCCGTCAGTCCTAACCGCTTTAATCTTTTTATCTAATTGATTTTCTACAAAGATTTGAAAAAGACAAAACTTGTCATTTACCTCTGTCTTTGAAGAAATAAAGTAAGCAAATACCTTTCTTGTATAATCGTCTACTAAAGTTAACATATACTTATTCCCCTAAAAGGAGGTTGTAGACATAGGCCCACATAAATCAATATGAACTAATTCCAATGGCGAGGTAGCCCTATTAAATGCTTCCTTCTTAAAAGGTTTTCTTGCTTGTTTGCCTTCTACGCAAGCGATGCAATTCGTTTTATTTACTACTTTAAACTCTACGCCTACCTCGTGATTCTTCAGTTGACTCATGCCTATACGACACAAGTGTCCTAACCTCTTGTGCCAAAGTTGGTAACTATTCAGACAGCCAGAGTGCACATCCTGCGTCAAATAATTGTTTGCCACCGTATTGGGAACATTTACTGTACAATCAAGTACATACAGTCCACCACAGGGCGAGGCATGAAGAACGGAATCACCTGTAAAACGAAAAGTATTATTTTTATAAAAATTACATCCACTTTTATCAAAAACACATATAAAACCCTTATCAACAGCTTTCTGTACAGATAACAGATTTGCTTTTAAATCAGGAACAAAAGCAACGTCACTGATCCTGTTGACAACGTTCTCTGGTGTATTTATTGAGACATTACCAATTCCGCAGCACTGTATTTGCTCTCCGTTTGCTGTGACGCTACCATTATTCATTAAAGAAATATCTTGAAACCAAACACGTCTACGTACCAAAGATCCTTATTAGAATGGCCAGAAGTGTTGAGAGCAGTAAATGTGGAGTCGTTTCCTTTTACAGCATTAGCTTCCTCCTTCTTGCATCTCAGTGGATAGTTCGGCCTTTTATGTCCAGGCACTTTACAGTCGTAACACACTATTTCTTTTTTCTTAAACTTAGATTTCATTCTGGCATTAAAAACGGAATCCATTGGTGCAGCTGCATTTTTGGACATCTCATTCAGCAGTTTCGATTTCACTAAATCAGTTGTTACGTCGACATTACAGTTCTCTAGCGCCATAATAAGAGGCTCATATTTTGGGGTGAGACCTCCCAAAAGTATAGCGGCAATCGACGTATCTTCTATTACCTTGTCAATATCCGCCAAGTCCTGTGCGGTTGACCTAACTGCATTAATGTACAGTTCGATATTATCGAAGTCTGACAGACTTAATCTGTACAGTTTACGCTCTAAAGCTAGTCTTCGTCCCATTCCTTTGTCCTCAAAAGCTTTCTGCAAACATTTCCATGCTTCGGCTGCAGTTTTTGCACATATGACGTGCGTAATAGCTGAACCGTCTACTGTTAAGCAAATTTTTGCAAGTGCTTTTGCGTCGTTTCGTACCTTGATCGAGGCGGGGGTCGTGTCATCTTCTGTATAACCACTTACTGTTGCCCATAAATCCTCGTGTAAAAGGTAATTACGCATTTTGAACTTCCACGTAGGATACCCATCTTTATTCTTCAGGCAAAAAGAGGGAATCGAACATGAATTCGACGAAGTTGACTTATTAACACCTGAGACATCTCCAGATTCATTGACATTTCGAAAAAAAAAAAATTTTATAAGTCACACGAAAAATACACTATATCAAATTATAACTTTACACATGCACGCTCTTATCCCTCGTGCTGATAACGTGTTGTGATATTGAGGCGAAAGGTGCCTGTGTTAAGTATTTTCTAGGAAATAGTAAAAGAGATGTTACTGTCACAAGTGTTTATAATGAAGTAACTAGGTAAACAAGAATCATAAAAATATTAAATAAAAGAATATGTCAAATAGAATATGCCTAATATAAAAGAAAGATAACTTATAAAGAGTCTGCACAACAAGAGATTAGACTATCTACAACAGAAGCTAAGGTAAGATACAATAATAACCTGATCGGAATACACATATGATTACATTTCTACCTAAGATTTACAATATTACCATTAAATAGATCTATATATTAATTTACAAATGTCAATTTCTTCCTTAGTGTGGTTAGTAGCGACGGGCCATGAATGCCTGTGGTCGCCGGTTCGAATCCGGCTCGGAGCATTAAATTTTTCAATTTTTCCTTTAAATTGAAATTTATAATTTGCAAGAATCCCTATTGTGATCGTCAATTTAAATATATTACATTTACTAGCTTCCGCCCGCGACTTCGTCTGCGTGGTCTCGGGATAAAAACTATCCTATATTTTAATCCAGGCTATAAACTATCTTCGTGCAAAATTTCATTCAAATCGGTTTAGCCGTTTAAGCGTGATTGAGTAACAAACATCCAAACATCCAAACATCGAAACTTTCGCATTTATAATATTAGTAGGATTATTTCGTTTAGGTTCACGTAGTTTAAGGTAGTTACTAAGTGTTTTTATTATTTTCCGTTTTCTTTTTTCATGGTTATTCTTGTACATACATGGAATTGTCCAAAGATATTCACATTATATACATGTTAGCTCACGTAGGGAATGCAATCTCGATCTCGGGAGATTTAGAATTTATAACGTGATAGTTATCAAATTTTACCTAAAAGAATTGTCAATACATATGCATATAACAATAATTTAATAATATCAAAAACAATAAATCATAATATGCGGTTATTTAAACAAAAACTTATCGAATACAATGGATCCCAATATAAAGTTTCTTAATCGACGCTTGAATGTTGTTTGCGATGTTTGCATTCGTACTTCGGCGGGTAGACGTTCATAAAAAGACCGGGTTGCACTTCGGGAGTGCCGGCAGAAGTGAAAACTTAATGACATTGTAACAGTTTTTCGATTTCTGCCTCGAATCTTACGTCCTACGAATCACGTGACCTGTGGCGACTTTAACAATTTTTCCCCATCACAAAAAGTGCACAGCGCCGCTAAGAAAGTTTTCACTTCAATAAGTTAGACTTGTGACGCGCGGGTTTTTTCCTACAAGTGACTGTTCTTATCTTGACGCAGTACAAAGACGCTACAACGACGTACTGATACGCAGAGGCTTAGCAATCACAGGTCAAGTTTCGTTAGCTGTGACGGCTGAGGTGGATAAACGCGTTTAGAATAACAGCCCAGCTGTTTGAACCCTAAAACACGTAAGTATACGCACACATAGGTATGTTGCGTGAAGCTCCACTGTCGTCGGTCTTGAAAGCGTATTACTCGAAAATAGCCCAGCTTATTGGCCTAGCCTCCCTTCATTGTGTTTGAGCTAATTTCGATTGAACGCATATCCTATAGCAGAAACCGTACTGGGGCCGTAATGCTCTATAGGAGGTCAAATGTAATATATAGGTAAAATTAGATGAATGATTAGAAGAAATGAATATGTGTGGGCTACTCGTAGTTACGTAACATTGTAACCAGCGTTGACTCATAAACTGTATTTTCCCTTAGAGGAATACAGTTGGTATGTTTTAACGTGTGTGTTGAAGCGAGCAGGTGAAGCATATTGAAAGTAAATTTGTTGAGGAACGGTAACTAATTGATTATTTGATTCTATTTGACGAATGTCATTTTCTTTAATATTATTTGCGGTACTGGAAGATATCATTTGGCAAGTAGGTTGGCATTTATTTTTACGGTTTTGTATGTCATCATCATCATATCAGCCGAAAGACGTCCACTGCTGGACATAGGCCTCCCCCAAAGAGTGCCACAATGACCGGTCCTGCGCCACCCGCATCCAGCGGACTCCCGCGACCTTTATCAGGTCATCAGTCCACCTTGTGGGGGGCCTACCCACGCTGCGCCTTCCGGTACGTGGTCGCCACTCGAGAACCTTTCCGCCCCAACGGCCATCGGTTCTACGTGCAATGTGCCCCGCCCACTGCCACTTAAGTTTAGCGATTCGGAGGACTATATCGGTTACCTTGGTTCTGCTGCGGATAGCCTCATTTCTGATGCGATCGCGCAGAGAAACTCCCAACATAGCCCTTTTTTTTTTCGTTTTGTATTTATTGTGTATTTCACTGTAAATTTGTTATCTTTTGGGCAGTGTGTAAACATCTTCAATATAATATTATAGGTTATGTATTTACTTAAAAGGCAGAGAATAGAACAGAATGGAAATTACTCCACCGACAAGAGCCAAGCTCTTAAATATATGATATGATGATGATTTACTTTTTAAAACCTGTTTGTTTCTTGACGATCTTGTACAATTATAATACAGAGCTCGTCTAGTCTTACACGCTTTTTTCAGTCCTCTGGTGAGCCAGTTATTATGTTGCGCTCTATTCTTGACTTTCTTTTTGACTGACGGAAAGCACAGGTTGTAAAATAGGCAAATTAAATCCTAAAAAGTTTCAAAGGCATCCGCTACGTTAGACGAGTTCATTACATCAGAAAAGGAGAGGGAAGAAATGCAATTACAGATCTAGAGGCAAAATCAAAATTTTGGTTAATTTATGAATGAAGAGAGATTTGATTTGGTGTAACTTGTACTTGTTTGGAGTAATCTTTGTTCATTGATTGTTTGGCGCCGACTCAAAATTATTTAGGTACACTTACATTAATTTAAGAACTTAGTTATTAAGGTTAGTTAATTAAAAGCTCAAAATAATTACAAAAATATATACTTAGGTATACTTACAATAGTTTAAGAACTTAGTTATTAAACTAAATAAAAAATGTTTATTATTTTTTGCTTTTCAGTTTTTTTCGGCGGTAAATTTTTTTTATTAAATTTTTTTGTATTCTTTTCCTTTATTTGACAGTTCGTTAGCAGCGTTACTGCTTAATACAAAATTAATATAACAATAATGTTTTAAAAGGAAATAAGTAAAAAAACGCTATTATAATAGTTATGAGACTATTTTTCCTAATGTACGCACCAAACCAAAAATATGTACACGAGTAACAAATCACCTTCATTATCAAATACCTCGCTCACTGGACCCCAACCGTCCAGCCGGAACATCAAATAAGGCTGTTATGATACGAGTATGATATGCTTGGCTAGCTTTGTTCAAATGATATGTTGGCAAATGAAAATAATACGGCAGCTAACGAGCAGTTTGGACAAAATGTGAAGGGAATTCAGGCAGATTGCGATAATTATAAACAACGTGGAATCAGCAAAAAGCTTTCAAAATATTGTCTGTTTTTCGTTAGTTCTGTTTGTTTTTACCCCCGACGCAGAGAGAGGGGTGATATAAGTTTAACGTGTCTGTGTATCTGTGTGTCTGTGTAGCTCTCAAACGGATGGACTGATTTGAATGCGGTTTTTTTGTGTCAGATGATTTTAACCCGAGTGTTCTTAGCCATGTTTCATGAAAATCTGTTCAGCCGTTTATAAGAATAAGAATAAGAATAAGAATTTATTTATTTAGCACAAAAAACACGGAAAAAAGAAATGCAATCTAAAAGGTAACCTTATATTACAGTGCTAAACGGGAGCCTCACTCAGCATGTTGTCACGGGGCCGTGACGCTGGTTTTCAGTGGGAGCCCCAAAAATAAATAAAACTAGGACTAAACTAAACAAACAATTTTATAATTTTTGGGCAATGTATGCCTAAAATTACAAAAGTGAACGTAAAACTAGCGGGTAACATTAGAATTTATTTGCATGCAACACTGAAATATGTAATTGACTATGTACGTAATAAAAAACATCAAATAAAAAAGTGGTAATAACTAAGCGTAAAACTACTATTACAATGAACATAATCTTATACAAATAAAATAATAATAATAGCTATGTGTTATGCAGCAATAAGATAAGTAAGCAGCATACTGCAACAGTCGGGCTGTACTTGCGTAAGCAGTAAAAGTAAGTACCTATCTACCCACAGATTCATTTCTTATTTTATAAGTAACAAGTAATTAACGACCAATTTGTACATTAAAAAAGATGTATCCGGAGTTTTAATTTAAAGCTATGAATGGACTTTAAGGCACGGAGAGGAGGAGGAATGATGTTCCAGCACTTGGTTGCTGCGTAGCGGAAGCTGCCTCGAAATGCTGCCGTGTGCGGCCTTGGACAAACAAGCTGAAGGAATCTCGCTGACCTGACTCCCGAGGACCTAGAGTTACGAAACCACGTCAACTTATTGTAAAGGTATGAGGGAACCTGTTTTTTAACTATGCCAAACATCAGTGTGGCTAAGTGTAGTTTTTGACGTATGGACATTCTCAAGATACGATTTTGATTCAGGAATGGCGTAACGTGCGTGCGCGGCGGGATATGGAAACAGAAACGCGCACAAGCGTTTTGCACTCGCTGGATCAGTCTCTGCGTTCGCGACAACAGACGCGGCGCGTACACAATGTCACCATAATTTAATTTTGATAGGACAAGTGTATCGCAAAGCTGTATCCTAAGTTCGACATTAAGAAAGTCGCGAATTTTAAGCCTAAAAACAGTACTTTAAGCCTAAAAAAACAGTTGCGCACAGTATCAAGCAGGCGTTTGAAGATCATCAGCTCTTTTCTAGTTGATTTGGGGATCTGGCTAATGTCCTTATGTCCGATCGATTCGAAATTTGGTACCGTGTTATTTCAATGATATTGAAAGTATATGGTAAGGTAACCATGACCTGATCAGCCGTTTTAAGATCATCACTTTAAAAAGGACAAAATGTATGTAAAAATAAAAATTAAAAAAACCCCCCGACACAAAAAATAAACTTAAAACTAACAAATAATATTTTAAACCTATTATAATTATTATCGTCACATATATTATGTAAGTTCAAATATTTTTATTTTCCAAGCTTCGTCGCGTCGGGGGACCGCTTCAGTCACCCGACGGTCCCCTGACGCTCTTTAAAGCCATATAATATCTCGCAAACTAATCACTGATTTAATAAATGGTTTTAGGAAACCCATAATATTTTTGAACGAGCTATCCAACGATACCCCACACCATGGGTTTGACGAGAATAGTACATTACTGCTGGAGTCTAGCAATCCCTGTTCCGGTCGAGGATTGTATAGTGCTTTTCTCAAACGATGTGAGGAAATATTTAAATTAAAATAAATATAAAATAATCAATTAAATAATAGGTAATTTTCCGCCTTTTTTATTTTTTAAACGTGCCATTTGTACAAGCCGTTCGAGCACCATGTTTAACCGCACATAAGTATAGTAGGTACAATAGATTTTGTTTTTTTTATGTCGCAAGTACCTATGCTTACAGAGTCTAGTGGTGGTTGGCAGTATGTAATTTTTCCTTTGTCAGTTTAATATTAGTAAGCAAATTTAAAAAGTGAGAGTAGCGGACAATAATGGTTTTACTAAGGGTTTTCATACACTACTTCTTGGCGTCAGGCCAAGAAGAAATGTAGGGAGCCTTAAACAAGAAACTTCATGTCTTCATTTCGTGATACATTTCCGGGCATGTTTGAGAAAAAAAGAATTACATCCCCGCTTTAGGTGTAGGGGAGGTACCCTAAAAAAGACTGTTTTGTTGGCGTGATTGATTTATATACCCATGCCGAATTACAGTTTTCTAGTAGTAATGATTACTGAGCTAAGCCCAGGACGGACGGATGGACAGACGGTCATGGCGAAACTATAAGGGTTCTTTACCCCAATATTGAACTGATTTGGCGTTTAAAACTGGTGCGCGTATTATTAAAAATGTTGGCTGAGACCAGATACTTGTGATGTTGTACACATGACATATCCTTCGCAGTGGAGCTCGAACCCGTATTATTATGCTCCTATAATTATTATGGTGGCCCCGTGTGGTGTCGGGTTAGAATAGCACCACCCCCTTTCTTCCTGTGGGTGTCGTAAGAGTCGACTAAGGGAACAGGGTTGAAGTGTGTTGTGGGCGATGGGCTAACAACCTGTCACAGCGATATCACATTTTGTCGATCTTTTATACCCACATTTATGCTAAAAGTGGTACTGGAACACAAGTTTCATGTGCTTTGCCTACCCCTTTTAGGGATAAAGGCGTGAATGTATGTATGTAAGTATGTATGTATAATTATTATGAAAAAGATGCAACAAATAGGGGTCCAAGTATCTAGATACTATAATTGCTGCTGGCCTAGTTCAGGTTGGGGACTTATTCAATTCAATTCAATTAATTTTATTTCGGACCAAGTCCATAACGTGTTAGTAACATTTTACTTAAATCTAGGGTTAATATTATATTAATACAAATTAACACATAAGGGTGCATGCAGTTGCACCCAGTGCTTCAGCCACGGTGAGTCCCACCTGTCGACCAGCGTGCACAGGATGGTATTCGAGCTGGCGCGCCACCTTCTTAGCAGCGAGCTACAGCGCTTTCTGATGATCGCGTGGAAGCCGTCGACCCGACCCTCCGCGAACATGCCCGAGGCGCTGCAGTGCCGCGGCAGCCCGAACACCACCCTGTACGCGTTGTTGTACTGTACCCGCAGAGCGCTGTATGCCCGCTGCGTATAGCTGATCCATAGGCTGCACGTGTAGAAGGACTGGCAATATGCTTTAAAAAGCGTAGCCTTCACCTTATCAGTACATCGTGCAAACCTACGAGCCAGCATGTTGCAGCGCACAGCCAGCGCTCTGCGTTCCCTCTCCATGTCCATGTTGTCACACATGTCATCAGTGACCCAGTGGCCCAAATACTTAAAATGCTTGACATGTGCTAAGGGAGTGCCACATAGAGTTACAGAGGGGACTCTGTAGGTCTTTTTACCTGCTTTAAATAGCATAATCTCGCTTTTTTTTGCATTGTATTTGAGCCCATGGGCCTCCGCGTACGACTCACATTTGCGCAATAAACTAATTAAACCACCCACTGAGGGGCTCAGCAGCACCATGTCATCCGCGTAGCTGATGTTATTCATACGCACCCCATCTATGGAACATCCAACACTGCCACTGCTGAGCTCCTCCAGCAGTCGGTTCATGTACAGATTGAAGAGGCGGGGCGAACTTAACCCCCCTTGCCTCACCCCGCACTCCAACCTATACACCTCCGAATACGCTCCAGCCCACTTGACACTATTCTCTTGTTTATCGTACCAGAACTTGAGTAATGAGGTAACTTCACACGGCAAATCAGTTTCAGATTGTAACTTATGCCACAGCATGTCATAAGATACCAGGTCGAATGCTTTTGACAGGTCCAAGTAACAGGCATACACAGGCGTTTTTCTGGCCGTGTAGTACTGGACAGTCTGCTTTAGACATAGGATAGCGGATTCGGTGGATAAACCAGGTCTAAAGCCGAACTGGGCGTCGTGCAGGTGGATATGTTTTGCCAGCTGTTTGTCAAGCAGACTGTCCAGAACCTTGGCGATAACATTAGCCAACGAAATGGGCCTGTAGTTGGACATGTCAGAAACGTCGCCAGTTTTGTTCTTTACAATTGGGACAACTACTGTGTGCATAAGTTCATTCGGTAGGTAACAATGATTTAAACAAAGATTAAAAAACAATGCAAGAGTTCTTGGTAGGTGTACCCGCGTACTTCAAATGCTCTATGCTGAGGCTATCTTTCCCAGGAGACTTCCCTCGTACCATTTCGTTAATTACTGAAGCTACCTGTTTAGCAGAGAATCTCACAAGATTGGCCTCAGGATGCCTCCCAGCATCACGCAGATGAGACGAGGGCGTAAGCAAAGTTTCTACCTTAAAGTGGCGCTGAAACGCATTGGCTATATCACTCGGCTCATGCAACCCAACTACGCTCACAGGCAAGGCTAACTTAGGGTTTAAAATTATTCGTTTATTTCCAGAATTTACCAAATTTTTTACTGGAATGTAGCTGCGCAATAATATCCATTCGGATCTGATCTTGATTATTTTGGCAGTATTTTAACTTAGATTTGAATACTCTTTTAGATTCGTTCATTTTAACATAAACATCGCCGGAAACCGGTTTACCGCACGACAACCACATAAGATAACACAGGCGGGCCTCCCTGTGAGCACGGCTGACATGCTTGTTCCAGCCGGGTACGTACTTATGTTTCCTACTTTTAGGCGCCTTATGGCAAAGTTTCGCGCCCTCCGTAAGTATACATTTTATATTTGAGTACATGGCATCCAATAGTGATCTATGATGTTGATCAACAACAACAATTTATCTGCGCAACCAGTAAGAATGGAAGGGAAATGAATGTCTCCAAATTTTAAATTGCAATAGTTATGAAACCATTCTATCTGTTTACTATCTCTTTCACCCCAGACTACTTTGTTACAGGCTACAGGAGGTTATAATTTTGCGCACAATGTTTGTAATATTACATTCCACTAACAATGGCATGTGATCAGACCAATAAACATCCTCATTTAAAACATAGGTATTTACAACTGCCTGTCGTGCCGCGCTAGTCACTATGCAGTGATCCAGCCAGCGCCGGCAGCCGTGCGCCTCACTTACAAAAGTGTAGGTATTTGCTGGTAACAAATCTATATCTACGCACGACCAACTCTGTTCGTAACTGAAGCTAATTAGTTCAGAGTAAAACTGCTCACCTGGATGCGAGTTAAAATCCCCGAGTACAATCAATAAACTCCGTTAAGTTATCGGTCGATGCCGTAGGCATGTACACTGATATTATTAACATCGCGCGGTCACTAAGCGCGACTTTGATCGCCGCTAGGCGCGCACTATTACATACTATTACCGAGGCACACGGGAAACAGTTTTGTTCCACAGTAGGGCCACTCCGCCATAAGGTCTACCCCTCAGGACCCCGGTCGATGTGTCGACTGCCGAAACGCCGGTGTATCCGAAGTTTGAGTTAATACTTCCCAAGTATGGTATATCATGCGGCAGGAGCCATGTTTCCTGCAGTGCAATAATATCTGCCTTGCAACAGAGCTTTCTCACACATTCAACAGATCGAGTAATACTTTTGCAATTAAAACTTACTAGCTTTGTGATACTATCCATAATTAATTAATTAATATTACTTTTAGCCACACCTGCCTCTTGCCTCTCTTTAAAATCATAAAATTGCCGAAATAGTATGCCCTCAGGCCAGAAATCATCCCTCATAAACATTTCTAGTTTATGTTTAGGCACAAAAATTTTGAATGCATTATACTCTTTTGTTTTTCTCATTTTGATTTTTACCACATCTACGTCTATCTCTGACTTCTGTTTCACGTAGTCTGCAACTTCTTCTTCCGATACATCTTTCGAAACTTGATAAATATAAATAGCCCTCTTTATATCAGCGGCCTTGAACTTGTCATTAGCGCCCACGGCTGCATTTCCTCTTTTCCCAACGAAACGATTCCTAATCCTTTCGTTTTTGTACCAATGTCCATTCCTCATCCATAACTTGCGACTTCCATTCACCTCCACCAGCAACTGCGGCAAAAGATGACGTTTGTTTTGATTCGGTACGAGCGGGCGCAGGCTTATCTATCGGTGCAACGGCCGGCGGTTTAAACTCCGGCGCATGAGTCATCGCCGTGTTATTAGCGACTTATCGCTCATCACCGTGTTGTTCTCAGCTGATACGATCGAGTCGTTATTCTGCACGTCAGTTAACACTTGTTTAAATGAGTTTTGCTGTTCGGAGAACCTATCCGACTGCCTGATTTCTCGATAGGAGGCTGCATTTTTGGTCAAAGTAGGTACTGTATCACTTAGTTGAGATCGCTCAGGCTCGCAAGATGTATGTGGTAATCCGATTGGGCCGCTGTTAAACTCAAAGCTGCTAGCAAAAGCGCCCCGTCTTATGTTAACGTTACGATAAGAGTCGTTAATATCAGGTATAGGGATTTTAACTGCATCTAGCTTTGATTTCAATGAGTCTACCCGCTCATTTGTGGCGTAATCCTCTTTAATTTGCTGCACATCATGTTGTAACTTTAAGATGTCTTTTAAAAGCCTCGAGCAGTCTACGTGGTCCCATAAAATTGGGGGTAGCCTGTGTAGTTCCCGAGCGACGAAAACGGGATCTTCGTCCGGATGTGCTTCCTTTATGGTCCGAACGATGTCATCTATGTTGCGCAACGTCTTCCCAGATCTTTTTCGAATTTTTTTCTGCACTGATGATGACATTGCATCAAATAACAAGTCTTTCGCAGTTTTTATGTCACTCTCCGAGAACGCGCTGATGCATATGCGGCTTATGCTATCCTCGTTCATTACATTAATCTTATTACTCACAAATGCCAGTACTTCATTAATCACAATGTTGCACTTCGTACATTTAACTACATCAGGCGGCATTTTGCCTCACAACGAAAGCAAGTTACGCACACGTACGACACGAACGCTCTCGAGCAAGATCGCGCGATGACGAACTTATACTTAGTTTATAAATCTTTGATTTTTTTCTCAGACGTGTGCAGGTTTCCTCACGATGTCCCTTGACCGAAAAGCTAACGGTAAATATCAATTGCTTGTCATAATTATAATGATTAGACGGCAAAACATCTAACAACAATTATTTATTTAATCGTATGGCGATAGTCTACAGTAGGGAAAATATAAAACATTATCATTATAATATTTATAAGGCAACATCCAGGTTTTGCATCCATTGCACAGCGTCGGGTGTCAGGTCAGGTCGTCTGGGCTTTCGTGTAGGCGCGGAGTAGATACCTTTGTATAATATGTTCCATGGTTTGGTCATCAGCGCCACAGTCGCAGAGCGCGGAGTCACTCTATCCCCACTTATGTCGGAAGAAATTGCATCGCCCATGCTCAGTTATTAGGCGATTTAAGCGGGACCATTGTACCCTTTATATTTGACCGTTGGGTCGAGATTTGCGGCTGAGGTTACGTGAGCTTGCTTCATCCAATCTTGTTCCCAGAGCCGCTGCATGTCAAAGGTGTTTTGACTGAGTGACGCTGCCGCTGCGTATGCCGGGCGCCGAGACTTGAGTCTGGTCGTAGGTGGGTTAGTGAACTCCTGATATAGTGGTAGTGAAGGGCATGACCTGATCTTCTCTGTCTCCCTCAGCAGTGCATTTTTTCTTCTTAGGTGTGGCGGTGGGATTTGGCTTAGCACAGGGAGCCAGTAGCATGGAGTAGATTTTACTGTCCCCGTGATGCATCTCATGGTGGCATTAAGCTTAGAGTCTATCTTTTGCACGTGAGAGCTCTGGAGCCAAACTGGCGCACAGTATTCTGCAGCAGAGTAGACAAGCCCTAGGGCCGTGGCACGCAGGCAGTCCGCAGATGCTCCCCAAGAGGTACCGCACGTTGTGTTTCTGGTTGAGATCTTTAGTGACAGTTTGTTTAAGTGTTCTTTGTAGGTTAACGTTCTGTCCAACGTGACGCCGAGAACAATGAATTACTTACATCGCAAACACCGATCGTAATTTTCCCCGTTAAATAAAACCTGCTTGCAACAACTAGCGCACTGCAAATTCCTCCAAACCTTTTTCTAGTGGACCAGGTACTGTCAGCAAAAGCGCCGACAAAGAGTACAATATTTAAATTGGCGCAAATGCCCGCGCGGCAGACTGTACTTTGTAAAATTCTTGGACGAGATTGGAGGCAGTAAAAACGCGGCGCTTTAAGCACTGCTAATTAAAGAGTTAAAAAACATGAGTGGCGTGGCTTTGCTTACATTTTAGTCTGGAGTCTGCTGGCGGGTAATTTGTTGGGTATTTTCCGTTTTCTCGACTGAAAAGCCCTTTGCTGGGTTACGATACCGTTGAGTGGGTAACATTGCACGATATGTAACGGTCTAAAATTTGAGGTTGAGAATGGGAAAAAACTTATGAATGAATGAATGAAAACATTTATTTCAGAACAAGTTCCATATCGGTTAGTAACACTTTAACTTAACCGATTGTTAAAATACACATTCGATACACTATTTTAAACACATGATTAACTAATACCCAGTAAATTAATAAATGATTAGGCTTATAAAAAAATATGTATAACACAAACATGTGCAACATTTAAAACTAATATGTCAGATCATTTAAAATATTCAAATGATAGGCAACATTTAAAGGTTTGTCCACATTTATGCATGTGTGTAAAATGACAGTACTGGTGTTGATACCGTCATTATGTAACTTGTAAGTATTCTCTGTAGGTGATGACGATGCTGGACGGTTCCGGCCACAGCGACTGTGCTCTGCGTTTGGTGTCAACAATTATCAATACGACTGCAGTGTTGTTACTGCAACATGGATATTTGTAGGAACCTAACTGAAGGCGCTAACCTAAATGGCGCGATGCATTTTAACATGCATTACCTATTCTTTTGATTAAGAGTCCTAATCGCCAACAAGCTTTTGCAGTTCGACAAATCTAACGAATCAACACTCGATATTTTTGTTTGAAAAAAAATTACACATTGTAATTTGGGCGAATCAACTCTGGTTACTTGTAATCTAATGTGTGAATTTATTTAAATGCGCTGCTACATTACGGTTTTCTTGAAAATTGTAACCTTTACTTTTATGAGATTGCTAGAAGTCTACGTTGTAACATTGTTTCTAAGAAACTGTCATTTCATCTCCTGGCTAACGGGATGGCATGACAACAAGAAACAGTTAATTGACCCATTTTAAAAACACGATATAAATTATAAAAAAGCCCTCAACATACTCGTAGGTAACAAACAACAGTGACAAACATAATATCGACAGACAAGACTTGTAAATAAAAACTTCTCGCAAAATGGTTCATTTATCTAGATATACCCATAGATACTCGAACATGCAATGGTCCTCTCAGATTTGGGCATTCACTTGTAATGAACAGTCTAGCGAATATTACATTACAGGTAAAAGCTCACAAAATAAACGGGAGCGTTCTAGCGAACATTATTCAGAGCAATGACGCGTCCGCGGTATTTGACCTACCGAAGTGTTGTGGAACCGCCCTGTGCAACTAGAACTGAGCCAACTTGAACTGGGGCGAAAATAGAAAAAATATGTGAAAAACATTTTTTTGTCGCGATGCAGCCGACTAAACAGCAGTTGCCAGGAAGGGTACGCGCTGTTATATATGATGAAATGCTGTTTCAATAGATAACCTGGCGACTTTTATTTTTTTATCCTCCCTACCACAACGGGAGCTCAAATAGCGCAAGCCATCCGGTTGCCTCTCGGACATGAAATTACGCGTCATTGCTTAACTACATCCTAGCGAGCTTTTCATCACTACATAGTATAAAACAAAGTCGCTTCCCGCTGTCTGTCCCTATGTATGTCTTAGATCTTTAAAAGTACGCAAGGGATTTTGATGCGGTTTTTTAATAGATAGTGGATTCAAGAGGAAGGTTTATATATACAAAATAGTACCCGTGCAAAGCTGGGACGGGTCGGGAGCATTTACTAGAGCGTTCGCTAAAATGATACTGAATATGTCCGTTCCTATGTGTTGCTCTATGCTTGGCTCTGTGCGTTGTTCAGCTCGACATTTTACACATGACAGTTACACATGAATGGTCAAGTCATCAGCACCTTTAAACTTGTAACACCCCTAGTTTGCGACGGGAGTTAAAAGCAGCCGTTATTTCAAATTAATTTTAATTCACTCCGTTAACAAGGAAATTCCAAGACACAAGACTGTGTCAAGAAATTGCCAACAAACGACAACAGCCCGTGCTGGCCTTAATTAACACTACAAAGAGAAGCTCGTAATTTTTAAGAACTAGTTATTCAAATAGGTTCCTCTTTTAATCTGTGTCTTGTTGTTTAGTTTATAAAGTTTATTTTCCAAGCACTTTTGAAGAAGTGATCGGAGTTTTTGTAGGTTATTCGATTGAATACAAGCAAGGATTCTTAATTATCGATTTGCAAGTATTCATTATACTATAGGGTTGCCATCTCTAAAATCTGGCAACCAGGCCAAGGAGCGTAAAAACTCCGGATTTAGAAGCTCAAAACCCGAACATTATCAAAATCTTTCAGCAAAATATTTTTTGTCCAAATTTTTATAATTAAAAAAAATATATATATACATATTAGGGGACAATCTTACACAAATCGACCTAGTCCCAAACTAAGCAAAGCTTGTACTATGGGTACTAGACGACGATATATAAATATTTAAATACATAGAAAACATCCATGACTCAGCAACAAATATTCATGCTCATCACACAAATAAATGCCCTTACCGGGATTCGAACCCAGGACCTCTTGCTTCGTAGGCAGGGTCACTACCAACTAGGCTAAAGCGGTCGTCAAATTATAAATCAACTCTATATTTATTTTCATGCAAATTTAATCATTCTTTGAACATCTGTACAGTTTAAAGAATGTCCTAAAAACACACAGGCTTCTTTACTCAACAAAACTGTGTTAACTCATTAACTCACTTTAAGCAGTCTTAAAATAAATTATACTTATACTCGCTGCCCGCCCCGGTTTCACACGGGTGGTGCAAGAGGTATTTATTATTTAATTTACCTTAGGGACCTCTATGAGTATGTATCAGAGCCAGTTGTTTTAATTTAATACTTTGAACACGAGTTGCGCAATAAGTTCTCGGCGGGTCTAATTTTTGTAGGAAAAAACTTTATAAAGTTACAGTTTGCTTTAAAGCTAATTTATGTGGCGAAGTTACAGAGGGAATCGTGGTCAATTCACAATTTCTGACGGGTATTGAAATATTTCGACAGCATCTACTACGGTGTCCGCGGCAGGATGCTGATGAAACTTGTTCAGTATAAAATCGTTCACTTTATTCACCTCTTTGTTGCTTGTCTTGGTCTTTGTGGCTACGAGTATGCTTTCGACATCGGAGTAGAAATTGTCGACCAAATACAGTAAATTTTATGCAAAGTGTGCTACAATGACCGGTCTTACGTCAGCCGCACCCAGAGGTCTCCCGCAACTTTTACCAGGTCACCAGTCCAGCTTGGTGTCTGATGTTTTTGATCTTGACTCGAATCTTTAGCTTTGTAATAGATATGCGGACAGATATAGGATCTTTTTAAAGTCGCGTTGACTTCGTCTGCTCTTGTGATTTTATGTCCCGCTTCACGTGTACCGGGGGCACTACTCTACGAAGGCAGGAATTAGTGGAGTATGTGCACGTGAAGATCGGATTCATTCTGAGGTTCGTGAGGTTGGACGTGAATTTTAATTCCTTTTGGGTAGAGTTCCTACTGGCCCTCTATCGACTTCCAGTAAATGTTTCGTAGAAGAAGTCGTAGGTTCAAATCCCGCTCGTAACGATTCATTTTTCAATGTAGAATTTTGGCCGAAGCGCGTCAATTCCAGCGTTTCAGCGGTCGGTTTCTGGTCTGACACCCGGAAAATGCGCAACACATCGCAGTATTAGTGTGTTTTTGTACATTTTAATAAGTTTATATTGTTATGTATTTAGGGTATTTTTAGTATGGGCGTTTGTTGCCTGATTTAAATTAGTAATTAACATTGACAAAAGTTGCCAGAGAATAAAATTGTACAACCGCCGATAGGAGAATCGTGCGTTCTTTTAGGCTTCGACAGCTGTTTTCTGCTACATAGATACTTCGTCCCTTACTATTAGGCAAATTAGGGTAGGTACTCGTACATTCACGTAACAACTTGCCGGTACTACTTTGTTTCGATATGTTGCACGTGCTGATGGAATCGTCGGTGTAGAGAAGGTATAAGGAATTTAAAACATCGCATCAGCTGTTCGGCCGCCTCCAGTAGCGTGAAGCTACTTACTGCCTATCCGACGGACTACCGTAAACTATGACAGGTGACAAAATTACTATGCAATAACAGCGTGTGAACCCAAAACCACCACCGTAAAATTCTCTACGCATTGGTGAAAAGTTTAGTTTAGTTTAGGTAGCGTAGTTTAAGAGTTTATCAATAACATACATACAGACATACGCGGCCGGCGACTTTGTTTTATAATATATTGCATGGACGAATTTTTGAAGCATCTGAAATGGGGGCATGGGCCCTACTAATTATAGAGAAACAACCGTGTTGCTTGGCGATAAGTTTATTACTGACTCACTTACCATATTACATGTTTAACGTATACCTACGAATCCTCAGCTACGAGTATTATTATACATTATGGGTTAAATTCAAACTATAAGGATTTTTCTTCATTCGAATTTAAGCCATATCACTTATTTGACATAAAGTGCTCATGTGTGATTATTATCACTAGTGCAACGACGAGGACTCTCTGACACATTGTCAACTAACGCTTTTACATCTAATTCCTTTGTAATAAACCAAAAAATGTTGACTTAATTTTACGTCGACTGTACAAACAATAATTATAAACGTCAAAATCACATCAGATCTCATTATATTCACATTCTGTTGTCCAGTCTACACATGCTTCGACGAACGCCAAGCTAACATGCCCTGACGTCATAATGTGGTACCGTAAACAGACTATGACACGGTACCGTAACCTCAAGTTTCCACACGTTTGTTACACAATATCTCAGGTACTCTATCCATGTGTCCGTTTGCTCACAGTCATTCAGCGACACAACGGCACAAACAAAGACACGAGCACCGTTAGTGCACTCACGCCCGCTTTGAGCTCTGCAAGACGAATAGGGTGGTGACGTACGGGCTGAGGTGTACCGGTTTTGCTTCGATGGTACCGCTTCTTAGGTGCAGACTGCTGTGGTAATGGTTTCAATCGGAACTTAGAATACCTAGAATTGCACGAAAATTTGAGCTTTGAGGAACAAGCTCCTTGATAGCTCTTATGAGTCCACGGTACACTGTACCAGGTTTATCCGGTAAGTTTTCCATAACTGAGAGGAGGTCCATTATGGTCTGTTTGTAACAATATCAATTACATACGATCTGTCTTTTCCGTGCGCACTATGCTATTTTCGATCAAACTGCCTCGTGGTAAGCCAGTACAAGCTGGCCTAATTTGAGAGACATTTACGTGTTCTCTGTGAGCAATAATTCCAACAATTCACATGTGGTTTAGGTACATTGTCCCGGTGGAACCGGTACGTGTCCCGGTCGCCAAGGAGCATTTCACGAGTGAACGACTAGAGTGGCGCAGGTTCTTTGACGGCTGTTGTGACTGCAGGCGTTTACACTGCGCCATTATTTATTTAATTCTTTGTTGCAGTATTCTTTCGAAGTTTCAAACTCTCAGAAAGTATTATGGAGTAACTTAAAAATAATTTATATCCTTGGACAGAAATATTTTCTTATGAACTATTTCAAGAACCGAGGGCGCGTGCTTTGGTGGACTAGTTAGCCGTACTAATATCCGCCTGGCTGTATCTGTCTGTCTTTTTTTGCCCTCCTATCTTCCTAAGTTGGGCCCTAATATGTCTGTCTGTTACGTCTTGACGCTTAAGGGGCCACCCGAGGTTTTCATCGATTTATGACGAGTTTTAAATTGTATCTCCTACTTTTGCACTACAGATAGAATTATTAAGTCAAACGGTTACTGGTTCTTCAATCTTTTATCTCCATTTTTGTCTACCGGATTCTGAAAGAAATGAATACTTAATTTTGTATGATTTTTTTAAACATTGTCTAAAAAAACACTTATTTCGTATCTCTATTGACGTGAAAGATCCTACTAATATTATATTTAGATGAAACTTTGCACGAAGATAGTTTATAACCTGGATTCAAATATAGGATAGTTTTTATCCGGGGTCCACGCAGACGAAGTCGCGGGCGGAAGCTCGTATAACATATACGAAATCTACATATTTGGGTTCGTCTATGACGTCTCTAAAAACTTGTCTAGGGTTTTCATTTTAAACTTATTAACACAAAAGTTATAGCCAGAAAACCAGTTTTTTGGACTAAAATTGTTTAACTTTGATGCCAAATACCTCGCAAACAATGTACTTTGAAGTAAATATGAGATACTATATTGCTTAAAGCCGTTGTTCTTAATATAATAAGCTACAAAAAACATAAGAAAACTAAGGGATTCAGATTGAAGGTCATTGGCCCCTTAAAGCGCCGAACCAATTTAGATGAGATTTGGTATTGAGAATAGATAGTTTGAGTCCCGGGGAACGACATAGGATAGTTTTATTCCAGAGATCATCCCCTAAGAAGGTGAAATGGGGGGTGAAAGTTTATATGGAGCTGCGATATAATCGAGTTCCACGCGGACGAAGTCGCGGGTGATAAATTAATATATGAATGTGTTAATTGAGATAACACTAAAGAAAAGCAATTATCAAAGTATCAATAAATAATGATCCGGTACTTAATCTTTTTGGTATAACAGAAGGTAGCACAATGGTAAGCTATTATATTATTGTCAAACCTACTTGGACACCACGTAGCATGTACTAGGAAATCCTTCTTAGATTGAAAGTTATTAAGTAAATAAGGAACAGTCAATTACTAGTTGGCTAATATAATTAATTAACTTTGAAATCCTATCGAAGATCATAAGAAGTAAATGAAGAAAGATCACAGCTACTACTGTCAAATAATGAACTAATTTATGAAGGTTAAGGGTTAATAAACAAAAGGTACTAAATAAACCCGATAATCCTTTTTGGGGTCACTTTTTATGAAATGAAGAAAACTAACTAGAAATCCATTATTTTATTTAATCAGGTTACTTGAATTGTAAAAGGTACACACTACAATCTTATTTAGTATTGGTATTGTACATACCTGGTTCCTGACAGTAATGACTAATGATAAAAATACCAATAAGGAGTAACCATGATATTCAATTCAACACTAAAACATGGTTTTGAGGTAATCCTCCAAGAAGTAATCAAGTAAATCAGGTATATACTTATTAAAACAACAAGCGGAGCAAGCCATTAAATATCCATCAACACTAAAGCAAATAAAAATATCATCATATTATTCCATATTTAAACCAAAATGACAAAATAATTTGAAATAAAATATTCAGCTATAAATAAAATGGAGTAATTTAAGTGCCGTCATACCTGCTGTTAACACGTTGCTAGTCTACCACTGAATGTGCCTGTCAACTGGGCTCCCTCCCTTTTTGTAGCAACAGAACAAAGAACAGGCATGACAGCACCAGTACACTTTCTTTTTTAAATGTTATTCCTTAAAACTAAATTGCAAATGGATTATTATTGTTGAAAAATATAATCAATAATTATTATTTGCATTGGAATAACTTAACGATAACTTAAATATAAACTTGAGATAAATGTGTTAAAAATAAAGACACTGTGTCTACTAGTCCAACATTAGTGGACATTCAATGAAATATTATTAGCATGACAATTATGTGTGAAAATATTAAGGTTATTATTATTTATTTTTCCATGATCTTTATACCTATAGACTATTATAAATCATTAACATAAAATAGTACGGCTTTTGAACGTTGAATCGGAATATTTGTTTACTGTCTGAATTTGTAGGTAAAATTAAACATAACATCAATCAAATCGTTGGGTCATGCTTTATATGTAGAAATCACTATATCCTAACACGGGCAGAAGCTAGTCTACATATAAAAAAATGAAATATAAAAAAATGTATATGTAATGTAATAAATACATGTATAAATGTAAAATGAAAGTATGTTAGGTAAGAACCGCTTATTCACCGGTGAGGTGAGATTTAAATTTAAATTGGTTAGTTTCCTCGTCCTAAAATGTCAGATTCATTGTCCATATATGGGTACTACAGTCATTAACACATTAACTGCAAATAATTGCTAAGCGCTACTCGTAGCCGGTTCCGTCCTATTTCCTCATCATCGTCCTCCTAGCGTTATTCCCGGTTGTGCCCTAAAGGAACCTCGGGGTCCGCTTTGATACCTAATCCCTAGATTCCGTGGTTTTTTTATGTAGTAGAAAGCGACTACGGCGTAGGCGCCCGCTAGGCGGGTTCCTGGCAGTAGAAGTGTTAAGTAATCTCAAAGCTATTATACGATATTATACGTTCGTACCGTAAAGTTAAATAAAATGCTTTTTTCAGCGCCCATATTCAATGCCTGATTTTAACCCTCAATCGTGATCTCACGATTCATTATTGGACCCACCCGACGAAGCCTACGTTACGGATTTAAAGTCGAAATGGTCCTTTTCCTTTCTTGTTTTATATAATCATTGTCCTCTCATTGAAGACGGTCCTATACAGCCATTATAAGGACTATGTACAACACTACATTGATCTTCTGAAAACTGGTTTGAATTAAATCGTGAATCGTAAATGTCTTTATTAGGTATATATTTGGGCTGCGCAAATACGAGCACATCTCCGAATTTTGTTTTCAGCTCGGTTGGTTACCGATCCGTCGGCGCAGAGAGGTGCACACCCTGGCCCGTTCTCTTCAATCCTGCTACTCCTCCGTATTTATTTGAAAATTTCACTAATATTAGTTATAGTTTGAGGTCGAGCGCTAACCTCACCCTTACAATAACGCCTAATAAGAAACCACCTTAACAGAAATTCTTTGTTTAATCCTTTCCAATCCGGATTCCGCCCCGGGCATAGCACGGTCACCGCTTTAGTTAACGTCACCGATGACATTCGTCTCAATATTGAATCCAAAAAGCTTACTGCCCTTGTTCTTCTTGATTTTAGCAGTACTTTTAATACGGTAGATTTTGATATTCTGCTAGGTATTCTCCGCTCTCTTAACATTTCTGAAACTCCCTTAGGTTTCGCAGCTACCTCTTTGGCAGGCGCCAGCGCGTTATGTTCGATGACAAGATGTCCGAGTGGTGCGAACTCTCCGCTGGCGTTCCCCAGGGAGGTGTGCTTTCTCCATTATTGTTCTCTGTTTTTATAAATAGTATCACCGAATCTCTAACTACATCATATCACCTTTACGCAGATGACCTACAGATTTATGCAGCGGCTACTGTGGATGAGATCTCCTCATTAATCTCGGAAGTCAATCGAAACCTTGAGTCGATACGCTGCTGGGCGTGTAAGTTTGGTTTACAAAAAGCGATTGTTATTGGTAGTCCTTACTATGTAAATAAGCTCTCAGAGGTGGTGGTGCCTGACATCCTTTTTGATGGAATTTCTATTCCTTTTTCCTCTACTGTCAGGAATTTGGGTATCACCATGGATCAGACGCTTTCTTGGTCACCCCATATAGCTGAGGTGAGTCAGAGGATCTTTAGATCCCTTCACTCCCTAAGGCGTCTCCAGAATTTCCTTCCTCTTCGTACCAAGTTGACCCTTACTCAATCTCTTTTGCTTCCTCTTCTGGACTATGGTGATATTGCGTTTCTGGACCTCAACGAGGAGCTGCTTGATAGGCTGGAGCGCCTGGAAAATGTATGTATCAGATATATTTTTGGTCTACGCAAGTATGATCATATCTCTGAATTCCGCTCTAAGCTTCGATGGTTACCGATTCGCCGGCGCAGGGACGTGCATATCCTGTCATTACTTTTCAACACACTGTTCAGCTCTACTTCCCCTCCTTATCTTTCTGAGCGGTTTAACTATATGGCAGACGGCAGTGGCCACCGCTTGCGGTCGAGTGCTAACCTTACTCTTGCTGTACCGTCTAGAAAGACGCGAACATACTCCAGATCTTTTACCGCGCACGCTGTTAAGTTGTGGAATGAGTTGCCTTTGTCGCTGAGACAGTCGCGGTCTATTGCGTCACTTAAGATGAATTTGAAGAAGTTGTGGCTTTCCAATGACTTGTGAATTGGTTGAATATAGTATTTATTTATTTATTGTATATTTGCGATATATATAGTGTGTATTATATTTTATACTGTATATTTATATATGTATTGGCATGTTTTTATTTGTCTAGAATGAATACCTATTAGGTTTTGTTTTCATTTTCTCTGTGTTTTTGTACACGGTATAATTTTGCCTATCTCGGTCTACCTACCTTCCTCTCAATTGCTCAAAGGTTAGCTGGAAGAGATCCCTTATAGGGATAAGTTCGTCTTTGTACTTTGATCTATTGTGTGACATGTATATTCTTTAACCTGTTATTGTGTACAATAAAGTGCTTACATACATACATACATAAGACGCACACATTTTCAGTCATTCACGGTGAATGCTGTGCAGTTCTGAAACGGTTCGCCGTTGTCCCGCAGACAGTCCCAGTCTGTGGCATCACTCAAGGAAAAGCTGAAAAAGTTGTGGCTCTCCAATGAGTCGTGATTTAATTGGATACTGTATGTATATTTTGTAGATATATTTATTTATAGTATGTGCATGATATTTTATTTTATTTGTGTAGCTTTTAGTACATGTATTAGGATTAATATACTATAGCATAGAGGTAAATAAGTATCTATACACGTGTTCGTTTGTCTATCTTTTAGTTCCTGGTCTCCTCACATTTGCTCAAAGGTTAAATGGTTAACGCTTTTGTAGCTACTTAACTTATTTTTTCTCCATTTTTTGTACAATAAAGTAGTTATTTTATACATACAAAAAAGTTACAATCGGAGATGACGGAGATGAACAAAATGGCAACTAATATGTTATAAAATTGATTATGGATAAAAAGCCCTGTTTTGTTTCGTATCGCTGGTGGAAAACCTTACGGTGCATCTTTTTATACGGACATCCGAATGCTGACGGACGTATTTTGAGCGAAACGTTAAACTTTTAAGGTTCCCATTTTGCATATTTTAAACAAACATCAAACGAAACGCCTCTTGAACGATTTCAAGTCGATACTCGGGATGTGAAGTTTGTCATTCTCAGCCGACAGCCTGGGCAATGGTCCGTGTGATTACGGACGAAGTCGCCAAGACACGAGCGAGCTGCTCACTTCACGGCAGGTCAGTTGCGGAACTTTAGCGGCAGGTTAGCGGTTTGTTGTAACAGAACTCTCATTTTGACATTTAGGTACCTAAGTATATGTCAGAAAAAATTAACATGCAAGTGGGGGTAGATATTCCAGCCAAACCGATCGACGTATCCCACCCTTCCGCAGTGACTTTTTGAAACGGTTTTATTTTAGCTAGTTTTTTTTTAACACACGTTTAAGATCTTCATTTGTGAGTTATATCCGTGTGTAAAATTTTAGATGCCATTATTCCGATTATTAATGTATTGTTAGAGTTGTTAGAGTTGGCTGAGGTGAAAGGAATATACAGACACAACTTGGATTTCCTTCTTTAGAGGATAACTAAGGGTTCTATTTCGGAGCTCAAAACCTCTGACAAACAACAAACTAGATAGTCAAGATACTATTTTCCGAAAATTAATCATTTAGTTTAGTAGTTAAGACAAAACGCGATGAGGCATTCAAAAAGTTGAGTTTTTGAATCACTCATCGCAAATCCGTCTAGAACGGTTTCAAAAGAAACGTTTGAACACCAATGCCATATTTGGGTCAATCAACTATTATTAGTTGTTATTTTGTCCCGTTAGCCGGAAGACAAAAATGCCGAGTTATCAGAGAAAATGTTAAGACTTATACTTTTTATATGCTTAGTAGGGTCCACAAAAAATGAGTGGAAAATGACAAGAAAACCTAACTTTTGGTCAAACACAAAAAATACAGTTTTTAAAACAGACCCAGGAGACATTGCCTTGGCAACTATTGACAGGTAAAAGTTGATTAACCCATTTACATACTTACATACATAGATTCACGCCTTTATTCGATCGATCGACAAAATATGATATCGCAAAAATAGGTTGCTAGCCCATCGCCCACAACACACGACACCCACACGGAGGAGATAGGGGTGGTGTAATTCTAACTCCCAGGAGAGCGGGAGCTTGCCAAAAACAAATGCCGTCGCCAGCCCATGCCTTACGCCGCGGCAACAACGGCTGTCAATCAACACAACTGATTTATTGATCCCGTATGACACTGCGATGCCCTCGCTCCGACATAGTCACGCTGCTAACATTCATCAAAGTAGCGTGATAGAGGAAGCTCGCTGCGATTACATTGTTATTACCTTTATAATGACGCTAGTGCCCGCGGCTTCTCTCGCGCAGAAAATTGCAGTTGCATAACTAACATCCTGTATTTTGTCCCTAAGAGTGGTCTCTAACAGAAAAGTGGAGGATTTAGTCCTTTAATCCACTTTAAGTGAAAGATAATTTGAATTCTTGAAAAGACTCATGTCTTGCATAATCCTAATATACTTACTTTAGAGAGTAACCTACGTTATATACGGCAAAACTTAGGATACTTCCAAAAAGAGTACTCATTCAAAATAACTTCACCAGCTTTTTATACTTTTTAAAAGTATCTTTCGTCTTTTTCGGGGATTCAAACTATCTTCTAACGAAATCAAAATCTGTTTGTTGATTAGAGTTATTTTATAATTCTCGTGTAAATATAAATATTTTAAGCAGTGTCATCAAGGTCCGCCCCTGGTACCCCTCCCCCACGGGAGGGGAACCAGGGGCGGAAGTATACAAACCACGAGAACTGGCCTGGCGATGGCGGACCCCTCAGAAGACACTCGTGCTTGGGCCGCGTTATACTTATAAGCGTTGTGTGTGCTGTGCCATGTGTGCTGTGCCATGTGTGGTGTGATATGTGTGGTGTGATATGGGCCATGTTGGTGCTAATTAGTGTTTGTTAGTTGTTTGAAGGCTAAATGAAAGTCTAGAATAGTGATAGTGTTAGGTTCAAGTTAATCAGACTTGTTTTACTTAAATAGACGTAT
Source organism: Epinotia bilunana (assembly GCA_947049275.1). Classification (NCBI taxonomy): domain Eukaryota; kingdom Metazoa; phylum Arthropoda; class Insecta; order Lepidoptera; family Tortricidae; genus Epinotia; species Epinotia bilunana. The sequence continues at coordinate 26,276,934 of OX346257.1, forward strand.
GAAAAGTAGCCATAGTTCTATGAAAAGTGGTTTCATTTTACTCTTTTAGCTTAGGTATAATATATTTTCCCAGTGCCAGCCAAAGAGTAATTTGATATTAATTTAAACTTGATACCTCCACAAGATCACGAGAAAAAGAGTCTTGACAGATAGACAGACAACGAAGTCATTATAGAATAATTAGTAGATAGTATTGTAGCGCACAATCTTACACAAATCAACCGTCCCGAACAAAGCAAAGCTTGTACTATGGGTACTAGATGAAATATACAAACTAAACTAGATAAATAAATTCTGAAAATAATATAAAACATGTATACTCAGGGAAAAATATCCATGTCGATCTCAGAAATAAATTCCCTTTCCTAGGTCCTCTAGTATTTGTCGGCAAGATTACTTAAAGCGATTCCTATATACCCTTACATTCCTTTTTCCTTCCTACCCACGGAACCCTAAAAATGCAAACCGTTAAAGTGAACAGCCAACCAGCCAGTGACTTTAGGAAACTTCCACCGGAGACATACCAGATATTCTACTCTGCTCTCTCTTTGTAGAAAACTTTACAAAGCTATTACACATTTAGTCGCAGCCTATTAAATACGTATGAAGTCATAGCGCATGTAACATATGGGTTTCCATTTTGCAATTAACATTCTTCTCGTTTTTGAACTATCCCAGGCCATACGATGTAAGCAGTGTTTTATCAGCTTCTTAAATCGATTAATTAATATGAAATAAAAACAGAGAATAAGGCGATCTTTTATACCCACATGTATACTAAAAGGCGTGAATGTATGTATGTATGTAAATAAAAACAGAATCTACAAATATTGTATTCCAAGTCTACCCGTTCTAACTTTATTCGTGACCTGAAAATCGATATCCGATACAAACTCAACATTAGGTGCATTCATATTTATAAAGTCCAGCCCGGATTTGCGTACATTTGCATCGGATCGGACCGCACCTGCGGGGTGGGACGACACTTCGTCGGATTTAATTTGCCTTTTAGATTTAAAGCAAGTGCCTCAAAAGAGCACCGAGCCATATCGATCTTGGTTGGTTCATAATGAATCGATTAAAAATAGAAAAGATTAAACATACTTCATTGTAGATTGACCTTTACATAAACTGTTACATATTTTCTTATACTACTTTTATGTGATATAAGACTAATTTTACGGCCTTGTCCTTGCACTGGAAAGAATTATCGTAAAACGGACTCATAAGTTGTTTATCACCACAAAAAAATATGAGCTTTCGAATGAGAGACCACACGTTCCCTACAATCCAAAGAAAATTGCATGATCCCTCCTTACCCCCAAAACTGTCCCCTTAATTAGGGTTAACTTCTTTTTGACTTATGTGATTAGACCATAAATTCCTATATTTATAACAATTTTCAGCTTCATTTGTCAAACGGTCTTCGACTGAGTGTGATAGACGGACAGTTTACGAGTGATCGCATAAGATTAAATGTTTTTATTAAGCAGAAACTTACGCTAACGAAATTCACCACCAAACTTGGACCAACGGAACACTTATGTGATCAAATTTCGATTATAGTGGAAAATTTAAAAAATATTCGCCACGAGCGGGATTTGAACCCACAAGCTCTGGAATCCGTCCATCGCTCTGCCAATTGAGCTACCCTGGGTCCGCTAATGGCGACGAATCTTACAATCCCTTCCACTATTGTATTTACACCTTAGGGAGGCTCGTAGTGACATCTACCGCGAAGTTATTACAACTTCCGAAACGGCATCAACGTCTCAAGTTACATTGAGAATCGTTAGTAACAATGCGCTACCCCATTTTTAACATTAAATGTTAAAATTTAAGCAGAAACCTCGAGCCTCCCTAAGGTGTAAATACAATAGTGTAAGGGATTGTAAGATTCGTAAGGAAGGTAAGTAAGGAAGGGCTATTCTAACTTGAAACCCAAGGGGATTCGATTATAAATTCATAAGTAATTGTTTCGTCAAAAAAAAAATCTATAAATTATGATAGTTTAAGAAAAAAAAACCGGCCAAGTGCGAGTCGGACTCGCGTTGCAAGGGTTCCGTACATAACAAGATTTTAAACAATTTTTTTTACTAACGGAGCGTTTTTGACGATTCATAAAAATAAGCTGATTTGATTTTTGTCAAATACCGTATTAAGTCGGACTCACGCTTGACTGCACATTTCTAATAGGTTTTCCTGTCATCTGTAGGTAAAGAACTATTATGTGTATTTTTTTCAAAATTTTAGACTCAGTAGTTTCGGCGATGAAGGGGGGGAATGGTCATTTTTTGGCTATTTTCTTAAATAATTTCTAAACTAATTATTTTAAAATTACAAAAACAAAAACACAATGAGCTCTTTCATTTGATATGTAACACGATAGTATATGCAATACTTTATTTTTTCATTTTTTCATTTACCCTCCCAAAAGTGTTTAAAATTAACTTGTTTGCATTACATGTTCCTCTTTGGGTCACAAACTTACATGTGTACCAAATTTCAACGTAATTGGTTCAGTAGTTTCGGAGAAAATAGGGTGTGAAGGCCGGACAGACAGACGCACGAGTGATCCTATAAGGGTTCCGTTTTTCCTTTTGAGGTACGGAACCCTAAAAAGCAATGGCTTTTTAAAACAAAGTCTAATGAGACTTTGTATGAAACTCGTTGTAACCGCTCTATTTTTTTCTAATTTTTTTTCTAGCAATAAAAACTAGTTTCCGACCCAGACACGGCGAATCCCATTGTGTATACAAAGTTTCATGTTATTCTAGCATGTCGTTTTAAAATGAAAACCAAACTACGTTTGTATGGAGAGTCGAGAATCCTGGCGACCCTTAAACACCACAACAGCTTTGCCTACGAGCGTGTACAGTATGTATCTAGAGGCGCGGCCTATTATTTCTATATGAAGCCAATTTATACCTGCCCATACTTGTATTTTCAAACGAACCACTGTTGGTATTATTATATTGTGAAGCTAAAAATTTCAATACTAACTAGGTACCTGAAAATCCAACAAAGATTACATCATCCTGTTATACCAACCACAACAAAGGAAAAGGGTTTTGTTTTTATAACACCCGAAAACAAAGGCCCCGGAATCCACTAAATAAATAAAGGAGAACACCCATTAACTTGAGTAACTCTTTTGTTTCATTTCGCCATTGAAGAGAACTAATTCAATAAAGGAGATAATCATCGTTGCAGAAAAGTTCCGCTGCAGCTCACTGTTCCGAACCGAATAGCCTTATCTCACTTTGTTGAAAGTAAAATGAGTAGTTCATCTCCACAGTAATTGGTTCTAAACAAACAAATACTTAGACATTTTTAAACGTTGTTGGTGGTAAAATCGCACATTGTCGCTTTCTGACTTTATAGATGACCAAAAGGGGTGCGTAACGATGCCTATAATTTTTTTTGAAATAATATTAGTCGCAATAACACTCTTTTCATATTATTCTTGAGTCATATAACAACACTTAAGATATTTACATACGATATAATTATCCTACTAATATTATAAATGCGAAAGTTTAGATGTTTGGATGTTTGGATGTTTGTTACTCAATCACGCTTAAACGGCTGAACCGATTTGAATGAAATTTTGCACGAAGATAGTTTATAGCCTGGATTAAAATATAGGATAGTTTTTATCCCGGGTCCACGCGGACGAAGTCGCGGGCGGAAGCTAGTATAACATACTTTAAATATAATGCATATTTCCTATAATGAACAAATGATATAACGCTAATTTCTTCTAATGCACAGTTAGCATAATATTTATTGGTAGACTCTAAGGCAGGTCGGTGTAGGTACGACGACGAGCGAAGCGAGGAGGAGTGTTAGTTTGAACTGCGACCCTACAGCGCGCGAGCCGAGCGAGCGAAGCGAGCGTGCCGGGGCAGCGGCCGGCGAAGCGCCAGAACCGAACACTTTTTTACCCCCTAATACTCGTATATACTTACATAGTACAATTCGCAAACCGTCGTGTTTGCTACATTTTCTTTTGATAATAAAATATTAATCTACTTGATAGTTATGAGAACAACAACAACAAATAACTTGTATATAACATGAGCATTATACCATATAATGATTATACAAAATAAGTGTTATACCCGATAAAAGTTATACAAAATAAACATATATATTTTGAAATTATAATCAACGTTTATTATATACAATGAGTGATTATGTACCTTGAAAATACGAGTATATCAAATGTTGTTATAGCGAATGAAATTATATTATTTATTTTTATACCCATCATTACACACCCGACCAAAAGACTAATAAACTTAGGATATATCTTCATGATAATGATTTGAGATAATGTAGGTACCTATTATTGCTTATTTCATTAAATTAAAATTTATTCATATAATGTCGGGTTTTAACAATCATAAAATTGCTTCATGTAAATTTACATACAAATCGAACTTACATTTTAAAGAATCTGTATCTGATAAGGTAGTTTGATTTTGACGTGATTAATTTATTGTTCTTATCTGTGGATAGAGATTTACAGTAAGTTTTTTGTTACACCTCTTATCGAAATAAGTTAAAAAAATGTTTGTTTTGTGTAAATTGAACGTGGAATTTACAACCATCAAATTTTAAACGATATCATACAGACTGTAACAGAGATCACGATCTCAAACCCAAGACAGGACTCGAACCTGTGGATTCGAGTCCTGTCTTGGGTTTGAGATCGTGATAGTTTTTTCTATTATATATTTTCTCTGTATCATATCGTTTTATGTATTTAAAATAAAATAAAATAAAAATAAAAATAGCCTTTATACTAACACATGCATCCACCTTATTCTTATAATAATTTAATTTAATACTTTCCATTTCTTATCTCTTCACAAGACAATAGCAATGTATCTTTGTTAATATTATTGCTTAGTTTTGTTAATCTTTGTTTTACATTTCATCATATTCGTTATACATTATTACTATTATTTTATATTTTTTGTAGATATCAAATTATTAAATTTTATTTAACTAAAGTATAATAATATTTTCACATTTGAATTTATTGTTTTAGATTTCTATTGATATGTGTAAGTCGCCTCTGCGGCGTAGGCCTCCCCCAATTTCCACCATCTGTCCCTGTCTCTAGCTTGTCTTCTCCAGTCTGGTCCACATTTTTCTTTAAATATATCTTCCCATATTTTCCTTGGTCTACCTTTGTTTTTCTGTCCATCTCTAGGTATTGTTGTTTAATGTAATTAGTAAGGTTTTATTATATTTTTTAAAATTGTTAAATTAAACTATTTGCATTTAATGAAAAAAAGACTTTATTAGAAATAAGATTATTGGTTAAAACACACAATACATATTAAATAAAAATTATAAACTAAGACTTACCCCTAAGAGAACAATAAGAAAACTAAATTAAAACTAAAACTAGAAAATAAGATAACAGCATAGAAAACCAAGAATGAAAATTAAATATAAATATATTTTTTATGACCGGCTCCCATCTGGTCCAAAGGCGTCATAAATACTGGCTGCATTGCCCCGCTGAACTGCCACCGATATTTGTTGGACCAGGTAAGAGCCAGAACGAGGGTCGCGGCCCTTGTCTCTTAGACACCGACTCAGCTCCAACGAGCTTCCTGCCCTCCGAACACCAAGGACCAGCCGTCTCGATTGCGACCGGAATAAAGTCGTACGCCAATTCAAGGTGGGCGTATTTCCCATGTTTTAGTTTAGCCGCATTTTCGGCGGCTGCACCTGCTATCGTCATGGTGTGGTAAAGGTAAGTGGGTGTAAATGTGCTCACACAGGTTGCATCCCCTAGCAGGCAGCGGCCTTTTGCCCAGGGAATCAGCGTAAGACCATCCGGACTCTTTGCATTTTAATATTTATTCAAATTTTATTTTATTTATATTTCTTTAACTAGTAATAGGTATTGACTGAAGTGTGTTGTTTGTGACTTAAAATTTAAAATCGAAATTATGAAAATTGTTTTGTGAAATAATTAACATTATATGGAGATAATATTTACTAACCAATATGAACCTGGTTCTGAATTAAACGAAAATATTCATTTTTTTATAACTTTATATATTTAAAAATATAATCTACCTAGTTATTTAAATTACGTTTTTTTTGCAAAAAAAGAACACGAAACTTTTACACATTCCTAGTTACACTACTTATGTTTTTTTAAACTATGTTTTGTATGGAGATACGCCTTTTCGTCCTGGCACAACAAACAAAGTCTTTGTGTCGCCCTCTGTCGCTATTCGCTAATACTGGAATAACAAGTAACGCAATATCGATAAGTGAATTTGGACTTTAGGAAGGAATCGTGTAGTTAGAGTAACTGGCTTTGCGAACACTCATTTGTACATCTGCCAATTATTGCCCCCTTCTTGGTGTAAGGGTCATCGCCAGGAGGCTGGACTCTCCATACAAACGTAGTTTGTATCTTATTTTAAAACTAGCTTCTACCCGCGACTTCGTAAGCGTATAAATTATTATTTAAGTACATGATATTTATTCTTTTGTTTAACCATACATCTGACAAATTTGAAAATAAAGATTTCATTAACATGGACTGTGCGGTATGCGTGTAACAGTTCACTTCGACTCTAAATATACACCCTCATAAAATTGTTGTTTATTTATTTATTTATTAAGGAGATAAAACAGAAACAGTCACAGAAATATAGCATATTGGTGTGTAAACAAGTAATTAGGTATAGACGTTTCCTTAAACATATCCCACTGTGAACACAAAAGTTATTAACGCGATTCAATACTCGCTAAACAATACTAATAAACACTTATATACTACCCACTATGCGGCGGGTCAATTATGCACTATTAGTCAAGAATATTATATTATTCGAGTTGACTTGATGTACATTTATATAAACTATAAGTACTAAGTGTAAGAGCACTAAGGACAGCCATGCATAATGAACGCGCTTTCCAGCACAGATAAATAAACTACAGAGAGAACTTAACGCTTATCACTATACATTTTATTAACCGTGGCTTTAAACTGTGAACGGGAGCAGGAGAATATGTCCACATCATTGAGAACCATATTGTGGCGGTAACACATTCTGTAAATTGGTGCGCGTTTACCGGCATTGGTCTTTGGTTTAGGAAGGTCTTTAGATCGTGTACTTCGCACTGGTGCTCGAAACCGAATGCTCGACAGTAATTGTGGGCATATGACATCACCTGTGCAGATGTTGCGCAACATGACAACACCTGCGATAGAACGTCTATCCTGGAGAGACAGCAATTTAAGTTCTGGTAACGCATGAATATAAGAGCGACGGGGCAGGTGCAATTTACGTATCACATATCGAACAAACTTTTTTTGTACCATTTCAATTATATTTATGTAAATATTATAATGAGGGTTCCACGCAATAAATAGAAGCGTATTCGAGATTAGACCGGAGTAAGTAATTATAAAGAGACATTAAGCTATGTTTTTGTTTAAAAGGTTTTGCAACGCGCATTATGAAACCCAGCATCTGGTAGGCTTTTCTAAGGATATGATCGACATGTGAATCTAGGGTGAGTTTGGTGTCCAGAATTAAGCCTAAGTCACGTATGGTAGTAACGTTTTCCAGTTCGCAATTGTTAAGATTGTAGCAATTCTGGATGATGTTATGTTTTTTGGTAAAAGTTATATGTTTGCTATTATATGCTAAGAATAGTTTATTAATTTTACAGTACTCTTTAAATCTATTCAGGTCTTCCTGAATGAGTTGAACGTCAGTTTGCGTTTTAACATTTCTATAAAGTTTGAAGTCGTCAGCATACAATAAGAAGTTACAATGGGTAAAACAGGACGAAATATCATTAATATATAGAATAAACATAAGGGGGCCAATAATTGAGCCTTGTGGTACTCCAGACGTAACCGAGAATGGTGTAGATACATATCCATTGACTGCAACAGATTGGATACGGTGTTGAAGGTAAGAGGCGAACCATCTGAGAAGATTTCCTTTGATACCATTAAATGATAGTTTTTTTAAGAGAATTAGATGGTCCACTTTGTCAATAGCCTTCTGAAAATCAGTATAGATGGTGTCTACCTGGTCTTTATCGTCTAAAGCGCGAAATACTGAATTCAGGAATAAGGCCATGTTGGTGGACTTACCTTTGACGAAGCCATGTTGCTCATCAAGTATGTTATTTTTGTCCAGACCAAAGACTCGCCCATGCACCAGCTTTTCATAAACTTTTGGAATACATGATAGGATTGAGATCGGACGATAGTTTTGAACACTGTCCTTCGGAACCGATTTATAAATTGGTGTTAGTTATGTGCGCAACTTTCCACCTGTCTGGAAACACACCTTTTTGCAGACAGAGGTTAAAAATGTATTGCAGTGGCTTCGTTAACGCTTTACTGGTCCGCTTTACAAAAACCGGGCTCACACCGTCTGGACCTGGACCTTTACAACAATGTACTATTGGTACATATTAGTGGCGGTAGGTGTATAACATAAAATCGGAGTTGGTTTTAAAATCATCGCTTATAAATGCCCTTTCTGCACATAACAATAGACTTGGCGCGGAGAAGACTAATCAAACTTACTCACTAGACTTAACTTTTAAATTAAGAAACAACTTAATTGACCAAAATAACGAGCTGTAGGGCAAGTTTGTTAATTTATCCATGACTTAATCTAAGGGTTAAATCAAAGGCAGACTCGAGCGGGTTCATTAGTTTAGAGATCAGATACGGACACCTTCACCTGAAGGGTTAGGTAGGGCCACGCCTTTAGTTAAGCGTTGGAGTTTTCACACGTACCTTTGTTTTTTTTATATTCTTTTTTTATGTATGAAAATTGTGTTACGCCGTGTAATCAAGACCAGCGCTGGCCACTAGGCCACAACGCTGAGATGGAACCGTTTAGTGGCACTATTTTGTTGTTCTTGTATGCTGATCTATCTGCATGTATAATATGTTGTGGTCATGAATATAATATATGATTATGTTGTTTATTCTATTCAATATCTGAATTGTGAGTATGTCACCAACAATTATTTTTTTTACCACTTTCTGATTGAACTGTAACATGGCATGATTAAGGAAGCTTGATGCTTCATTTTAATAACATACTGATAAGAGCAATTCAAGGTCCTATGCCAAGAATAGGAGATACTTGTACCTAATGCCCGCATCCCTGAGGGAACGACTGATGATGATTAAAAATATAAAACAACGTGAATGTTGATTATTTAAAATTAGAAAACAACGTGAATGTACAGTATGTACCTAACGTGCCCTTAACTTGAAGTAGGGGAGATAATTTATCTTTCCTCGTTGTTCCCCAATTTATTGCCTCAATAGCCGCCTCGTAAACAGAGGGAAAGAAATTATAACCGAAATAAACGGTAACACTACGGACTGGGGGGTCGGGGGTCACTGCACGGTCAGCATCAGATAGACTGTTGCAACCAAAGCGTTCATATAATAGGTACTAGCTTCCGCCTGCGACTTCGTCTGCGTGGATCTAGGATAAAAACTATTCTTTATTTTAATCCAGGCTATAAAATATCTTCGTGCTCATCCAAATCGGTTGAGCCGTTTAAGCGTGATTGAGTAACAAACATCCAAACTTTCGCATCCTACTAATATTATGAATGCGAAAGTTTGGATGCTTAGATGTTTGGATGTTTGTTACTCAATCACGCTTAAACGGCTCAACCGATTTAGATGCCATTTTGCACGATGATAGTTTATAACCTGGATTAAAATAAGGGATAGTTTTTATCCCGGTTCCACGCAGACGAAGTCGCGGGCGGAAGCTAGTTAATAATATTAGTCGGATCAACATGGGGCCCTGGTCGCCGCCATGAACTCGGAATGCTGCATGCGTGATAATGATAAGTACCCCTCGAAAATACAAAAAAAGGGGTCCAAATTTAGATAATGTTTTTTATGTTTAGTTTTAGTTATATAAATTTAATTTTATCTAGTTCTAGTTCTACTTTAACGTTTATTTCATATCTTTTACTGTACTTTTGTCTTAGGATTATTGTATATATGTAAACATTCACCTTTACAATCATCATCACATAATGTCGTATTCAATCTTTACTCCTATGGTTACCACGACATGTTCCGATATATTTAGTATCTTCCGCCGCTGTTAATTATTTGTTAATTACTGTGATTATAATAAATCAAAATCGCGTAATCACTTAGCTCTATTATAAAACTGAGTCTTAGGTATAAAGAATGATCTTTTCAACCTTCTCGATGAATTGGATGTTTGACAATTTATTTATTGAATCATTAATGATATGCAACATTACAGTTTTCACCAAAGCGCTGCATTGATTCCATACTAAAATTACTATACTAAAGACTTAAACCAGCAAGTAACCTGTCTTGCTTCATCTCGAGCACTCTCTTCCGTTCATTCATCACTATCGCTATCCCAGTCGCAAACAAGTGACACTCAGAGGCTGCCGCGAAGAGGGTGTTACGTGGCGTGGAGTGAAAGACGGTTTGACGTTTCGGAGTGAACTAATTTAATATTGAAATGAGGTCTGCTTATATAGGGTAAGCTTATTAACTAATGATAGATGCTAGGATGTGAATAACAAACATATTAGAGCCGTGTCTCTTGAGATAAACAAATTAAAGAGATCATTAGATCTAGTGACGGGAAGCTCATTAGATGTTTACAATTAACAATGAGAAAGGTAAATAAGGTAATCATCATCTTAACTATTAGGAAAGGTAAACAAGGCAGTAGACAAGTAATGTGCTTGTACTAGCAATAGGTACATATGGTTATATATTATATAACACCTCCCCCCTTAGAATAAAGATTGGGCGTTAGCGCCTGATCTTTGCGATTTTACAGTGGATGCGGAACTGCCGGAAACGAGTGACATTTGTTGTGGCCCGACTTCTTCGTCTTCGTCTTCTGTGACGCAGCTGGTCGAGATTGTTGACATAGGGATTTCAACGTGAGTTCTTTGGCGTCGCGATGAAGATGCGAAGCAGTTGTTAAAGATCTGGATACATCCGGTTGGGTCTTGATTTTGCGTACTTTGTGTATGGCGACGGAGAAGGAGCCCGTTGGGACAGCGTTCGCATATCTTGTACACGAAGTATGCCAACATCAAAAGACCAATTGAAAAATACATCCAAGAGAAGGTAGATGTATTTTTTTCGGTAAAGGTTCTGGATCTGATTTTCCTTATTTCGTCTCCATACTTGTCAACATGGTATTTGATCTGTTTTAAAGAGTCCAGTGGTAGTTCGTTTATTTTAATTGGCATAAGGTCTGGTTTTTCGATATTTTTGTAGTCTTCGAAACATTCGTCTGTTCTGATGTCGGGAATTATTATAGGGTAGGATACATTTTCTGTTGGTTCTTGATATGCTGTTAGTGTGCTGTAGCCAGTGTGCAGTTTGCAGTTCTGAGGTAGTGACAGGATACCAGCGCCTTGTATCTTATGATGAGTTACTTCTTCTGTGCATTGAAGGACACAGTTGGTTTCGCCTGAGAGTATGTACAACCATTTGTTGTTGTCGATGTACTGGAACGTGTTAATTTCGGCATCAAATCTCGAAGTGATGCAGATTTTTGGGAGAGATTTTGAGATACTATGCAGAATTTGGATTTCGCAGATAGGTCGCGCTGTGGCATCATAAGCGACGAGACCGGTGCAGACTCTTTTCTCGGCGGCGTATGTTCTACATGTTTCCAGAGTGCTCGTTGATACATAGGTTTGACCGTTGGGGTTCGTAGCCAGAAACACGTGCTCCGGAAGGATGGTTGTATGAAAAGAGGAGTTTGGGTGTTGTATAGGAATTGAATATATGTGGTATAAGTCAAAAGGATCGTTCTGAATTAGAGGAAAGGTTAATACATAAATAAGCTTGTCTGAGTAGACGTACGCTGATAATGAGGAAGATTCAAGAATTGTGTGTATATTCTGAAGGGTGACGGTAACAACTAAGTGTTTATTTGTACGTATGTGATTAGATAAAAGTAGTTCTTCATAAAGTTTCTTTAAGCTAATAATTGAAGGATGGATGGTGCTTGATTTTGCAAAGAGAATACTGTTGAGGCAGTCATTGATTTCGTTTTCTAAGTTTATAACAGATTCTAATATTTAAAGAGATATCGTTGACACATCTTCGCTGGCTCTTAGGTTAAATATGAGTGATTGAGATGCATTGAGGTAATTATTTAGGCGATCAATATTTTCATTAATGACTAACTCGTCGTAGGTGATTTTAAAAAGAGTTTCATTAAAGGTTTTGACTGTTGATGAGATAATTTGTGTTTGCTCAAGCATGAGGGAAGAAAGATCGTTTTCTCCCTTTTCCAGTTGATTAATGCAGTCGTCATATCGTTTCGCGTCTTTGGTCATTGTGTATTTAGTATTAATATTAGATAGTTAAGAGGTATTGGATATAGAAAGGAACGGAGCAAACGTGTTCGGCCACTTACCACAATAACGGGATCAAAAGTTGCATCACGGAGCGTTGTGTTCGGCGAGCTAGGTTGAAGCCCTCCAGGCACCGTCTAGGCTGGCGGCGATGTTGGTCCTTGTCCTAGGCGTTGAGCTCGTCTTCCAACAGCGGTTGTGACGCGGTTATTTATCCTACCGACTGCGCCAAAATTGTTACGTGGCGTGGAGTGAAACACGGTTTGACGTTTCGGAGTGAACTAATTTAATATTGAAATGAGGTCTGCTTATATAGGGTAAGCTTATTAACTAATGATAGATGCTAGGATGTGAATAACAAACATATTAGAGCCGTGTGACTCTTGAGATAAACAAATTAAAGAGATCATTAGATCTAGTGACGGGAAGCTCATTAGATGTTTACAATTAACAATGAGAAAGGTAAATAAGGTAATCATCATCTTAACTATTAGGAAAGGTAAACAAGGCAGTAGACAAGTAATGTGCTTATACTAGCAATAGGTACATATGGTTATATATTATATAACAAGGGACTTGATGAGCGCAGTCGCGCGCAGAACGGGGCCAATGCAGGCGCAGGTGTGTACGCGCCAGTGTGGGGCAAATAGTACATTACTGCAGAGGCCGTGAAGTAAGGGATTGCTGGATGAGTTTGGAGTAGACGGCCGAGTCGTAAACGAGGCCGGATACAACGAGTCCAGCAATCCCTTTTCCGGCCGAAGATTGTATAGTGCTTTTCTCAAACGATGTGAGGAAATATTTAAATTAAAATAAATACAAGGTAATCAGTTAAATAATAGGTAATTAGCCGCCTTTTTTTATTTTTTAAACATGCCATTTGAACAAGCCGTTCGAGCACCATCTTTAACCGCACATAAGTATAGTACCATAGATTTTTTTAGTATTTGGGTTGGGGTAGGCTGGTTTATGGACTTAGAAAACTTTAGATATATAATTATATTTTTTTTTTCTATGGTAAAAAATGCGTAATAATAAGCATGTTTTATTCTTTAAACGTTTTCTCTCAGATCGATATTTACCGAGATATTTGGGTTTAAAGGTCAGTCACTTAAACGGTTCTGAGACTTAAAAAATTTCGGTATCGTAAACCGACTCGGATTTTTGGACTTAGAATTTTTTGTTCATTTTGTTTCTTATCGTTATAAGTGCGTAAAAATAAGCATGTTTTATTTTAAAACTTTTTCTCTCAGATCGATATTTACCGAGATATTCGGGTTCAAAGGTGGCAAAACTGACTGATTTATTTATTTATTTTATTTATTTATTAGGTTTACCAACAATTGTTTACACCTTATATTACATGAATAGCTTGCAATAACAGTTTTATGCTAGATGTAACAATCACTGACAGGTAAACACCACATGCATATTACAAAAAAGGCAGTGAGAAAACTAAAGTTAAATAGTAACCATAATTATCGAAATTCCCCAAAAAAACAACATGGAATCTAAAATTTCATTCACACACTCAATCATTTACACACGTTAACGGGTCTATATAATAATAGACAATTGCGTTAGTTTCTAAAATGAGTAAAAAAGAGTGAATAAATATGGTTTAAGTGCATACAGAGGTCCTGAAAACTTTTTAACAAAAAAATTCAACCGCCGAAAAATAACTAAAAAGCAAAAAATAATAAACCTTTTTTATTTAGTTCAATAACTAAGTTCTTAAACTATTGTAAGTACCTAAGATTTGATTTGGTGTAACTTGTACTTGTTTGGAGTAATCTTTGTTAATTGATTGTTTGGTGCCGACTCAAAATTACTTAGGTACACTTAGATAAATTTAAGAACTTAGTTATTAAAGTCCGTTAATTAAAAACTCAAAATAATTACAAAAATATATACTTAGGTATACTTACAATAGTTTAAGAATTTAGTTATTAAACTAAATAAAAAAAGTTTATTATTTTTTGCTTTTCAGTTTTTTTTTCAGCGGGGTATTTTTTTTGTTATAAGTTTTTATTTTTCAATTTTCTGTGGCTTACTTTAGTTAATTACTAAATAACTTAATTACTAGTCACATGCAATTAAGGTATTACACAAACCTCACGATGAACGAGCTTTAGCAGAAATGCAGAGACTGAAAGGTCTACACACAAGAGATTCACAGGTCTAAAGCTCATTCATCGTGAGGTTTTTCACACGACAACACAACACAACACACACACACACACGCACACGCGCGCACACACACACACACGCGCACGCACACACACACACACATGCGTGGTCATACATTTCAATCAGTAAGTGAGCAATCAATCATCCCCTGTTTTCCTACCCTTAGGGTTGAAATTTTTGTTTATGTGGGACCAACTTCGAGGTATGCCCTTTCTAATAAAAAAAGAATTATCAAAATCCGACTACTGCGTAAAAAGTTATGCGTGGTCATACATAAAAAAATATATACAGGGCGTCCCAAACTTATGGGACATGAAGGGGAAGTACCTTAAATATCGTAGATAGTGAATTTTGCTCAAAGAAGACTATGTTATTTTTAAAAGTTAGTAATTCTACATTCATAGATTTTCTAAAAATTACTTGCTTCGTCTGGGAATGTGAAAAAAAAATCACCCTTTTTTTATGATGCCAATCGAAAGAACAGCTAAAAAATAATAACTCTGCTTAAGTAACATAGTATTTTAAAATAAAGGAACAACGTGAAATTAATCATTTTAATCAAATAAAAAACATACATGAAACTGCCGATGTGATCCCTCTTGTCTTACGCAAATCGCCAATCTTTTAATAAGCCCGCTGCCTGTTGATTTTCTAATCATTTTATGGTGAACACTCGATGTGATATGGCACAATTCTGTTTGCAACTCGCCTACGTTCTCGTATCGCTTTTTGTATAGCATATCTTTCACGTATCCCCAAAAGAAGAAATCTAATGGTGTGAGGTCCGGGGATCTGGCCGGCCATCTAATCGGTCCATTTGTACCAATCCATGTAGGAAAACATTCATTTAGAAAATCTGCTGCTCTCCGACTATTATGAGCCGGAGCTCCATCTTGTTGGAAAATTAAGTTTTCTTGCTCCGCCGCGGAAAGGTTTCTTATCTTATCCCTTAAAATTTGAAGTATTCCTAAATACTTTTCTGTGTTCAAGGTTCCTTGGTAAAAATGGATTAAGAAAACCCGGTTTTTTAAAAGTCCGCACCAACAGTTAAGTGAAAAACGCACTTGGTTATTAGTTTCAGTGACTCGTAGGGGATTTTCTTTAGACCAAATACGATTATTGTTGCGGTTATACATACCGTTATTGCTAAAGTTAGATTCGTCTGTCCAAATAATATTATCCAAAAAATTTGGATCTTCGAGCAAGCGTGCCTGGATATCAAGACAGAAATTTTTTCTCCTTTCTGTATCGCCCGGAAGTAACTTTTGAACCAATCGTCCTTCAACATAACTCTTAAAACCGTGTTTTTTTAATACACGGTGTATTTTACTTTTTGAAACTCCAATTTCCTGTTCTCCTTCTCTCACCGATGCTTTCGGAAAAGCCGAAAAGTAAATTAAAATACCAAGTTCTTCGTCGTTGATCGTATGGTTTTCTTGCTGTGGTTCTCTTGGGCGTTTATCGAAACGTCCCAGAGTTTTCAAATTGTTCACAAGCCTTTTCAAAACTTTACGAGACGGTATTTGTCTATCAGGATATTTTACGCCATACCACCGCAAACTTCTAGAGATATCTTTATCGTTCAAAAAATATGCTTCCATTAGATCAAAACTTACTTGATATGCCATGTTCGCAATAAATTAACACAATAACACTTGTGTAAGTGAATTAAGACTAAACAGATCAATATCCGAAAAACAAACGCTTGCACAGACTGTTCCATTTTCAAATTTAAGAACAACATTTAAAAATATCACTTCTTTTTAAAATATCTTAAAAAGTATGCATTCAAACAAACGCTGTCATAAACTGTTCCATTTTCAAATTTAACAATTATTTATTTTTGTTTTAAATTTGCCTTCTGTCTAGCTTACAGAGGACGTATTGAAATACTAAGTTTTATCAAATTATCATTTTATCCACACGTGCACTTATAATAAGGAAAACTTATGCCAGTACCTATTTTATGAAGTGGGTACTTATTTACGAATAATCAATGCTATCTTTGGAATGATAATATTGCTACTTTTCGAACGTCGTCTTCGGCAATAAATAACTTTCTTGAAATTTGACTCAATCATTTTATGGTGTTCCTTTATTTTAAAATACTATGTTACTTAAGCTGAGTTATTATTTTTTAGCTGTTCTTTCGATTGGCATCATAAAAAAGGGTGATTTTTTTTTCACGTTTTAGTCGGTTCGATTCCCAGACGAAGCAAGTAATTTTTAGAAAATCTATGAATGCAGAATTACTAACTTTTAAAAATAACATAAAGTCTTCTTTGAGCAAAATTCACTATCTACGATATTTAAGGTACTTCCCCTTCATGTCCCATAAGTTTGGGACGCCCTGTATATACGCGTTGACTTGAGAACCTCCGTTTTTTTCGTCGGTTAAAAAAACTAAACTAAACCAGACAGGCAATCGCGAACAGTTCTCTTAAATCTAACTATAGGGTCAAAGTATATATCCGTCCCATGACAGCATGCATTTAGCATTTTGCATAACCTCGGGATAGGTGAGTTGCTGCCGGACACAGTGCGTCTGAGCGGAGGACAGAGCGGAGAAATGGGGTTGCGAGGCATTCGGGACGGGGCTCGGTAACATACTTGATCCAATAATTGCGGACAATCAATTTTATTCCTTATGACGGATAGGTGTTATTTTTTTTATCAAAGAACGGAAAAAAACGAGGTTTTTCTAGAAAAAGATGCTTATTTTGATGTGTTCTGTACGTAACAATCATTCAAAATAGGTGTTATGTTATAATGACACCACTTTGGAAAAAAAAATACCAAGTGCTGAAGTTAGAAGACTTTGGAACGCTAATTTTATTATTTTTACATTTCTTATACCTTAATATTGTTATTGAATTGACTATTTTACATCAGATTATTATTTCTTATGCACTATAATGACATGTGATATTATCAATATTGCTAATAAATGAATATGAATATGAATATACTTCGGTCATTTTTAAATTTAGAGAAAAGTGTTTCAAGTAAAAGATGCTTATTTTGACGAGTTCTATACGTAACATACATTTTAAATAGGTGTTAAAATGACACCACTGGCAAAAAAAATTAACTGCTGAAATGTCCCTGCTTGCGATTACGAATGTAATGCCGTAATGCATTACATTTGTAATCGCATTACAATTGCATTACATTTGTAATCGCATTACATTCGTAATCGCATTACATGTAATGCATTTACGTGTAATGCATTACTCGTAATTGCAAAGTAATGCGATTACGAATGTTAATGCGATTACTCGTAATTGCATTACATGTAATTTAATTTGTAATTACTAATGCATTACGCCCAACACTGGTACGCGCGCGCTCAGTGGCCAGCAGGGTCGGTCGCCTCCACCCGCTGCAGCATGCATCAGGTACGGACAGACGGAGCAATCTATTTAGGACACTGATACTATCCACCCT
This sequence comes from Epinotia bilunana, assembly GCA_947049275.1. Classification (NCBI taxonomy): domain Eukaryota; kingdom Metazoa; phylum Arthropoda; class Insecta; order Lepidoptera; family Tortricidae; genus Epinotia; species Epinotia bilunana. Next base: position 26,294,988 of record OX346257.1, read on the forward strand.
GCGTCTGAGGGTGTTGACCACAAAGCTCATTCATTACCTAGGTAGGCAGCGAGTCATAACCTAGCTGTCCCTGCAAAAATCGAGTTGGGTCCATGAAAGGGTATACATACTTCGAAGGAATTTCTTCTGTACTTGTTCCAGCATCAGTATGTATTCCTTTTCAGTTGGGCTCCAAACGACAACATTTGTTTAAAGTACACTCCTTAGCGAGACAGGTTTTGCAGCACGAAGCCCAGCCTTTGAAGCGCGACACGAGTGACGTTTTTTATGTGTGTCCGGAACGTAAGACGCGAGTCAAAGACTACTCCGACACAGTCTCGGACTTCATAAATGCTTCACTAATGCATTTAAAATTATATCGGTGTCCCTTTATTTTAATTGACATGGTGTTTCAACGAATGCATGTATTGTGTCGCAGAATTAAAATTTCATCGATTTTTTCCGAAACGTTATAATTTTAAGTTACACCTAAATGGTTATGTAGTGTACTGTTTCTAAAATAAAGTATTATTGAAATGAAAAGTCTGCTAAACGTACGTTCGATAAAACGTTTGTCGGTAAAATAAAGTACAACCCAATTATTGTTCAAAAACTCGGGCAAGGGCAAGGCTAAGGCGAGGTTATTAGGCACATGTACCTTTTCCGACAAATACATAAAAGACGCCCCAAATCGCAGAATGGCAACTCGACATGAAAACAGGCTTGACTTGCCAATATCTAAGTTGGTAATCCATAAAAATAGTCCATATGTGCGCTTTATAAATATATATAACAAGGCTCCTACAACCATTAAAGCAACAGTTAAGAATCACATATTTAAATATAAATTTAAAATCTTACTGACTAAAAAAGCGTACCTACCTACTATACAATCGACGAATTTGTAAAGGATAATTTAAATGAATAGTAAATTTAGTATAAATAGCTATAACTCAATGTACTTACCTCCTAATTCCTATGTCTGTATCGAACTTATTTATTATTCACTTTAATTTTTTTCTACTTACTTCAATATATTTCTTTGTAAATTGACAACTAAGAAAATTGTATTTAAATAATCTTATTAATCTTTGTGAAATTTTATATAATTATTATTAATGAAATTGAATGTGACTTGCAACGAATTAACATCGAATATCGCTTCTATATTATAATTTAATACCTACCTATTTATTAAATTGCTACGCCCTACCAGGACCCATATGGAACATATGTACCTATTACTACGAACTGGATGGATGCAATAAATGATATGACTATGACTATGACTATTAATAGCAGAATTTGCTCAAACTACACGTATGTACTCGTATTGCCACTCATCATTGGCCACAGTATGCAGCACACAACACAGATGATCGTTGCAGTGCTTAGGAGCATAGGCTTCCATAGAGATTGCCGGATCTACGTTGGTGGCTGTATATTCCTATAAATACGAATAGCAGCGCGGTAGAAGAGATTGCCACATCGATTGCAGGCGAATTGTGAATCAGTACAGGTGATAAAGCACGGCGAAGTCTTTTCTGCTTGAGGTTCACGAGCCAATCTTCGTCGTGTTTTGTTGTCTCGACTTTAATATCGTGGCGCCATTCCGGTGTAATTTTGGCGCGTTTTTTTTAACAGCCTTCTGTCTTAATCCCAAAACTGATCATATATCTCGCTTGCAAGAGTATCTGAATCTTAAGATTGGACGCGCAACGGGTCTCTTTACGCCCGCCATCTGCCCCAGCGTGACTTGACGAGGTAGTCTCTCGGGATCCATGCGATGTTCGTGACCAAGCCACACGAAGTCTTCTATGCTTTAATAGCGCAGTTATACCGGGGCAACATGTTTTGTAGAGAACTACATCGTTGCTAATTGTGTCCTTCCAGCTGTAATCCAAGTCGTTGCTAATTTTGTCCTTCCAGGTGTAATCCAAGTCGTTGCTAATTTTGTCCTCCCAGGCGTAATCCAAGTGCAATATAGTCCTCAGGCAGCGCATGTGGAAAGTTTGCGTTCTTGTTTCGCGTATGTGGTCCACGTTTCCGAACCGTACAATAACATACTCAGAACGCAGGTCTGGTATTGTCACTAAAGACATTTTAAATCACCTTTTATCCTAACTGGAAATATTGAAAATGTAAGATACATTTAGTTTTGAGGGTTGCGTACCTCAAAAGGAAAAAACGGAACCCTTATAGGATCACTTTGTTATCCGTTTGTCTGTCTGTCTGTCAAGACCCTTTATCTTTTATCTAAGCTGTGAAGGAATCAAACTTCTAAGTTAATGTAAAAAAAAATATGTGCAAAAATATAAACGTACGGACCTATATTTCAACACTCAAGGGAAAATGTATAGAGTACCAATTCTGTTGAGCTTGTGAAAGACAAGTTGTTGATTTAATAAAATATTATACAAAAATGTACCGCGGAGCCGAGTCGCGGCCGCGGTGGTAGATAGGTACGTCACGTGATCACTTGACTGCCGCCCCCCAGTGCCACCTCCCCCGGGGTCGCCCCGCTGGAGTGGTTCGCGACACAAGTAATATCGTCTTGTACTACAAGTTATCATCATCCTCCTAGCGTTATTCCTGGTTGTATCCCTAAAGCCTGGGGTCCACTTTGACACCTAACCCCAAGTACAGGGAAAAAATCTGAAACTGAAAATTATACATTTGTTCTTTTGTACGGAACCCTCGGGGGGCAAGTCCGACTCGCACTTATCCGGTTTTTAATGCTAACGACGTTACGACGACGCTATTACGTCACCATCGACCGAAGCTCCGATAGCTGCAGGCGATGTTTGCAGTGGACTAAATTACCTGGGCATCTATATTTACCAAGTTTTTGAAAGGGGCGATTTTTATTCTTTCGTTTATTTTTGTTTTTCGTCAGATTTAGACAAGAGTGAGTAAGTTGGGAGTGCTTGTACTAAACATTCTGATAAGGCACAAAAATTCCATACGTTTTGTGACTTAGTTGAATGAATGAAATTGTGCGAATATGGGTATTGAAATATTACCAGAACATGTTGTATTTATTGTCTTCGAAAACTTACACAACGAAGTTCTCCGTTTCTGCTTGGACCAAAATTATTTCGTATTCCGGATGTCCCACTGTCCAGCTGCCCGGCTGTTGTCGACTACAGGTCGTTTCTCAGCCGATTCTCGTGAATTTTTGCGGACAGGTTCGATAATATGCCCGTGTGGTGTCGGGTTGCCCGTGTGGTGTCGGGTTAGAATATCACCACCCCCTTTCTTCCCGTGGGTGTCGTAAAAGTCGACTAAGGGAGATGGGTTGAAGTGTGTTGTGGGCGATGGGCTAGCAACCTATCACTGCAATATCACATTTTGTCGATCTTTTTTATACCCACATTTATGCTAAAAGTGGCGCTGGAACATAAGTTTCATGTGCTCTGCCTACCCCTTTTGGGAATAAAGGCGTGAATGTATGTATGTATGTAGGTTCGATAATAATTACTTATAAGGATTATTTTTCCGATTCAGTTTACACAAATAAAAAAAAACGTGTTTACAAAACAGACTTGCGAGTTCTACAGCTGACAGACTTTTATATTAAGAAACAAAACAGAATATAATACAGTCCTTGGCCTTTGTAATAGATATTCAAGTATGCAATTTCCAATTCATATTTCCATAGACTTAAGCTCGTTGCTCCATTTCCTTTGACATGGAGAGTCGGTTGGAGTTACAAAATACGAGTAAAACTCTTGAAACATACATGAGATGAAAGCCTATTTAGCAAATGCGTATATACTTAGGTACATATACCACTTACCTTCAGGTGGGCCGTGATGAGCTTGTTTGCCACCTACGAGGTATGAAAATAAAATAAGAAAATAGGTAACAGATATTTATGGATATAAACTGTACCTATGTACAGTGCGATTACTGTTAGTTAACCACCGGCAGATGGATTGCCTTCATTTAATTTCCAACTTTAATTTCATACAGATAAAGCATTTTTCAGAATACTGTCACCCATATCTACCGATTGAGTAATAACTATTTTATTTGTATAAGATTTAAGTTGAAAATTGAATAAAGGCAATCCATCTATCAGTGGTTAACTAACAGTAATAGTACTGTACCTAGTTAGTAGTACTAGTAGTCCAGTCATTTTATTGACAACTAGTAGGTATGGAAGAAAGTTTAATTACAACAGAATCTCAATACGGTTTCTGATTGTTGTAGTATAAATCATTATGTCCTTAAACATAAATAAATGCGTTACAATTTCATTAACATAATCAAAAAACAAAATTATTTTTAACTACACGCTAAGCAATATATCTTTGAATCGCCAGCAAGTAATCCGCGACCTCGGCATTCTTTTTGATAATAAATTAAACTTCCACTCCCATTATGACTGCTTGATGACCAAATGCAACCAACTTTTGGTCTTTATTTCCCGATCCACAAAGGATTTCAAAAAGGATACTCACTTTTAAAAAATTATACTGCTCATTAGTCAGAAGCACCATTGAGTATGGCTCAGTTATTTGGTCACCTTTCTACAACACTCACATTGATAGTTCGGAAAGAGTACAAAAGCGGTTTTTGAACGTCGTCTGCTATAGACTTCAGCTGGGTCGTCACCGTCAGTTCAGATCACATTCGATAAGGCTACAACACTTTAATATTCTGCGTCTATCTTCGCGTAGACAATGCAGCGAATTATTAATCCTCTACAAAATAATCCACTCACACATCGATTGCCCTTCCCTTCTTTCACTACTTTAAATAATGAAATCATTACTCGTTTTAAGCAACGTAACAATTCGCGCAGCATTTACCAATTGCAAGTATACAAAAATAATACATCTTATTATAATCCCATTACAAGAATGTGTCGATTATATAATGACACTGTTGCGATGCATTCTTCTCTGGATATATTTATTGATAACATGGCTAAATTTAAGAACAGTATTAGTAAAATATTTTATGATACTCAATAATCTCACCTAATAATTATATCAATCCCATTGTTTCGTGGTCTTCATATTAGACGATTAAATAGTTTATCACCAACCGTCTAAAATTGTACGGCTATCCTCTAAAATGTATTTTCTGTTAAATTAATCTTTCTGTGCACACATATTTTGAGTTATAGTCCAGATGCGAGTATATTGCATAATTTGTATTATTCTATAATCTTTAACTTGTTTTGTGAGCCTAATTCAATATTTTTTTTTAAATAATTTATTATAGTATTTTTTGGTGTAACGGATATAGGTACTCGGTACTCGTATCAACATTGAAATAATCACCTAGAGGCAACCTCCAACAAAATATCTGGCGGCAAAAAAAGGCTACTTAGGGTCAGCGTCAGCGTCCGGCGCCGGTGGACTTGGCCTTAAGAGGAAACACTAAGGTCGAGATAATTGAGAAATAGGTATTTGTAAAATGTATTGCTGTCGCACCAACCTCAAGCCTCCCCCCGCAGAGCGCGATAGAGACAACTGCAGCTTGGACCGAAAATACGTATTAAAAGTATACTACTCAAATAAAATAGGGGACACAAGTTTGGTGATCGTTACGTGAAAATTATATTAAACAGTGTTATGTCTCTTTTTCATATATAATACTTAAACATCAGCATGAAAGAGGTTGGATTCTGAAGGATGCGGGACATCATTAATTAGCCACTTATCAATTAGTTTATGTCCAATAATTAACGATATAATAGAAAAATGTTTGTGGCCCTTATTTTGTTTTGAGCAGTATACATATTTAAAATCGACGTTTCGTAGTCCTCTGATTTCTTCTCCAAAACTTGACCTATTTAACTATTATTTTTATTAAAAAGAAAGGCTTTGGCCGTGTTCCTGTGTTATCATTTTTTTTAATAATCTAGTCAAAATGTTTTCTGGATATTTGAACACAGCGGAAAATCTGGCATTTTTTTAGGATTTTGAAGTTTCACATCTCTTTTAAGAATAGATTTATGAAAAAACGGAAAACATAGGAACATGTCAATAGTAGCCATAGATTTATGGAAAAAAAAGATTGGTCTACTGCCATTATCCAGGAATGATTCTAGTTTAGACATGTTTATTCTAGGAAATGGGCAACTTCGCAAATGGAAAGCCAATTTATGAAAGTTTGTTACATAAGTTTCTTAAAATATCACGCCGTTTGCCTACGAATGTTAAAAGACGTTTTGTATGGTCATCGAACCACCTTAAGGCTCCACATTCGAAATTTTCGTGAAAATGAGTTGTTTTGTAACCGTTTTATACATTATAACGTAACATTTTTGGTGTCGGAAAAAATATATCATAATCTGCAAGATATGCGACGGGTCATAGTTTTCGTAGAAATCCATTTTAACAATAAAAATTAGAGAAAAAGAAATCTAAAGTCACCCCTATTTTTTCACTTGTAACCATTTTACTGCTCCATTTTTTATCAGAATAATATGAAATTTTATAACTTTCTTCATACAATAATGAACAAGAACATCATTTTCTTACTTTCTTAATTTTCTTTAAAAAAAATCTTGTTTTCTGAAATATTGCGCCAAAGTTCCTACGCCTCCCCGTTTTCGTCCATACGGTCAGTGCGGGACGAGACACGTTGCATGACGGACCTGTGTCAATTTGCGCTGCGCCGAAATTTTTAAATATTTGTCGAAATTGTGGACTATATTTGTTGCATATAGTGGACAATCCGTTTTGTGATTCGTATAGTCGGTAACTAATAAATATTTGCGTATAGTTTAGTTTTTAGTGACAGATAATTTTGTTGCATAGAGTGGACAATCTATTTCGTGGTTTGTAAAGTAGTAGGTACTATAGACAAGACAGCTGAATGACCATCCGTGCACTTTATGTGCATTGTAATAAGGTTCTTGTATAAATACAGGATGGTCAGTTAACTGTGTTGGCATTTGTACCTAATTAACATTTACGTAGGTATAGTTTCGATTTTGTTTTTAGTTCAAGATGGGAAATAATAATAATAACAATAATACATACATACATACACGCCTTTATCCCTAAAAGGCTACCCCTTTTAGAGCACATGAAACCTGTGTCCAGTGCCACTGTTAGCATAAATGTGGGTATAAAAGATCGACAAAATGTGATATAGCAGTGACAGGTTGCTAGCCCATCGCCCACAACACACTTCAACCCCGTTCCCTTAGTCGACTCTTACAACCCCCACGGGAAGAAAGGGGGTGGTGCTATTCTAACCCGACACCACACGGGTAATAATAATAATAATATAATAATAATATAATATTATAATAATAATAAATTCTTTATTTCAGGCCAGTTTGCCCATAGATTGTTAGTAACATACAAACTTACGATACTAGAGTTAGTAGGTCTTAGCTTAGGTCTCACAAATTTTTCAATAATTATTTTGGGTCTTTGGGGTTAAATAAGCGCAGGAGGAAAATACGTAATATCAAGAAATTTTACAAGAGAAGAGGAAAAAGAATACACAAGTAAATACCTATTCTATCAAAGTATCAAATATCCAAACAGTATCAAAATTGGGAAATCGCTAAAACCAGACATTTTATTAGTAAATATATTTACAATACCTATTGCCTACTAACAATATTGTTTTATCTGCTCGTATTAATGACTGCCAAGTGTTAATAGAATAAGTTCTAATAAAAATAGTGGGCTTGGCAAATATTGTAAGTACCTGCCTATGGGTTGCATGCCAACTCCAAGTTCGATACAGAGTTATTATTTGATATGAAACAAAGTATGGTTAACGTACAACTAATCTATAAGTATATATTTACCCGAGGCCGATTTCTGTACAGTCAGCATAATATAGTTAGTAGCAGCCAAGTTAGCCAAATATATCGGAACGTACATTCATCGAAATAGTCTTTGTTACTATAAGTAGGAGTAAGGAATGTGTTACGATATATTTGGCTACTTTGGATGCTACTAACTATCTGATGCTGACTGTACACGCCATCATCATCAAATCAAGGAAGTAGAACGTAATAAATATACCGAAAATTAGTTTAAAACTTAACAACTCTCTCTTATTAGAATATTTAGTAACAGAGGTATAGTGCGAGAAAAATCGAAAGTATATCGCGGCCGTCTAGTGCTAGGCGTGCTGAGGGCCTACCGCGAAACGAAACCGAACTTCGTTCGTGTATCTCCCTCTCTGTCGCGCTTGCTAGTTCGAGCGACAGTTATTCGAACGAATTTCGTTTTCACTAGCACGGCTAGCACGAGACGGCCGCGACATACTCTCGATTTTTCTCACACTATACCTCTTTCCCTGATGTCCTAATAAGAGAGAGACCGATAGTGCGAGAAAAACCGAGTGTATGTCGCGGCCGTCTCGTGCTAGCCGTGCTGACGGAACTACACTAATCGTAAGTAAATAGTATTATAATAGTAGAGACATAATTTTTGAACTTAATCAATTATGTAATTTATGTATGACAAATATCACGTTTCAATTAAGCATGACGAATGTCACCCACCCACGTCCACCCTTGCATTGGTAACGATGCGCGATGTCGCGTCTGTAACTTAATCTATGTAACGCTTAATAAACGACGGCGGGTTGTGCGACTTGCGCGGGGAGAGGGTCGAGGCTCCGCCCATACGCTCAAGGACTTTAGCGGGTATACAAGCCTTAAGGGGCTACATGTAAATGTTCTGTTATATTGTTGCTTGCCGCTTAGATCCACGCCTAAATATGCATCACAGCCATTTCGCATTTTGTGATTTAAAAACAAGTTTCATAATTTAGTTCGTACCATTTCACCATGTAAACTCCGCTCTGACTGTGACACCCGCACATCACCAAGCCAACATCGTCACCATCACGCAGTAGGTACCACATTCTGTGCTTCAGCACAAGTGCTGCCGTGCCGTCATCGTAAAAGACGTTTTGTACGGTCGTCAAACCACCTTAAGGGGCTACATGTAAATGTTCTGTTATATTGTTGCTTGCCGCTTAGATCCACGCCTAAATATGCATCACAGCCATTTCGCATTTTGTGATTTAAAAACAAGTTTCATAATTTAGTTCGTACCATTTCACCATGTAAACTCCGCTCTGACTGTGACACCCGCACATCACCAAGCCATCATCGTCACCATCACGCAGTAGGTACTACATTCTGTGCTTCTGCTTAAGTGCTGCCGTGCCGTCATCGTAAAAGACGTTTTGTACGGTCGTCAAACCACCTTAAGTGTTGTAATGTAACATGGACTGCCAAAAGCTAAGAACTTCAAAATAGAGAGGAAAGATTGGATCAAAAACCACCATGATTGATGTCGATGTTCGATGCTTCAAAAAAAATATTCAAAAAAAATCAAAAATATTTTATTTGTAACAGGTTTTTACATAAAATTTGTCGAACCCTCCTTTTAAGTTTGACACTTGTATTAGGAAGTATTCGATCTTTCGTACAAGGTTATAAGATAAAGTTAACAAAAAAAATCTTCAAATGAACGACCTGAATATTAATATTATGCCAAAAATTAAATAGCCTGTATTTTTTACCGTAATTTCATATGCATAACTAGAGAAGTTGAAAAAACCCCGACATTTTCATTTCAAAGTCCAATATCTCAAAAATGCCTTAACAGATTTTCATTAAACATGGCTAAGAACACTCGGGATAAAATTATCTATGACACAAAAAACCGCAGTCAAATCGGTCCATCCGTTTGGGAGCTACAATACCACAGACAGACACGTTAAACTTTATAACACCCCTCCCTTTGCGTCGGGGGTTAAAAAGGAAAAATTCAAGTTTATTGTTGAACCACAAGCTGTCGCAAACTATATGGCGCGCGCCTTACATGAAAATGTCTATTTCTATTTGAAAACCTGTTGCCACCAGTGACTCGGAACAAATCCGATTCCAACATTGCACGCAAATTTGATAATGTTGGGTAAACACAACCGCTGCAGCCAATATTGCATTGGCACTTCACCTCGTTCCAACGGAAATCCTTAGGTTGATTGATTTTGAAATTCGAATGGGAAAATATGAGATTTTTCTGAACAGGGAAACAAAACGATGTATTTTTCGGATATAACAGTGGTAGAAACGTTTTTGCTAGTTTCGTGATTAATGTACCTGTAATGACGACCACGAGCACGTTGAGAGTGAAAGGGATGAAGAAGAAAGAGATGTACTTATGATGAAAACCATTAAATCGTTCTACTGAAAGAGGTCCTAAATAGAAAAAAAAAAGATTTGGTATTATGGACATCGCGACTAGTGTCTACAGTTCCAAACTCCCTCTGTCCTCTGGCGGAATATTGCTCATTTCTTCCCGGTAAAAACGGTAGTGAAATGAAAAATAATTTTAGATGAATGAACAACCTATTTAAATTACTTTGGAAAATACAAAGCATAGTCGACTACAAAAGAGGTACGTGTTCACCATAGTTCAGTATTTTTGCAAACGATTGACCAAACAACCAAAACTGAGCATCAAACTCCGATTACTCGAACATCATTAAACTGCCTAGTACATTATATATATCGTAATAGACCTATCAAAATCAAATCACCATTCAGCCGAGGCATCAAATTTAATAGTTCACGTCAAGACAGCGTCATGACGTCACTAGAGTTAGATTACTTTGCATGTACTGCTTCTAAAACAGATGAACGTCAGCGCTGCGCCTACGAACTTATGTCGTTTTCCGAGTATGAATACGCCCACCGCACGAGTATTAGTATCAACAGTATCGAGATTCACGTGTACTTAGTGTTGATTTTCGTCCGTAAAGGTTTGGGCCTGAATTTGACGCGTGTACTTACCAAGGCTCGAAGGTATTCAGGACACCTCTGTTGGGTGGTCACAAAAGTTAAATAAAGCTTGTGGAAATGCTTTGTTTTCCTGTATAATTATATAAGAAGATATAAGGTGTTAGGCTATGCGCCAGCCAAGCCAGCCAATAATGACCTGCCACGTCATGCCAGGCTACCCCACCACGAGACCTATCAGCCGACATTCGGTGGGGTTTAAATGCATGAAGGGCCAGCAGCTCATTCTAAGTTGATTTTTACATACTGAACACTTGCTAAGTCCCCTTAGCAAGTGTTCAGTATGCATATTTACAACAATCGGGCATAGATTCCCATCTATGCCCGATTGTTGTAATTATGCCACACGTAACGCTACGAGATTATATAGCAGTCAATGCAGATTTTGAGGTAGTATCATGTAATGAGTCATAATAGTTCTTGAATTTAGGTTTCTAAAAGATATTTTTGTGACTTTTTCATATTTTTTTTGATTTTTGAAATAATAAAAAACGACTAGTGTCACCCCAGAAGAGTAAAAAACACACGTAAATTCACTTTAAAGAAAATAAAATAAAAAATAATTATTTTTTTAATTAAAAGCACCTGGTAATAATTGCTCACAAGCTCAATAATCTACCGTTAAATTTTTTGCTCCTATTCCATGCCACACTGTATAGTAATTTTATCTCGAAATAGTTAAATCTAAATCTACCCAAATTTTGGGAAGACATGTATGCTCAGCTCTTAATTTTCATTGTTAGGCAATACCTGGTACGTATTTGGTCTGTGTTATTATATATATTATATCGTTGAATATGAAGGTGCGTTTTGAGGAAAAGGGACAGAACATACACCCTCTTAAACTTTGGACACATAACTTTGTGATTATTTAACCTCTTGCGTTGCTTTTTTCTCCATTTTACCACATTCATGATTATTTTGACTCTTGACTATGAGAGATTTGAGATAGATATTCATAGCAAAAAGTTTATCCATTGATATTTATTATGAAGAATCCCATCGCAAAAATTAGACATATCTACATGAACGAGTATATCAACCACGGAATAAAGAATCCATTGGAAGTGGCATTCAACCGATTTTCATAGAGAACCACTGTCGCCGCACGCACACAACCACACTTCAATAATACACGAACATACAAGTGCAATACTCTTTCGATTTGTTAAAACATACTGTGACAATATGTTGTTAACGGTAGCAAATTTTATACGCAAAATCTACTTTAACTAGTACTGTTTACCATATGCGTTGCAAGACTTGCAAGAGGCGTGGTCGTTCGGCTACTCGACGCAAGATGGCGGTGTTTTCAAAGTATGGAGATGCGACCGCTTAAAACCGAAAAGTCGCATGTACTGCAAAATGTGTATGATGATACGACTATTTGGCTGTAACGGAATAGGGATGTGGGTATGGTATGAGTTTGACTACGATATTTTTATTATATTCATACGGTAAATATTAAGCTAAGACTTATTTACAAATTGTTTCTAATAAAATCGTTTCTTAGATAATTAGTAGTACGTAACATTTATACTAAATTACTTTTGTTATAGATGTAGTAGCAATTAAACACAGATTTCTAATAAACAAAGAAAATTATTTGTTTAATTTAATACAAGCACATCTCAAATACTCAAATACTATATAGAATTCTATTACCAGCAATTTACACTGCCGACGTTGTGTGAGTGCGGTCTAGTGAGAATTTACCGTCAAGTTTGTTCGTTGTGCGGTATAACAGGAAACTAAATGTCAGTAGTTCGCCGTGCGTATTGCAAATTGAATCAATTGTTCGTAATTACGCTACATACAATACTCTGCGTGGGAATTGAATCTTCATGAATGAAGCGATTTCCTTTTGGCGAAACTCAAATATCAGTTGCATCAAAATGTTTCGAACAAATGGTGTTGAATCGTTGCGGGATCCAATCCTTCCTCCCGTGGCATCAATTGACGTAACAACACGCGGTCTTATCGCGAATGAGCGATCTTTTCGAGATAACCTTTGGATACAAACTTAGGAAATTATAAATATAAATTAAAATAATAATATTTTATTCTTTCTTATAAATAATAAGGATGGTCTTTGTCCTGATTAAAAGGCATAGATAAGCGATCCATAAATTTTAAAAATTCAAAAGCAATAAAAGAAATAAGCAATAAACAATAAAATATTATTATTTTAATTTCTATTTATAATACTACAATACTCCCAATTATACGATAATACATATGTATAAACGGAAGTCGATAAACAAGAAGTCCCTATGACAGCTCAAAAGTGCTACGAGAATTCCGGGCTCTGCATATTACTCATAAAAATATAATCTTTTTCATTTTGGTTTATCGATAACAAGTATCGACCTTAGCCACAGCATTTGAGTAGCGAACCTTCGGGAGATTTGTTGTGCATTCACGATCTGAGTAGCGAAATAATGGACCACAGGATTATGAACTTTATTGTTAGTGAAATAGAATTGATATTTCCTTGACTGCAGGCGCAAATTGTGTAAGAAATTGAAAATTAAATATTTTTTTATACGTATTCTAAAATATTACTTAACGATTATAAGAAATACCTCCATGAGACAAGTTTTTTATGTGCTATTATTGGAGCAGCTTTCAATAACGCAATACGGCATTTTCCTAAAATAAACAAATATTCACTCATGTCATACGCTGCGTGCGGTCGCTAGGTGACTGACAATAAACTGTGCAAGAAGTATGCTTATTATTGCTCATGTTCGGCGACACGGGAGCGCCCACTCACCACTTCCAATGGATTCTTTATTCCGTGATATCAACAGACGTTCGAAACTAACATTATGTTCAGACCATTTGATGAATATTTTAACCGACTTAAAAAAGGGGGAGGTTCTTAATTCGTCGGATTTTTTTAATGCACTCGTATGTTTTCCGATTTGGAAAACTTTTATAAAGGGTTTCCTTCCCAGGTAGTCCCATGGTCATCAGGTCAGGATCTGACGATGGAATACTGGAGCAATCGAGGGAATTCTTAAACTTTTATAGGCACACTTGAAGCGATTTGGGTACTGATTTGAAGTCGGTTGAAACTTTGATTTTAAAGTAAAATCTTACGTAATATGTTAGTATTGGAAATAAAAATACAGTCAGAATAGTAAAGGATTAAAAAATGGAGAAGCTTGACAAAATGTAAAAAGAGTAAAAGCAAAAAGTAAGTAAAAGAAGTTACGTAGTTTAATAATAAGTTATAATAATAATAATTTAATAAGTAAAAGTAAGCAATCATCATCATCATCATCATATCAGCCGAAAGACGTCCACTGCTGGACATAGGCCTCCCCCAAAGAGTGCCACAATGACCGGTCCTGCGCCACCCGCATCCAGCGGACTCCCGCGACCTTTACCAGGTCATCAGTCCACCTTGTGCGGCCTACCCACGCTGCGCCTTCCGGTACGTGGTCGCCACTCGAGAACCTTTCCGCCCCAACGGCCATCGGTTCTACGTGCAATGTGCCCCGCCCACTGCCACTTAAGTTTAGCGATTCGGAGGGCTATATCGGTTACCTTGGTTCTGCTGCGGATAGCCTCATTTCTGATGCGATCGCGCAGAGAAACTCCCAACATAGCCCTCTCCATTGCCCTTTGGGTGACTTTGAGCCTTCTTATGAGGCCCATAGTAAGCGACCACGTTTCCGTGCCATACGTCATCACTGGCAACACACACTGGTCAAAGACTCTCGTCTTGAGACACTGCGGAATATTGGACGAAAAGATGTGCCGTAGCCTCCCGAATGCTGCCCAGCCGAGTCGGATTCGACGATTGACCTCTTTCTCAAAGTTGGACCTACCTAACTGAACAGTCTGTCCTAGGTATATATAATCGTCTACAACTTCGAGCGTAAAGTGTCCGATTGAAATGGGTGTTGGTACTACATGGAGGTTTGACATGATCTTTGTCTTATCCATGTTCATCCTTAGACCAACTTGCTCGTAAGCAATGTAAATATGTATTTTAATATTTTCACCTGCACCGCCATCTTTTGCTCACTAACGAAACTTATATTTCTCCAGAGAAACGAGGCACAGAGACGCACAAAGTAATACTACATAACACAGGAGCCAATGCACTGATCTTTGCACAGATGGCGCTATTATAAAAATGACGAATCTTTGGACAAATAAGTATGTAGTACAATTCGTAAATTCCTTAAAAACACAATATTTAATAACACAAATGTTTTTCAGACATCACTTGATTACGAGTACAAAACACTCATGTTTTTATGGTTGTATTAAGTCAATGACGTTATTATCTTTCCGTACAAATAAAATATAGGATTTTTTTTGTAAGATGTTTCTCTCCTGTTGTGGTGCAATAAAGAGTATTTATTATTATTATTATAGGATTTTTTACTTTTTTTTATATATACATTATATACATAGAAATACGAGCGTCCTGAGGCGTGCAAATGTCTGAGGCATCGAGGTGTACCTGATGAGGCGACAGCTGCGGTGGTGTGGACACGTGTCGCAAATGACGGATGACATAATGGCGAAGCGCATTTTCTTTTCAGAACTGAAGAATGGTAAACGTAAGTGTGGTGGCCAGTACCTTCGTTACAAAGATGTTCTGAAAAGACACATGAAGAGATGCAAAATAGAGCCCTCTGAGTAGGAGGAGAAAACAGCACGGCGGCCCCAATGGCGACGGCTCATCCATGAGCAGGTTAACAATGTCGAAACTGAGCGTCGCAATGAGCTTGATAAAAAGCGAGACGAGCCATCAGTTACAACTACGTCAGTGGAGAGTTAACTTGCACCAAGTGTGCTCGCACTTTTGAAAGAGAGGGTACGTGAGCCACCTGAGAGTAAAAGAACAACACTACAAATAATAATTGTTAATACCAAAGCCAGAATACGCAGTCGCTGTGGCCGAAAGAGAGGGTACGTGAGCCACCTGAGAGTAGAAGAACATTACAAATAATATTTGTTAATACCAAAGCCAGAATACGCAGGCGCTGTGGCCGAAATCGGTCAGGACCACATCATCGTCGTCATCATGCTATGTTTTAAGTGATAACAAATATTTAAAAAAAACATGTATACTTACATATAATAAGTATTCTAAGTAGGAAACCGAAACTCTGCTGTCATATTATGATATGTAGACAGAAGAAGATTAGAATCAAACAAAGTCATTCTTATATTGCATTTTATAATAATAAGTGAATAAATTAATTGATTTAAGTCATAAGTTGCTACTATTACAAAATTGATGCAAAATGGGCAGTTGAATTAAATATACATTGCTGTGTAGGTACATTTACTTTGTGAAATATACAATTATATTTTCGTCAACTATGTGGTAGTGCTTAATTTTTACCAAAAATCCATTTGAACATTTCAACGGGCAACATCATTAGCTTTTTTTTCATAAATTGCGAGTAATACATTATTTCACGTACGTAATAGTGTCGCGTTTGTCTTTAAATTAATGAAAAAAGAACATTTGCAAGTTTGGGATGACAAATAGGTAGGTAAATCAAACATTCATAATAAATCAGCCTAATATAAGTACGTGCCACTGCTAGGCACAGGCCTCTTCTCATCAAACATTATAGAAATAAAATCAAATTGTCAGTATTTTCTGTACTTTAATAAGTACAATTATGCAGTAGTTCATAAATATGATAAACGTTAACAGACATGCACTATATTTATGACCTTACTGATACTTGATAACGTTATATATACTATACAGCGCGTTTTTAAGGCATTGTAACAATTAACAGTGTGACTGTGTGTGTTTTTGTCTTAATTCGCCTCTTCGTTGTTAATTAATATTATGAATAACTCGCATATTAGTTATTAATAACACGCAGTTAATTAATAGGATAAAATTACTCAAGAAAAACTTTTTAACAAGATATTACAATATATTGCTATCAACTCTTCTGTCACTGTAGACTGATTCATATTTAGTTAAGTAGTGACCACTTACAACTTGGTTATTTTTATGGTTCACTAATGTTAGACCAAACAATTTTTGGCCAAATGTTTCATTTGACAAAAGTTTCATTTGACCTAATGCATTTTTTTCTTAAATAGAAATTTTATAGGATTATTATAAAACAAACCTAACCTAACCTAATGACTTCTATTTGATGATATTCAAAGAATATCCGAAAATACCACTGTTTTGACGAAAAGTGCATTAGGTCAAGAGACAGGACCCCTATTTTTATCGTTAGACCTGGGTCATTTTACTAAATTCAACTGTCATAAATCTAATTGGAATGCGTTATGTAACAACGAATTAAGCGACAAAAGTGTAAATAAAGTTATGTATGCAGATCGATTCCTTTCCCGTGAGGTGTTGGGTTAGAATTTCACCACCCCCCTTTCTTCCTGTGGGTGTCGTAAAAGTCGACTAAGGGACCAGGGTTGAAGTATGTTGTGGGCGATGGGCTAGCAACCTATCACTGCAATATCACATTTTGTCGATCTTTTATACCCACATTTATGCTAAAAGTGGCGCTGGAATATACGTTTCATGTGCTCTGCCCTTTTGGGAATATTGGCGTGAATTATGCAGATCGATTCTAGGCTGTAAGTACTGCTGCGGCTGATAAACTATGTAGGTACTCAACAGTTTTGGAGTTCAAAAAACGCTCTTAGCCTTATTATAAGGAGTTGAATCAAGCAACATGTCGTCACTTGTAATGTAAGAACAAGTGCATATATTTGTTAAGTTATACAGAATGATGCGCTAAAGTCACTTTTACAAAATACAAAAATCATGATTTTAGTTTGCACAAACGAATTAAACGCCCAATAGTTGTACATAATCCGGGTTTGTTTATTATTCTAATGATTTTTGAAACTCAGTATCCAATTAACCGCCTACCGTGGCGTTTAGTTCGTTAATTCGGAACACCACTCGCGTGATTTTTTTCATATTGTTATTTCGTTTTTAGAAGTCAACGATTGTGATTTCTTTATAAACAGCAATTATTTGTAAATCATGATACCTAAACGTTAGATTTATAAACATTAAAGTGTTTTTTTTTCTTAATTTAATGGGTCCATATCGGGTTGCATAATATTTGTAGCCATAAGGCCGATAGGCATAACTACTTGTGTCATAATCATCATTACGCATAAACATCAATAGTCATAACATAAATTAGTTCGCATATATTTTTTAGCCATAATATTTGAGAGCATAAATTGCAAATGTCATAAATTTATTGTGCATAAAAGCTTTAAGCATAAATATAAATCGCATAATATGTCTACGCATAACGTATTCAAGTCATAGGTATAAGACAAACATTTTTAATCCTGCACATTTTTTTAAAATAAATTGTCTGTAACCTAATCTTAATCCAACGTTCTTTTTTTTTAAACAAACACCTGGCAATTATTTTAACCTAACCGCCAGCGTGTCGTGCCTATTTTCGCTCTAAGGGACACAAGATAACCATAACCTAACCTACCAAAAATACAATTGTTACGATTGTTTGTTTTTTTACTGCGGGGGGCCTTGCCGCCCGAGCTCCCCTTTTCTAGCTCCCTAGCCTAATTAAATGCTAGTCAACTAATATAATAACTTGTTTTTCTTTGCGAATCAATCATAATGACAGCCTATTGTCATAAGATATGCATAGCAATTCTTATGACAAAAAAAAATTATGATCTTCAATATAATGACTAAAACTTGTATGGTGATCAACATTATGGTTAAACAAAATTTTACATAGTACAGTTATGACAATGAAAATATTCAGAATTATTAATGACAAAAGACTTTTATGCGCAACAACTTTATGCGGAAAGTTGTATGGCTTTCGAAATTATGACGAGAGTCACTATGCGACTAGATGGACACCCGAATTTAATCTCTTGTTCTTAACTAAATTTCAAACAAAATGTATCAAAAAATCAACCGACAATTATGTCGTATCAAGTACGTTATTGATAAACAAACTACGTAAATTGTGGATTATATGCATTTAAGAATCAAGCGGAAAAATGGTAATAACTTAAATACTTTAACATACATCATAATAATTTCTTAATTTACCTATACAAAATACATATTTACAGCTTCAGAGCTAAATTATTCTCCATAACATAAGAAGTGTAAACACGACCATTTAAACTTTTCAATCTTTAAAACTTAATTTCTCGTCTTTAACTTTGTGTCGCTTAATTTATTCTTACATAACGCTGTCCAATTGTCCGGGTCACGGATCGTAATTAAAGTCGAATCATCTAAGTTATAAGATCGGCAGTTCTGCGTACAGTTAGCCAAACAAGAGGCCACTACAACCACTTTTCGACTTCATTATTCAGACGTTAAGGTTCAAAAATGGTAGCCAGCATTTTTGGCTGATCGTACGTATTACTTGCTACTCAACAAGACGTCAAACAGTCATAACGTCAAGCCATTTTTAGACATACGGTACTCACTAAAAGGCAACTTGTTTACAAATATTTCGATCAGTTTTATGCTCAAAAAAGTTTCATCAAATACGTACATGATACAAGACAAAAAAAAATGTAGGTATAGTCGCATTTTTTTAAATTTAAGACCCTTTGTGCAAAAATATTATTTATTTCCTATACACTTTGACACACACATAAATCCAAACCGGGAATTTGGAATTTATTTTGGCCGTATTTACTTTGTTTATTGTTAAATGCTTAACATTCTTTTTTTTCACGTATCAGCGCCATCTATAAGTAATATCCTCAAACCAAATATATTTGATAAAACTTTTGTCCTTTAACTTGCCATTACATTTCAACTGATTATTATTAATTACGACCAATATTATTTTCTATATGATACAAATTACACGTGTTATACTTTGATAAAAGCGTGAATTATTAAACCAGTGGCTTTACAATTTAAGACTAGAAATCTATGATATTACTAAATTATAAGAGCGCGAAATTAGAACGCAAATCCTTCCTATATTATCTATAAGATATGACACACATGATCGTATAATTACATTCCATATACACATATTTTACAATATAATTACACATACCTAGACGTCATTTTTATCACAATATTTTTTTATTAAAGTACACCCGGTCTTCCTTGCATCAGACTAACGACCAGTACTTACTACTACCCAAGCGAGACACTCGTATACAAATCTCTACAAGTGTGACTGAGAGCTTGCATCGCTGATCTGACGAGGCCTGAAGTCTCTCCTCTATATTTAGCTATCACGTATAGACAGTGCCTCTATTCGTTACCATGGAAAACTAGATGGAACTCATTGCGACATTCGCAAATGCACACAGCTACAGCTCATAAGTGTAATAATTTTAAGACTTTAAATGACTAATTAATTTTCACCACCATTTTGTTCCTATTTCGCTGATCACTGAGTAAATACTGCACTGATAAACTTAGGGATCTAACAGGATAGTCCAATAACCACTTGGGTGGAGTCCTGTATAACTGGGCCATTACTGCGCTTTGTACTCGGACCACATTTTGCGTAACTTTGCTTGGACGATTTGTATAAAAATATAGCTAAGCTCTAGTCCAAAAGCAGCTTAAGGTAGATAAGTGAGGTTACTAAGATTATTATCGTTAGAAGCAACAAGGTACGAAATGGACCATACAGTTGAAAACGTACCACGATTTGCTTTTCCACATCTTAAAAAAAGGTCTCGCCAATGCTACCTCCGGTTGATGCTCTGTATTCGACACAAATAAGTAATTATATTTTTAAAGATTATCTATTATTCATTCAGTCACACCAAACATTTTAATACCGCGAATACCAGTCCGCGGGAGATACATGTCGAAGATTACGATAGCTATAAGAAGTCGAAGAGTCTCGAGGTCAAGTATTTTCTACAAATTCTTGTTATAAGTAGGTCGAACGCTTAACTGAGACGGCGAATACAATGAGATACGGGGGCAGGAGGAGACAACAAAGGGTACCAGGGGTTAGCGGGTGGAAGTGTCTGCTGTTCCCTTTCTTCTGGTCCCCCTTTGGCGTCTCCACCGTACTTCTATCATGTAGCAGGCGCTCAGTTAAGCGGACGACCTGTATTTGTACTGTTTCGGTACTATGAATAGTTTTCAAGTGTGATTGTGCGTTTAGTATGGAAAATCATGTTTCATGGTGACCTTTATACAGCCTGTTTATCATCACACTCACATAAAGCCGGAATTACATTACGAAATTAGTGGCGTGAAATTAAATTTCGTGACACTAGTTTTACCAACAGTGTCATGCGTAATTTAATAATTTCGTAATGCATGCATTAATTTCATTAATGCAAATCAATTTCGTGCCCTGCGCGATCTTTTGGTAAAATTAGTGTCATGCCACTAATTTCGTAATGTCATTCCGGCTTCATATGCTGCAAGCAGTATACATCATGTTTTATCGTCGTGTTTCTAAAATGAATATTGTATGAGGACGATCACTCAGACTTTGTTTACAATATTATGTCAATGTTCATTGCAATATTTATAATAAGTACGTATTAGAGGATACAGTTCACCAGGGTACAAATCAGCCTGCCGACGGATAGGTAAGTACCTATCCGTCGGCAGGCTGATTTGTGTGGACTGACGTGGGGCAGGTCATCCCAGCTGGTTTTGTACTGTTTAAATCAAGCCGGAACCGTGCTGAATCTCAGTTGAGAGGAAACTGGGAGTTCGTCTGGAAGCTGACAAAGCTAAGGCACCATAGAACCAATGTTTGGTTGTGTTCAACTAGCAGTCTTGCTTGCATTCTTTGCAGTGTTCTCATAGTAAGTATACAGCTGTGGGGCTAGCTACTGACGCAGCAACGCGAATCTACCCTCTTCTTTTTAATTTGCACTGGCAAGTGAGACAGGAGGCGCTAAATCGCACGCGACGCGAGTTAGCAACAAGCTGGTTAGGTACCAGGGCACCATGAGACTGCAGCAGCTCAGGCCCGGTCCCGCAGGGCTAGACGTCGAGCTGCGGGCGCAGCGGCAGGCGGCGCGGCGCGGGCAGGTCGCGGGGCGCGCGGGGCGCGCGGGGCGCGCGGGGCGAGCGGGGCGGCGCGCGGGGCGGCGGCGAGCGGCGCGGCGCCGGCGGGTCGCGCGGGTCGCGCGGGTCGCGCGGCGGCGGCGCGCGGCGCGCCAGCCGCAGCGGGCACGGCAGCAGCTCCGGCATCACGCTGTGGTGCGTCACAAGGGCTGATAGCGAGGTGAACTCTTTTGTGAAGCCCTGGAAATTAGAAAATTATATTTTTAACTTGCTCGATGGCAAAATACCCTTTTATGCTAATGAGCTTGTTTTTTTTCTACAGTTACTAACATCTAGTAGTGAAAGTGTGCCAAGTATGTTGAAAAATTCCCAGTGGTTCCGCAGAAAAAAAGCCGAATTCATTAAATACGACTTTTCTCGATAACTATTAAACTTTAATCCCAGAGCGATGACTCGACTCAAACAATGTCAAGACTCCTCGTTGTGAGGGATTAGTCTACATACCACGATTGCGGATACCTCGGATGTTTACCTTAATCTTGTAGCCTTTAGGAGTCCTAAGGATAAGGTAGTGCGCGATGCCCGAAGGTTGAAAATCGCGTGGCACGCGCACGGATAATGCGAAGCACCCGGTCTGTGTTGTGCTGCACCGCACCATGAATGCTCCTACTGGCTGATTGCTTAGGACTTCTAGCGCTATCTGAAAATTTGGGAAGTTCTGTTTAAAATCCTGTTGAAGTTTCAGATACATAGTCAAAATCACATCATACAACGTCCAACCGCAAGGCATTGTTTACAGCGGGTATGGTTGAATGGAACACTATAGCTCTAAAGACTCCATTCTTTGTCAGAAGGACTTCTTTTGAAACCGTATGATTACCAAATATTTTAAAGCAACATTTTTGAGTGTTTCTTGCCTTGAATCAAGGCAAGAAAGGCCCTTGATAGACTGACCTGTTTGGTAGAATATCAGTTGCGTGTTTGACATAAATAGGTAATAAAAAAAGTGCAAATTGCTGTCAATGTCCTCGTACAATGGCAACCACCGCCAGGGGCTGGGAACTTAGAAGAGAGGCGACACGCCGATTTAATGTATGGTAAGTAGTGACACATCTCTGGCGAAGTGGATCGCTATATTTAATTAATGTTGTTGACAGAAAATGGAAATAGATGTTAGTACCATAAAATGGCGTCAGTTTTGATTTGACCTTACTCACCATTAAGGGCAAAACTGACATTCGAACCTCGATAACATTTTATTTTTACATATGCAAACTGAATGGTGTATATAATAAAAGTGTTCCGGACGTTTTTATTTTATTTTGGGTAGTTCCGTTTCATAACTTTGACGATAAACAGGAAATCCCACCTCACCCCGTAGTCCCTCGTAATTGGGGTGGTATGGAATTTCATACAAAAGTGATTTTGGAAGATTGTAGGATCGTTTTTTTTAATTTATTATGAGTATTATACTATAGCTCTATTTTAAATAGGAATACATTATTTTTATAGCAGTAGCCTTAAAATCCCATCTCACCAACCTTTCATCCCTTCTCTCCCCATTCATAACGTAATAAATTTTACGGTACCATAGACCCACGACAATAATTTTAAGATAGTGAAATGAAATAAAATATATTTTTATGTTTTGAGATTGAATTTATTTTCCATTTTATTGAACTGAAAATGAACAAATATATCTCATTTGTTGTTCAGCCTTTGTGGTTTCGATGAAGTAAAAGATACGTGTCACTCAGAAAATAAATGTCAATGCATTGTCTAATAAAAACATTGAATGAAAACACATTTTTCGCAATGTAAATTTAAATAAAGTCACGAATAGCGTCAATTGTAAACTAGTTTTAGTGACAGTATTACGAGTATGTTTGCAGTAACTTGTTTGAGGTTGAGTAATATGCAGTGTAGGTCGGCTGCATCAGGTTCCAGGAGGTTTCATCTTTGAGGTTGAGTAATATGCAGTGTAGGTCGGCTGCATCAGGTTCCAGGAGGTTTAATCTAGTTTTGTAGCTAATAGGTTCTTTGTTGAGTTCTTGTTACATAATTTGTTTTTTGTTAAGTTGAATAAATACTTTTATGAATCTTGGATGTTTCACTTTTCAGATCCATTTCGTAGTTGTGTGATTATCTTGACCTACAATATTACTAGCAAAGTATGAAAGGAAGCGTACTTAACTAAAATGTGATTTCTATCATGTTTTAGAAACGTTTTCTTCCTAACTTTGCTAGTCACATTGTAGGCTTCAAAGTCAAAACAGAGAATGAAACTTTTGTATTCGTGTGCGAGTGGTGCGTGAATACGTATGTGTGCGTTAGTGTGTATGTGACTTGTGCACGCTGCGCGCATGCGTGCGTCAGAGTATTACTTCCACTTGCTACTAGGCGGATGTGCTTGCCACTCTTTACATAAATATGCTTATTATACTGTTTGACCACCGCACGATGACGCGCCTGATGACGACGATGACGCTGCAGCCCAGCCACTCCTCTACTACCGCCTCACCTCTCTAGGTATCCCTGCTTGGAACCACGGCGCATGCCGCAGCTCAGGCTCGGCGCGCGGCACGTTGTTGTTCCCGGAACCGTGGGACCCGCCGCACGACGACGCGCCTGATGAAGATGATGTCGCTGCGCTGCAGCCCGCGGAGCCACTCCTGGAATATCAGGGAGGAGTTTAAGGCCTCGTGTATGTCGTCATCGGTTGACACAGGCCTCTTTACCTAAATGCATGAGAGGGATAAGTAATATTGAGTCTACGTAATCTTATATTATATAAATAAGTACAAAAGGAGTTACTAAAACTGGCTGAGCTGAGTGTTTATGACAAGCTGTGTCATGTTTTAATTTTGCAAACCATGTTTTGTCGGTAACCGAACACACTGAAAAGTCAACTCCTCAACTATACAAGATAAACTTATTGTGTTCGGGCTCATTCGAACCTTCCAAATAAGTTTATGTAGATAGCATGATACACCCAGTGATGGTCCCCGCCGGATGCTAAGACTGTTGCGGTGCAACTCTGTGCTGCGATGACACCTAAGGTCATGGGTTATTGGGTTGGTTATTATTATTATTATAAAGGTTTCACTAGAATTCTAGGCTGTACACAAGCGTTTAATCATAATTCTTCACAACAATGCACAGTACTCAACACAAAAAAAGTCTCTCGTTATTCTCAATAGCGCAGAAACGCAATTTTCCATGATATCGATTCATCACGTTGGTTATTAAGCACGGTATACCTATTCCAGACTGTTTACTCGTTTTTCAGTACAGAGGCTCTAGTATAAGTTTTACCGAAACAAAACGTTACGATTGCGTTTGCGTTTTACCCTCAATTTGTATGGGATTTGACAGCTAAACGCAAACGTGGTCGTAACGTTTTGTTTCGGTAAAACTTATACTAGAGCCTCTGAGCTCGTTAAACTCAACGCTGAACTCACTGTACTGAACTGTGGAGGAAATTGCATTTGTGAACAACTGCGACTAGGAAGAGGCGGTTTTGTGTAAGGCCTACGATAATTAAGCGTAAGCTGTAAAAATCGTGAGCCTGTCTTTAAAAAAATGCATTTCGAAAACGTGACTTGACAGGAAAAAAAAACACCTGCTTAGAAAATTTCACGAGAATCGGTTGTAAAATGCAACCTGTAGAGGTTCTCCTCTATAGGTCGCATTTCGGGCACGCAGCGGGACAGAAGCTGACCGGACAGACTAACGATTTTCGGCCCAAGCTGAATCATGGAACTTCGTTCGCTTCGCTCGCTCGTTCGACAAGTTTAACCATATACGTACCTCCAGACAGAGATATAATTTTGTTTGAACTTTGGTTTTATGCTGTGTGCCGAAAATACGTTATATGGACAAAACTTTATTTAAGCTTCGTGTTACAACCTGCCCAACGGCCTATAAATAAACCATGAGGTTAGCCTCAGTCATAGAACTCCGAGTTAAAATACCACGAAGATGTACCAAATACCACTCCTAAAGTAACCTTAGTTCGTTTCCACCACCCACTTTCATCCAAAGCCCATGCTTACCCGTTTCTGATATTATTACACTTGGCGAATTCGTCAAGGTCGTTGTGAAGGCTGTTATGCCGGGGCGTGAGTTCCCGGTTCGATTCCCGGGTATCCCGACTCCTGGCTTCAGCTTCCGAAGCCTCGTTCACATACCCGTTCATGCATAGCGGCAGGGTCGTGGGACTGCAAGCAAAGCACCCAGAAGCGTTAAAGTACAGTAAAGTTATGAAAAAGTTGAATGCTTCAAGCTCTCTTTGGACCTGTCTATATTTAGCGCGCTATCTGAGAGAGAAGAGTTAAACTATCTCTCTCTAACGAGTGAGATGTTTTAACTCCCCTCCTCCACTTATTGCACTAAATTAAGCCAGGTCTAAAGTCTGCTTAAAACTCGGAAATCTTTTTATCTTTGATACGAGTACATCGATCCCAATTTAAAGCATCAAATTAGTTGGAGTTTATAGAAACAATTGCGTAAAGATATTTCATTTCATCTTTGTGCGCGGTCGTATGTGGGCGTGCACTTGTAACTGCCGCTGTGTGGGTGCGTGCGTGTAACGACGGCTACCGTGTCACTACCACACAGATCAAACCTGCGTACTTAGAAGCGCACGCACACATTATACAGCGGCGCGGAAAGATGAGCTGAACTGTCTAAAGTAGCATTTGGTTTTAGGTTTGGGAAAATAGTTAAGAACAATGTAAAAAAATGTCTCGATATTGTAGCAAGTGGACATCTAACTTTTAAAATAAATTAAACTAGGTGATGCTTGTTTTAGTAAACATTTTCATATACACTACAATACAAGCGATCTTCCAAGCGTCAAGAATAGTATGTTTAGAAGGGTAATATTAAGTGAGCTCAGTAAAACATGCAAGATTACGAAGTCTTCAATTATTACCATCAGTAGCTCGTTTCATGAAGCAATAAGTTACTTTTTTAAATTTAAACAGGAAACATAGGGGGATTTGACCACTAGTCTGGCTATTTAACCTGTGTTGTCTGTTTAGGCTTGTAAAATTGTAACTTATGTAGCTTTGTGAAACAGGCCACTGGACGTAGGCGCGCATACAAGACCCATCACCATATTTATATACATTTCAAACCTTAATCTTAAATAAAAAAATATGGCTTGAGAGCACCCGTTCTACACACACCTTTAACGGATTTATATTGGATAAAGAAAATACTGTTGTTGCTTTATTTTTTTTATTTTTTTGGTGGTTACTTTTTATTTTATTTTAATTTTACTTTTAATAAAGTAAAGTAAGTAAAGTAAAGTAAAATTTTAAATATTATCCTGTAAACTATATAATCTTCAGACATTAACTTTAAAATGTGTGTGTGTGTGTGTGTGTATGTGTGCGTAACTGTGTATATGCTTAGGTATCTACGGAGGAGTGTGCGTGCGTATGCTTGAGTTAATGTGTCTAAAATGAAAAAATGTAAAATGGTGCGTTAGATTTGATATTCGTCCTACATAAATTAGAGATACAAGAATTGGTAAAATTTAGCTTAAAATAGAAAGTATACTTTCGGACTTGTTGTAGTCCCATGTAAGCAACAGGTTCCGAATACGCTTTTTGGCCTCAAAAACAAAGCAGTGCCGAATATCACACGTCCTAATTAACATATTATAAATATGGGGGAAAAGGAAGGATTTAATACGTTTTGCAAAACTGGTCTTGAACGCAGGCTTGGGCACCTTGAAAATTCTCTTTTTGAGCGATACAGGGAAAGTTGGAGAGTTTCTAACCTGTCTGTGCATAAACAGAGTAACACGCAAAAAAATATAATCTACGCTCAAGACCCGGGCCTCATCAAAAAGGTTCACAGTGGGAAATGCCGAGACCTACCAAGGGATACCTTCAGCACCATTCTCTGGGCGCGCTCCAGGACGATCAGGACAGACTTAGAAATGCCGCCCCAAGCAAGGATGCAATAGTTTAGAATAGACTCACACAGTCCCTGGTACACTATCCTTAAAAGGTTCTAATCACAAGCCTCCCTTAGCAGTTTCATAGTGTAAATCATTTTACGTACCCTTGCAGTTATTAGTGTTATATGCTCTTTAAAATTAAGTTTTTCATCTAAAACAATCCCTAAGTATTTTAGGGATCGGGCTTTGTGCATACAATTACAGCTGCAACTGGTGACGAAATGATTTCTAGGGATGATACAGTATTGATCGTGAATTTTCAGTTCCCGTAAATCATCAGGAGGGCGTGATGAGGCCGTTTTATGAAAACAGAGAAA
This sequence comes from Epinotia bilunana, assembly GCA_947049275.1. Lineage (NCBI taxonomy): Eukaryota > Metazoa > Arthropoda > Insecta > Lepidoptera > Tortricidae > Epinotia > Epinotia bilunana. The sequence goes on from OX346257.1 coordinate 26,323,058, forward strand.
GTGTGTTTTGGTTGTATTAAGGGTGAGGAGATTACGCCCAAGCCACTCAGATACCTGTCGAACGCCTTCCACTGCTGCACAATGGGCTCTCTGCCACGAGTCCCCGTGGAAAATCATGGCAGTATCGTCGGCAAGGCAGATGACTTCGCTATTTTTAAGAGCAAGAGATGTGATATCATTGATGTAAGTTATGAAAAGAGTGGGGCCCAAAATACTGCCCTGGGGGACACCAAAGGAAACCGGTTCCGCATTACTCAAGAACTGGTTAATTCTTACCCGCTGCATCCTATCGGACAGATAGCTACCAAACCAGTTTAGAGCAGTTCCACGTATGCCCAGAATTTCCAGCTTTCTAAGAAGGATTGGACTCGAAACCTGTCAAACGCCTTCGATAGATCAAGGAAAACGCCTACACAGCATCGCCCCTGATCCAGATGGCAACAATATCTGTCAAAAGTGTCACCGCGTCCTCGGTTGACCTTCCTTGTCGGAAACCATATTGCCGATCCGAGAGAAAACTATTTTGTTCAAGGTATTTGGTCAGACGTTTATTTACAACACGTTCCAGCAATTTTGAGAAACGCCCAGAAGCTCTAATGGAATAACAATTAATCTTATTTTAAACAATTCATTGTGTAATTTTCATTTATTACTTTTTATTTAACTACTTGATGACATGTTAAATTGAAAGATAAGAAACAATATAAGTTTATTCATGAGTTTCATGACGTTTTAAAACTTAGGCTAATACATAAGAGAAGTAACAGTTGTGAGAATTTTAAATCGTTATTGAAATGGCCTTATAAGTATTTTCGATATAAATTGGTTTTATGAATAAATTTAAAATGAATAACCTTAACTATGATCACTAGTAACCGACGAGATAATATACGAGTGTACGAGAATACAGTCCGTGCAGGTTCCACATAATTAATGAAAGCGACACTTGCCCAACCACCCCCCTAGTCAATCATTCGCCTAGTGAGCAATCTACACGAGCATAATGGCCACGATTATGTCTTTTATCGCTGTATATAAAACAATCGTGTACTTTGTGATACTTGTGATTTACATCACACCACCCGGGTCATAAAGTGAATTACCCGCAACCCGTGCCGAAAAAACCATTTCCTGACCAGGAGACGTCAAATTTTGTACTCTTCACGGGCGCTACTGAAGAAAGCCTCAAATCGCATATTTATTGCCCTTGTTTTTTTGCTCGATAGCCGAACACATGCGATCAGAGACAATCTTTGTTGTACCGCTCTATGAGTATAATGTACATATATACATACATACATTCACGCCTTTATTCCCAAAAGGGGTAGGCAGAGCACATGAAACGTATGTTCCAGCGCCTCTTTTAGCATAAATGTGGGTATAAAATATCGTCAAAATGTGATATTGCAGTGATAGGTTGCTAGCCCATCGCCCACAACACACTTCAACCCTGGTCCCTTAGTCGACTTTTACGACACCCACGGGAAGAAAGGAAGTGGTGAAATTCTAACTCGGCACCACACGGGGAATGAGTATAATATATTACATATTAATGTAGAGTAACGGGTATTTTATTCACAGTACAAACGACTATCATTTGTTATCAATGGGTTGGATGTGATCTGAGCCTTTTTATGTGCCTTTTCAGCCATTTTCTAAAGGCCGCAGCCGTTTAATGTTTATTATAAGTAAGTCCTACGAGTATAACATTTGTTTTTTTACCGAACCTGCATCGCTGCTTTTAGTTTCATACCCATTTTACATACCTACCTACATATTTCTGTTGATGAAGACCATTGTAGACCTGTGCTCGACAAGCCTCCAAGTACATGGATACATTCATGCATAGAATTGTCAGCGACTAGTGGTGAGGGCGAATAATCGTCCTGACCGATCTCCGTCGTTAAGTTGGACTCTTCGGTGCTGCTCGGGCTGATCATAGCATGACCGCAATGGCAGTATTGTATACAGATATGTATGTACATATCTGTATACATTACTGCCTTACCTTATTAGGTAACTTACAATACAATACAATACAATACAAATACTCTTTATTGCAAACCTCACACAAACAAAGCAGTTAAAAAGAAAAACAATACAATAACATGTCGGCAGACTTACTTAATCCACTGATTCATAGTAGTTTGGTTCATACCCATTTGCAGCAGATGTTTCTTAAATAGGTATCGCAAGCATTGCAGGCATCAGCAGTCGCCAAGTCTCCAAGTTTATCGACAGCCAGCAACCAATGTCCAGGTTCATAAGCAACAGGAAACAGCTACTTACGTGGTTGGAGTATCAGCGACCAGCGGCGTGGAGTCATCGTCCGAAGGCTGCAGCAGCGCTCCACTCAGACCCATGGCTAGCCGCTTCATGAGCGGCGCGCGCTCGCCCAGTCTCCGGTAGCAGTTGATCTCCGTCGGTGAGTTGGATTCCTCCGAGCTGGTCGGGCTCGCTTCGTGCTGCATACCCATTATGTTGCATTTCGACGGTGACCTGGAAAAGATAAGTAAACTTGTTAGAAACATTAAAGAATTCTTAAGTTCTCTAATGAAACACCTTTGAATTTATGCGGTAAGTTTGAACACGTCCACAAACCACGTCATAATTCATTTTGTCTAGATCTGTCATCTTCATACATAATTCATGTTTTCTGCCAACAAACTGTTACGCAGTTTGGCAGATAAGTTTAATTTTATAATTTTTAAATAAATAAAAATCTATGTATATATACCTATGTGGCGAGTTTAACAATTTTTCCCCATCACAAAAAGTGCACAGCGCCGCTAAAGAAGCTTTCATTTCAAAAACTGAAGATGGTAAAAAACATTCTTCCTATGCAAATTAATTACTAATACGTGTATATCTAGCAGTGGCGGCACGTGAAAATTTTCGCTGGCAATTCGGAACAAGTTATGAAAGAGTTTAGGGTACCTATATAATAGGCATGCCTAAAAAGAAATTTAAGGCAAGCTGCTGGGAATCGGCTTGTAATTGGCGCTTCGCCACTGATGCCTAGTCCTTTTTGCTTATTAAGAAATGTGTTATTTTTAGATATAGATCTGAACACCTTTTCGAATTGTAATTTAACTTATATAAACGATTTAAGTTTATTCAAAGGTGGGGTAAGAGATTTGGTATAATATTCTAACCTATACGTAACGTGTTGAAGGGTGTGGAAGCTAGCGAGTAACCCGGAAAATTAGCAGGAGAGAGATGGAACCAATGAAGAAGTGCTGAATAGAATGAGGCAAACCAGGCAGTTAGTGAGAAACTTAGAACATACAAGAGGGAAGATGATAGGGCACCTCATCGACATGACAACTTCATACTCAGACTTCATACTCAGAAAGATAGAGAAGAAGCGAGGAAGAGGAAGAAGACCTAGAATAAACTACATAGAGCAACAAAAAGAGAGTTGATGTTAGGTCGTATCGAAATGCTAAAGGGGTTTCCTGGGATCGGAGTAGATGGAGGCCCTTGACCTACACCGTTAAGAGCTTAGCTCTTAAAAAAGAAGAATAAGATCAAAGGATGTATACCTAAGGAACAGAATCAGACCTGCGTCTAGTGCAGCGGGTCGGTCAACTATGGTACGATACTGATAGGAAGTTTAAATATGACATGTAGTCAGTGATTATGGTATTTTATAAATATAGCCACCAAACGGTCATAAGGAACAGCATTGGACCGGCCTCTTGGGATAGTGGAAATATTGTAAGCCATTATGAAATTCATAACAAAGGGCAAAAGGAACAGAATCGAGTCGAGCGCGCGACGGTAAGTAGTGTAAAGGTGACATTCATGGAGTAAGCGATTATAGTATTTTAGCCACTATGGGGCTACACGATGGTGAGGTAGCAAGTGATTATGGTATTTATAACAAAAGGTACAAGGAACAGAATCGGACCTGTCTCTGGAGCGCGGGTAGTGGTGCGTCAGGCCGGGCAGCGAGTCGGGCGCGCGGGCGCACTCGCCGCCGCTCAACTCCGCGCTCTGGAGACAAACAAACAGGTATGAGGATAGCGAACAGGGCAGAAATAGGGATTTTGTGAACGTGGTCTCGAAGTTATTGGTGATGTACGAGTATAAACAACTCGTTTTGGATATACAGTGCTCTTAAAATTGTAGCGTTACAAAAAGGAAATCGTCATTAATTTCAAATGATGATTAGAGTGGAGAGGGTAGGCATCGCTGCCACGGTTAACAACGGTCCCGTACAAATCCTCAATATACTTTTTGTAGTCGTCGACCTTAATGTTTGAATTAAGACTTCGTACATAAAACTTAAATCACATACTTTTTACTATGGAGCTCCCAACTGTTGCAACAACTGTTGAGACAACTAAAATGAAATGGACCCATCACTTGGTGCCTTTACTGAACTATAATGTATTTGACCAATAGGACGCCGTTATGAGAAAATCAAAAGGTAAATAGACATCAACGCACAAAAAGAAAAAGCCGTTGGTTGCACCTCGTTTTCAATACATACTAAGTTTGTTTAATTAGTTCAGTTGACTCGTAGAAAAGGTATTGAATACAATAGTTATATAATTCGCTTTTTAGTCTAATACCTTAATTAGGCCACTCAGCAAGCTTCGTGGCCTAAACGCGGTACTCGACTGAAAAAGCATACATAATATAACGATTGCATAAAATACTATTTTAGGCCCCTAGAGACGTGCAAAATGTAATAGTTGTGCGGTTTGTAATGTAAGCTGACGGTGCGTCGGGATTTCGGGAATGTTATCTCCGAACAATTTACGCGTGGACGAATGTTTTTCGAATAATATTTAATCATTTTGTGCGTTGTCATGTTTTACAAGGTGAACAGTTCAGTTACGTACTTTCGGTGTGTTGTGCAGAGAAAAACGAAGTTATGGAAAGTATCGTAGTCAGTGAAAAGTGCGCGATAGGTGTTCCGTGTAGTTCGATCTCAATTTCAAAACAATAACATCAGCTGGGCATGACACATCAGGTGTTTGGTGATCCAGTCGCCATCTAACGACGGTAGTCGGAACTAATCACTGATCCGGTGCACTGTGTTTTATTTGGTCACGCCATCTATGGTGAACATGATAAAATGCAACGTGCACTGTTGCGCACCTGGCTCCCGCGCAATCGAGCGCAGCAGCAAGGCTCTTTCTTGCAACTCATCCGTCGTACGCGGCGCCATCTACTGTGGAGACATTGAAGCGCGGCGCGTGCAACGATATCGAGAATACTAGCGTTTGGAATTTGGAAGATGCTGCAACAAGACCAAAAGGTGTCGCCTGCATCTGCGTGCGCGGTGGGACTGACGCTTGATAAGCTGTGTTACGAGTATGTATGCTATAACCTATGTACTTGTACTTTTAATTGTTTATTAAATTTGTATTTTTTTTATCAGTTGACGTTGTACGTGAATTAATTAATTCATAATTGAAAAGCTAACTTTAATTATTCGTTGGGTAATGAAATTACTGTAACATTATTATTATTTCACCAACATTATTTTGTAAATTTGGAATCGTAATGAATCCGTATTTCTATTGTTATGAATTTTGAACTGTTGACATTGTGCATTAATTTATTTATTTATGTTTGGAAATTAGGCAACTTGAATTATTTGTCTCTTATGAAATCAGTGTGACATTAATATTTTTGCAAACGGTACTTTATATTTTAAACTGAAATTAGTCCGTATTTCTATTTTGATTTTATATTCTTTGTTTTTACCACTGGGTGTTTTTTTTTCTTAAGTTTCACTTCGGTTTTTCTCGCGTTAATGTTCAAGTGAATTTTATTTGTGAATGTATTCGTCCACTAAGTATAATGAGCAGCCGCTCTAAATCTGTGTGTCCTTATTGACCGGGATCGCCTAAGCTGTATGTAGTGCCTAGAGGTACTCTGTAGTGCACATTGCGCGCGTTCACAAGGAAATCGTTTCTCGTCGTCCAAACATTAGGAACTTTATCACCCCAAAGCTACAGCGATTCAACAACCCCGACCGCGTAAAATCACCAAGTCAGTTTGGAAAAATTAGATGAACTTAAAACAAAAGTGAGGGTTTTAAAACATACCTAAGGGTGCGAGGTGTTTAGCGGCGGGGAAATTGTGCCCCTTAATAGGTAACTGTTTACAGACCAACGGCGTTGACGATTGGTTTTCGTTGCTATCTTTTTCCTTTTCTGATGCCTTGAGAGTCACGGAGAAGGGTAAAAAGAAATCGTTGGCGAGGAAGGTAAAAGAAAACCTGGATAGTACAACATGTTCTTTTCCAGATGCTTCATCCCGCAGTGCATGACGGACCTGAGAGGTGTCTTCTTCTATCTGACTCCTCGCTAGTAACGGCGAATGACGAGACTATAGCGTCACTACAGGAGAAGCATCCGTCACCTTCAGGCCGCTTGTGTTTCCACCGCCGTCAGATATCTCGAGCCTTTAATTCCTTATCAGTGTCACCGGCTGAGGTGGGGTAGACGTTAGGCACTTTTTACAACGGGTCTGCTTCGGGTCTAGATGGGCTGCGTCCGCAGCATCTCAAGGAGCTAACATTCCACACAACTGCGGTATTTCCGGACCGTTATAACCTTCAAGCCTTCAAGAAAAGAGCGTACTCCCATCTTAAAGGCCGGCAATGCACACCTACAACTCTTCTGGTGTTGTAAGTGTCCATGGGCGTCGATTATCGCTTACCATCAGGTGATTTGACTGCTCGTTTGCCTCCTATATCATAAAAAAAACCACAGCCACATTGTACAGCGGGTATAAATGCCCCCCGCTTACTAGAATCCTTGACGAAGCTGTGCATTATTTTTTGGGAGAGTCTGGTACCTTTATTTGTACGGAGCTTCCCTTTGCGCCCTTACCAAAAAAGATTGCGGTATTAGGCCGATAGCTGTAGGCTTACGACTAAACTGTGTTGTAGGGCTGTCAGGAAACCGATGGCTGATTATCTTCAGCCGGTCCAAATAGGTGAAGCGGTTATTCACGCCAGTAGTGCTTTTGCGCTTGCTAGTGAAGGAACTGACACTGTCATTCTGATGATAGACATCAAGAATGCGTTCAATACTGTTGAGAGGGACACAATTCTTGGAGAAGTTTTGGACATGGTGCCATCAACATATCCATTACTTCATCAATGTTATTCCACAGCTATTTTAATGACATTCCGATTTCTTCACGGGTGGGCGCCCAGCAGGGTGACTCGTTGGGGCCTTTGATTTTTGTTTAGTAGTTCAGAACATTATTGCGTCGGTAGGGTTTCTTTTAAACGTGTGGTAGGTACCACAGTACCCAGGTGGGTGATGGTACTATTGGGGGTAACCCACAACGCTCCTGGAGGACCTTAGTAAGTTGGTGCCGGCTTTGAAATCCATCGGATTAGAGATAAATGCCACGAAGTGCGTTACATTTGTGGGGTGGTGGTTGAGGAAAACGGGTACCATGTTTTGAGCTGTCAGAAGTGTGCGGGGCGTTTTCCAATGCACCACGCCATAAATGATTTGGTTCGTCGGGCGTTAGTTTTGGCCAACGTGCCTTGTGCCCTGGAGCCTCCTGGGTTGCGCCGTACGGATGGGAAAAGGCCTGATGGTCAAAGTGGTGGTGCCTCTTATGGGACGCTACATGTGTAAGCACGTTTGCCCCGTCCTATTTGAACCACACCATCAGATCCGCAGCGTCGGCTGCCGAGTTGGCTCGGATGAAACATGCCAAGTACTCTTGGCTTTGGAGCCAATGTACGACTTTCTGCCAGTGGCGGTGGAGACTGCGGGACCTTGGGGTACGGGGGCAAAGACTTTTTACGGGATTTGGGTCGGCGGCTTAGGAATAGGGGCTGCGATCCTCGTTCGGGATCGTTCCTGGCTCGACAGATTTCTTTGGCCATTCAGCGTGGCAACGCCGCCAGTGTCATGGGAACTTTCGGGCCACCAACGATCCGGGGCGGTCCTTTTTGTAAGTTTAAGTTATTACGTATTATTGACGAAGCCTGTTGCGAATTCTATCATTGTTATATATGTAAGTGCATATGGGAATGTTTGTTTGTACGCAATTGACGAAGCCTGCGTTGCGGATATTTTTAACTAGGCCTACCTAATCAATCATTCTTGTTTCTTATATTTTGTAATATGATTAAATTGGCATATGGTAGGTACTTTGTCATGTGATGACATATACAATTTTTTAAAATATCAAAACATTAACATTACATAGCCTTAATACACGGTCAAAATTTAGAAATTGTTTAAATATTCCTCGATGCTATTCTGCTTGTTTTAGTAGCTCTTTCAAATATCGTGCTTCAAAGATGTGGAACAACCTACCGCCACCCTTACGGAAGAAAGTCAGTAGTCAGACATTTAAAATTAAATTAAAACGATTCTTGCATGAGAGGCAGAAGCACGATTTTGAAATAGCCTTTAAATAGCTTTTAAATTAAATCCTAGCAACAATCAGAAAATAAATTTCGAGTCACTTATTTCATATTCACACTTATTTCATTACATCACGCGCACTACATGTACAAGCGCACACACACACACACACACACACACACACACACACACACACACACACACACACACACACACACACACACACACACACACACACACGCACGCACGCACGCACGCACGCACGCACGCACGCACGCACGCACGCACGTAAAAAACTTTATAATTGTGTTAATTGATATGTTTTTCTTTCTTTCTTTCTTTCAACAACAATCACGAGCTTTTTTTATGTTTACTGTAATAAATTAGCTAGCATTCAGTAAACAATAGCCAATCGTTAATAATTTAAAAGTATCAAAGTTTTCCTTCTCGCGGTTTAAAGAGACATTATTTATTATTATTACCTACCTATCCAGTTCAGCATTGATCTTGCTTCAACTTGATATCATAATTCAAATAAAAGTAAAATGAAAGGGCTTCCTCCATGAAAACACGTCACCGGAAACTAGCGCGTATGTTCACTTTACAACATCTGCGTGTTTTGTCTTGTTGTCGAAAGTCGAGCACAGGGGACGGCGCGGTGAGCTGACTATTCGTAAACCATGCCCCTCTGAAGGGTAATCACGTAACTTTTTGAACACGCGTTAGGTAGAGCAAACTGTCATTTTTCCATACAAATTTTGACATTTAGATCTACCTGACGAACAGTCAGCCCATGAAAATGTTGAGCATACTTAGATTAGGACCATGTCACATCAAATTCCATGCAACTTCGTTGACACTGAAATGTCATTCATACATTTGAAACCTCCTCCGTTTAGGTATTAAAATTTCAGAAAATGCCACTGATAAATGTAATCGGTGACATTCAATTACCAAAATGATGCATCTGTCAAGAGCTTAAGAGCTAAAAGTATCAAAGACATGTTAATATTTAAAAGAAATTAAGATGCCTGCGATAATTTCTGAAACGTAGTGTTGAAATTGAGACTGTATCAAGAGGGCCACCGTTAGTATTTATTTTCAAACATAAAGATATTATTCTGAGTCTCCCCTTATGGTTTCCTGCATTATTCTTGTATGTTGTCTCTGTTTTCAACGCTATCCATGTTATTGTATTGGAACAGTATACTGACGATTCTTTGTTTCGAGTACCTCCTGGATCTTTGGATCCTTTGTTTGGACCTATGAGTAAGGAGATATGCTGTCCAAGGAACGATTCATGGCCGTAATAATCTAATAATCGTCGGCGGTCAAGTCAGAAGATGTTATTCTTTCAAATATATTGGGGGGTCTAAAATGGACTGAACTGCTTCGAGAAAAGGATGGTACGGCCGTGCCGCTGTTTTGCTCGACTTGGCGGGGGCGGGGGAATAATAATTTAGTAATACGAAAGTAACTGGTTATTTAATATTTTTGTTCATAAATATGACCTTAATGGAAATCTGCCAAAACAAATAATATTCAACATTACATATTCCATTACTGAAGTAAAAAGCAATAACGAAGCGTAATTATTCCGCAAATTAATGAGCCAGTAAAAGCTGTTATTGTGATTTAGACGGACATTAATAAGCTCCGGCCGTAAAACGAGCTTCAGCGCCGGGAAACGTTAGCTTCCTGGCCTGTTAACTTAGTGCAGGTTAGAAATAATAACAGGACTCATTATTCAACTTGACTTTTCCCATCAAAGTGTCGCAATGATGTGTCATTGTCAGACTTGGGTTCGCGTCTCTTCTTGGACATTGCCAAAGTTAATAAGGGCTATAAATTTAAGCCTAATTTTTGGTTGCACTCTGAATCCGCATACACGGCATTGCATTTGCTTTAAATAATTACACAGCATTCCAGTTAAAAACTAAGTCACTGTGAATTACAAATTAGATACTTATATAGGTACTGCATTTCAATATATGACAGAAAAATGACATCTATCCATCGTCTCACACATGGAATAAAGAATCCATGGATTCTTTATTCCATGGTCTCACAGTACCTTAAACATTCACGACTCCGTAAATATATATAAACATAAGCCCTTAACTAATGCCCACAGAAAATACGGTTTTTGTTTTTTGACTGCCGGTGACCCTGATATTGATTGAAGGATGCAGTCTTTGCAACTTCAATAGATTATATTCTATATATATATATATTTCTTACAAATCGTTAACTGCTGCTTGATATTAGAATCCGAACGTAATCTGAAATGAACCATGTAAATTAAAAACCGTTCGTAATTGAAAAATTATTCGCAACGAGTGGGATTTGAACCCATTGTGCGTACGGCAATTGTTTTTAAATTTTCCATTATGATCGAAATTTGGAATTTCTTTAGCGGACGTTTCTGCTTAATAAACAACATTTAATGTAAAAAATGGGGTAGCGCATTGTTATTAACGATTCTCAATGTAACTTGAGACGTTGGTGCCGTTTCGGAAGTTGTAATAACTTCGCGGTAGAGGTCGCTACGAGCCTCCCTAAGGTTTAAATACAATAGTGGAAGGGATTGAAAGATTCGTCGCCATTAGCGGACCCTCGGTAGCTCAATTGGCAGAGCGATGGACGGATTCCAGAGGTTGTGGGTTCAAATTCCGCTCTTGACGAACAATTTATCAATTTTCCTCTATGATCAAAATTTGGAATTTCCTTAGCGGGCGTTTCTGCTTAATAAAACAATTAATGTTAAAATATGTGTCGTAATTAAATATGTTAAATAAAAGTCACAAAAATAGGAGTGCATAAGAGCCAGGAGGTATCGTGACAACTGCGGCGCCTGGTACGCCGCCTGCATGGTACTCCATGAGAGACGCGCGAGTCATCCGTTGTTCTACTGCGCGTACGCGTCCCCGTGCACCAATCAGCGGGCTCCGCACCGACGCCATTAGTAAAGCTAGTCTCGTGGCCACACCCCCTTCGCCTAATCAACGCTCAGTATTTCGCCGCCATTACCAGTCAATAGTGTTTATTTCGTAAACATTAGGTACATCAATTAGAGGTGTATACTATAGTAATTACTTGGAACGATATTTCGTTCCACTATGTTTGACCTTTCGCATACAAAAACATGCTACCTATACATACTAACTTAATATTATTGTACAATAAAATAATAATAAAGAAATATATATTTTTAGTCTACCTTCTACAATAATTTAAATTACTTAATTTATTTTAGGTATGCAATTATTCAATGTCAACACAACAAATTATTATAATAATTTCAATTATTCCATGTCAATCCCAATCTACGCACAGTGCACCGCTTATCTATGTCCTATGATAGTCCTCTACAATGAGTGAATCGAACATGTCTTGTGATTTACAAGCAACGGGATCGGAGCATGAGTCATCTCCCGATTATGTAACACAGCGTCAGCCTAGACAAAGAGACGATCCTTAAGGTGTAACAGGTGGGAAACTAAACGATTTCAGAATAGAGTTGAGAAAGCTGTTGTGTGTGTGAGCCGAACTCCGAGAAATAAAGGAGAGCATGAAGGAGATTAAGCACACAAATGAGTCCATTGGAGGCCTCCATTCATGAGTTAACGAAACCAAACAGAAGGTTGAGTTTAGACAAAGGTTAGAGCAGGTGGAAAGGCAGGCAAAGGAGGATGGCGAGTACCTACTTGGTATTTCTAGGGAATAAACTCGAAGCAATTCAAGTAGGTTGCCGTAAGACTAACATAGAGATCAAAAATGCTGCTGAAACAGAATGGAACCAAGCAGCACAAGCTGGGCACGGTTATGCGCCTGACAGAAAACCTGGTGGTCAGATCAACTAGCCGGATACAAAAGATATCTACAGGGTGCGAGGCAGGAATCAAGAACAACGTAACACACCAATCATTCTAGAGACGAACTCTGCTTTACTAAAATTAGAGGTAATAAAATCGGCGAAAACCTTTCTGTGCGCTGAACACCTAGGTTTCATAACGACCGAGGACGTCCAAGTATTTATCTCGGAGCATCTCACTTCTAAAGGCTCCCGACTACACTTCTTAGCTAGAGACCTTAAGGAGAGGAAGAATTACGAGTACTGCTGGATGTCATATGGCAAGGTATACCTAAGTACGAAAAACCGAGGAATCTCAAATTATCCTATAATACACTCTGAGGATCAAGTACATCGTCTTCTACACACGGACAACGGAATCGGCGTTAATATAATTTATACTCTGTATTCGACTTAACTTTACATCAATTGTTACAATCCACTATGTGTTAATTACAACATGTTCAACCAGTAATACTCTCAACACATAGGTACACATCTACACACATGTACTTAGATAACCTTACACACAAATCTAACAGTTACTCACTCGCTATTAGCACATTTCATACATCTGTATGACTAGCTTCCGCCCGCGACTTCGTCTGCGTGGACCCGGGATAAAAACTATCCTATATTTGAATCCAGGTTATAAACTATCTTCGTGCAAAATTTCATCTAAATCGGTTGAGCCGTTTAAGCGTGATTGAGTAACAAATATCCAAACATCTAAACATCCAAACTTTCGCATTTATAATATTAGTAGGATTATGTAGGTATAAGGGTTACGTTTTTTTCCTTTAGAGGTACGGAACACTAAATAGAAAAAGATAGTCACAAGATGCTTAAATGGGGATTGATATATATAGATAGATAGATATTCATTCAAGATATTCATCTGTGCTGGAACCTCCCACAGCTCATAGTATGTTCGAGATTGCCGTGCTGTAACACTTTTCATGCAATTTTACTGAGACTGACTGAATTCTTGGCTGTAATTTTAAAATAATTTGTTTAAATAGGATTTATTAGTTTATAGGATACATATGCCTACCAAGTTGGTGGTGAAATAAACTTTCATGAAAATATTCTAGAGCCGTTTGAATGAATGTCGATAAATGGATTATTAATATAATAAGGTCATATTTTAGTAATTTTGTTTTAAATATTTTATCCTTTTTTCAGCATTTCAATTTAAAGTTACAAATCTAATTCGCATATGCATGCCAATCCATGCCACGAAGATGTGTCCAGGCTTATTTGATCCAAAATATCATTGACGCTATCAAATCCCAGATAATTAGCAAAAATTATTTGTTCAATTACTTTAAACAGTTACCATGAACAACCAAAAGCCTTTTTAAAATTAAATGGACGCGTACCAAAATACAGCATCGGTTGGGAATCCTCACCATTTTAGGCGTTTCCTAATTTCCCTGAAGGAAAGTACAGTGCAAGATAATTTCCGTGCCAGGTCCCACGGCTCATCGTCACTGCTACCTTAGTCCCAGTACAATATACGCCGGCGCCACCGTGCGTCATTTTCACAGCATATGTTTTAGCTCCCAAAGTGGCAATGTTGTGCTGCCAGTTTCCTGTGCCTTTCACGTTTTATAAAATTAACTTGTGGGCGTTCTTTTTGTTTCTGTTTAGGGTTCCGTTACTCAAAAGGAAAAAGCGGAACCCTTATAGGATCACTTTGTTGTCCGTCTGACTGTCTGTCAAGACCCTTTATCTCGGGAACACGTGCAGGTATCGAGTTGAAACCATGTACTCAGGTCTACAGTCAGACCTTAAGTTGTGATAAAATCAAACTTCTGAGTTAACGTTAAAAATAGATACGGCCGTTTATGCTGCAAAAAACGTATATTTCGAAATTCTCAATGAAATTCAAAATTTATAGGGTAATTTCCGTTGACCTACAACTATGATGACGTATTTCTGTTGCCGCTGTAACAACAAATGGCAATTAGTATCGTGTTTACTACAAGTACAGGGACAAATCTGTAGAGTATAGGTAGATTTGTAAATGTGTACGGAACCCTCGGTGGGCGAGTCCGACTTGCACTTGTCTGGTTTTTTAGGGTTCCGTACCCAAAGGGTAAAATCGGAACCCTATTACGAAGACTTCGCTGTCCGTCCGTCCGTCCGTCCGTCCGCCTGTCACCAGGTGTATCTCATGAACCGTGAACGTGATAGTTAGGCAGTTGAAATTTTCACAGATGATACACATACTACATAACTACAAATACAAAAAAACTGGCCATGTATGGGTCGGAGTGGGGCTCCCATACCTCTACAACAGACATGATTTTTTCGCAGTTTTTATAGATAATTGTACGAAACCCTTCGTGCGCGAGTACGACTCGCACTTGTCTGGTTTTTTTTAACTAAGATGAGAGTTTTACCCAAATACAGTACTTATAACGTTTTCTTCCATTTGTTCGTTAAATTTGAGGTTGCCTCTCGGGAATAATGCGGTTATCTAATTTACATTCACAAATGGATTATTTATTCGTAACAATTTTTTTGTTCGTTTTGTGAGTATTGAACTGCTTCACTTCTATAACATGTAGCTACGTTAAATACGTTGAAGTAGTAATACTAAATATTTACTATTTATCATGGGAAATATTTAAGTTATAGGCCGCTTGTCCCAAAGCTATGTTTAGTTGTTTTCAGAGAAATCATCATATTTTAATTCGGAAAAAATATGTAACACAGATACACGTTTGATGTAGTGACTTTTGTGGAATGAAACACAATATTTATAACTTTACTCGATAAATAGAAAATCAGAAGTAACGTCGATTTTGAAAGTAATGTAAGTTGTATGAGACTTGGGGGAACGCAATGTTTATGAAAATTTTACATCATATTTAATAAACGAGTTTACAACGATTTTATTGGATAGATTTATGATAGGGCACTTTTTTTTTTAAATATAAAATATAAACGTGAACAACAGCTCGCGCGCACCGCGGCAGTGCCGCCAGTAGCCAGCCGGACGTCATCGAGGGAGGACCTATGCTATTTTTGCTCGGGACCACATTTTCGTCTCAGTATAATGTTTAGTAGCAGTAACCAACTCTGGCCCTTTAAGAGCGCGCGATGCCTACTATCCCTGAGCGCACAGGGTTGTCGCACAAATTTGTTGGGTAACAATTAGTTATACTAATTTTGAATGTCAGGAGTTATTAAACAATATGTAGGTAGTTGATATTAAGTAATACGCTAGTAATAGTCGATATGTACCACATCATCATCAAACGAATTATGATACTTACGTTCCTACTTCATTGAATGAATACTATACACTTCACGAAGCGGCAATGGCGGCATCTTGTGACCGTCGGCGGCGCGGTGGGCGGCACTTTACTAAGGACTCCATATAGACCAGAAGCACACTACCATTATGACGACTTTGTACAAATTGTGTTATCTATTGTATACACTTATACGATAAACTTGTATACGGGTATATAGTTGTATTATAAATAAAAGTTCATATATTTATATGTAATAGAAAATAAAATATTTATAGACAAAACATTTTACACAACACTAAAAAAGCAGCTATTTGCCATCATTCAAATCCGTTCAGTCGTTTAGGCGTGTAAGTGTAACAAACATGGTTACCTATCTGAAACACTAAACATTTCTGTCCTTTTAGGGTTTCGTAGTACCCTTGCAGCTTCGCCATGTCCGTCTGCCCGTCCGTTCGTCCGTTTTAGCCTTAGCTCAGGAACCATTACTACTAGACAACTGTAATTCGGCATGGGTATATAAATCAATCACGTCGTCAAAACAGTACAATAAAATCTAAAAAAGTTTTTTTATGATACCTTCCCTTATATTAATTTTGAGTGAAGTTCAAATGAACTTCACTCAAAATTAATACTCTGCTAACGTATGGAATGCGGAAAGTAATGATGCATAAGTAAAAAATTGGCTGTGAACCAAAAGTTGTGACAAGCCCAAGCTCAAATGACTGTAGCGGTAAAAGTTTTTCGGACAACTGCAACACTTGGATATACATCAAATGGAAAATGAAAAAAGTAATGAATTGTATTTTCGGAGAACTCATAAAATACGAAAAGTTTTCGGACAAACATTATTCGGTCAATAAAATGTAGTGATTGCGATAGGTTAACCAACAAACATCCATCCAAAAATTCCAACATTCATATTTTCAGATATAAAATATTATTTGAACTAATTGAACTATGTTGTGCAAATTTGTTATTGCAATTGTTATCGGTTATTTATTATGTTTGTCTAACATTATAATAGTCACCAAACCTCCAATTAACATTCTCTAAATTTTAGGTTTATGCATCGCCTTCCTTAGTTATACATTCATAACAATATAAGTGTATAAATACGTGTTTACAGTCAATAGTGCAGTGGACAGCACATTAAGCTATATGTTTATGTTGCAAACTAGCTCTTATTACCAGCACGCAAGATACATCGGTGTATAATTTATTGTGTTGTCCATTCTAAATCGATCCATGAAATGATCTAAGATTTTGATATGATTTATATGATTTTTTTCAAGACTGATTCGTATTCAGCCATTCACAAATATATTACTTAATCCATTGTTTTAAAAGTGTCAGAAATTAATTAAACAAGTAGGTACATAATTTATTTATCATATCTAACAACATTCCTCCCAGTAGCCAATAAATTCGAACTACTGATTTATTTATAGGTGCTGTGGCGCGCGGTCACTAGAGTTCATATCGCGACGGCTCCGGTGCGACGCGGGCGCAGTCCGTATCTGTGCGTAAAATGCCTAAACTGTCAGGAAAAGGTACCCTTAATCAAGACAAGAAGGCATCTATTCCTATTTCCCGTGGACTCACTTAAACATCATTTGTAATTTCCAAAATTGAATATTAATCCATTTCAAATATAACAGGTAGAGCGCAGATATTTATAAGTACTCGTTCTTCCTCTTTCATCCTCGGGTATAAAATAGTGTTTAACAGTGTTGGGAAAATTATAACTTTTTTAAAACAAAAACACATTTATCACTTCTCACTTTCCTAAATTACTTTACTTTTGTGCGCTCCATCACGACTGCTTGCACTTTTCGACCCCTGTCCAGAGATGTAAATAAAACAAAGTTAATTTGCTACATATTGCAGCACGTGTCGTGGCATCGAGTTGGATGATTAACTATTAGCTTCCCGCGCGGCTCCGCCCGCAAATTATATGTATAGAAAGCAGACGGAATCATAAGATAACATATATTGCCTGCGTCCATCCCGAAGATTATTGATTTTGACTGCAAAAAGAAAAAGTCTCTTATAAGTGTTATGTAAGTATTTATCCCATAAAAAATCATTCCATGTAAAAAAGAGGCCAAGTCTCGAAACTCTTCCACCGTCAAAAGTTGAGAGATATTTCATAGAGCCAAGTCTCAGGCATTCTTATTATTCTTTATTTGCTTGCTAAATAAAATTTTGTGACTTCTCAGTCACACAAATTTTATGGATTTTTGCATCCCTAAAACTATGTACTTAGTATTGTGTGACTGCCAAGTCACAAAATTTTATTTTGCAAGCAAAATTTTATTTAGTGAGCGAGGCTAGCAATGCTATTAGTAGATTTTTTCAACGCATAACTTTTGCCTCGCACACCACTTCGCTACCTCGAACACCTTTTTGTATTCTTACCCTGTGTGTATCTACAGTGCGCTTCATATAAGTTTGCGTCTATGATGTTTAGCTACTAATAGCGGTGCGTGGTGTCAGGGGGTGTGCGGGAGGCGACTTGAGGGTAACCTTCAGAGACGTAAATTTATGTGACGCGCCTTTAGAAACCTTTAAAAATTAAACAGCCATTCGGTTAGTAGATGAAAACAATGGCGGCAGTCGCGTGCGGCGCCGCAGTTACAGCGGGCGGCGCGTCCGTCACGCCAGAACCCTATCTGTAATTTATATCATCTACGCCGGCGATCGGGCTTCTAATACATTTTTAGTAGTTTATACGTTTTCTGAAAACTTTGAACTTTTGAAGCATACGCATAAATATGTTTATAAAAAAAACAATAAAAGGAAAAAAAACGCTTCGGGCCGTCGACCGCATGCAAACATGGCCCGTTGCTGCGAACCAACTGAGCTATCAGAACAATCCGTCTCGGCCAGCAAATTTTTCAATCAGTTCCCCCTTACAACGCCGTAGTGAGTCTAGTGTGCTTATAAGTAGATAAAACTTTTCTGAAAAAAAGTTTCACAACATTCGCATCAACATTATTTTATAAAACTGTACCGTTTTATACAGGGTGGTTGGGGCTTTACATGCAAATATCGGTTATGCTTCTAAGACAGAACTACTTTTGTTCTACAACTTTTCAAACATAGGTACATTTCTTTACGCTGTTATTATACTTATTATTTCATACAAAATAAATTGAATTTTCAATGTAAGTACATCATCCATTAGTTTAATTATCATACTTGTCACTGTCATGGATTTCAAAAAAATGAGGCCGTGTTTGTAATACATGGATGGTACAGATAAAGTTAGAACACTAATAAATAATATAAATATTAGTTATTTCACATAGTTGCAGAAAAGGTGGTTCAGTTAGACGAGCAGAATCTAATCTTGAATTTAAAGCCCCGTACCCACCGTTTGACGAGCAGAATCTAATCTTGAATTTAAAGCCCCGTACCCACTGTTTGACGAGCAGAATCTAATCTTGAATTTAAAGCCCCGTACCCACTGTTTGATGAGCAGAATCTAACCTTGAATTTAAAGCCCCGTACCCACTGTTTGATGAGCACAATCTTATCTTGAATTTAAAGCCCCGTACCCACTGTATGTGGTCCAAATTGTTTGTTTTTAATTTGTAATTTTCTAAATCGTGGTCTTTATTGAAGGACGTGCCAACATTGAATCTTTTTTGGCGGCTATGGTCATCAGCTGCTTCGAACTTCCAACCCACACAATTTTATGCTATTAAATATTAAAGTTAAGTCGGAACTGCAAATATTCAGGTTGACAGCTCAACATCTAATGCCGTCGTTGAACAAGTGTTTAATAAACCACTTTTAAACAGAACCACGGTGTCTTTAGCTCTACCGCGCCCACTTTGAAATCGAAAATTATGAGCGTAACAAAGTTGATAAAACACGGAATATGTGGTGCCTAACCTCAATACACGCAAAGCTAGAGAATAAAGATAAAAATTAAAAATAAAGAAACATTAAGTACCAGTCAAGTTAAAATCACCTGGCCTTGTAGCATGATATGCTTTATCGTTATGTTTTACGTGACGTTTCAGAACATATTTACCGTATAACTGGACGATAAAACCTATCGTGCTAGCTGGGCTGCATTGATAAAGTGACTGCGATACTAAAAAAATATACCATCACAATAGTATTCATTAGTTATAACAAGTATCTACATAAAGGTACAAAATTAAACATAATGAACTTGCTTCAGAAACAAATGAAATCACATTAGGTGACGATAAAGTATAAGGTACAAAAATAAATAAGTATAATAAACTTGCTTTAGAAACAAACGAAATCACATTAGGTGACGTTAAAATATAAGTACAAAAATAAATATAATGAACTTGTTCCAGAAACAAACAAAATCACATTAGGTGACGATAAAGAGTTTTATTAATGTTTTCACGTGTTTGTTTAGTGTATTAGTAGGATACGCAATCTTCTCTGAGACAGTTGGGTGGATAAAAAAAACTCTTTTTTTATTTTTCTTCCGCTCGAAAAATAAAGGCAGCCATGCCTGTCTGTACTCATAATTCGGTAAATATTTTACAGGAGAGTTTCAATCGAGCAATCTCCATTACGCTAGGCCAGTATGCCCCGATAGGCCCCCAAGCGGCCCTTCCACCGACGCA